>JAOXNH010000012.1:24438934-24449445 GCA_028566575.1 Bartramia longicauda
CAATCCCTCTCTTGGAGAGGATACCTGTGAGCAACGCCGCTGCAGCTTCTACTCCCATCGCTGCGCCCTTTTTTTTTCCTCTGGGAGGCGAGAGGCCACCTCGAACCGTGTCTGCCCTGACTATGCACACAGGCAGCACTCCTCCCAGCCGTTGTTTTCCCACTCCCCTCCTCTTGCTGCTTACCGCAGACTCGGAGAACTCAGTCCAGCTGAAACCTCTGCTACCAGATGTCGGAGTGGGAGACGGTCCCGGAGTAACGATGGAATCTCAATATGAGTACAATCGTTCTCCTCTATTACGAGTTTCAGCAGAGTATATATATGCCAGCAATAACAACACGAGCTAACAACAACTTTACAATTGGCTTAGCCCCTCTGGTCACGCGCCCCGAGCGCTCATGCAGTTGGTACAGATATTCTGTTCACGCCAAGTGGTATCTCAACCTCCCCCAGACATAGCTCTGCTTATTCTGTTAACAACATTCCTTACTCCCTCCTATTCTGATTATCAAGGAGAGTTCCCAGACACCTCCTCTGGGCCTACATCTGCCTCAAAGCCTGGGTTGCTCAGTGGGGCTAAGTCATGTCCCTTCTCACTCAGCCATGTCTTCACATGTGGTGACTGGACTCATCAAAAATAATGTTGGCAGATGCAGATGTACCATTACCAAAATATGCTGATCAGAAATGAAAATCTGCTGTGTGCACCGTCACTTTTAACTCAGTTGCTTCTGCTTCATTAAGTTTTTGTTTGTATGTAACTTTCCACTGCATGCCAGTTTTACACCACAGACCATTACTCTATTGTTTTGTAGACATTTTACTTGAAAAATTCAACTAAAGACTTGCCATTTCTGTAGTATGACTATGCCTTTGGACTTGGATTTCCAGATAACCTCAGGCAAAGTATACTGATTTCTGTAGTCTCTACAGTGAAGAGGTTTATTAGCAGAAAACAAAATTTCAGCTCTTTCACAGGGAGGAATTCAGCACATAATCTGGTATATTTATGACTTCAAGAAAGCAACAAAACTGGGGAAGGTTTATTTTTCATGGTGAAGGTGATGCTTGATTGCTGTTGAATCCTTTTCATGTATTTTTAATAGTTAAAATTCAATCTTCACTGAAGGATCAAAGCACAACAGGCCAAACATTACTCTCAGGTGTATGCTTGGCTCATACTTTGCTGGGATCATCTGAAATTCCAGGCACAGTGTTTTGCATTGGGAACTTTGTAACCTGGTGGAAGCGAGATGCTGCTCTGCTGGGCAACAATGGCCCTGCGGGTGCTCTCAGTGCACGACCCTGTGCCAGCTGTGCTGCTGGGGCTTGTGTGCAGCTCCCAAAGCGGCAGGAGGCAGGCGAGAGAAAGGAATGGATCTTAAACTTGTCTTTGTTGGGTATTTAGTTGTGTAGTGCTGTCCCAGATCCACAACCCCTCATGCTTGCTCCTCTCAGCTTTTGCAGAAGCAGTTCCCTCTCTTTCTCTCACTTTCCACTCCCTCTCACCTTTTCATCTGACAGCTTTGCTTTTATCAATGAAATCCCGTGGCAGAATCCTTGTGGTTCCTGGCACTGGGGAGTCTTACCCCCAACCAAGCTCTGTTGGGGACAGCAAGTGAGCTTGCCTGGTCATGCCGTGCCCCACAGGCAGATGTTCATCTACCCAATATCCTGTTGACCTTTCCACCTGGCAGGGGCTGTGGGGCTCTCTATTTGCAGGGCTAGATGCCACTTTTCCTGCAAGGTGAAGCCAGTCTGTCCATGAAGCCCTGTGCTTGCAACACGGGCTGTGCGGAGACAGCTGCCATTTGTAAATCTGTCCGGATTGTTGCTGTGTTAACACAGTGATACTTAACTGTTAAAGAGAGCAAAGCCTCTTTATCTCATTCATCTGGGACAAAAAGTCAGTTCTCCATCTTCCAATGCTTATTTAAATGTATTTTAACTCCACTACCAGTATTAGAACATGACTGACTCCAAATTTTCCTCTCTGCTGTAAGCACTGGAATATAAAGTCATTATGAGAGTAACTTCCTCTTTAGATCAAAATAATTTTTCATTTCTCCATGTATACTACAGCAGCAAGAGCAATTTTCAACACATTTACACCAGACTATCAAGGTGGTCAAGTCACTTGCTTGTGCAGATCTTGATTCACATCCCTTCAGGCATAAAAGAAAATTGAATGTGATTTCCCACATTCTAGGTCAGTGTGCTGAACCTACGGCTGTGAGCTGAAACCAACTATTAGCACTACATTTAGGGAAAGGTTAAATTATATGTGTATAAATTGGAGAGACTAAAGCCAAAAGTACACAAGTTTTGCCTTCTCTGGTTTCCTGTTGGACCTTGTATGTCTCCTTGGTATATTGCCTTTCATTAATCACTCTGTGAGATGCCCATCAGTGTCCCCATGTCGTAGAGACAGTGAATACATTCAGTTCAGGGCTGTAAGTCCCAGTGCCAGGAAGGTGCTAACGTTACATTCCGAAGTCTTATAGCAGCCATGTCCCTTCCATGATGATCTTCATGAGTGAGCAAGTACAGAATCTGTTTTTCATCTGCAAATTTTGGGGTCTACTTAAACCCATGGGCTAAGACAGCCAAAGCTCCAGCTTGAAGCGGGCAGCCAGTGGCAGATGTGTTGCCAGTGGCAGGCTGCTCTCTGCCCGCAGCAGCAGCAGGGCACCAGGGAAGCACGCATCCTGCAACAGTAGCCCCCGAGGCCAATCTTGTGAACAATGTTTGGGAGTGATACGTGAATAATGGAGTGTGGAGATAAAACTAGTCCAAATGTTGAGTGAACATCTGGCACGGATGCTTTCAAACCATCATCTGTACTTCATTCTGCTTGCCAGCACACATCATTAACTTTTAATATAAAAAGCAAACAAATGTGTTTGTCAGCAGGATGATTATCCTCCACATGTTTTTTTCCATCTCTGAACATGTTAATTATGTTTTCCCCCAACATACTTCATTAACGTTATGAGTCTAAGTAAATATTTCTGTAACTTAGAGAAGCTCATGATGACAGTTTGATTTTTGTCCAAGCTTTCAAAGGTTTTGTGTTTGTTGCACTGAAATGTTTGTGTGTCCTGCTGCATTGTCACCATTCCCAAATGTCCCCAAGGTGTTATTATTCACGCCGCCTCTTCCCCAATTTCACAGTAAGCCTACCATTCTGGATCTCTGTGCAAAGCAACTGGCAAAATCCATCTCCCAGATGAGGGCAGTATTTATTGTATTTGGAACAAAAATCACTTAGGGACCAAGAAGAAACACAAAAGATTGCAGTAATTCAGGGACTGATTCAAATGGGTTTATTTCATCACCTGTACCAGAAATGGATTTTTCCAGCCTCTGTCTTATTCTGGTCTCACCATCACAGCCATCAGTGTACAAAGATACTTTCAAGAGAGATCAAACTTCAGCTACTATCAGCCTGAGATCAGAAGAAACTGTTTAACTCTGAATTACAGAGTTAATTTTCTGTAGGGAGTGTGCAATTCTCTTCTAGAAAGTGAACAAAATGTGTACTCAAGCACCAGAAATAGGGAATGATAATGAAACAATATCAACTACTTTTTTGTGTCTGGGGCTAAATTCACCCTGAATATACCTCACAGGAGCTAAGTGGGCTCTCACTTTAATACTGTTAGCACCATTCAGAGCAATATGTGCAACTGAGGTAGCAATAAGTAGCCAATATCCACAAAGAATCTTTTCTTTATAATATTGACTAGTTCTGGAAGTCTGCAATGATGGAATGATTTATAAGTAAATATTTAATTTTTTTAAAGCCATCCTTATAAAATACTAGAGTTCCGCTACAAAATAAAATATTTTCTCCAACAAAGAGAGTCACATTAAAACGATTAACATAGGTCTGTCTATACATAAGTGAAAAGAAAAAAGTCACTTTCCAGTCCTTCATGGTCTCTGAATGAATCAAGTCTTGCTTAATAAATTCCTGCAATACAGAGCAATTTTAACACATTCAAGGGTTAACAAAAAACTTTTCAATCAGGGTGGCCTCTAACATACTAAAGAAATTATTTTTGCACTTGGACTCCAACAAGCCATGAAATATTTAAACACAAAAAGCTATTTCCCCAGTTACATGGCAACATTGCAGCTTTAAATATTAAAAACAATAGTGCTCTAGTATTCTGAGCAAGTACAAGAGTTCATTGGCCTCTCCTCTTCTCTTGTTGGAGTGGCAGAAAAGATACTTTATTATAAAAATGAGGAGAGACTACTGAGGAATGCACACATTCCCCAGATTCCTTCCTATCAGAGTATGGAGAAAAGAAATATCTTGCTGATTTATCCATCTAGGTATTTATATAACACCATTCTCAAGAGTATCTGGATTCATGGAGTAATATAAGAGGGACCATTTGTTATGGGAATAAGGCACAAAATGTGAGATAGACAGGAAAGATCCCCTGTGAGTGTGTATCACCATAGCATGAGTAAATAGAAGCAATGATAGTTTTCCAAAACATCCTGAAAAGGCAGAAAAGATATACTGAAAGCTCTTTGTTCTCAGGTCAACAGGTAACACAAAGATATGCAAAGAGCTGTGAGTAATAGCTGGAGAGAAATTAATCCATGCAATCGTAATGATGGGTCCTGTTTATAAGATAATCTCTCTATCCTCAGTCAGGTGGGGTGGATATTGAGGTAAACAAAGGCCAGAATTAAATATCTGTCGTGTTTTGGCCTCAGACAGCAACAAAGAACCAGCTGCAGCTGCTCTCTCAGCCCCCCCCCACGAGGGGAGAATGGGAAGAAAAAGGCAAAACTCGTGGGTTGAGACAAAGGCAGTTTCACAGAACAGCAAAGGGAACAAGAAAACAACAACACTAACACTGAGCAAGGAATATACAACCACAATTACGATACCACCACTTGCCGACTGGACCGGGATGCCTCAGCCCACTCCGCTCCCCTGGGATGACTTCCTCTGCCTCCTCTCCCCCAGCAGCTCCTGGGTACCCCTGAGCATGGCTCCCATGGGAAGGGATACCTGTGTCCCTGCTAGAGCCTGGGGAGAATTAACTCTACCCCCGCCAGACCCGGGTCAATATCGTAGGATACTCCTGTTACTGAGTTCAAGTAGAGAACCTTTGGAAGCAAGTGCTGTAGCACAGCTGTTAATACATGACTCCTGACTTCTCACTTCATCAAAAGTCTAACTCAAATTATAGTTTTATATGGCCTGTTTGTTGGGTTTTGTGGTCTGTGCAGCAGCTTTCCCAGTAATGTATTCTCTGCATCAGATTCACTCTTCTGTTCACCACTTTTACTCTTGCCTCTTCCGTGTCTCTCCTTCCCTCACTCCCTTTACATTATCTGCTTCTCTGAATTGTTTTCTCATACACTTCCCTTCAGCCTCCCCTCACAGCCTGCAGCATAATAGAGCCCTTAAACAAAACTGTTACAAAAATGAAGACAAATGCCGTAAAGCACAGGTCTGCCCTGCAGTAGGATTGTTAAAAACCTGCAGTTTTGCTCAGCACATTTGCTCCTGGGTTACTTGTTACCATAGAATCATAGGATGGTTTGGGTTGGAAGGGACCTTAAAGATCGTCTTGTTCCAACCCAGACATATTGGTGACTTAGAAGTGTTCTCCTGCTCTTTTCTTGTGTTAGCTCTGCAGAGCAGCACAGCTGAGGGAGGTGGTTTAACTGCTTTTGAGTGTCACCAGTAGACTCAGTTTTTGTATTCATGTTGTGTTGCACAGATGCTTGGTCTGAGTGGCGACTGGGCTAACTGAGGAGCCAACATCCCATTTGGTAGGACTGGCCCACAGGATGGTTAACATGAGAAGAAAATAATATTATTTGAAAGGACAGATCCAAGTGCCATTATAGTAATGATGCCTGGCATTCCTTTGCTTACATTTTATTACTATGACTGATCTGAAAGAGAAGAAAGTTGATCCTTTTGTTAGACACCTTGGTCTGTCTCCATGGGTGAGTATGGACGGATGCAAGCTACTCTGCCTGTGGCCCAGAAAAAGCATTGGTTCCGGATTCATAAAGTTAGATAAGTACAGCACTGTGCCCTACTTAAATGTACATTTGTGCAGTTTCTGGGCCACAAGAAGTTCATTTTTGCCGAGCTCTGCAGCCAGGAGGAGGTTATGCACATCTGCCTGGACCTGTACATCCCAAAAATGTTTAAATGCCTGGCATGGTAGAAGGGATTGCAAGGGCATGGGAAGATCCTGCAATGCTTCCTTCACCCATGTAAAACCACAAGGTCTCCCAGCAGTAGTGCAGAGCTCTTCCTACCACTGCTGATCCCCCTGTAAAAGTGTCCAGAAATACCTATTAGAGCTCAAGGATGCTTAAGGCTTTTCATTTTACTACTTAAGATAAAAGGCGCTATCTGTAATTGCAAAGTCTAACCTGTGAAATCAGCAAAAAGTTTCCAGTGCTTAAGAAAAAATAAATCAGAAACTGAACTTGGCTTTTTCCTTCCAGCTTTGCCTGAAATGGGTCTCATTTGTCAATGAAAGCTACATAATCACCTCACTGCAGCTTCCAGACTTCCTGGTACAGGAATAGAAGTATAGCATGCACCTATCTATAATACGGCAAGATATGAGAGCACAGCCAGTTTGGGAATATTGTTAGCTAGGCCTCATTAATAAAATAAGGCTAATGATTTATTCATATCCAGGACAATAAGAAGACAATGTAGAGCAGTTATATTAATGGTAAGTACATGCTTTGGGGGAAAAATGTGAACGCAAATGGAAATTGGTTCTGTCTGTTCTGGTGTTTTGTAAAAAACAGCGTGGGTGATTTTTCTGACCAAATCAGTGCATTAGGGACACAGAATTCCCTATTCTACATATTAAGATAGAAACTAGGAAATTATTCAGCTTAATATAAGACTATATTATCACTTCAGTGCTTGATTAACTCTCAGTCTCATTTCTCCACATGCAATATTTTATTCTATCTTTTCACCCTCATTTTCCAGAAGCCTTGAACTTGCTACTGTAATTATGAATGCAGACATTATTGCTGTGAAAATGACACTCTGAAAACAGCCTGTGAAGACACTATTTGAAATGGTTACTATTTAAAGTTGACTTAGCTGTACTTCTGCTTTACAACATTATGTAATGTGTGCCCTTCCAGAACAATACTGTAACTTTTTCAAACTAGTGGTAGAAATTTTTTGCAATACTGTGGATTTTCTGCTCAGAAAGCAGAGCATGGGAGCCATTGCTCACATTGCCATTGCTCACAAGATCCATTGCTCTTCTGCACCAAAAATCCATATGCCGATCATCAAGTAGACATGGAGTTTCTTTCTTTAGTCATGTCTATGTTTATTTGGCATCTAAATAGTGGCTATATTTTGTTTGGATTACTGTTGCTGCGATTCAGCAGTATCAGAGTCCTAACTTGCAGTAAAATCAATCCAGTTTGAAGCAAGTGCCATGTTCCCCATGTCACACTTCATAGTTCTCCATACTAGGACAGAGCCACAAGCCCCACTTTTTTCACTCATTTTGCTGTATTGATGTACTGCAAACAGTTGACCTAAATATTCTCTCTACAGTCAAATTCAGAAGAGAGAGGGATACCCAGCTGTTGAGTTGCTGAGATCTCATGAGCAAACGCTGGTGACCTGAAGGTGGTCAGATGGTGGGTGACGGATGACCACATGCATGCTCTTGCGGCCTCAGTGGTTTCAGCTGAAGCACAGCCACAGATGTGGCTAGTTGCAGAGTATTATCTGATGAGCAGTATCTCATTACCTAATTTTGAACTGGCATCTATGTTTAAATAAAAAAGAAGAAAATAAAAAGAGAGGAATGATGCACTATCAGTGACAGAATTATCCTGTATGACCTAGAACTCTCCTATAGCAATCCCAGTGATGAAAAATTGTAACTTTTCCTCCATATACTAGTCTTCCATTACTAATATTTTGACTTTATGCTAGTGAATGAAGTGGAATAGGGCCAAGCAGATGGATCCGAGACCCAGTGACTTAGTGCTGCTTGTGTCCACATGCCTGAACCCTCTTTTCCCTCAGGCAGGAGAGCCTCTTCCATCATATCTGCTGCAAATAGTCCTTGGCCCCTCTTACTGAGCTAAACTGTGGCCAAGCATTGTCTGGTGAGGGATGTTTGGCAAGAAAGATGCTAATAATTACACAGGACAAAGGGTGGCATGACAGAGGTCTAGTGTGGCCCTTGTCAGGCCTGGTTAACATAGCATCTGTGTAGCCCTTAACAGTCTCTGTTGTACTGTGTGACAAACAGCCCTTTGCAGTCTCTGTTGTACTGTGGGACAATGTTTCAAGGCAGCTATGAACTGACTTAGCTCCCACTGCCCTAATTCCCAAGAAAGCATGTTCACTTTCGGACCTGAGTAACTCCTACAGGCAAGCTGTACCTGTCAGGATGACCTAGTGGTACTCCAAATGCAAAGGAACCAACTGAGATTTCCCTGGCTTATGGCAGCAGAAACGTTAAATACACTTCTTGGGTGAAATCCCAGAAGGCAATGTATTGCTGCAGCATTTGTCTCCCCAGCATGTAACATGTAACCCCCTCATTGCATTGTCCCCTTGGCAGGGCACGGACAGGGTGAAGGCCAGCGGGTGAAATGAGAAATGCCAAGGGAAGGTAGGGGAAGCTATGCAGGGGTAGCAAACTCTGGACTGTAGGTTATGTAGCCTAAGATCATATGGCCTGGCTTCTATGGGCAATTTTTATTTTTTCCCCGTCACTTTTTGCCTCCATATTTTCTTATTTCTAATGCCATGTCATTCAGAACTGGTTGATGCACAGGTTTAATACTTTAAAAAAACACCCTCAGCTTTTCCAAAGCAGTTACAGTTCTTATTTCTTCTCTCTGCCACATACCTGAAACCACATTGAAAAATTGCTGAGTAGTAGGTAGTCTAGGGAAAAAAAAAGAAGAAAGTGGAAATGCACAACAGCACAACTGTCAGTATCAGGAAAATCAGATGATTTGGAGATTGAGGAAAAAAGTTGAGAAAAGAGCTTATTCCTTTTTAAAAGAAAATATTTTACAGAGAAGAAAGCAGAAGGTCAAATCACATTCTTTGATCAATTCCAATGCTTTGCACTGGGATAGAGGGAACTGTCAAAGTAGCTTAAACCACCATTGTCCTTTCTTTTAAGACTATTATTTCTCTGCTAGTTTTGATAATGTAGCCCACAAACATTAGATCCAAAATCTGTATTTCATAATATTATTTTACTCTGTACATCAGGTTTTGTGTTAAACCTATTAATAGTTACTGTTATTGCTCAAGCTATAAAACCAGATTTTTCTTTTATACACAGGGTCTTCCTCTGATCTCATTCTTGATTTATATATACATAAATTGGTGAGCCTCAGTTGAACTGGAGAAGTAGGGGAGCTGTGTGCAATGCCAGTCAGCCAGCAGAGGCAAAAGAAAAGATGTTAAATTGCTCTTTCAGCTGCCCTGTAAATTAAATCTGTCCTGTAAATTATTGCATCAAAGTCCCAGGAAGCTGCAGTGGTCAGAATCTAGTCTTGAGTTTGTTGTGAGGTCTAACAAAACATCCTGTAATAGCTGGGATGAGTGAACGCTCTATAGGCTTTTGAATTGCTTATAATTCACCTCCTGGACAGGTTAGTACTACTTCTTCTTTAAACCCAGTCAGAGCCACAGGCACAAAGATCTGTCTTCTACCCTGTGTGATCTCTCTGTTCCAAGGCACAAGAACAGCCTGCACTGCTCTCCTTTTCTATTGGTTCTTCCCAAGGGGTTTTTCGGGTTCCATTTGCTCACTCATGATTTTGCTATCAAAGACATCTAATTTCAATTGAATGTTCTGGCAGATCTGTTACTCCAAATCTCCTCCTGTGCACTCTGACTGTAATGGATCAAAAACTCTGCCTCATGCAGGTGCTGTGCATCTTTGTATATCATATGCACTGGTGGATAACTTTCTAGCCTCAATACTATCTCTTTCAGGTTTCTGCTTGCTATTATGCCCAGAGAGATAAACTGATTTTGTTTCTTGATGTTTGTGCAGTCTGTGATGATTCTGAAGAGAATGTTTCTTTGCCACAAGTACTGCAAGTCCTGCTCACCAAATGTTTTTCTGCTTTGTCTACCTCTTTCTATAGATTTCTGGAAAACATCAGGCCATAACTTAATGTCACCAAGCAAGTCTAGGTCTTCCTAGCACTTGACCTTCCAGCCATTAGGGTTTGTGTTGTCTGTGCAGTTCTCCCTTATGTTTACTTCATAGCTTATTTCCTACAGCCAGAAGTGCATACAGAAACAAGAAATGGATTATCCTTAGCAGATAACCACTGATTTCCACTTATAAATCAAATAGGGGTCCTCACTAAAACATCAGAAATTTTATACTAGGGCAGAAAAATGAGGCCAAGAATTTTACTTTGATTTTTATAACACTACAGAAATTTAAAGGAACTTGGGAGAACTGTCATCAGCAGTCATG
>JAOXNH010000012.1:24497873-24511631 GCA_028566575.1 Bartramia longicauda
TGAAGGAGGAGGGAGCCAGACTCTTTTCAGTGGTTGCCAGTGACAGGACGAGGAGCAATGGGCATAAGGTGGAACATGGGAGGTTCCACTCAAATATGAGGGAAAACTTCTTCCCAGTGAGGATGCCAGAGCCCTGGAAGAGGCTGCCCAGGGAGGTTGTGGAGTCCCCCTCTTTGGAGATTTTCAAGACCCGCCTGGCTGCAGTCCTTAGTGACATGCTCTAGGCAGTCCTGCTTCAGCAGGGGAGTTGGACTTGATAACCTCTATGGTCCCTTCCAACTCTAAAAAACTCGGTGAAATTCAGTGAAATTTTCAGTTTCTTTCTTTTTCAGAGTCTCTGAGCAAATGAGGAACTGAGCAGTTATGTAAAGTGAGCACAGAAGGGGGCATCTGCCTTTGCGGTCACCTCTAACTCTATGCCATTCTGGATGGTTCTCCCAAAACAGTAGTTAAAAGTGGTGATTATGCTGTGCCAGGAGGACAGTCAAGGGTTTCAATTTGTTAGAGTATTCTCTGCATTTTCTAGTCCTGCAGTTCTGTGGAGGTTTTCCTAAATGAGCTGTGGCTGAGGGAAGTACAAAATTAACTGCCTCTCCTCAGGATATAGGATGTAAAATTAAAGCAATCAGAAAGAAGAAACCATGCTTCTAACAGCAAAAGACTCAACTTCTGTCAGCTAAGCACTGAGCTCTCCCCACCATTTTCTGCCCTTTGAATTAGGTTCCAGTTGCCATTTTCTGAAATACCTCATTGACTACAGCTTAATTTTTCCTTGTGTATGATTTGAAAAGCCAGGCTATACTTTCTGTTCACCTGAGCCGCATCATTTTCAATAACTCCTTTATTCTGGTATTAATGACAGAGCATACTTCATGATCCTGTTGTACAGATCCTAGGAACAAATGACTTCAGGCTGCTGTAGTTATCAAGAAGAGATAGGGCCTCTATAGGGCAATTCATCTTCCTTACCTTAAACACGTGTTTTAGCATGGAATAGATTGCACTCCGGAAGTGCCTGCCTCTTCCCATTGACTATTAAGGGACCCTAATGACTGGCAGAGAATAAATGCCTAACTTCAGAGGTATAACATGAAGGGCAATGAAACTCATCATAAATAGGCAGCTGAACGTTTCACCTAGGCTGTGTTCCCTAAGTGGAAAAGGACTCCAGACACATATCAGCATTGCCAAACTTTGTGTCATCACAGAAAAGCTGATTTTCTTTAAGGACTGAAGAAAAATGTTATTGAAATGCTACTTTGGTAGCACCTTAGAAGAAAGAAAGCAAGAATATCCTAGAAAGAACATTAAATACAAGCTGGTAGCTGCTAGCAGGAGGAACCCCAAATTATCCGTATTGACTTCTACGAGGTTTCTTCAACTTTGTATAGTAGGATTATGTTAGACATAACTAAGATAATATTCTGAAATTGTTTATGATATCAACACTGATGTACAAATCAAGGAAATAAAAACTTTTATTTCAGAGCATAAATTATTAGGGATATAAAGCCATCTGCATCCTCCATCCAGCAGGATGGACACATCAGACAAGACTGCATTAATTTTGTAGAAGTGGCTGGATAGTGTATGCAACTTAGTACATTGTGAAAGATGCAGTAAGAGAACATGCTGGTGAGTAGCATAACTGCTTTTTTACCATGAAATCCAAAGGGTGGTAGGGAATCTTTTCAAAATTCTTCCAGAAATGGACTTTTTAGCCACAGAAGAATAATGTCTCCCTGAAAACTTATTTTGTTCCCTTTTTCTGTCTAATCAGAAAAAAACCAAAAGTTTGTTCTACAAGCAGTTTACAAATGGAAACACTGAATATTTAAGAGATATTCTCAAGAAAATGGAAATGAAGACAAATAAACTCAGAAAAATATTTTTTTTCTCTGTATGTAAGTTGCTTTTATACCACTCAGTGTTACTTGAGGATATTTAAAATACTGAACCTCTTATAGTGGAAAAAAAAACCCAACAGATTAACAGAAAGTTTGGAATGTGTAATTGTACAGAGTTGATTTCAGCCATAATTATTTGATTGCTAACTTTTCTGGTTTGAAACTAACCGTTACTCCGAGGATGTCAATACAGGTATTGCTCATTTCGCTCAGCCAGTTTGGGAAATGGTAAAGTTGAGGGAAATGGTAATTCAGAGACCAGCGAGCAAAGCTGCAGTTGAACTCATTTTCAGTGATCTGTATTGCTTAGACACACAATTTTTACCTTCTCTGGGACATGAAATGTTGTACATGTACATAGGACCAAGCTAATAATTTACAGGTAACAAATGTAGAATAATAATCTTGAGAAAACCCAGGACAAGGAAAGTACATGGAAAGCTCACTAATTTAAAGTCACACTTGTTTTTTTTAAAGAAAAGTTGTAATGTTTAATGTTTTACAGGGATTAGTTTGGTCACTCTAAAAAGGCGGTATAAAAGTTTTCAGGGCTGAGGTTTCCATCCTTCATCCTTGCATATCTCATTCATCCCTGAATATCTGGAGTTCCACATCTTTAGCAAAATCACTTTAGGCTTAGTAGTATTTTACATGCCAAGCCCTCAGCAACTGAAGACCAGTCAGAAATAATGCCTATCAGCTCAACATCATGCGGACAGATGCTTTAGTCTCTTACTGTTATGCAAAGAATCAGTGCTGTTACTTCTGTCTTACTACTGCCTGCAAGAAGAGAGATAGGCACTGCAAATGGATGCATGTATCGATCGGCTACCTCTTTTTCTTTTCTTTTTTTTTTTTTTTAATGGAAGTTTGATGTTCAAACTGCAAGGGCCAAGCACCTAAAATATCAAGGAAGTGCAGAAGCTAGAAGCATAAATAAAGCATGTTGGATTTCCCTATAGCTATCTGGCATCACTACTACTGCTGATCTTCTTAGTATATGCATTTGCTTGAAACTGAGCATCTTTGCCTGTACTGTTATTTGCATGGGATCATATTTCCACACCCCCACCCACAATAAACAGTAACTATGCTCATAAATCAAGAAGAAATCCTTCTGTGTGTTTTGGCTGGAGTCATTGTTGCCCTGCCAAACATCACAGGAGGCAGCAGGGCCATGATTGTGCTTGGAGCAGCTCTGCTGAGCTTGTGTCTGCAATCTGACACCGAGGAATCTGTTCATCTATCAAAGAAGCACAAAGAGTTAAAGCAACAGGTGTAGTGTCAAAGATGACAAGCCTTTCCCGCTTTCATCTCTGAGAAAAGCAGCAGCATAATGAAGATAAATAGGAATTTTACAGACAGGTAGTCACATGATAACAGATCCCTGTTATTTAATACAGCCATAACTATTTTAAATAGTGTTAGGACTTGTCTGTGCCCACCAGTATCAAGTTCTGCTAAGCAGTGATCTGTAAATGTGCATGGTTCATTAGGGCCCCGAGAACAGCTGTCCGTGTCCACTCAGGATTTGATTACAGGATATCATTAACTTGGATTCTGTATACGCTTTGAGGCTTTTGTTACAACTAACTAACTAACTAACTTTTTAGCTGTCCTGGAAACTAGGAGAGCTAAAGACTAAGGTTTCTGTTTTACCTGGTTCTGTTCGGTATCATTTTAATGTACATTCAAAATAAAGTTGTAAATATGTAATATCCATTGTAACTAGTGCAATAAAACACAGAATATTTTCATTCCTCTTGCACATGCCTGTGCTCAGACTTTATAGTTGAATTGTTTTAGTGGAACAACTTAAATCCACTCTAATCTCCCACTGTCTTTAAAATATGTACAAATACATATATATAAAATGACATTATATATTTCAGAGCAAGCTTTTCAGTTTACTTTAGTGACTCTTATCTGATAAAATAATACATCGATTTGGCTATTGCATGACTTAAGTATAGTTCTGGAAACATAAGGCTGAGTATGCTCCTTCCCATGAACTGTACTCTAATTATGGTATGGGTTGTTTGATTTTAAATGCTTCCTACTACAATAAGATATTTATAGGTCACATGTAGAAAAAATGGTGATGTCATTTTTTTCCTTACTTCTACTGAGGCAATTTGATGCTTTCTACTTTTTTTCTGGATAATTCTAAGAGAGATCAGCAAATCAAAGAAATAGATGGATTTACAATTGATGGAATTAGGAGCAGGAATAAAAACAAACCAATACATTATTAGCTGAATGTTACTCAATTATCTTGACTATTATTCTCCCAGGATAATTAAATAATGATAAATTGTATTCCTGAATCATTTATTCAAATAAAAATATCCAAATTCAGTAGTCAGCGTGAATAATTATACTGGCAAAAAGGCAGAAAAGAACACTCCAATGGAGTCACTGCTGCAAATGTGGATTTATAATATCCTGTTTTACTCATGTCAGCTATTATGCAATTACTGATTAGTAGATCTCTTATTAGATACTAGGCCTGATCATTCACTACTGTTCTTACAAGCAATTTCTTACATTCAATATGAGTATGACCAAATTCTACTTATTTCAGTACATGAAACAGGATTAGGTTTCTAGAACATCTTACTAATTAGTAAGATTAATTAGATTAGTAAAGTATTAATGCAAACTGTAAGTATCTGGATATAACGCTCAAGTTAGGGCTCTAGGGTAAAAAGTGTTTTTGAAAGAAACTTTCCAGACTTTGTTGCCAAGAATCCATCCCTCGTAGTGTTCTAAATGGAGTGGCTCTGAAGTGAGGCTGTCAATCCCTATCCAGACACCAAAGCAAATGGCTCAGTTCTCTTCAGAAGCTCATAAAACATCTGCAACAGGAGTTGGACTGCCCCCCTCATCAGTAAATATCACTCTTCCCTAAGTGCCTAAACGCTGTCTAATGGAGTGTCCCTTTGCAATTAAAAAAAGTCCCAAATTTATAAAACCATTTGATAAAGCTAAACAGAATACACATGACCTATAGAAGCAAATGCTGCTTGAAAGAAAATGATTCATCTGTGGAGGTTTAGGGGGTCGTTTATGGAGCACAATTACGTATCAGGGTCTTGATTTTCTTCCTTTCCATAGAGATGACTTTAGATCGTGATAGTTAGACACAGAAGCCTGAAAACATTGGCCATATCATTTAGCTTTCCATAGCCTGAATTAAAAAATGTTAATGCTCCTGATCTGGCATGAATGCTTAATAATGTAAGAGAGCAAAATTAAATACAGTTGTGTGTGCCATGCCCTTGAACCTATGGCTGTGAAAATGTGTTCACTTTTGCTCTGTATAAATGATGTGCTATCTACGTTTTCTTACCAAAAGACAGGCAAAATAAGACTCAGGTTTTAAACAATTCCAGATGATCTTTGCTTAGAAGAAAAGTGTATTCGTCTTTAAAAATGGAAGGCGCTGAGGACTGCCTTTGACAGAAACTACAGCATGGAAGGTCTCTGATGCTAACACGACAGCCTGTAGCCCTTGGCTGCAGAGGCTAAAAGCCCCATTTTAATGTTCTGCTGTAAGTGTTCATGACTTGCTGAAACACCTCTCAGGGGCTGCCAGCACCATCTCTTTTTGACAGGACAGCAGACCATCCCCAAACCCTGCAAGAGCCCATGCAGTCCTGAGGGTGCCTCTGAATTGGCAGGCTGCAGGCAGCAGTTCAGGGCTGCCACAACTGGGGAGCCTCACTGGCCCCAGGGCACTGGCAGTGGGGAAAAGGGGAGCAAGTGGGATCTTTCTGGTCATTTGCCTGCTCTTGCACATCTTGCTCAGCTGCCTGATGGTATCCTAGCAGGAACTTGGGCAGATTTCTGGAGTTCTCAGCCTGCCAGCCCACAGTGACAATTTAGATTGAGCAGAAAATTAGTCTGAAACCAATTTATCACCAGCATATTCTATTAAAGCAAAGCAAAACAAAACAAAATCATTGGTGGTCGAATTAGTTTAGTTACAATGGCCTGGAGGTACTGCAGAGGTGAGAGGCTTGTGCCTTGGGTTGGGATGGATTTCTCCCAGCTGAAGATGTTGCCACAAAAATGGGAAGCAGATTGTAAGTCATGTTGTGTTAATCAAAACTTCTGTCCTGGTTGGAAGAGCTAGGCACAGAGCACAGACAACACATAGGGCCAGAACGGCAGCCTGTTGTACAGCTGTTTGGGAATTTCTACCAAGCTGTATGAAGGCACTTGCAAGCTCTGTGTGTGTGATGACCAACAGTTATCTCTAAGCATGTACCAGTATGGCTGGAGAAAACCCATCTTCTTTATCTTTCTGGAGGGTATCTCCCTATAGCTAGAAGCTGTAAAGAAGGTACATGACATTTGCATGCTAGCCATTAGTACTATTAAAGCCATAGTACTGAAACCTATTGGCAAAGCAGAGTACTGGCTATAAAACTGGGTAAACAATAATAATTCACAACTACCTTTTTTTGTTCACGAATCATTACCTATCACTAATAATGCTTATTAATGAAAAAATATAATAACAAGCTATCTGGTATGAAAAGGTAAGTCTCAAAAGATCAATAAGATACAAATTGTTATTATGAAACAAAATACAACAGATGAGGTACTGATGATTTTCCACAAAAGATTCATCCTTTAGCTCTTTGCAATGACTGCTATCGAAATTCTGGCAAGACCTCGGTTCTCTATTGCAATGCTGGGGAAGGATTAATGTTGGAATCTGCTGGCAGGACAAATCACAGCATTGTGCTTGATGTATTTTTCAAAAGCATTCATTTTAATATAGGAATGTTTTTTATCTGACATAGCTAAATCAGTGAATAGTAATTAAAGATAATAATTCAATACATTTAGTGCAATTTTTTTTTCTCAAATGACTAATAGAGCTGCAGTAAAAGAGAATATTGCTACCCAAACTTTCTTTTGATAAAGCAATAATAAGAAACATAATAAAATGCTGTGATGGAAACAAAGTCACAGCTCAGAGCCTTTTTCTACAGCTTCTCTTGCAGCTGTGGCCCAAGTTATATAACTTTTCCACATACTTAATTCTGGCTGTAATTTACAGTAAGTAGGTTTACCAAGGGCATCTGAAAATATGTGATTTTTCTTTCATCATATTGATTTATATGACTGTAATTATGACTATCATGGTTTGGGAAAAATACTTTTTTTTCTGGTACCTGCTTGCACTTCTTATGTTGTGCAAACTTCTGCAGGGCTTTTTCAAAAAAAAAAAAAAAAAAAAAGCACATCTGCATCCTGTGCATCCTGGCTCCTTTATCCTGTTGTCCTATTTGCTCTGTCCTGGGCATATGGGAGCTGGAGCACAGAGGGACAGACAGGCAAATGCACCAGGCTGCCTGTGATGATGGCAGCAAGGGTCAGCCTGGTCTGATGAAAGCTTTAGATGTTTCTTTGTAAAAATGTAAACTCTTCCACCTCCATGAAATCAGGGCCAAAGAAGAGGATGGCTCCTTTGAGTTGTGCCTCTATTTGTAGCATTGAGATCAAAATCCCAGATCCAAACTTCCTGTCTCTCTAACATTTGAATTCTAGATCCAGATCTGGACCCACATTTTGCATTTTGGGCTCATTTCTGAGTAAGTAGGAGCAGGGGTACCCCACTGATCCAACATTCACAGCCATAGGCAAAGAGACATTAAAACAGCAAAGACAGCTCCCCAGTGCAGTTAAATACCCAAAGAAGGGACTCAAGCTGCTGCTTTGCAAGTAGCAGAGGAACACTTTCAGGTGTCCCAGTCTTTTGCATCGGCTTGCCAGTCAGTTCTTCTCATCATTAAACTCAGCAAGGATCATTAACACAATAACCAGTTTACCTTCACCTGTGTAAAATACATCCTTTATAAATCCCATTGAATTCTCTGAAGATTCAGAGCAGGAATAATCTCTTTTACTGTGAACCTGTCCTCTTTATTGTCTTTAAACCAAGAATGGCCATTATGAGAAAAGATTGCTCTGGGACTATTTGGGGAAACTGTTTCAGAAACTGGGGTATGCCTTCACTTCTTACAGGAAAGAAAACGTTCTGCTGTGTGAGCAAACAGTTAGGGTTTATTTGGTTGAATTAACATATTTGCATGGCCAGCATGAAAGGGCATAAGGTGGGTTAATTGTTAACCCGAATTCCTGTGAAAATGAGATACATATGGCTTTGTTGTTTGCATAAGTGTACACGTTTTGACTTCTGGGATTTGACTTAGAAATATAAAGCTCCTACGAGCTGTATGAAAGTAGCTAGCCACTTGATGAGAAAGATAATATCATTGCCCTTATTGAGGGAAAAGCATCACTGAGTAACTTACCCTTTATGAAATGTCAGAGAATGTCAAGGTGGGACACTGACCCTTGGGAAGACAGCATTGCTGTTAGATCCACTGCTCACAGAGCAACCTGCTCCTTTAGGCAATATTTAATGTTATGTTAATAAAAACTGTTTGTAAGTCATTCAGGTTTTAAACCTCAGGAATTGGAGACCTGTTCAGGATGATGGGCTAGTTGTTTGGGCAATGTCTTCCCATGGGTAGGACTTTATCACAAGGGGGATGAGCACAAGATACCATCACCTTTGCTCTGACATTTTTCTGAATCAGTTGCTCTGTTTCAGTTGATATATGGCCCAGGTTCCTTTAGAAACACAGCCATGGGATTGTTGCTATTTGTGTGACTGCTTGGGTTTCTGCAGACCCACGCCTTGTGAAAGCAACTTTTCAAGATGTTACATATTCCAACCAAGTTCACAATGGAGTAAATTCTCAAAGATCATTCATTTCCTAAAGAACCATTACATTGGGAAATTGTCTACAAAAAATCAAAAGACTGTGCCAGAGCCCTGACTAAAGTCTTCAGGCAGGGAGTTCCCACCTTATTAGACACCAAAGGCATTAATGCTATGGGACCTGCTTTGCTGTTCCCCACATGTGTGAAATACATAAACTAAGTAGAAAGTGGCTCTTTAAAGTGGCTAAGGGCATGCAAGTTTATTTACAGCACATCTAAAAGTTGTTTCTAGGGTAACTAAGATGTTTATTGGCAGAATATGAGGAGAGAATTTTATAATGTGATGATTGTACTTCTGAATGTCTGTAACCCAAAAGTTTGCCCAGTCCCAAATCCCAGCCCTTTTATAATGATATATAAATGTCATGCCTTCCATGCCTGAGTAGAAGCCAAGCTAAGGACACATGACATCTGCTCCAGATGAAAGTGATTCCTGCTTATAATGTAATTCCACATATATAACAACTTCCTCAACTTTTTTTGCAGTTACTAAGGAATTACTAGGGGCATCTGGGGAGGACTGTCATAAGAGTTTGGAATTCAAATTCCCCTTGTGAAGATGAGGGGTAATAACTCAGTAACTACTGTCTTGTAAAGAATTATCCATTTGGCATACGCACAGATATATGAAACGTTCTTATGCTGAAGTGGATATTCCAGGCTTCATTTGTTTCCTGTGACATTCCTGAAAAATGTGACTTTGTTTATTTTTCCTTGTGCAACAAATGCTACAGGCTTTAAGTGGAAGCAATGCTGTAGTACTGCTCAGTAACAGTGTTGGTACTTCTCAATCACATGGAAATCTAGTCAACTAGTAGAGTGCTCTGCAGTTGATGACAGCTTGCCACCACTTTAAGGATGCACTCCCTCCCAACATACAACCTTGCTGGTATCAGCACCTGCATATTTTACACCTTTTATGTTACTGTTGTTGTTAAATCTATTCCATCCTTCCTGTGGGAACCATATCAGTTAATCTACAGTCATGAATCCATAAGGGCTCAATGCTCATCTAATAAAAAGTTCTTCTCTGTCCGGTAACACTTACTGCATCACCATTTTTCTTACAGGACATGAAGTTTTCAAGAGCTCATGAAAAGTTGTGAACAGAGCCTTAATTAAAACCATATTCAGCAGAAAAGTATCTTACATTATGAGTAAAGATCTGGGTAATATTAAGCAGCTGTTAAAATACACATTTAAGTCAACAAATTGTTATTACTGGCAGCCCCAATGACAAATAAGCGGTAAAACGCTTGACTGAACAGGCCTTTGGTCAAACAACTGATATTGCATAGCTATTCTGCTGTAGGCTCCTGACCCCCATTGAATACCATTTGTGCCAGTCCAGGTCTTTGTGGATCCATGGTGTGAAACAGACTGCTGTTGAAAATCGAAGACGGGCATTTGAGTAGCTGGACAAGACCATGAGAGATCTCTGATTTATGGAATTAATTTTATGCCAAAACTGCAAACAAGGCAGATCAGTCAATATCTCAGTTTTCTCTTTAGTCTGGAAGTGGGAGTCCTGGTGTCTTCACTTGGCAAGGCTTGTATGTTGACATCCTAGGAGCCTTTTTGAGCTTGTAGGGAGCTAAGGAAGAGTAATTTCCTTACAGGGTCAGCCACAAGACTGTTCTGCAGTCTGGGAGGCTGAGCGTTGACAAGCAGTTCCAAAACAAAGCCAGATCTCCTTGCCTCCTTGGAGGTCTGTGTAACTTCTGTACTTGGAGGACTTTGTGGCATCAGCTGGTCTGTCAATCATGCCTGGCAGTAAAGGGTCCAAAGGAAGCATCTTCCACTTAAAACTCTGCTCCTTGACCAGCATGAGTGCACTGCCTACCTACAGCCCTGCTGTTCATCGGGAGCAGCCTTGTGTGTGTGGGAAACAGGCAGCTACACCAAGACACAGGGATTTACTCTTGAAGCAGTTTAGCTTCTTGGAAAATTCCGTCTCTTTCAAATCTCCACTCCATGTTTTCTTCTTTGTCCCCATGTCCCAGGAGGCAGCTCCTAATCCCTCATCATTTACTGCATGCACACCCCACAGCCGAGGAGATGGAAAGGGAACTTTTATGTGTTGCTGCTGGTTTTGCTCTGAAAGGTGCTCATGGACACAGTGATGGGCATGTTGGAGGAACCTAAATAGTACAGAATATGCTGCCAGCTCTGTTTGAAATCACTTTCTTCCCAGTGAGGTGGTTCTGCTTGCCTCTTCATCCTGTAGAAAGACATTATCATTCATTAAATACAGCTTAAAGTGGGAAGATAAGAGTGTTGTCTCTGTGTGTGGGACTCGTCCAAGGCTGAAGTTCGTTTCTGAGCTGGTGAGCAAACAGAAGCAGTTACAGGAGGGAATACAAGTGAACAATGCAAAACAAGCCTGATGAGATCCACAGTTGAATCGTTCTCTTTTTTAATCTCTTCTTTTAAAGAAAAAAAGGAATAAGACTAGAAATAAAGCACTAGGTTTTTAACAGTGCATGCAATCAACTATTGAAACAGCTTGCTGTGGATTCTCCTTTATTTGAAGGCTTTCAAACAAGGTGGGATGTCTTTCTAAAACAGATTAAAACAGAATCAGCCTTTATGGCAGGATTCCTGTGTTATGCGGGGACCTGGGTGAGATTTTTGTTACAACCCTCCTGGCCTTAGACTCCTAGTAAGTTTTATTTCAGTTGCTCTCCTTCTGCATGGTGGGAAGAGGGCATATTTTTTTAATTAGATGGCAAAGCAATAACTTAATTCTTGATGATTGTATATTTCATATATATATATAGTTTTAGTTGTACACTCATACAAAAGAATTCTGCATCTCCACTATGTCTTTGTCTTTTCTTTTTTTTTGCTGCTTAAATTTTTAAGTTTTCAACTTCTGTGACTAAAACCAGCACCAGGAATAGAAGGCAGGTCTTCGTTCTAAACCTACTAGGATTAAATATCAGACACAAACAAGCATAAAAATAAAGCATCATATGAAGATGCACAGCAAGCTCAAAGATTTTGATACATCTGTGTGGATCATATAATGGGACTTTGCTACCTATCATTATCTTCCCATTATCTTTACGATCTT
Organism: Bartramia longicauda; assembly: GCA_028566575.1. Classification (NCBI taxonomy): domain Eukaryota; kingdom Metazoa; phylum Chordata; class Aves; order Charadriiformes; family Scolopacidae; genus Bartramia; species Bartramia longicauda. Next base: position 24,509,664 of record JAOXNH010000012.1, read on the forward strand.
ACAAGTATTGTTTATTTTAAAAATCATCTAGTGCTAAACTTAGGCACCAGATATCATTTTGAACACCTAAGGTTATCTAACACCTACATGGGCTGGTATGTATAACACAGGTAACAGAGGTGTGCCCTTCCAGAGTGATAGTGGGATGACAGTCAGGACAGCCAGGAGACCCTGAAGTCTTACCAGTACGCGTGCTTCACTATGGAGTTATGAGACAGCAGCTTACTTCCCTGCTGTCTAATGTATAGAACAAATGAGCATATTTTTTAAAAATTCAAAACCATATGGATTTAAGAAAGAAAATAAATAAGAGATTAAGACTTCAGGTGGCCTACACTGGTCTGTGTTCATTAATTTAAGATAGGGTTGTATTATGGTATCTGAGAATTTATCCTATAACACTTAATTACTTGAACAGCATCTGTGATAGGTAAATGATTTGTTCAAGAGAATTACGTTAAAGTCAGGACTGTCAGTGAATCTTGCTGGTGGTAATTTAAACTACCTTTCTGGTCTCTTTTCAGTGTTATTTATGGCTGGCTAACTTGACTACAAGATAGAAAGTACATACACCCGGCCATTGAAAAGTCTATTCCAGATAACAGATTACCTTGGAGGTAGCAGTGTTTGTGTTCAGCATTTTGTCAAAATGCCAAGCTGGTCCTGTGGGAGACTGGAAAATACTTTCCTCCCCTTTGAGGTCTTGGTTCTGCTCAACGTGACCTGTACAGCAAACACTGTGAGTGGATGGTGTTTAGTTTGCGCTTACATTTTCAGTCTTCTGCAATTATAATAATTAGAAGGATCTGGCACTGGTCTCTGTTTTCTTTCCAAGTATTAATTGTTTTCATCATCACTTGTAAGTATTGACCATCATTCTAAATATGTTAATTAACTGCAATTTTAGTCATCCTGATGAAGAGACATAAACCTAAACCAATTGCCTGCATCCGCTGTCCAAAATCCAAATTCAGATCCCTTCTCAAAAGGTCCCTATTTTGACACATTGGACTGAAATCCCTAATGCATGTGTCCTGGCCTTCAGGCTTATCTGGAATCCACATTTGAATAATGTTTGGCTTTCAGCCTCTATATTTAGGAAAAAAGTAATGTCTCTAAAAAGTCATCCTCTAACAGCAGAACTCAGACGATAAATCAGACCAGCTGTCATTATTTGGTCAGAACCTGAGATCTAAAAATTGAAAATTAGAAATTAAAAACTGAAATAATAATAGAAAGCAGCTTAAAGAGTTTTGTATTTTTTTGTACTGAATAAATTGTTAATAGAATTTTCCTCTTTCTTTCCCCTTTTCCTGTTTTAAAATGGTAATTCCTTATTATGTTTTTCCGTGGAGTTGGTTTTGGGTTTCTATTTTAATGTTTATAGACATTTTGCATCTAATAGGATGGCCTATAATATGCAGTGAGGTGCACTATTTTTGCTCCTTGATTAGGAAAATATATCCATGTACACTTGAAAATTTCCTTACTTCAAGCAATATTGTCCAAGAACACATTATGAATGCTTTGTTCTTCTTGCATTGAGGGCAAAACCTCTAAGTCAATGCTTACAAAATGTCTCTTTGTGTTCTTGATATAATTTCTATAGCTGAGATATTTCAAATTTCCTCTCCTGAATTGCATCTCTGTTAAATGCTCTTTAAGAAAAAAAAAAAAAAGAAACTTTTTCTGCTATTGCAGAGCACTCCTTTCCAGAGACAAGGGTCTCACACCAGTCACTTTCAGTGCCATCCTCTAGTTAATAACCTATTTTAAAGGAAATGTTTAAATAAACACAAATGTTTCCAATTTCTCCTTTTGGGCTGTGCCCAGAAGATGTACTAATATGAGAATTATTATGAGAATAAACTACTACAAATATGAGGAAAAACTTCTTCACAGTGAGGGTGACAGAGCCCTGGAACAGGCTGCCCAGGGAGGCTGTGGAGTCCCCTTCTTTGGAGATTT
>JAOXNH010000012.1:24550213-24561154 GCA_028566575.1 Bartramia longicauda
TTCTGGGAGTGGGGAGGGGTGGGGGAGGAAGAGCAGTGACGGGGGAGCATTCTGATCTATTCTCATCTCCGCCGCTCGGTCGGAGATCCGAAATGCTGCTTTGAGTTCCGCAAACATAAGGGATTATGTTTACAAAGGTCAATGCCTTCTACCTGTTCAGGAAACTGGCTAATGGTGGGCATCGGACGTTTGGCGAGTTTCTCCTCATAGTGGGAGGAGGGTTGTGTCTGAAAGAGGAATGGAGGAATAGATTCATTTCATCTAGTCTTCTTGGTAAAACCGTGCCGCCCTCCTCTCCTTTCCGAAAGGGTGGGGAGGAGGCGGCAGAACAGAAAAATCAGCGATGTCCAAACCGGCTGGATTAGAAAAGGCAGCTTTTCTACTTTGCACATAAAATAGGTAACAGGAAGGTACAGCTAAAGTCCTCTTGCCTGAAACACTGTCCCCCCAGAAGCAGACATTGTAATAATAACAATAGTGGCTGTGTGTATATTGATGCTACTCACAAGTTACCTATAAGTGTTTATTATTATTTTTTTTTCTTATACTTGAAATGACTTCCTTTTACTAAGCTCTTACCGTAGCTCTGGTTTCTTCCCACCCACCCCTCCTTCTCCAGCACGCAGTAAATAAAAGAGATGGGACAAAACGGGGAGAAGGGAGAGGAGACGACACCCATGTCCTGCATTATCCAGGTTTCATCCCGATTTCCATCCCGTACCACTCTCAGATGTTTGAACTTGCTAAGGGTTTTCCATGGACACAGAAACTCAGCACTTTAGAAGGTGCTCTTGTACGGCTGGCTGCCCCCCTCCCCGCCCCCCTTCTCCTCCTTTTCTATATTTTTATTTTACTTTTAGTATAGTGGTACTTAAAATCACTGGTTCACTTAAAAAGAAAAAAAAAACCAACAATAAAATGTTTAAACTCTACTAATGTACAAATAAGCTGAAATGTTGCATTTTATGTGTATTTTTGCCATAGCAGGTACTGTATTTCTCATGCTGGATTTAGAGAAAACAAAAAAGAAAAAAAAAAAGAAAAAAAAAGAAAAAAACAAACAAAAGGGTGATGTTTTATTGGAGTGTGACAAGTTAAGAGTAATAAGGAATTAAGTCGTCGTCATTTCATTGAAACTGAGAGATGGTGTAATACTTATAAGTTTTCTGAAGGTTTTTTTTGGGCTTTTAAACAGCTTTTTTGTTTTTATTTTATTTTTATTTTTTTGAAAGATATGATTGTATTATGTGCAACTCAGTTGCTTACATTATAACTACAAAATATTTTTGGGTTCCTGGAAAAAAAAAAAGAAAAAAAAAAGAAAAAAGACTAATAAATGTGTTTGGCTGCTAAGCATTTAACGCTCCTGTTTTCCGCAACCTTTGTTCTCACCCTCCCTTCGCCGCCATCTTCCCTCCCACCTTCCCCCGCGCCCGCCGCGCGGCGCCGTATTCCGCGCCGGGGGCGGGGTCTCGTCGCGACAGCGGGGCGGGGCCCCTCCCACCGCCCTTATCCCCCGCTGCCGCCGGGCGCCCGGCCCCGGTCGTTCCCGCCGCCGCCGCTGCTGCCATGGCGACCCCCGGCGCTAAGGAGGATGTGCTGTCGCGCTACCGCTCGCCCCTGGTGTCGCGATATGCCAGCCCCGAGATGGGCTTCAACTTCAGCGAGAGGAAGAAGTTTGGCACCTGGCGCCGCCTCTGGCTCTACCTCGCCCAGGCTGAGAAGGTAACGGGCGGGATGAGGGGACACCGCCGGGCTCCGGCGAGGGACGAGGGCTGGGCCGTTGGGGGAACTGCCTCACGCCCCCGACCTGCTTCCCTTCCGTGTCCCCGCGAGTCCCGGCGGGGGAGGGCCAGGGGAGCTGCGGGAGCCGCTCGGGAACGGCCCGCCCTGCCTTCCCGGTGCTGCCGGCGGGAAACGGGACTGAGCAGCGGCCTGGGTCTGCCCGGCGGGGGGGCGGCGGGGGGAAGCTGAGCAGAGCGAGCTTCGTGGTGGGAAAGGGGTGGGAATGTGTGCAAGCCTGGTTTTACACAGCCTTTTATTGTGTAAAACCAACTGCCTTTTGTAGGCAGCCCTCCCGAGAAGGGATCTTACCAACACTTATAAGTATCTAAAGGGCGGGTGTCAAGAGGATGGGGTCAGATTCTTCCCAGAGGTGCCGGGTGACAGGACAAGGGGCAATGGGAACAGACTGGAACACCGGAGATTCCAGCTCAAAAACTTCTTTACTTTGAGGGTGGCAGCACTGGAAGAGGCTGCCCAGAGAGGCTGTGGAGTCTCCTGCTCTGGAGATATTCAAAACCTGCCTGGATGTGTTCCTGTCCAACCTGCTGTAGGTGACCCTGCTCTGGCAAGGGGGTTGGACTAGATAGTCTCCGAAGGTCCCTTCCAACCCGTACCCTTCTGTGATCCCCCAGCAAATCACCTCTTCTTGTCTCGTACCCTCCCCATTGCACTTTTGCCCTTTGTGAAATTAGTTTTGTAAAAGCTTTGCTAAGCAGGTTTTTGGTGGGTTTTTTGGGGGGAGGAGGGGAGTTGTCTTCTGAGCAAACATCAGTGGCCTTCTCCTGCGCTTGACTGTTTGCTTTTCAGGAGGTGTGACTGATGAGATGGGCTCTCTTGTTCAATCAGATTGCTGTCAGTCTGTGCCAACTGGACCACCCCGCGCATCTGCAGCCAGTGGTTTCTAGAGAGCCCTCATGTCTCAGATAAGTTTACTTTGGGCCAAAGCAAGCAGAACAGTTACCTCAGAAAGGCTTATGACATTTCTGACAGGCCAAGTGCCATAAAAAAAACCCCACTACATCCTAACTGATAGCATGAAAGTTTGGTATCTATTCAATTGTTAGGAAGCAGCATCTGAGAGTATGTCTGTATGATTGCAGGCTCTTGTGTTAGTAGAGTCTGACACATTTTTGAAATGTAGTTTAAGCTAAACCTTCTTACTCTGATCCCAATTAGGGGTATGCGTACAGCCCATTATTACTTCTTAGTTGAGACGGTCAGTTTTTAAGATGCATTAACTTGATTCCTTGTGACTGAGAGGAAGACTCATATCAGGTTTTTGACAGTGAAAAAACTAATATGTTCCCGAAAAAACCATACAAAACCACTCTGCCTTTCTACAGGATAGCTTTAGCTTTCAGAGTCAATAGTTGCCAACTTGTTTTGTACAGGGTCCTTCAGTTTCCATTTTCGAAGTGTTGGGGTTGTTAGGAAGCGATCCAAGCACCAGGCCTGGCTGTTAATATTGAACAAGCACAGTGTTCCTTCTCCATTCAAGGATCGTACCCCTACAGCAGCCTCATCGATAGTACGCTGCACCAAAGGTGATGTTTTAGCAGCTGAAGATGTAATTGTACAGCTATGTTAAAGAGGAGTCGCCTTCTGAAATACCACATGCTCAGTATTACAGAATCACAGAATGACACAGAGTTGGAAAGGACCTCTGGAGATCATCTAGTCCAACCCCCCTGCCAAAGCAGGGTCACCTACAGCAGGTTGCACAGGAACTTGTCCAGGTGGGTTTTGAACGTCTCCAGAGATGCAGACTCCACCACCTCCCTGGGCAGCCCGTTCCGGTGCTCTGCCACCCTCAAAGTGAAGAAGCTCCTCCTCATGTTTAGATGGAACTTCTTATGCTTCAAGTTTGTGCCCTCGTGCCCTTGTGCTGTCACTGGGCACCACTGAAAAAAGACTGGCCCCATCCTCTTGACGCCCACCCTTCAGGTATTTATAGGCGTATTGTCAAAGCTGTGACGCTGGAGGGAGCAGGCTGCAGATCTCATCCAGTACCAGAAGTGTCATTGCCAAGAATGCACGCACAAGGAGCTTTGCATGTTCAAAGCATGATCTTTTAAACACTCTCCTATCAATTCCAGCAGATAATCATCACATGTTCTTCTGTTCAAGAATGTCGTGGTTTTGACTGGATTGACCAATCAGAACGACAGATAGCCCCTTCCTCCCTCCCTAAGGAAAAGAGAGGACAGGAAGAGATAAGAGATTTATGAGTTTAGAAAAAACTAAGCTACTTTAATAAAAATATTAAAAAATAATAAAATTTTTAAAAGGGGAAAAAAAGTATACAGTATATACAAAACTGTATCACGCTCCCAGGATGATGATCATGTCACCAGCAGGCACAGGGATAAAGGTTCCAGACTGGACTGGGAGATGGACAGGAGCTGGATTCCAGATCTGGAGTCAGGAATGCTCGGATCGGGATCAAAGGCAGACAAACAGACAGGGTCCTCCTCAGACGTTGGCCATTGAAGAAAGAGAGTTGACCCTTTTATCCCTCAGCTTTTATACTGAGCATGATGCGGATGGGATAGAATACCCTGTTGGTCAGTTTTGGGTCACCTGTCCTGTCCGCTCCTCCCCACAGTTGTGACCCCTCTACGCTTTTCCGCTTCCGACCCTCCAATGGGGCAAATAACAAATTTGCCTGACCTTGGTTGTTATAGCAATAAGTATAAGCAAGGGCCTCTCTGCATACCGTTCCTTGGTATAATCAGGTCTTATCACTGTGAGAGTGAACAGTTTCTGAACAATATGCTGTTAATTTCAGAGTTTAGTCAGTTAGAAGAGGCCCAGCTAAAAAAGTAAAATTACTGAACAGAAAATTAGTTCTGTTTTACCTCAAACCAGGACATCACTAGACTTGCTTATTGTTCCCTACTTCTGTTTGCACAAACTGTTATTAACTATTACAATCAGCATGAACCTAGGGATGGTAAAGGAAAAACTTTGACTGAATTTGGCTTGATGGATGACATGTTTCCTACTCCAAAACAAAATTCACTGCCTTTCACAGAGTCTTTGGACAAAGCACGAGGTATTTCTTCATAGGGCGGATTTACTCTTGGAATGAACCAACACTTTTTCCACAGTAGAAGGGAGAAAAAAGACCTGCTTTGTCATACAGCCTCTTCTCCTTGTACTTTGTCTCCAAGTAGAACAAATATGGAGTCCAAACTAACCTATGTATGATAGATAAACCTTTAAGTATGGACTAAGTCTGGTTAATTTGGTTTTTTGGGGTCATTGAAGATTCTTGTCTGGGGAGATGTGATCACTGTCCAGCTGACAGCATTAGCTCCAGAGCTTGTGGCTGCTCTGGCAGATGGGGCTATACCAGGGATTAACTGCTTCCCTGACAAATGATGGCCATTCAGTGTACAGTTCTGGGAGCACCACATGAAGAGGGAACATCCTGAAGTTAATAGCTCACTGTTGTCTTTTGTTCCAGGCCAGGGTTAACTTCTGTATCTTTTTGGGGACAGAAGACCAGAGGTTTGAAAGTGTTCAGGTACATACCACCTAAACCCTGGAAAAGCACAGATGGGATGGAAGGATATTCTACACATCTTTTCTCTGTAACAAGCTCTACGATGCCTGTTAGTTAAATGAGAAGTACTTAAATTACATCACTTGCAAGTAAAATATGAAGAAAGGTAAATGCAGTAGCAAAGGTCTCTGAATGCATGCTGTGCCTTGCCGGCAGATCCATGGCCTATATCAGAGAATAGTTTGGGTTGAAAGGGACCTTTAAAGGTCATCTCGTCCAACCCTCCTGCAATGAGTTGGGACATCTTCAACTAGATCAGGTTGCTCAGAGACCCATCCAACCTGATCTTGAATATTTCCAGGGGTGGGGCATCTACCACCTCTCTGGGCATATCTACCACTTCTCTGCACCTCTCTGACTGTAGTCAAAGATGCATATACTAAGGAAGGAGTAGGAAACTGGGCCAAGCATACAGGGATCGTTCTCTAAGTGTGTCCTTCCAGCTTCTGGAAATGTGCAGGTCAGGGAATTTCTCAGCCAGAGTTCATATCCACATGCTTCCTTCCATTAATTTGACTCACTCTCCTGAACACATCAATGCCCTGGCACCCTGTAGTAATGAGTTCCATGGATTAATTATAGATTGGGTATAATGATGAGGGCATGAAAAATTCTGGAATCAAAGGCCATGGCTACAGTGGAAATAAAGAAAGATCTATTTTTTGCGTGACAATGCATCATATTATGTGTTAATGTATTTTATTACATTTTATTCACACAGGCCTTTATTGCCTAATATAAGAGATAACAAAAATAAAGACAATAGAAATTGCAAGTGTCTCAAAAAGACTTGTGCTTTCTCATTCTGTTTAGCAAAGTTGCATAAAGCTTATTTTCTTTCTTCCAAAAAATGAGGTTTCTTTTAAAGCATGAAAGTTCGGGAGGTCTTGATACTGAATAGTCAGCTTCTGTGTATTTTAAACTTCCTGCAAGATAAAGAAATACAAATTCATTTTGCAGTTGCTTAGCAATTAGATTTTGATTCTGTAAAATCCAAACTGGCTATTTCAAAATCTGCCTTTATATTTCCCACACAATTTTTGCCTTTGAACTATTTAAAATAAAAATTTCCCATATAAGCTTTCAAACATACAGGGTGCTGTTGACTACCTCCAAACTTCACACAAAATCTAGCCATGCTGTATTAAAGACTCAAGGCTAAAATGTTTACACATCATCAAGTGATTATAATAAAAGCTATTGAGGTTTGGGGTCAAGGTTCCCCAATGTTCTTGTTTTGACAAATGGTTTTCGCAGCACTTACATATCATAAACTATGTTTAAAACTAAATGCTCCAATTAAATCAACAACTTGAATTTGCCCTCTGGGGTCATAAGCAACCAAAAAGAGATATTTTTTTTTCTCCATCCACAGCAAAAGGGTTAGAACTAGAGACAGAGCAACAATAAAGACTGTTGACAGGTCTTTCTGATAAAAGCCCTAGTTTTAGTTTTATTCTGATTTGCAGTTATGTGGTCTTTCTTACCAATTATTGGAAGCATGGCTGACAAGACAGAGGTTGCATAAGAACTTTTCCCACACTCGTTTGTACTATTCTGGTTCAGAGAACCTCATTCTTAATTTCCTAGCTCAGTTGTGGCATGGAGCTATGTTTTACCACCCTCAAGGCAATTTCAGGATTTTCCCAGAGATTAAAGCACTTAGAAGCTTATTGTTTATTGGAGGCCTACACTACAGAAGGCAGCAGAAAGGAGGATAACCCTAGCAGAAGGAATATATTTTGCTTCTAGAACAGCCTGACTGGTCCACCTACTGTCCTCACTGATTATTATAGTGCAAAGATACTTTTATTAAACATAATGATATTAAATGGACCTGATGTGATTTAACACATTTATGAGAGGCTTTCATGTCTCGCTGTAGGAGGTTGATATTTAAACCCTAGTCCTCACTGAACCTGAAAGCATTAATAACCCCCTTCTCTTTGGCCCGTATGCAGACTCATTACAGTTGCTCTTTATAGTTATCTATTTTCTCTTAGGCCCTTATACAGAAAAGAATCCCTATAGAGGAAAAAGCTTAAGCACTTGATTAACTTTAAACACATTGAAGTCAGTGCTCAATGTTAAGCAAGTGCTTAATGCTTTCCTGAATCAGGACCTCACAGCCTAAGGTTTGTGTCTCTGTACTGGTTCAAAAAATAATGATCTAGGATTTGATTCTGCTCTCAACTTCCTTGACACAAATCAGGAGAACTCCATTTAGATTAAAGAGCTTTGTTCATCTTTGCCTCATATCTCACACAGTCATCTAGAAAAAGGGGTGTCAAACATTAACAGTGAAGAATAGCAGAGTTTAAATAAACTTTGCATTTACTTTTGTCACAGTCATAGAAGACACCTGGCGCGAGGAAACTGCAACTCTGAGTTGGTGGTGGAGCACCAGTATAAAATTAGAGAGCAGGATCAGGCTGAAGTGACTCTTCTTGGCCTGATTGCCTGAATTTACTCCAGACCATTGTAATGAGGTGTGTAGAAGGGGGCTGAGCAGGGGCAGTGGTGGTATTTGTTTCGTCCATGATTTTGGATATGTACTCCAGAGTTTCAGGTGCCCTCCAACCTTCATAGTTGATTTTTAGTGTGTGAAGTGAAAAGGATTTCAGGCACATTTCATGCATTTAAAGGGTAGCTGCATAGTAGCAAGGGAAAATTCACACCCTCAGCTGTTAATCTTCAGGAATGTCTCTGGGTTTTGATTCAAGACAAACCAGCTGAATATTCACCAAACACACATTAACCTGACTGAACTCACAGGGCCAGCTCCTTAACTGCCATCAAACAACACAATTTCACAGCAACAGCCACGGGCCCCAAATAGAATCTGGCATCACCTATCGCTGATAAAACAGGATTTATTTTATAGGCAAAATAAAAGGTCAATGAGAGCAGACTGGAGTCAGGTTTTGGGGATTACCCAAACACTCAGACTATTTCCAGGACCAGCCAGGTACAGCATAGGTACTGCCTATAGAATCACAGGTCTAATATAGATGTAGACTCTGGGAGCAGAGAATATGTCATACAAAATGCAAAGCTACCATTATCACTGCCTATGCACAGTACATGCCTCTCTTACAGCTAGAAATAGTTAACAGACATAGAATCAGCACATGCAGAGCTGGTAGATATGCCCAGTTGAAAGAATCAGTTTATATATTTTAATCCTTCTTAAACAGGTTTATCCTCCAAAGAGTTTCTCATTTCTTCTTCTTTTCCATGATTTAGCAGCCAGGAATCTTGCAGCCCTACTGTGCTTAGAAGGGGGCTCCAGTTTTTTATTTCTAACAAGGTTTCCAGCAGATTTTGAATGTCATACAAGAATTCTATTTGCACATTAACTTTTTTCAGATTGAACACATCCAGAGCTAAATTATTATTCTAGAGAGCCATAAAGGCAGAAGAGCCATCACTCCCTGTTCTGTGGAAGGCAACATCATTCCTTCTGGAATCACTGCCTGCCTTGTGGAAGGCAAAGTTTAACAGGCACTTTTCTTCTGAACACCTAAATATGAGAACTATTTAAATATTTAGTTGTCTTATTCCTTGCCAAGACTTCCAGACATTTGCCATCGGGTGGGAGACCTATAGCCGCATATACAGGAATAATCCAAGACTTTAAGAGGGCATGGTGTTGGCAGCTAAACTGAAAGCAGCTGAGCTTGGACTCTCAAGTCTATAGATTTGTCTACTTTGAAAACCTAGGACTCTATAAGAACAAAGCTGATCTGAGAACAGCTGTGAAATTCAAACAGTATGCCAGGTAACAAGATTTGCTGTCGAGCATTTTGAACTGAAAAGGACCAGTATCACAGCTGCCAAAAATATCAGAACTAGATTCATTAATAATTCTCAATAACTCATGGAAGACACGGGACTACTCCAATCCTGATAAATAAATGAAACAATTATCCTTTGACCATGCTTCATGTGAAACCACTGTTAATGTGAAATTCTGCGTCTAGTAAAGTTTCTGCAACTGGAAGCAAGGGTATAACCTGTCCCACTGCATGATGAACTTATCATACTGAGGGAATTAAACACCATACAACACTGCCTCATAAAAGCTTTTGGTGCCACTTTCATTCAAGAACAACAAACAAAAATTTGGCATGATTTCTGTCATATATAACATCATAATCAGTCATTTAGCTCAAACATCAAGCTATCCATTAGATAACTGCATATCCAATGACACTCATACATGGAAAGATACAGGCAATATGCTGATTGGAAATTATTATACACCTTATATACTAAAATCTGATACTTATTTATAAAGACCTTTACCATTTTCTTGCAAAAAGAGCAATTATCCTTCCAGCACAAAGATAAGTCTGATGTGATATATGTTCATGGGAACTCAGTACATTTCAAGAAATAATCTTGTAATAGTACTAAACAAGTTTCGTGTATTTGGCAATATGTTGGATGATATAATTCAAACAAGAGAATAATTAGCACAAGTTTTGAGACACTATGGGGGTCATCCTGGTACCAAAATATTACAACTGACATCCTTAGCCATCTGATGAGACTCACCTGTGTGGGGGTAGCAGACATTACACACCACATAATGCTGCTGCATCAGAGGTTGAGGCCCAGCCATGTTTATTCGGGATACCCTCATACTTCAGGTGCTATCTAGATTAGGACGAACTGAATCATTCTTTAGGCTGCACTGACTGTCTTAACTTGATCTCCACCAACTCTCATGAGAATTTAGGTACACTGCACATATCAAATCCCATCTACAGACATTAAACATCAATGTCATAGTCAGCAAGCTGAATCCTGTCCTAAGGCACTGTATGCTGCAGGCATGCCACAACTATGTATTTTTAACTTTCCATTATTCATGGGCAGATCATCTTGTGAATAAGTTGCCTTACAGGTGAAGACATACCCAAGCAGAATCCATTTGGAGAAAGCTGTAGTCCATCAGCGTATTACTTTGATTTCAGCTTCACAGGAGGTGGGACTGTACTGCTCTAGGACCTGAGCTGCATGTTTGTTCTCTGCTGTACCCAAGAAAATAAAGCTCCTACAGAATCAAAGAAGATGGGGAGCTGAGTTCAGAGAGAGCAAAGGTGGGTCTCATCTCACTTAAGCTAGTTATTGGAAACTGGATCCTACATCTACCCTGGTCAGCTATTAGCTGCACTGGGTCCATCAGCATTTAGTCATTATGGAATAATGTGACATTTAGTCAGTATACAAGTTGTAATAACCTAAGAAGTTCCTTCAAAACCGAATTCTCTTCCTAGCTCAAGCAAAAGGCCTGTTTTCTCTGTTTTCTTCCCACAGCTTGATCCTCAACTCCACAGCTTCCTTTGCTTTCTTCTGTAGTCTTCATATTAGTCCTCTCAACCCTTCTACTACTATATGCATCTCTTCCTTATTTTGATGGCACTTTTACTTTGGCCTTTTAGGTCTGAGGTTCCCAAAATGGCCATGCAAAATTCCAAAAGGACTGTGTCTACACTGCAGGATATTGTTCTGCATGGCATTAGGTAATCAGTGTTGACTCCTACCTCTACCTTGGTAGAATCTTTTCACTTAAGTTGGTT
>JAOXNH010000012.1:24600381-24613075 GCA_028566575.1 Bartramia longicauda
GGAAGTGTTTAAGGCCAGGCTGGATGGGGCTTTGAGCAACCTGCTCTAGTGGAGGTGTCCCTGCCCATGGCAGGGGGTTGGAACTTGATGATCTTTAAGGTCCCTTCCAACTCCAACCATTCTGTGATTCTGTATAGGAACAAGTAGGTTCTTTTAAGGATCCTTGGTAGAATGAGAACTGGCCACGGGGTTAGAGCTTTATTATTATATTAAGGTTTTACTAGTCAGCATAGCTTATCATTACACAGAATTTCTAGCAATTAACATAGCTTTCCTATTTACCTAAAATTTCAGTTACCTAGACTTTTCAGTCACCCGAACCCTCTCCAGATTGGGTCAAATTCTGAATAATTAGTTTGTAACACAATAATCACAATGTAGACTTTACCTTTAAAAAGTACCCAAGTCTCACAGTTCTTGGAGGAAGACAATGGATGCAGTGTCACAGTACTCTAGCAGTACTCCTGCCAATGGTGAGGGTTCTCCCCCTTCCACCTCAGTCATGATTTGGGCATTCCTGGTATTACACCAAAGCACAAAGGCCTTAGCTTAGCAGTCTGGCTGTTTGTGGATCCACTTCAAAAACTTTTTGGTTAAGTTGATGTATTTATGCCTCTCAGTTTGGGACTTTGGTCTTTACCATTTCCATAAGTTAGTGGATTCTAAGAGACTGCCAAACAATCAATATGCAAGAATTTTAGCCGCAGGGGATGGCAAGCTGCAGGTGGTAGTGGTTGCTTAATGATCTTTATCTCTTCCTCTGCTTTGCCTCCTGACTACTTGTTCCTCTTGCTTTGACCTAATGATGCTGCTCCCAGCTTAAAACAGGCCTTAGCATAAGCCGCGTGTTAGCCAAAATCTCAGCAAGACTGGAGTGAACAGTCACAGAAGGCATCCCTGACCACTGGGGGATCACAGGTTTTGCCATTCAGCATATCTCACATGCTATTATGCTTCCCTGGTCACTAATGGGTGTCACCATATGTTGGCAACAATGCTGCACCAGGTGTCAGGAGCAAGAGACACCATGAGGGGAAAAAAATACAGTGTGAGCAGCAAGTTGTCTGGAGATACTGTGGGATCTCCCTTCTCGGAAGATACTCAACACTCAACTGGACGTGGTTCTGAGCAACCCACTCCCATTTCAGAATTGTTCTCTGAATTGAAGTGTTGGACCAGAAGTCCCTTCCAACTGAGATTATTTCATGATTTTCCAGTCCCAATTCAATTTTAGTGAATGTATAACTAGTGCTATGGCAGCTATAGCAGCTCCTTTTACACTAATCCTGCTTTACAGAATCCACATGTCTTAGATGCCTAACAATATAGTGGCTCCCACATTGTTTTTGCTGATAAGGAAGGCAGCAAGAATGATTTGGTTGCTTTGATAAAAGTTCACAGACTTCCTGCCTTTGAAAAAAAAATTATTTCCTGTAACTTGTTTTCTTCTCGTGAAACTTGTTTGCGTCTTTCTTGTTTTCCAGAACATACTGTTCTGTCTCACAACTTAGATCCCTTTCTATGCGCTGCTGTTCCATCTTCTGAAGATACCTGAATAATCCGCACTGCTATTTAATCATGGAAGGGGTCAGGATTTTTCCTCCTGCTTTCTTCTCTGTTTAGGGATAAATACGTCTTCTGCTACACTGACATATTCCACTTAGAACATTTAAAGCCTATTCTGGAAACTTGCATTTACCCACTTTTCATTACAGAAAATTTATTCTTTTTCCCTTATTCCCCCATGCTACTTTTCAAAGCACGTGCTCCTGCTCTTTTAATTTGGTTTTGGTTTTGTGCAGGAATATGCACATCCTAAAGCAAGAGCCTATTCCCAATAAAATGTCACAAAATTCCGTTCCAATTTTGGGATGTGGTTTTTTTTCCCTTTGATATTTCTGCTCCTTCTGTCTCTAGGACTAAGCTTTTAAGAGTATACCCACTTTCCTTGAACAGCTGTACCTTAAATATGGTCTGTTTGCCTCTCTCTCTCTCATACCTCATTGATTCTTCATATGATCTATGGCAGTCATTCCTATCCATTTGTTGTCCAGAGTCAGAAGTAACCATGTCACCTTGACCCTGGTGCAATCATTCCCCTCACCATTCTAGATCAAAATGGTTCCTCACATTGCATTTTCCTGCTACACCTCCGATAGCAAAGAGAAAAAAGCCTTGGCCCAGGAAAGGGATGACTCCCTGCTACCAATTGCCAGGGTAACACACTGGAAAGACACAAGCAAGAACACACAATTGCACTGTCTCCTTTGTGTTAGATGATGTCTGTCCTCAAATCACTTTTCCCTCCATTTTTCTTCATTCTGAAAGCTAAGTAATTCTCTCAGAGTTCCCAGGAGATCAAGGCTTAAGTGTTTTCCAGGGTACCCAGTGTTGGGGGCTATGTGACATGTATGACCTATTACAGCACATTTACTGTGGACTGAACCTTCAAATGAGAGGAAATGAATCTCCATGCAGTAGAGAGCTACTGCTTTTGGTCTCAGGTAACCTAGAGAACATACATACATATATCCATTTCTTAAATCTCTTGTGAAGACTTTACTTTCATAATTTTTCTTTTCCCTTCCTCTTATTATGTGTAATTACAATCCAAGTCATTTGAATTCACTCCAATTCATTTCAAATCTGAATAGCTGTATTGGTCTAGCAAAAGACACTGGATCTGTCTATGAAACTTACACAGGTATAATGGTACAGCTGTATTCACATAGCAGAAAAACATAACATTTATAAATAGCTGGAGATGGCCCAAGATAACAAAATTCACATCCAGAATGGAATTTGTCCTAAATTTGGGAGGTTTCATACAGGATTTATGATCTCGTATGTTTGGTGGCAAGGGTTTCTCACATGGAGGGCTCATCAAATTCAGCAGCTGCACAAGATATTTATTTTTTTTCTTCAGACTAATGTCTGTCAGCAAACAATTCATCATAATCGATTTTTTCAGAAAAATTACCCTTTCATTTTCCTCCACAGACAGGTTATTTAGATTGTCTCAGATGGGAATACATTTGCTAAATGCAACTGTTCAGCAATAGGATTGCAAGCACTCTAACAGAAGACCTAACTTAATATTGAAATTGTTTCTAACTCTGCTTCAGACAACTTTTTTCCATCCCAAAATAGCAGCATTTTGTTAATGATTTTCAATTATGAACCTCAAATTGCATTCCTTAAACACTTTTTTTCCCGTTCTTTTTATATGTAATCCTTGGCTTCCAAGAAAATGTACAACACCTAAGAAAAAAAGACCTGTTGAAATACATGAAATGGTTAAAAATTAATGTTCGCGTCATTCACTTTACTGCTTAACAGAGGAAGCCTAAGGGGTTTTGCAACAAGACAAATACTCTCAATTCTTCTTTAGACTTCATCTCATATTTGGCATCACATGAGTGCTTTTTAGAAGAATGACTATTACTGTCAAAATGTCTTCTCCCTGGAGAAAAATGTTTTTTCAGAAAAATCCCAGAGAGGATAAGAAAAGTCATTTACTGTGTGTAAATATCCATAAGAGACAAAAAAAAATATTTTTTTTCTTTAATTGGAGCATTAACAGTAGTTTTCAGAAAAAACCACACATTTTCCATTGAGTTTGGTGTAGTAATGCTGAAACCCTGTTAGTCCTGACATGATATTTGAACAGACGAAAAGACATCATCTGTCAAAGTCAAATCTATCATGCCTTTTCCTATATTTTACAGCTGGCTCTTATTCAACAAAAAAATCCAAAACATGCACAAAGGAAAGCTGGGAGCCAGCATCATGAAATATCATCTATTTTCAAGACATGTTTTACAACACTATTTTCAGTTATCCCTTGTCAATGATTGATTGTTTGCTATTGCCTATGTGTCTAATGATAAGCGTGATGAGTTGACACAAAATTTCACACTACTTACAGCTTGCATTGCTTGTTTTGTCACTCCGAAATATCCCTGCTTATTGTACCAGTCACACAGCAATTTATTTGCAGTACATAATAGTAGACTTAAAAGCAAACATTCCAGACAATTATTCTTTTTGGTATTAAGTCAAGGTTATTTTACTTGATCCAAAATAAAGAATTTCCTTGCTTAGAAATGATATATACGTGACCTGACCCAGAGCATACCAAATCAGACAGCTGAATGATGCAAAGCAGACAATGGAACCTACACATCCATTTGTATAGAAAACGCTACACTAAGACAAAATCAATGAAAGTCAAATATCTTTAAAGTGTAGGTTCCCATTTCTTAAATTGCCACACTGTTTTACACAATTAATGTAACAGAAAGTGTCCTTCATGGAGTTTTCCAAGCAAGCAAATGGCATAAAATGCACTTGATTCCAGTGTATATTTATATAGTTATATATTACCTCAAAAAAGCTCATATTTAAGGCAACTGATACTTAAATGCTCTTTAAGTATTAATAGAAGTGTCATATGCAAGATCTAGGTGGCAATTTTTTCAGCTGGAGCTGGTAAAATCACAACTACAGTATAGGATCCTGTTGGGGAACTGTACTATAAGAAAAAAATTAGACAACTAAGAGACATTGAGGAGAAGAACATAAATAAGGTATTTAGAAAGTATGACTTTTGTGGGATGATTAAAAAAGAATTGCCTTATTGGTCTAAGAAACAGAGGACTACAAAAGGCATGAGAACAGTCTTCCAAGAAGACAATTGCTCTCCAAGTGCAGAAGGGGCAGGACCAGAACAAATCAGTTTATTTTGCTGTAAAGAAGAAAAAAGTCAGAGAAGATAGAAACTTTCTAAATGACAAAATCAGGCAATCACTGCAAGAGAAAAAACAAGAAGGTGATAGGATCTGCCTTCTGGATGTTCCTTAAGGGAAAAAAAAAAAAAAAAGAAACGCAGGTTATTCAGGGATAAACCACAAATACCTCGACTCTGTGCAGCAGGTTAGAGTAGGTCATCTCAGTCAATGGTGTTAAAGCTAACATTTTGTGTTGCAGTATGGCCAGGGAGGAGAGAAAAGTTGCAAGCACAAGCACTAAAGCTGCCAGTGCACTCATTGGAGGTGTCCAGAAGGAGCATCAGTGTCAGCCCAGTTCAAGTCAAGAGCACCTGTGCATGGCCAGACCTGAAGCCTACCCTCCACCATGTCCTACCTCCAGATGCAGTCAGCCACAACACCTGGAGAGACAAACTAGAGACAGATGAACTGCCTGTGTCCTCAGGGCAGCAACAGGCCTGACTTTCCCTGCCCAGGTCCAGGATCTCCCTCACCCTGCTCACAGCCCAGGACCCCATGTGAGCTACCCAGGGCCGTCCATCTCTGCCCCAGGGATGTTGCAGGTTTCCAGCTCCCCACAGCCCTGCCCTGCCCAGGCATGGGCCCCGGTGAGCCCACCACCCATGGGAGCCGCTGGTCCACATGGTGCCCTGACACAAGCATGCAGTAGTGGCACTTACCCAGACGACTTCTTCAGCTTCCAAGTATTTTGTGTTTCAAAGACTTTTTCTGAGCAGTCATGGTGTCATATGGCTGGGAACAAAGAACAGAGGTTGTACTTGGAGGGCATGACACTTTTGGAAGGCAGCGGCTTAATATTTGTAAGTTATGATTGATTGCAGGCTAAACATGAGGCCTCTCTACAATGCTGCATCCAAAGGGCTCTTTGAGCCCTGGATAAAGAAAAGAGAAGAGAAAAAAGCTGGCAGTGAGGAAATTGTTCTGTCTTTATGGGCAGCTCTGGCAAGATCAGTTCTGGAATATCAAGTTCATTTTTGGTATCTACATTAGAAAAAGAGTGTTGAAACTTGGAGATGTTACAAAGAGAAGCCACAAAAACAACTCAAGGCTTTAAATAACCACCTTATTGAGAATGTTTTAAAGAAGTCCATCTCTTCAGCTTGTGGAAAGGAAGATGAGGGAGTTACCTGACATTATTCTATAAGTACCTACCAGATATTAATAATATGCTCCTTAGCCTACCAAAGACAAATGGATGAAAGGCCAACAGTTGAAATAGAACTAGGAAGGGGAAACACATTTTAAGGCTATGGGTGATTACTCCTTGGAAAAAGCTGCCAAGAAAAATATGGGATTCTCCATTTCCTGGTGTCTGAAAATTGGAAAGGAAAGCTTTTCTATAAAATAAATCCAGGTAGACAGAAATACTTGCTGACGGTCTAAATGGGTGAAATTCTGCATTTTAATTATACAGTCTTTCAGAATATAAATTTATTTGGTCTTAATTTGTGCATATCTGAATAGGAAGCAGTCCACAAAAAATATTTTTCAGTTCCGTTATTTATACTGCAACTGCAAAAAAACCTCTTGATCAGATTTAAAGACATGATAGAAAGAGCTATTAAAGGAACAAAACAATATCTTAAATCTACCTGTTAAACATATGCTTCTATTCCAGGATTGCAACTAGTTATCAAATGCAAATTTCCTATATCTTTGACTCGCATCAAGTGACCAACTTTCAGCTTAGCAAAAAGTGATAACAAGTTTTCTCATATATAATTTGTAATTCTTAACCACCATAATTGACATCTGTGTAGAAAAAAATCTCTACAGATATATGAGGCAGACATAACTGATAATCTCTTCCACTCTGGCTGTGTTTCCTCTAATGTAGCTAAAGCCAGTCCAGATGGAGGGCTGGAGGCTCTTCACTTTTTTGATTGAGCAACCTTTCTATCCCTTTGATATAGCTTGTCATATCGTGATGAATGCAAAGACAGCCTTCTCTGAAATAAATCACTAGCAGACAGCAAGGGTCAGCAGAAAAACTTCAGCCACACATTTCACTCACTAGATGTAAGAATTTCACCATTTCTACAGGCAGCTGGGAAAAACTGATAGTTCCTGAATTTACTTTAACTTCTCATGATCATCTGACTACCAAGTGTACGGGACAGTGTCGGTTGTTAGCAAAGTGAATAAATAGCGTGAGGATACTGTGCAGGCCAGGCAGCCCATAACAGACCCCTCCACAGCATCAGCGTTATCCTCCCCTCTGATCTTGACCCAAAGAATGTGCACAGACACTTCTCTGCTCTCACACTGGAGATCTGTGCAGGAAAACAGCTCTTTCATATGGAGAAAAAATTTCCCTCCTCTTCCCTGCCTACCCTTTACAAACATCCTGCACTCATCCATGACAGTGACAACTTGCTATCCACACCACAGCTGTAGGACTCCAAACTTTCCAAGATGTTGAATCAAATGGAGGTGTGATAAGAAACATTGGCATCGTTTATCTTTTTTTTTTCCTAAGTAGAAGAGAAGATGCACTCCAGGACCATAAAGACTTTTTATCTTGAAAGCCCATGCAAACAAAAATAGAATAACAGTACAGTTACAATGAAGTGCAAACTGTGTATGTATTTTTCTGCAGTTCTTGTGAACTGAACATGAAATAGCAGTGATCCCAAGCAGCAAAGAGTGTTCATTCAGAGCACATAAAGCTTTGTTATATGAGTAATTAGGCTGAAAAAATAGTTCAACATTCTTATTAAATTATAACATATTTAGCTTATATTCCATTCCGAGGAAAATATCAAAGTTAATTTACATTAATATTATTAACTTATAATCTAATCCATATATGTTCAAAAAGTGAATTCATTTTCTGGCTCTGCTGTGTGTAGGCACCAAAGGTTAAATTTTGAAGATACAGTAGAGAAGTAGCAATATATAAAGTGTCTGCATTTCCAAGATGTTTCTTTGATAATGCACACACACACAAACACAGATAATCTCAAACATTTTCACAAAAGAAATGAACACATTAGTGAAGTATTTCTAAAAAAAACCCAAACTGTTGAAGACTTTAGCCAGATTCTTTTTTGGTTTTTTTCTCTGTATTAATCTCATACTGAATATTTATTGTTCATGGGATAAAAGAAGAGAGAAGGGACAAAGAAAATAGAAGTATTTGCAATGTAAAGATAAGGTTTTAATTTCAGTAGGGTTTCCTCCAAAATTTAAAACAAATTATAAATATCTGAGGACCATGGAAAGTCTGGTGATGTCATTACTCTTTCAAAAACGTTCAGAACAGTGGCGTAATTCTAAACAAAATTCATATGTTTGGAGTATGAATGAAGACCACTTCTGAGGATCCAAATATAGGTATTAATTTTTGGTTTTTCCCATTATTGTTTCAGCCTTCAGGAGTCCCTGGCAATCTTTCTCCTGCTATGTTTAACCTTTAATAAGTGCTAGTCATGCAGCTATTTTTAATCCCTGTTGGGTTTATGCTTATGTAACATTTTGTAGTCCAACATGACTTTCCCACTCCTCCAATTCCTTGTTTCCCTAAGGAGATTTTACTGAAGAAGAGCATATAGCACCAGAACTGTAGCTTTGCACACCACAGCCCACCTTTCATCCATCCCCTCCCTTCCACCCACAAAAAGTGATGTAAACAGACGTTGAAGTTACCCAAAACCAAAGCTATTGGATTCTGTGTGCTATGAAGATTCTTAAAAGCACTGGTTTACCCTCTAGTCCAAGAAACCCCATGACCGTGTTTGAGAGATGTGGGTTGTCATGTCTTCAAATTAAGAGATCTCCGATGAAGTGAGTGGGAATGGGAGTAAACTAAGCAGCTTCAATTTCTAGCCCAGGCTTAAATTCTTTGCTTGTGTAACTCTATTAATTGTTCCTTTACAAAAATCAAGACAGCTAAATGAATTGCAGATTTCATAAAAGTGTTGTCCATTGTGAGCTGATAAATAAGTTAACAAACTGTCCTAGTTTAAGGTTTAATAGAACCAACTTTCTGTTCGGTAATTTTACTTCTTAGTTAGGCTTCTTCTAACTCTCTGAAATTAACAGCATATTGTGCAGAAAACTGTTCATTCTCAGAGTGATAAGACCAATGTTTATGCTTCATGCCAAGGGAGAGAGGTATGCAGAGTATGCAGAGAGACTGTTGCTTATACTTATTGCAATAACAACCAATGTCAGCTAATTTCATTATTTGTCCTGTTGGAGGGTCAGAAACGGAAAAGCATAAGAGGGGTCCCACTTGCAGGGAGGAGCACACAGGACAGGTGACCCAGACCTGACCAACAGGGGTATTCCATCCCATCTGCCCCATGCTCAGCTGAGGGATCAAAGGGATCAAAGCCTCTTTCTTCAATGGCCGACATCTGAAGAGGATGCTGTCTGTTCATCTGCTTTTGATCCCGATCCATGTGTTCCTGGCTCCAGAGCTGCAATCTAGGTCCCATCCATTACTGAATCCAGACCGGGATTTCCCCAGTGCCTGCCAGTGATGTCATCCTGGGACACATAATTTTTAATTACAAAAATATTTTGCTGTGAACATTGTTCTTGCTCAGCTGCACAATTCCCAGTCAGTACTTCACACATTATATTAAAATCCTTAGCAATTTTAGAATTCAAAATTATTTGTGCCAATTTTGTTTTGGGTGGCAACAAATTACGACTTCACTTCAATGAGAAAACATTTCCTGCTGCTATCTCTTAAAGACCACCTGTAGTGTTTAACTATCAAATGCTAGCATCACACAGCCTGGATGGTGACCAATGGAATGTGCAAAGGGAGATTAGAATGAAATTTTGACGTTTGTTTTCATTTCATAATCTCTAGTCTCTGCAGCTATAAATTTGTAATTTGTTATGTGTTTTTTTCAAAGGCAGTTTTGCCTTATCTGATGTTGAAACTCTTCTATGAAGCATTGAACACTGAGACATAAGGAAGAGAAATCAGTTAGAAATTTGTTCATGTCTATTTCCGTGCTTGACGTTTCTCCACTGATAAGGTACAGCTAAATGGTGACTTTTTAGTTAAATTCAGATTAGCTGTTTTGTCCAGGAGTATTGATTGTAAACCATTACCTTTTCCCCACTTGTAGGCTTTAACACAAAAAAGACAGAAAGGGGAAAAAAGAAAGACAGAAAACAGAAAATGGAATGGAAGGTTTAAATGTGTAAATGGCTGTAAAGCTGTCATTAAATTTTACTGGGAAAAAATAGAAACACTATTGATGTTTACCTTTAAAAAGCTATCCTTTTCTCATTCTAACAGTCACCCTGTTCAACTCACTTTTCACCCATTCAAGGAAAATGTCATGTCAAGATTGCAACCAGGACACAAAGCTGGGAAAGATATAAAAGATTCTTCCATCACTAATAAAGTAAATACAAAACCCGGTATTAAATAAGCATCGATAAATAAGCAACGATACGATAAGGTGTCGTTTCTGTAAGGGCTCAGTGGTACTGCCATTTCCATTTCATTATCCCAGCCCCCCATCCTAGTCCAGGAGCATAGTTTGTGTATGTCAGAATAAGAGCAGATAAGAGACTAGGATGATGTAACTATTTCAATTTTTGAACAGCCTTTGACAAAGTCCCTCCTAAGAGGCTGTAGTGGAAACTAAGAGATCATGCAGTAAAAGGCAAAGTATGCTTATAGATAAGGAATTGGTTAGGAGAAAGAAAACAAATGGGAGGAATGAGCAGGAAAATTTCAGCTTGGGAAAAGTCAATCAGTGGGGGAGCCCTGCAATTCAGCTCCACAGAGGTGGCCCAGAGGGACATGGCAAGATTGTCAATTCAGCTGCCTAGGGATGTCTCTTTGGATGTCGAAGCCAGCTGGCAGAGATTAGGGGAGCCCACAGGGCTCATGCATACATGTATTTATTCTGAAGCAGCTATTGCACACTCATTTCACACCATTCAGTTAATCCCATCTAATTTCCAAGTGCTCTTCTCTACTGACTGTATAGGATGCCACACTGCCCTGTAAAGTGCTCTAATTTCAAACTCTGTGCCTATAGCAGTAGAGCTGCTAAAGATTTTAAGGATTTAATCCTTTATTTTTCTTATACCTATTCCTTTAGGAAGGAAAGAAGGGATGAAAAGAGAGAGAGAAGAAAAAAAAAAAAGAAAAGAAGGAGGGAAGTAAGGAAGGAAAAATCTGATGGAATAATTTAATTTCAAATATTTCCCCCTTTTCGGGGTGAATAGGAGCCCTTACTGTTCTAGGTCTCTCCTTCTCTTATTTTCCTTTTATTCTAGAGAGAAAAGGTCAGAAAATGTGGCATGAACCTGGAACGAAATATAATTATGTTACTTAATTTCATACATATTTTAAATGGCTGTATTTTTGCACAAACCTGAATGCAATAAACTTTTAGCTGTATTTTTAAAAATCCATGGAAAAATTACCATTTTTCAAGCACCCTATTAGTTGACTGATGTTTTCAACTACCTTTCCTCTATGACCACTAAAAGGTCAGTCAAGGGCTTGCTGATGCTAACAGACATCTTTCAGGTTGTCACAAAAAGGCTTTTCAGTCAAACCCTAAAGGCATTATTTTTATCAGTATTTGTCAAGTTCAGTTCAAAATATTAAAATTAAATGAGAGAACTCCAGGTCTTCAAGGCACTAACTTGAATAAATACCATAAAATTAAACCAAATTCAGTCATGTCTCCAGCAATTCCACTCAAGCCAGTGGCATTTCAAAGGTTTCAGATAAAGAGATAATTTGTCCCACTCACTGTTTTGCAGTTAATTTACACTCAGAGTTCAATGACTTCAGTAGAAATTCCACCACGATAACCATGACAGAGCTGGGAATGATTATGTACAGTTAAGATATAAAGAGCTAATGAAGCATGCACAAATCAGTTCAATATGTTGAATATTCTCTCAGGACGGCTGGTTAGATAATGTAATAATAAATAAATAAATGAATAAAAAAGTAGATTAAGAGTTATAAACAGGATTGTTCTTTGTCTCTATCTTCTAATTAAATAATGACTAACCTACTCTAGCAGCATAGCGATCTACAAAGTTGATCAAAAGACAATTTAAAGAATAAATAAAATTCTAGAGATGTTTTCCCACCAAAATTTCTTGCCCTTTTGTCCTGCATTTTTTCAGTCTTAACTATAGCAATCTTGTTCAGAAATATCTGGAGCAGCCAGCCTTATATTTCCTGTCACTCCTCATTTATTGACAGTCAATATACTGATGTAGGCATTTCAGATTTGTCAGTAATTACTAGAAAGAATTCACATTACATATATACACACAAAATGAACGCAGTATTGAGTAAACTTTATTTTCCCATTCTTTTGAAGACAAAAAATCACTGTCTGATTTTTGGAGCACAAGAAGCAGCATGGAAAATACAGTAAAGGACCGTCTCTCAGCACCAGGTTCCAGACAGTTCTTTGGCAGCTAGGGAATTATTTTTAATTATGTCCTGGACAATTCACCCTATTCTGCCTTCTAATAGCCCTTGATTTAAATAACAACCTGGACCATCATATCTAACCGGGTTATTATCAGTGATAGTAATGGAAATGAATCACCTCTGGTAGAGCTGCATTGGTGCAAATTGATGTAGAACGTTACTCAGGATTCAAGATATTGTCTTATACACTCAAAAGGACAAAGTGCTGGGCAACATTCAGGAGATGGATGGTAGATGTTTTCCTGTTTCCACAAAGCGCCTAGCAGCTCTTCCATATGTTAATCTCACAGGCAGTCCTAACACAGAATTTCCAAAGACTTTGCATCACAGTGAGATGTGGAATGATTATGCAGTTATATAAATGGAGTGCCATCAAATGCGGAGATATCCAGATAATTGGAAAACAGCCACTGTAAGGAGCAAAACAAAATTATTGAAAGAGAAATAACTCGGTTGTAAT
>JAOXNH010000012.1:24636246-24649789 GCA_028566575.1 Bartramia longicauda
TGTTCTTTATTATAAAAACCATATTTATATATGTTCATTGGTCCTGTTTGTTATTATAATAACAATATTTATAGATGTTCATTGGTTCTATTCTTTGTTATAACCATTACCAATTTGCTAAATGCAGATGTCAGATTTCTTAAGATTTACATATCCTCAACTCCCCCATTAAGCTTTCTTTTCAAATTATGTCATTTTCTTTTCATAAGCAAGGGGGAAATTTTAGAAGACTGTACACCACAATTAATAGTTCACTTGTTTCATAACTAACTTCCTATAAAACTCTTTAGTGAGCACCGCATGGTCTGGCTGATCTGTTATATTTCTAGTTAAAAAACAAACAGACAAACTATTTCTGACTATATTTATCCATTTTCTTCAAAGACCTCTTCTATTCTTTTACCAACACTTCCGTTTATAACAGATCTGAGATGTCCCATTTAAAAATATTCTGGAGCAATGATCCACCCAGCCTCCCACTGGGAATATAGATTTAAACAATTAATTTATTTTTTTTCTGCTTTTATAGCTGGTTCATCTATTGGTCCCTGCACACTGTGTCATGTGTTTTGAAAGGCATTTTTAAACTCTTTAGCAAAAAGTGCAAGGATGGGCACCCCATTAATCAAATCAGCTTTGTTACTTTCCCATCTGTATTACTGTCTTACATTAACACAGAAAAAAAAGGGATGTAATAAAATATTACTCAAAAATTATTTATTTCTTCATGTCTAATGATGATTGTGATTACAGTAATCTTGACTTCACAGCATTTATTTCCATCACATCACATCACATCACAGCTATTTACATACAGCCACCATGGAGAGTGTGAGGACAGGCCAACCTACAGTGGAATATTCAGGGAGGATTTGTGCAGTCTCCTCATTACCCTTTCCCTTTTCCTCCTTTGGGGAGATTACTGACAATGGCTGTCTTTGCTACCCGGGCAAAATTCTTCTTTTTATCTTCTTCCCCAAAGCATTTCTGAATTTTTGAATTTGTGAACTTTGAGCCACCATCTGGCCCCATTTGTTTTATTTACAAAATATGACAAGTCAGTTTAAACACTCCCGTCTCAAGCAAGCTCAGTTTATGATTTTAAATGGGGTAAAAGTATAGATTAGATACTGCTGAACCTAACTTTGAAGTTGACATATTTAAGCTAAACATTAGAGAAATCAGAATCCTTTGTTTGGAGCAGGGGTTGATAAATAAAGCAAAAATGAGTAACAAAAAGCACATTATAATACACAATGTCTACACATATTTGCTTAGACAAGAGTGCTTCCCACCACTTAAAGCCAAAGGCATTTCCCTCCTCATCAAGGTTTTCACAGGAAAGAAACCTGGCTGTGAAAGCTAAAATGGTGCTATTAGCCTAATCTAAACATTTTGGGGAGCAAGGCTAAGGCAGTCAGAACACACTTGCCCTATAGAGGCCAGACAGTGACAGGTACTGGCATTATGTCTGAGAGCTATAGCTTCTATGTAGCTTAATCATGCCTTCCACCAAAAGCAATATTGGTGTTGGAAAAAGGTAGTTGTCAACATGTTGCACATATGGCTGTGCAACTTACCTTCCAGTCACACACAAATGGCTAGCTCTTCTGTAAGAGGATAACAGCTTAGCAGTGGAGGAAAGTGTTTTCCACTGTAGGGCAAAGGCAATCCCACATTCTGTCATTTCTTTTAAGGTCTGAGTTTTGGCTAAAAGTCAAGAGCAAGTGAAAATATTTTTCGCATAACATCTTTCAATGGGAAACGCTGATCTATCTATAGAATACTAAGTTTCAGTGATTTTTTCTTTTTAAAGAAAACCTTAGAAGAACAACTTGAAACTGTCAAAAGACCTTTGGGCATTTTTTAAGCATATTTTTTTTCATTTAAAAATTGGAGTTCATTTATAGTTAAAGTAATAAAAAACCCCAACCATAAAATCTATAATGTCAGAATTGAAAAAAAGCATGGTGAACCCATTGCACCATCTCAGCTAGTGCACTCTGATTACCCATTGAGTTCTTGTTTCTGTGGAAAAAATGCGTTTTGATTTTCCACTCTGCTTTTAGACAGGAAGACTCTTTGAAATAGTGGAAATTTTCACAGAACAGGAAAACTGATTCTCCTCTCAACTCCAGCTAAAACCTTAGTTCAGGATTGTCCATTGCCTTGGCCACAGATTAACATGTGACGTAAAGCGGAGGACATTTTTATATTTGCAGCATTTTGAGGGATAGAAAACACAGATACCATTACAAAAGAATCCTGAAGCTAAATCTTGAAGTGATATACACAGAAGTGCAGTAAACTGGTATCTAAATTTAGGAGCCAAAGTGGCTCCTCACTGGATGATATTTTGCTAGAATGTTCATGCAGACCTAGGCCTGGCTTCAAATTTCTACACAGAGGTAGCACTGGTTTGAGGGCTTGCATCAGCTACACATTTTTTATAAAAGATAGGAATCTCACCTTCATCCCACTGCTGCTGTTACCATGGTGGCCTCTTATTCATGCCATGATATTGGCTTCCTATGAAATTCAGATTTGAGTTCAGGATTTTACCAATAACTTTCAAGGTTCTTCAAGCCTTGATCCCTCTGTTCTTACAGAACCTGGTCCACATTTTTGTTCCCTTTCGTAACCTACTTTCTGCTTCTCATTTCTCTCTGCACCCCCGTCAATTTTCAAGTTCACTGTGTCAAAATACGGTGCTTTTGCACAAATGACCCCAGTGTGGTGGAACTCAGTTCCTCTTGATATCTACAGATTTGGGACATAAATTCCTTCCCTCTACATCTCCAAGACTTCGATGGCCTATGTCATAGGGTACAAAGTGTGGTCAGGCCATGTGATATGGCTTTCATTCTCCCCAGGCCTCCTCCAGCTCCAATTTTTTAAAGTTAAGGGCAGCTGTGTAAAAGAATCAGAGCTCACAGCAGAATAATTGGAGTCATCTGAGACTCACACAAAGGTCACGTAGGTGAGTGCTTTCGAGGAATCTGTGATAGGCATTGGCCAAGAGGGATTTGTGATCCAAGCCAATGTTGCTGCTTAGTGTCATTTATGGGAGAATTTTAAACAAATTTGTAATGGGAACAAACCTCCTTTATGCTGTGCTCCTTATCTCAAAGTTTATGAGTGTTGTGTGCAATATTGGACCTGCAAAGTTCCTGTCCTCTTGTCTTCCTGAAAAGTGTTGTAACTGTTTTTGCAACCTAACTCTGCCACAGAGAGCTTTCTTCCCACATAAATAACCCTGAAGTCATCTCAAGTATGTTGAAAAATTAATTCCTCCTTGAACATACCCTATTTCAAAAGAGCGTGCTTTGATTTTGAGAGAAATATGAATTAACTGGGAAAATGTTAGTTTCAACACTGTATTAATTTAGCTTAGAAAAACACCTTTATTTTACTTACATAATTTCATATTTCAGGAACCCCTGGAAACAGTTGTGCTGCTCTCAGCTTCCTCAAACTATGACAGGAGAAATGTCCTTTCATATTTTTCTTATATACCATCATTTTTTCATTACTGTCCCAGGTTAGTTTCATCCAGATTCTGAACTTTATGACCACAACATCTAGTCACAGAAGCCAATCAAAGAAGCACTATGCTAGGCCCTTACAAAGCTGTTTCTTATTGTAAATTATTGCTTGCATTACAGCAGATTCTTGACCCAGGATTCCAGTATGGTTAGCAATGAAGAAGGATTGAACAAGATGCCTTCTCTGGGATTCTTTTGTAACTACCTTCATTACTCATTTGTGTTAAGCCAAGACTTAAAAAATAATGAGAACCAAATTCCAAGTGTATCTTGAATGTGCTATTACTGCCATTACCAATGCTCACAGTTTTCTGCATTTTTGACCAAACTCCATAGAGGGATGGTTCTAACCTAGGTCAGGAATGAACCTTATCGGGCTAAGTTTTCTCTGGGCAGGAAATGGAGACCCTGGTGTGGCTGAAAAACTTGACCAGACTGTCTTGGGGTTTTGTAAAAACAAACAAACAAACCTTAACTTCCCTTAGAAATAACAGGCAAGTTATTTATCTTTCTGCCAGTGAACACTTCTCACCTGATGCCAGCTTGTCATCATACAAATTACTTGAAAAGTCATGCAGTAGACAGAGAAATCTTTACCTCTTGCATTCAGATTTCTGGTAACTGAAATTAATATAAAGCAACTAATAGTAATCCCTATTTTGCAAAACCAGAATTCAAACCTTTGCTTCATCGGAACTCAAGCAAAATAGCATCTTCAAGGGTATACTTGGAAAATCAGCACTCTTCATTCTATTTACAGTTCACGTTTCCAGCTGTGCAGTGCCCTGACTTGTGTGTAGCATTTCAGGGCAGTCAAATGTCCAGAGCAATATGATAGAGCCCAAGCTTGCATTGAACTTTATCAATTTGTAAAGTCTCACAGGATCAGGTGATTTGGGCCTTTCAAGGAACAGTTCAGTGAAGCCCTGCCTTGGCACAAACAAAGACTTGATAAATGTTTATCTCTTCGTACCACACTTCCCTCCTAAAATGACTGCCATATCTTCAAAACTATGAAGAAATCCAAATGGGTGGAATTCAGAATAGTAACTATATCTAAAACACGGATTTTTGCTAAAGAGAATGTTTCTTCATCAATCCCTCACAGCAGGTCTTTACTTCATAAGAACAATTAAACACTACTTCAAAAATTTGCTTTCTGCATACTTTACAGACCTCTTCAGTGAGGCAGGCTTGTTGGGTTTACTGACCAACAAATTTATGAGTTGTAAACATTCCTCAGGAGCGCAGCATCCCACAGCATGAAGAACAGCTCCAGGAATTCTTTCCCCCCACTCTTTTCAAGATCTTCTAATGGGTAACAGATGGTCATTATTATTTCTCTTTTTGGTTTCTATTCCTTTTATCTGTACCCAAAGTATTTCACCACCACATGTTTGTACAGTTAAATTGCACCATGGTGGGATTATGCACACTTCTGGAATGTGGGATCATCTCTTCAGTTCTTCGCCCTTCCTACAACTTCCAGATAAATCCTCACTTTTGCTGACATTCCACTTCTAAGAATCATCTTACAAATGCCATACTTTCTCATTCTCCCTAAATCACAATCTCAATAGTTTAGAATAATTTTCAGTTTTACTGGTATTTTTTCCTTACTTCTCATTTATAGTAAAACATCTGAATACAAAAATACTTATAATACACAATGTCCTTTATCATAAAGTTGGTACCAGAAAGCACCTCAATCTGGACAAAATGTATGATTCCCCAGGACTTCCAGTGCTCACATCACTGCCAGGTTTGTTTGGTACCTTGTTTTCTTCCTCTAGACATAATCCTGCAGTGCTGAAAAGTTTTCAGACACATTGTTCAGATTTTCATTTCTTTCTTTATGGGACCATGACTCTCTCCTAGGGAAATTACCCCATCCTTCGTTTTCATAAGGGCTCTTCAAACAGTAGAAGATGCTTTTCAATTGTTATCATATAGTCTGATACAGGTTTTAAAATTCATAGAATTATAGAATGGTTTGGGTTGGAAGGGACCTTAAAGATCATCAAGTACCAACCCCCCTGTCATGGGCAGGGACACCTCCCACCAGACCAGGTTGCTCAAAGCCCCATCCAGCCTGGTCTTGAACGCCTCCAGGGATGGGGCACCCACACCTTCTCTGGGCAACCTGGTGGTGGGTCAGGGTCTCACCATCCTCACAGTAAAGAATTTCTTCCTAATATCTAATCTATATTTCCCCTCTTTTGGTTTAAAAACATTACCCCTCATCCTATCACTCCACTCCTTGATAAAAAGTCCTTCCCCATCTCTCCTGTAGGCCGCCTTTAGGTACTGGAAGGCTCCTATGAGGTCTCCCTGAGCCTTCTCTTCTCCATGCTGAACAACCCCAGCTCTCTCAGCCTGTCTTCACTGGAGAGGTGCTCCAGCCCTCTGATCATCTTTGTGGCCCTCCTCTGGACCTGTTCCAACAGGTCCACGTCCTTCTTATTTTGGGGACTCCAGAGCTGGACACAGTACTCCAGGTGGGGTCTCACAAGAGGAGAGTAGAGGGTTAGAACCACCACCCTCACCCTGCTGGCTGCACTTCGTTTGATGTAGCCCAGGGTGTAGTCAGCTGTCTGGGCCATGAGAGCACATTGCCAGCTGATGTTGAGCTTCTCATTCACCAAATTAATAGTGTTATGGAAAAAATCTAATTAAATCTGAGACCTATTCCTAACTCCTGTAACAAAAGCATCAACTGGCACTCAGTTATTTAAATAATTGGTCTCCATCTACAGTACTCTACTATACTGACATTGTTGGACTCATTTGTTCAGTCTGGCTAATTTTACAAATTTCATCATTGTTCAAACAGATCTCCCAGTGTAGACACGTTTTATATTGTAGTCTTATCATAACTTTTAAATAAACTCATATATTTCAGCAGAAATATTCTGTCACTTGCAATTACACTACAAGTCCATTCATTCTGAGCAATAAAACAAGAAACATTCAGATCTTACTTTCTTCTGAAGATAAACATGTTCATCAAAATTATTGCTATGGTTTGTGTTTGTAGGATGAGGTTAAAGAACTGACAAATTCATTTTGGAAAATATACTTCTTCAGGAGTTTTACCCTGCTTCTGATCCCAAGAGCTATGCCTTCAATGTGCTTGAAAAGATTTCTATATTGGCAACAGAAGCGTGTGTTTTAATTTGAACAGAACAGGTATTATAGAAGGAGCTGGATATGAAAGCAGCAATAAACCTTTGAGGTTCAAGAAGCCTTTATTATCTTCCTAAGAGGTCTGTTTAGCTCTGGCATGAAAAGTAATTTATACATACCTAGTCTTCTTTATTTTCATAGGAATAATTATTTCTTGCTGTTAGAGTTTTCTTTCTTTTGCCACTTTCTCCCTAGTGCAGTTTAACTTCTTTGTAATATATAGTTACAAAACGTTGCTTGCAACATTAATTTCAAAGAGATATCTCAACCTTCTTTGAAGGTGGTTTTTGTTCAGTATATACACTATTTCTCCTGCATTAAGATTTTTTTCCCCAATTTAGTTAGCCATTTTTATCAAATATGAGCAGAATTGCTGGAAGTACACAAAGCAGAAGAGACAGGGTCTCACAAATGTAAAAAGGAACAGATCACAGATGACAGTGTGAGTTATGGGTTATTGTAAGTTGTATACACTCCTGCTAGAAGTTATCTCTCTATCTAATATGGATATCAGGACATTCTTACTATTCTGTCTTTACTTAGACAATTCAAATCTCAACCTAGCTAGAACAGTAAGGGGGAAAGGTGGCAGGTAAAAAAAGCCTTCGAGAAATGGTCTTATATCAACGAATTGATGTGAAACTTAGATTAAAAAACCCTACACTTTTGTCAGAGATGGCTGGATTCATTTATGTGTGATGGTTGAAACTGAGAAGCTGAGAGAAGAATGTAGTGAGTGGCAATTCCTACACTGTATTACCTCCCAACCAATTCATACAGGGCCATGTAACTATAGGAAAAGAGAAAATTATTTTTCCCAAGTTGTCAGCCTTCTTTGCTCAGCTTGGGTTTGCAAAAAAAAAGCTAGGCATTTTCTCTGTCTTACACTTTCTTCAGTAACACACAATCCTTCTGTAATTTAAAATTCTCTCATTACTTTGATACTGACCGAAGCAGAATATGATCTACTTTCCTTTTCCTCTAGAAAGCTGTTTTATATCTGCTGCACAGAAAACAAACTATAAAAACATGGTTTTGTCAGTTTTATGCAAGCAGACAGGACTTAAAAGACACGTGGGGTTAAAGATTGAACTTTCAGTTCATCATCCAGCTCTAGTTCTCAAGTGTTTGGCTGTTCAATTTTGCAATCACAAGACAGCAATTATATGTGGAAATTGAGAAATTAGAACTCCTATAAAGCCCAAGTATTTGTATAAGGACACTATTTTGAAAAAAAAACAAATCCAGATTCAAGGTGTGTAAGGGGTCATACAAGGACTGAAACATGGTTTGAAAGTGTACCTGCCAAAGACAGAATGTCTGCAATTTTGAATGAAGCAAAATTCAAGTAGCAATACTAGTTGATTAGAACAGTAGTAACTGGAACATAAGTGAAAACTTCAGAGCAGTTTGGATACTCATCCTCGTAGACTCCTTTGAAGTAACTTGCTGAGGACGTAGCATGTTGTTCTAAAAGTAATTAGCCTGGCAAAAAGAAGGGGAGAAAAGAATCTTATAGCTTCTTGCCATGTTTTCTCAGCTTCATATTTCAATATGGATATACAAGGTAAAGTGAAAACAAGGAGAAGGTGAAGAAAATTCAGTCACTAAAATAATATTTATTTTAATAATCTTGATTAGCCTTAGTTGTTATTATGTTAAGCAACTTTTATTCTCTCTGTGGTATATAACACCTCTACAGGCCAGATTTTCAAAAGGTGCGTCAACTCAGTGTGTTGAGTTGAAGCATAACTTGCATGTGCCCTTTTTCGTGTTAGTGGTTGAGAGCAAAAGTGACAGAAATGGCATTCACATCATTCAGCCTATACAACAACAACAGAAAAGCAGGCACAAAGCTCAGGAGTTATGGGTTTAAAAGTTATTATTTGTTAATACAAATGGTAGCTGACAGAAGAGCATGTGTGAGTGACTTAGACATCTATGAATGGAGATCACACCAGGTTTCTGAAAATTTGACCTTCATTAAATTTGCAATACTTCTTTCTTATGCTATCTGAACAGTGTTATGATTGTTTCATTGTAAATAGCTAGATTTAATGTTAAATGTGTCTGGTAGTTTAGATATTTTTATCTTTCGGAGCTTTCCATCAGGGTAAAGTTAATGCCGTGGATCCTTCAGCTGTACTGGAAATCTCCAGTGAATATTCTCCCCTCATTACACAAGAGAACTTTCATTAATATCAATACTGGTTTGGTGTATAGAATACACAATACGGATCTATACTGCAGCTCATGAAACACAAATTTTCTTTCCATATTATTCAGCTCTTTTATTGATTCTTTTGCTACCCACTCTCCTCAGGGATAAGACTAAATTGCTTGCAGACTTCATTATAAAATTATAAATTGAGGGAAAAAAAAATCAATGATGGAGACCTGTAGTGATTAATATGTTACTGACAAGTAAACTTTCCCAATTTCCCCATGTGTTATTTGCTCATTTTGTAAGAGAAACAGAAAAATAGTTTTAAAAATATAAAAGTGAAATATAGTCCTTTATTTCTGGGGAAGAGAATCTACAAATTTAAATCATGAAACTGTAATT
This sequence comes from Bartramia longicauda, assembly GCA_028566575.1. Taxonomy (NCBI): domain Eukaryota; kingdom Metazoa; phylum Chordata; class Aves; order Charadriiformes; family Scolopacidae; genus Bartramia; species Bartramia longicauda. The sequence goes on from JAOXNH010000012.1 coordinate 24,645,544, forward strand.
ATACTCTGAATATTGGAAGGATTTGCAGTAAAACTATCAGGTTGAGATTAAATCAGTAAAATTAATCACTCATGCCCTTGAAGGAGCAAAGGGGTTGAAAAATGCTACAAAATTGAAAGCTACCATGAGCAAAGGGACTTGGGGAATTCATTTTAATTCACAACAGCCAAGTTCAAATACAAGCTGTTCTTTGTTATTCAACCTGAGGTATTATTTTTCATACAGACACTCACATCTGACCAAGCCATAATCACATACTGTAGAGTTTTCTTTATCTGATTGTAGAAGTTTCCTGTTTTAGCTATACATTAACAATGAACTGCATATGGATGGGGTGGTGTCACAGAGTGGACTATATTCTACTCACCTAACCACATCTATCAGTATATTAAGTGCCTCAAAGCTGGGACTTGAGCAATGGGTAGTAAAGTTTCCCTTAAGTCACTACTCTCCCCCTTACATGGCCTGACAGACATTTTATATTGTGAATTCTTTGCTTTTCCAGCAGATCAGGCAGCTCTCCTGCAGCTGCCTAAGAGAAGGTTATGAATTACAACAACCCCTTCTCTCTCATCTGTGTTTAATGATTCACTGTGCTGTCTAAAATAGTACTTTTCAACCCCCAAGGTACATTCTATCTATAAGAAAGTGCAAACAGCAAATGCAACCATCTCCCCTCCAAGGATCCACATACACTGCCCGTGATGACGGGCAGAGACTTCTTAGTAGAAATTATCTAAGAAATGAGGCGTGAATTTAAAGGGTTGAGAAGGGCATAGGAAAGGTTGTATAAAGGAAACATGATCAACCACCTATGAACTAATTCATAATTCAAATAGAACATGCATGTGCTTTTGGATCTGAAGTGACCTTATATATCTGCTCTGAAAATCAAGATGTGTTTGTGCACTGTGGGATTGTGGACTACGGGTGAATTTTAATCTGGCTGCAGAAATTTAGGTTCTTCCTATAGCCCTGAGAAAATTAAAACCAATTAATGAGATCTCTTTTAGCTTCGGCATAATATATTTACAGCTATGAAAGTGGGGACAGCTGTATTTGAAGACTTTGAAGTAATGGAAAGAATTGCTTAATACATGATGTAAAGTAACACTTCCAAGTGAAACCAACCAAAGTTCAAATATTTTTTTCAAGGTGTGCTTTGAAAAAATACCTTTATATTTATATAATTTATATATATATATATTTATATAATAAATACTATTTATATTACCAGAAACAGTGAAGTAGGGGGTGCATGAAAAAGTATATATGTCATTGCCCACTCATACGCAAAATCAAAGACCACATCCAGTATTTGCAGCCAAAAAGTTATAGTCTATGATAGTACAGCTCCACATTATTGGCCTGACATGGATTTCTTTCCAGAATATTTGCAAGAATTAGCTGAAACCTTAGTTTACTTATAAGATTTCCACTGAAGCTAGTTTAAATAGACCAATATTTTTTAAAGATTTCCAGAAACATATAGCGGCCAACTGCATGCAAGTTTATTCCTTAAAAGACATTTATGAATTTACATCCAACATAAATAAAGAGCTGTTAGGCAATTAACCTGGAAAATGTGTATTTTTCAGACAAAAAATAGACATTTGTTTCTAACCAGCTGATGCACAAGTACCACAATTTTAAATCTGCAAACATAACTTTCTGTGCACAATGTTGAGACTAAATTTCTTCTTAAAAAACAGATTGTGTAAGTGTTCTTGACTATGTGGATTTTTTGGCATCTCCTTACCATGGAAGGTCCTAATGTTCCACATTATTTGAAAAGCAATCTTTACTCACATCTCCCTCTTTTTCTTACCCTATACATAAGACCGTCTTAATGACCTATACCCTGCCATCCTTTTCCAGGCAAATGAAACAGCACCTCTGTTTCAAGTCAAAGGGAATTTTGCTTGACAAACCTTGAGGAAGAACTTCAGGAGTAAACATAATTCCTGGAATGAATTTCTTATCACCTAGGGATATAGGTAGAAACTGAAATTTATTTTAGCCTGCCAGTTCTTAGGTGAAGAGCACTGAAGAGTACTATTGCTTTGCTTCAGTCACTCTATAGTAAAGATAAAGTTTTCTTTACAAGCCCCTGTTTTCAGCACTTTCCTCAGCTATTACCTTTGGCCTGAAATATTTTGCCCTTATTTCTATCCCTAATGATCTTTCCCATCTTTTATACTCTTCATGTTTGAAGAATATCCAGCTTTTCCTTTAGATATACAAGGCCTAAAATAGTGTAAGGATATTTATTTAGCTGAAGATCTGTTAAGGTATCTTTGGAATAGGTTATGCAGAAACTATTTGTCTTTAAAATATCAGATGTAGCATCTGTGCAGCTCCCTGTGAGGAAAATGATACATTTTTGTGATAGTAGAGTTATGAAAGAAAAGAATGAGATAGTTATAAGCCATACTGATTTCTAAGGTATATAAGGTCTAGCTAGTTAGAAGATGACTTTCCACGTCTATGTGAAACCCCAGTAGCATTATTAATAGGAAACTGCATTGATGCATCTACAGTCATTTGTCTTATAATTACAGAGGCTCATGTACTCTTCTAGGAATATAAAATGAGTGACCAATGAGGAATGTGACACAAGGATGTTAATTTTCTAGTCCGACTGGACTAAAACTGCATTTCTTATGCACAGGAAAAATGAGATGTGACATGTAGCCCTGCTGAGGACTTGGGGGTACTGGTGAATGAAAAGTTGGACATGAGCTGGCAATGTGCACTCACAGCCCAAAAGGCCAACAGTTTGCAGGGCTGCATCAAAAGAAGCATGGCCAGCAAGCCTTTAGATTGCTGCTGTGCTCAAAGCCACTAAAGCTTAAAAGAATAAAACCATTACATTTTTTGTAAATGTAGAATTTAGGTGTGGTTCCCCAACCTGCTCATGGAATAAAAATGTGTTTCGAAGGAGTTAGCTAATTGTTTCTGAGCTGTGCTGTACCACTCCCTAAAATAACAGCATTAGCAGCTAGTTCACATTATTTCACTCTCTATATTATTAACTTTCACCCACGCTGATATTTATGTCATCTGTGGTATTTACCTAGTTTTACTTTACAGTTTGTTTTAGAGAAAGAATTGGATGCAGGGGGGTTAGGTCCGTTAGCATCTGTTACATACAACGATCTAGATGCTTCTGGCTATACAAGTCCCTATACTGCTGAGTGCCACAATCCAGGAAGGCAAATCAGAATAAACATCTTCCTACTTTTGCCCAGTATCTTACATATTTACCCTAAAGAGTCAAAATTGTCCACCATCAGAAGAAACCTGTGCTAGCTGGGTCTGGTTTTATGTGATGCAGACATTTTTATATCCTTAACGTTAGCTGCATTTTCATTGCAGCCTCAGCTAAGGGCCAGGACCCCCTGTCCTAGATACTGTGCAAACACAGAATAGAGTTCCTGTCCCAAAGGATTTATAAGGCAAAAAATGGAACAGGCAGAGTTTGTCAGAATGAGAGGGGCACAGAGATACCAAAACAGTCAGAGGCTATTTGTTCACTAGATAGAGAATGAAATCAGCAAATTTACTTCAAGTGTTGTCTAACTTCTGCTACCCATTCCCTGCAACATATTCAGAGAGATGCAAGTAATTCTGATGTTGCAATTGATATGCATTGTAGATTGAATTTGCACCCCTTGCCTCTGGTTAACAAGACACAGTTTTCTGCACCATGGAAACCATAAGCTATGCATGTCCCTTTGGAAAAGAATGGCAACTGCTGTAATAATAGGTGGAATCCAAACACCTGTCCTAAACCACACAGACTGTGACACAAAGGCTTCCTGCTATAGAAACACACCCAGACAGGCCCAGGAGCATTCACACACAGTCCTACCACCTGAGAGATCTGCAAATAAAGGTGATGGAGGTATCCAGAGGCCCAACCGGGACACTCAGCCCAGAGGCTGAGTCCTACCTGCGAATTATGGTAGTACATCCCAACCTCCAGTCATCACTTCATTCTCCTCAAAAAACAGTTTACTCCATCTCTGTGCAAGCATTAAACTCTCAGATGTACACATAGCTCTTCTTTCACTTCAAATGATGTTCCTTCATCTCACTTGAAGTGGGAGATGCTGTAAATACTGTAACAAAGGCAAGGTCTTGCAGAGAGGGACCAAGATCCCCTAAGACAATAGGGGACAGAAGTGTATTTGGCACAAAACATGTTGGGGGATCAGTGGAGTGCCCCTCTAAGAAGGAGACA
>JAOXNH010000012.1:24768055-24784137 GCA_028566575.1 Bartramia longicauda
TAAAAAATCAGTCTTAAAAAGGAAAACTGATGTGGTGCAGGAACGAGATTTTGGGGTGCACAAGCTATAGAAAAAAATACAACCTTCAGAGATCAATTTGAGTTAAACACAGTTGTCCTGAGCTTGATTTAAGTTAATTAGAAGTATGTTACACTGTCTAAGAGAAATATGAAGTAAGAAGAGGAAGTGATGAGGCTTCTCTGGGGCAGAGAGAGGTCAGTTGTCTCCTTGGCAACATGGAAGGATTAGTGAGGAAAATTACAGTTTTCCCGAAAACAGATAGCTCTTTTGATTCTATAATTTTGATGCTTAGTAGAGAAATAAAAAAATAACAAGCAGTTCTTCCCAATATTATAACATTGACTTAATTATGACTTAATTGAAAATTTTTTGAATATATATGCACTATGAATATATAAGTAATTGTAATATCCACACCATTAATAGTCTAATAAAATCTGGAGGTTTACTTTTAAATATGTTTCTAATGCTAACAGGCTACTAACCAGAGAGCAGCAATGGACCGTCTTCAAAGTGCAGACAGAAGAAGTTTGCTGATGGAGATTCAATTATTACATGCTCAGATGAACAGTAAGAAAAATAATCCAAAGAGAGAACAAGAGATTGATTCAAAAAGCCAAGGTGACTTCTGTGGTAATATATGTCTATTTCCAAATGCTTTTATGGCAAGGCTTGTGACACTGTAGGTGAAAAAATAATGACCTTCTTTGCTCTCCAATTTTGATATGCGTGTTCTGACCATGCATACTTTTCATCTTTTTCAATCTCATTGGACTGATTTTGCAAAAATTAAGGTACGGTCTGTGTTCTTATGACTTGTATCAAATTGAAAGTGATACAAAGTTATTTCAATTGCTATAAGAATTGGGCTTCTATTCTAAGGTTATTTTCCATGTAAACAATTCAGTGGTTCAGTGTTCAACAGCTCTGAAATTATCTAAGTTGGATAGTCAGTCATAATAAGTAAACTAAGAAGCGTTTGGAACAAAGAACAAGAAGTTCAGAGAACAGGTATACTTTAGAATTAAGTAAATGCTCACTGTCAGTGTTTTGTCACAAAAATCTGGTCGCAAGTGTACATAGATGCCCAACTTGAGTTACATTAGTCATAATCCAAATGATAGGTGTTGATATGGTTGTGCACATAGCTTTTTTAAGAAGTTTTAAGAGTTGAAGTGACTTATGGGAAAGTATGAAAGATATTCCAGTATGAAATAAGTGGGTTTGCTTTCACTCCTCCATTGAAAGAATATATTATTTCAAAATATCACTCGTAGTGGTAGCCTTATGGTCATTCTCTGTGCTAGGGAAAACTTTACCCAAATAGTTTTGTTTGTTTACCAAGTAATTTTCATATTAATGGTACTTTCATTAGAAATGCTGGAGTATAATATGCAGCAGAAGCAGTCACAGATACTGGAGATGCAAGTGGAGCTCCGGACTATGAAGGACAGAGCAGCTGAGCTTCAGGAGCAGCTGAATTCAGAGAGAATGATGGGTGCTGAGCTGAAGAATGAACTGGCACAAGCCAAATTGGAGCTTGAAACAACCCTTAAAGCGCAGCACAAGCACTTCAAGGACCTAGAAACCATCAGGTGCAGCTTTCAGTGCCAACCTTTCTGTGTTGACAGTGAAGATGATCTCTTTCCTATGTTGTCTCATATCATAATACTGATTTCATTAAGGGAGTTGATCTCATGAAATGTAAATGTTTCTGTAAAAGCAATTTGTAAATCATCTGTAAAACATCTATCAAAAAATAGACTTCTGTTCCATTTGACAGAAAATGTAATTCTATAGATTAAGAAGATCTCATTCATAGTTTGATTTAATGACTTATTAGTACCAAGTGTCTCTTTAATTTTTGACACATTAGACTACTGTATACAAGCTAATAAATATACTGTATTTATTAAAGGTTTTTCTGCTTCTGGAACTGAACATGCAGGAAAAAGCTGCAGAGTTAAGATGACTTTGCAAGTACTTCCATGTGAAATTCTGTAACTTCTAAGTGTTGCTTTGGCATGTTCAACAGTATAGGTAACAGGCCAAATACCTGGCACTCAAGAAAGCCATTATTATTTATGCCTTTGCCAGATGGATGTTCCCATGAATGGTATCTTAATGTGCATCTCACAGATAACAAATTAAGATAAGAGTTTAAATTGGTATTACTTTATAGATCACCTTATAGCCTTTATAGACCATCAGGAGCAAGACTCTTTTGCAAATTGATGGAAAATGGATTTGCATAAAAAAGGAAAATTCAGGGCGTGGATTTTTTTTTTTTTTGATTCTCCCTTCCTCCCCCAAGATAAGATTTATTTTTTTCATTATTTCCTTTGAGACACATGGCAGCAAGATACATTTCCCCTACATTCCTTCAGATTTTGGTCAGTGACTGGATTAAGTTGAACGCTAACTATTTCTGAGACACCAATTAATGAAACATGGCAGCTACAAAGTCAGCAAGACAGATATACTTTTTGTCATTTTTCAGCTATGCAACTTTTTTTTATTATTTTTTGAGTTACACTTGTTTTTCTAAATAGACTTTTCACTCTTACTCTTCTACACTAGCAGTGTTTTAAGTGTGCAAGATGGAACAAAGTAACTGATGCCACTGTGATAGCATTACAGCCATAATCTAAAGGTTGCCCATTTCTCTTTTAGGACTGAAGTTAAAGATAAAGCAGCTGAGCTAGATATGCTCAAGGATACCATGGCCAGCGAACAGAAAAAATCGAGAGAGCTACAGTGGGCTTTGGAAAAGGAAAAAGCTAAATTGGAACGCAGTGAGGAAAGAGGAAGAGAAGAGCTTGAGGTATTCATAATTCCAAATGGTCTGGAACATCAAGGAGCACACCAATATTATTTTGGTTAACATTTCATCTCAGCTTACTTTTTTGTCCAATGTGTGCTCCATGTTCTGTCTTCAACAGCAGTATTATATCATCTGTAGCTGAGGAAAGATGTACAGAAGCTGTGTGGCAAAGAGAGAAAAAGGCAAATTCCATTTCAATCAACAGGAATTTTACAGCTGTGCTTGTCAGGTCCAAGATGAAAAGATTCTATTTTGTATAATAGCCCTCAGATATTCAAGGGGACAGGACGCTGCTAACATAGGTACAGCCAGCCTCCACTGCAACATAACTCATGAAAGATAGTAATAATAATAATAATTTTTTTAATAGTCAGCAGTTTCACCTCATGAAAACCAAGATAGGAAGTTTAGTTTAGGACGTGGTACCTTTGCAGTATCTGATATAGTGAGAGACAGAGCGGGTGTCCTGCTACAAGTATTAAGATGAAAAAAACAATCACTTTAACAGCACAGATTTATTTACATCTTGAAATCTTAACTTTAAAATCACTGTCAGAGTTTTAGAAAGTAAAAGCAGCTTGTTATCTTCAACTTCAGACCTATGTCTGCTTGTATCTCATTAAAAAGTGTGTTACAAATATTTTTCTTTTATGAGAAGATCTGATTTTAGAATAAGGACATCTGTAATGTATTTTAATGTCATATGTGATTGCAGCATTCAGAGTATTGTCATGTCATTGTGAACAGTGAAATCTGTTAAAAGCAACATGTGTAGAGGTAGTGTGTTTGCAATTTGTAGAAGATAATGGAAAGTAAAAATAAATGGCTTTAATCAATTCTTTTCTGTTTTCTTATGGAAGGATTTAAAATTTTCACTTGAAGAGCAAAAACAAAAGAACTTGCAGTTAATTAAACTTTTGGAGCAAGAGAAACAGCTGTCAACTGATCTGCAGCAGAAAATTGAATCCCAAGAAGCACTCAGTGCTGCCCAGCTGTCACGTGAACAAGGCCGTAGTTCTGAGTTGCAGGTGCTTCTTGAATCAGAGAAGGTTCGAGCTCTCGAAATAAGCAGTGCCCTAGAAAGGGAAAAAGAGCGATGTGCTCAGCTTCAAAGTGCCGAAGATAAGGGGCAAGCTGGAACACCTAATCCATCTGAGGAATTACTTAAAGAGCTACAGAAACAAATGGATGAAAAGCATGACCGTATAGTGGAGTTAGTAAGTGAGATGGAGAAGTATAAACTGGAATCTGTGCAAGTGAGACAGCAAATGGAAAAAGAAAGGCAGATCCAGAGGAAAGCATTGCAAGCAGAACAAGATGCTAACATAATAGCACAGAAGAAACTCCATGAACTGGAGTCCAAAGTAGAAGACCTTCAGTGGCAACTTGGAGAAAAGAAGCAAGAAGTTCATAAATTAGGGAATGAAACAAAGAAGTTGCAGGAAATAATCCAAGAACTACAGAAAAAAGAGCAGGAGAATGAAGGAAGGAAGGAAGCCGAAAGGACACCAAGCCACAATCCAAATGAGGTACAGTAGGACTGAGAGCAATGTGTAATACTGAACTGTGCAATTTAGCTTTTAATTCTTTTGTTCAATTAGCACTGTGTATCAGTGTGCCTTTACTCAATCTATACAACAGCCTACAGATCACAAAATACAGGCACCAGGGAAAGGGAAAGGGAAGACATTCCAGTTTTGCTTCCTAAAATTGTTCACATGCATCCTCTGGGAATGAAGCTGTAGCGATGTGTAAAGAGGAGGGTGAGCAGGGGAAATGCATTTGAATGTATACGAGCACTTTGTGTCTCAGTATTGGAGAAGAATATTGCCTGCACCCAGTAGCAGGAATAAGCTATTCCTCCTCAGGAATTCTCCAGGTCACTACTCTTCATCTTTAGTTCATAAACCATAAGCAGTCTTTGAAACATTTAAAAGTGATCTCCCAACAACTTCAATAATGAGTAAGTAATCAAACAAGCATATATATCTGCTAGCAAACAAAACAAAAGGAAGAAATGAAGGTGAAAAAATAATATTTAGATGAATGAAAGTCGGAGCCACTGCTGCCTGTAAATTTTTCTCTCTCATAAAAGGTTTTGAAAGCTTTTTATGTTATTTTTAAATTACTTGTAAAACTCTTTAGAAACTACCCTGTGAGAGTTAAGTGTTGCTGAGTGGGTGATTCGTGGATCATCCCAGAGAGGACTGGCAGTAGACTTGCCTCTTTGCTGACCATGTTTTTGCCCATCCTGCCATCGTTCCATTTTGGCAGCTGTCCGTCTGTGGAGCAAGGAAGGAAATTGTTTTCTTCATCTCATTTGGCTACTGTTTATAATCTTTTGAAGCGTTGGAAACTATCCACAGCTGGAGGCAGGATGTTGAATGTACTGATAACTGTGATAGCATCGGCCTTCCTGCCACGCTCAGTTTACACACCTTGCTCTTCTGCTCGGAGGTAACTGCCAGCACTGCGGTCAGCGAACAATCTTTCCTTGGATCAGGTTGGCAGTGGCTTTTGGAGCTTTTTCCACTCCTCAGCAGCAGGCAGTGTGATCTGCATTGCAGGATCTGCCTGGAGTTTCAAATAATGGATCTCCTGCTGCTTCCTGTGATGTTTGCAACACCCTGCTTTTTTTTCATTGGTGCCACACTGGTCAGATACTCAAAGCCACAGCAGTAGACTTGGGTTTTCTTTGGAGGGCCAGCAGTTCTTCCATGGCCAGTGTCAGGTTATAGTGAGGATGAGGAACGTGTTCAGTGGATTCCTTCGCTTGTGGCAGCATCATGGTTGCCTGTGACTGGAGACTGACTTCTGTGACCATGGTGTGCTTTCCCAATCCTGTTCCTCTCACTATGAATCAGTCACCAAAACACGTGGGCACAGTTGCCCAAATTCCATGCGCAACCAGTAATGGAGCTGCTGGCAGAAGAAACTGAAAGGCTGGCTGGCTTCCTGTCGGCTGAGTTTCTTGGATGGATTCACGCTGTCACTGTGTGATTGCTAGATCTTAGTCAAGAGAGACATCACACTATACCATTCACAAATCATAGTTTAGTGGTACACTACAATGGTAGTGTAGTCACACTGTACTCCTTTCTGTGTCAGAACTGTTTATTTTCCTCAATTTCTGTGTGTTTCAGAATCCAAGTTTTCTGTTTTAAAGCATGCATTTTTTATATATATACATATATAAAAAAAATACATATTTATATCCAGAGTACCTGGGACACACCCAATGAGAGAACAAGGAATTGGGTTCTCCAGCAAAAAATGGAAGGAGCTGAGACAAATGAATCAACCTACCCTACGCTGATGGGAGGAGGGGATCTCTCTGCTGCTACTGAAATTCTGGAAAATGTCAGACAGAAGCTGCAAAACGCATCTCCAAAGCTGAAGCAGTTGGCTCGGAAAGCTGCCAGCAGGTTAGGCCAGTCTTCGGCTACTCAGTTTTGTTACTAGCAACCAGTGAGATAATATATTGGGTTTTAATCACAATTCACAGACTGCAGGCCTAACTGATTTTGGAGCTGTTGTAATTTCATAGTATATGCCATTACTTGAGATATGCTGATGTAAGACAAGATCGCAGAGTATTAAGTGCTGCTCTTAATCTTACATGTTTAACTTTGTAAGTTACAGCAGAACTGTCTTTTTTTTTCTCTGAAAAGTGATAAGGTTTATTTGAGTATGGTGTGGGTAGATAATTTTAAAACATTTTAGTAATGAAAGAATTCACCGTGTAAGTGGACGAATGTGGGTATTATTGCTATGGATCATCCCCCTTGCTCTTCTCAGAAAAAAATTAATCTTTTATGGTCCGAGTGAAACTGATCTTGATTCTTAATTTCCTGGGTTACTGCTTCCTTAAGAAAAAAAAAAATAGCATGGTACTAGGTCCTTGGGAAGTTTGAATCTGTTTTTATTTTGCTGTGATCGTGATCTGATATTAAACATTTAATCTGAAACGTTTGGGCAAAGTGGAATGCGGTATATCTTGAAAATACCCTAAGATTTTCCTCCCACAGACTGAGCAAATTTGTGGAAAGCAGAACCACATTTTTAAACGTGCTTCATGTAGAACATCCATCTCTCAAAATTAGTGGAAACTGCTCTATGCAAATTCTTCATAAAATTGAGCCAATTTAATTTAGAGTCACTGAACAGTCTTGAAAATGTTGCCGCATCTCCAGTACCTCTCCTGCAGTGATTTGGTGAAGTCCCAGCACATGTGGGTCAATGGAAAGTCCTGTCAGTCTGGCTGGTGGTGTCAGACTGTACCTGCTGCTGACACTGTCACTTCTGTTTCAGATTACAGTTTGAAACGGCAGATGATCAAGACTTCATTGTGATACAAAATGCTATTGATGAAGTTATTTCAGAGCTGCAAAAACTGCCAGGATTGTCCTATCTGGAAGAGGTGAGAGTGCAGTGTTGTAACTCTGGTGGGAGAGCTTTCAGAATACAGCAAGGAGTTGTTAAGTCTGTACTTACCCAGGTCTGTACCTTATAGAGGGAAATCTGCTCCAGTGAGTGTGCTGATTCGGAGTTGAAGTGCAAAGAAACCCTTTCCTTTTATTTTTTTTCAATTTTAATTACCTTAAAAGTGAATTTTCAACTTTTGAATTAAAACTTTTCCAGTTTAATTATAAGTTTTTTGAATCTTGTGGCAAAGGAAAGGTAGTTGAAGATTGAGAAGTGTGCCCCTGTGTAAAAAAAAAAAAAACTAAATGAGGCAATCTGGTACAAAGACTTCAGCAATATTTGATTTTAAGTGGGCTTGGCTAGGCCCTTACCTGCATTTTAAGCAAGTGTTTTCAACATGACTTGAAAAAAGCCTTGGGGCTTTTCTTCTCCTCTTGAGTTAGATAAATCTAAACATAGTAGAAAAGCTTTGCAAATTATTACAGCTGGTACAATTGACCTTGCGTGAAAATATTCTTCTGTTACACAGGCTAAGCATAGAAGAGAAAGTCCCGTGAATTTATATTTTACATGTACAGGCAAGTTTTCTTTAGATAAGTTATTATGAACTTATTGTCATTATCTACAAAGGTTTTTCTCTGTAGGCTAGGTATTTTCAAGTTGGCAACTTGGATCTAATACAAGTTGTGTTTGGTTTTCTTTCTTCCTTCCAGCTGAAGCTGGGGCTGCCACATGGGACTCCGTCTGGCTCATTGACCGAGAGGCTGCTGAGACAGAATGCTGAGCTGACGGGCTTTGTCAGCAGACTGAGTGAAGAAAAGAATAATTTGAGGAATGCTGTTATGAAAATGGAGGAAGAACTGAGAAGATACCAGCACAGACAACCTTCTGGAGACTACGTATGTCCTCAGTGGTGCCGATAATAATGATGTGTATATGTAGGCATAAAAGCATCGTACTGTGAAATAACCCCAATGCTCTTTGTCCTGGTCGCCCAAGGGGCAGTGACCGAGCTGTCTGTCTGTCTTGGCTTCCCTCTAGCAGAGTAAATGGCTGTGAGTTATCCTTGTCCTGTGGTCAAGATACATGGACTCACTCTGTTTACTGGAAACTTTGTGATTTTACCCAACTTCCTTTTGTTAAGTGCTCTTTCCCTTTAAATTCCACATGCTTCTCTCTTTGATCTGGATCTCATCACTGTGATGAGGAGCAAATAGATCAGATAGCTTCAAGATCATGAAGCTGATCTGATCCAATGAGGAAGAGGAGGATTATTTTGGGGGCAGAAATAGTATTTTTCTCGGACATCGATTAGGCTCCTAAACTCACTTACCTGAGGTGTTAGGATGCAAGGTAGCCTCAAATCCAAACAGTGGGTAGTTTTTCTCTCGGTAACTTTATGAGCTTTCCACCAAACCAATGACTAGAATGAGACAGCTCAAGCTTTTCCAAACTGTGTGGTTCAAACTCGATTTCTTCCGTCTTCAGTCTTCTAGACACTCATTGGATGTTGGAGTTAATATCGATACTCTTGTTGCCTCTGAGAAGGAAACTTGGAACAGAGAAAAGCTGTCACTGCAGAAATCTTTGAAGCGAGCTGATGCGGAACTCTCCAAGCTGAGAGCAGAGCTCAGGAGTGAAGCTTTCCTCAGAGAACTGGGATCAGATTCTGAAAATGCTGTTCTAAGGGTAAGAAGAGTTTGTTGCCCGCACACTAACTACAGCTGCTTTTTTTCATTTTGATTTGGGCCTAATTTTCATTGCGTTCAGTCTGCTTATTCTAAGTAAACAGGTGTTAATTCAGTTTAAAAATTTTGATCCTTGGATACCTGACTTGTAGTTTTTCTCCCAAAGAATGATATGTAAGCACCTACATTGTCCTTTCATGTGTGCTCTATTTCTTGCTTCTCAGGTCATCCTCAAATTATGAAGCTGCATTCAACAAGTTTGTGCAGCAGCGCAGTCTTCCCCATGATACCAAGAAATGAGTAATGACAGAAATGCTGTAGGAGTCATGATGTCAAAAGTATTAGAATTGTATTAATTCTCAGAGCTTATAAGGCCTTTTTTTTTTTTTTTTTTCCTTTTTGTAGATAATTTATGGCAAATACCTACGAGCAGAGAGCTTCCGGAAAGCTCTCATATATCAGAAAAAATATTTGCTGCTGTTACTAGGCGGATTCCAGGAGTGTGAAGAAGCCACGCTGGCCCTCATCGCACGAATGGGTGGGCAGCCTTCCTACACAGACCTTGAAATCATCACGCACCATTCCAAGGGCTTTACAAGATTTCGCTCTGCAGTCAGAGTGTCCATCGCAATTTCAAGGTAAACTGGAGGAAGTTAGATTTCAAACAGATATGACTGCAGATTAATGTATACTTTTCTAGCACTCTAGTGGAATCAAGAACTTGTCATGTTCTATCCTCTTTAAATTAGTCTTTTTTGGTAGCAATGAGTCTAGTAGGTACCGCATAGGGTGACAAGTTGAGCAAAGCGCAGGTAAAATCTGTAATAGGAATAAGCAGTCTGATCATAGTTGAAAATGGCTCTGTATTTGATAATCAAAGATGGAGCATATTGGATAAAGTTGTCATACTGGAAAAAAAAAGACTAGCAATGCTAGGGTGTGCACTTATTTACAAAAGTATTTTCTGCAACTTAATTTGCTTTAAAAGTTAAATTCTTACATGTAAGTAAAATACAGATTAATGAACTAATTTTATCCATCTAGGTAGTCCTTTGAATTCACAAGACTTTAGGTCTCAGACTGAGGATGGGTAGGAATAGATGAGGAAGAACAAGTGAAGGTTGTTACTGCATAATGATGCCATGTTGCTAGCAGACCTTCTTCACAAAGGTTTGAACCACCAAGTACTTCTGCTTGCTATTGGTCTGGGGCTTGTGTGTAGTAGAAATTCAAGGAACTATTCATACGCCTGTTGTAAGTGAGGCTTTTGCTCACAGCGCTCTGCAGTTACAATTTTGGGGATGCGACAGGGCAAAAAGTCTATTTATTATGACTTTAAAATGCTGATGCCCCATAGTTGAGGTGCTCAAGCTATTTGGTGTCCGCTTGAACTTATGCAGCGCCCCTGGAATCACTGACATTGCAGAGGTGAAGCTGAAAGTATATTTGGACAAAAGATATTTTTCTCAGGGGTGTATGTAAGGATGTTTTCTACTTGATCCTCTGTTTTTAGATGCCCATCCATTAATTTTGCTTGGTGTTCAAGAAATTCTTATGCCTTCTAGAATACAAGCAGCAGATAATTTTTAGCAGACTACTTAATTTATCCTGAATTTTTTTGTTTTGTTTTGTTTAATTCGAAATGCAGAATGAAGTTCCTGGTTCGTCGATGGCAGAGAGTTACGGGTTCTGGTCTACTAAGTATCAATAGGGATGTCTTTAGCCAGAACGCAGGTAAATCATAGTCCGGTAATGACTGAAAAAACGGTATTCACAAGTCATACTGCTGCTTAATGGAGATGGTTTTTAATTTGTATTTTCCTCATGTGGGATGAATGGGCTGCTGTTCCCCCTTCCATTTGCTGTAATTGTTTGGATTAACCTAATTCTCAGGTTTCTGAGAGTTTCTGTGCTCAGCACAGACACTAATCTGTTTGCTTTCTCTTCAGTCTTGTTTTGCTCCATTGTGAGTGAGATTAAAAAAAAATATGGCAACTTTTCCTATGGAGTGTGTTTCTAAAAACAATTTTAGGGGCGCCATTGGGTTCCTTGTAAGAGACCCACACCCCCGGCTCTGAGAGGGGACACTGAGGACGGGGACGGACAGAGGAATCATAGCGACTACAGGTTCCCTTGCAGCCGTGACAGGGCCTATTGACCAGGCCTCCCCGGCCTTTTCCGCAGAACAAAAGCCTGTCATTCTTTTGTTATAGCTTAAAGTTTGGGAAATCTGGTTTTCTATTTGCTTCTTGGTAGAAGCTGAAGGAGAATCAGAAGCTGCTTTATTAATTCCTGGTTATCTGGGTCTGCACTAAAAGCCCGTCCTGCTCAGGATGTGAGGGTTTTCTCATTCGCACAGGGAGGCTGGAATTTCACCCCTGGTTTTCTCTGATGCAGTCGGAAAGTGTCTGCATTTGTTAAACACCATTTTTGTGACAGGCAAACAGAAAAACTCGTATTTGAGATTCCCAGTAAAGTGCAAAAAGTGTCACTTTTTTCAGTTCTCAAAACATTGTTTTTTCTTTTTCTAGGTAATGAATTACGGCCTGATTCATTCTCTGGTGGCGTGGATCCCTATGGAGAACAAAGGCATTCCTATAGATCCAGGTCAGACATGGGGTCTCCTAGATCTCCTGTGAACTTTCAACATAAGTACGTTTTATTTTAATTACTTTCTGTTAGAACACTGTTTAACTAAATGAATGCATCAGTGCTTACAGCTAAGGTTTGTGATCTTTGATGCTGTAAGGTTTTAAGCTTTTTCTAAGGTTACATAATGAGTTCCATCTCAGGCCTTCAGGGAGCCTCCACTCATCACCTCATCCAGGCCAAAGCTTGCAGACTTCTGCTGTCTGATTTCTGTCATAATCTTGGCTCTGGTGGTATGTGACTGGATGGAGCTGCATTTACCTGCCTCTGTCGAGCCCTGTCACCAAGCCCACCGCTCGCTCTGGCTGGGGAGGGTCATCTGGTCCCCGTGGGCTGGGAGGAGGAACAACCACCGCCTCATGGCTACAGCGTGAGTGGGAGCTGCTCGGTAGCTCCGCTGCCTGTCCTTGGCTAGGCCCTTCTGGTTGGCTGTACTAGAGTTATTAGTGAATCAGATGCCACTGAAAACAGGTATTTTACACCGAAGGCAAGGTTTTTAGGTGGGCCATCAGCCTTTGATTACTTCATATGGGGTTGTGGGCTCTGAGCTTTACGGAATACCAGATTCTTGCCAGTTTGGATCTTTATTTTTATATAAATCACCTTAACACTTGTTACTTAACACATCTTAATTTGTGGCAATCATAGCAGTTCACATCATAAAAAAGTAATAGAAACATAGAAACATGGAAAGTAATGAAGAGAGACAGAATCCTGTAAAGATGCCTGTGTCCTTGTTCACACAAGCTTCTTAATAGAAAAGCAAACATGAGTCTACGATGGCTTCTGCTACAGTCTCAGTAGGAATTTGATGGTCAGTCTTTGTCCCAGAGAAACGCAGCAACAAATCCGGTGCAGTAGAAAGAAAAGGCCATGGGGCAAAGTGGTTTCTCCGGGGGAGGCAGTTTGGTGGCTTGGGCAATAAAGGGCAGAGAGGTTCAACGGGTGTGATGTGCCGGCTCCCGCAAGAGCACGGTGAGGGACGTGCAGGCAGTAAGGTGTCCCTAGTTACTTACCGTATTTTGCTACGTTTGCTGGTACTTTTGCTTTACTTGAATTTTTGCTTTGTAAAACCATTTGTGTCTGCCCCTAGGTTCCACAGTGTGCACGCGGATATAAACCCCGTCTCTTTCGCCTGCTCTCAGCTGCAGAACTACGATCCTGAAAGAGCTCTCACAGATTACATCAACCGGCTGGAGGCCCTGCAGAGGAGACTGGGCAGCGTGCAGTCAGGTGAGGGTCGGGCCATCCCCCCCGTGGCTACTGCCCAGCACAAGGCAGGGTTCCACGTTGGAAACTGTGTGCGCTGGCTCTCGGGAGACACAGCACAAACACCTTTGATTTTAGGCATTTTCAGCCTTAAACAAGAGGATATTCTGAGCCGTAGCAAAAAGCTCATTAAAAAGAAAATTGTAAAATTCTTTGAAGGGAGACAGGCCAGAGTGCTTTAATTACATATTTTGAGTTTATTGGTAATGCTTTAACTTTCCCTGATCTTTAATAAATGTGCAGCAAGTAGTCGGTTGGCATCTCACTAAGATTTTAAGTTAGATGGAGAAAAACATACCCAAAAGATTAAGTGGGAGCACAAAGGCCCTTTATTCTCCTACCGCTCTCATTACAGAAGTTACAGCCCTTTTGTCCCACAGATGATGGTAATTTTTGTGCTGTAAAAGGAATGCATCGAGAAAATTGTCAGATCAATGGGATGTAATTTATCAAACTCGATTTTTGCAGTTACTGCATTAAAAGTCTTACTTCAGCATAAAATCCATCATTTGAGGAAGTTCTGTTCTTACAAGATTTCCCATGTAAGATCTTTCACACTTCCTCATCTAAATAACACATGATTGGTGAATCCTCATCTACTTATTCCAAGTAATCGTGATGAAACTCTTTCTCCCTCTTACAGGGTCGACTTCATACACTCAGTTGCACGCTGGTGTGAGGAGATAATATCACCCTCCGTCACTGGCAGTGGGGTTAAGGGATTGCCTTCTGCAAACCTGTGCTCTTCCTGTGCTGTTATATGATGTGTATATCGTGGGACCAATATGAACGCAGCTGGATGACTGCACACCCACGCAGACAGGGGTTTGTGTATATAGGCACTCTGTCTTCAAAAAAACAAAGGAAAAAAGAAAGCCCAAAACAACCCTCCCCCCCTTTAAATTACATGTGTATTTGTGGAATGCTAATTTAAATGATTAACTTATGAAGTGTGTATTTATCAAAAGGGTGCGAAGATGAATCTTGTGTATTGATGAAATTGAGCTACATTCAGCGACGTTTACTTGCACTTTTTCTGGCAAGGCTACTGAAGTTACGACTCGTCATATTTGCTACTGGCAGTGCAGACAGAATATCACTTGTAGAGACCTATTTTTGTAATGGTAGAAGTTTTGAATTTTATGGGTATTTTGTCAAAGTACTGAAATAAAGATGACTTCATGCTTTTAACTGTGCTCAAGAACCACTCCATCATTCACACCGTTCCTCCTGGTGGCTGCAGCTTTACTTTTTACAGATTCCAAAATGCTGCTACTACTGAGAAGTGAGGACAGGTACAGGCTCAGTTTCCTGCAGACACTGGTCCCATCGTAGGGGGCTGGAAGGGAAGGTATTGCACTCCCTCGGTTGCTGTGACTGATGATACAAACACAAGGTTCTGGATGTCACACCTGAGTTTAGAACAGGAAAGACAGGGCAAAGCCCTCGCTACAGTGAGCACTGATGAAGGGGGAGCTCTCTGCATGACTGACTTCATACTTACAGGAGAGACAGTTGGTTTATTACAAATTTACTTACAAAAGCTTTTCAGAATTGCCAGGGTTGAGCACAGAAAACTTCTACAAGAGGTTTGTTTATAAATTTAATTCAAAGATCCTGGGAGCCAGAGCTCGTTACCATTTATCATCACCACTCCTGAACCAAACAGCAGTTAACAATCTTGCATGAGTCAGTACAAAAGGGGACAACGTTCAGCTATTTCACTTAATTTGTGACCGTTTTATACACAAACATGGTATTTACAAAATTAATGTTGTTTGTATCATCATATTGTTACTGTCACACACCAAGCTTTCAGAGATCACTACTTTCAGAAATTTTTAGAAAATTACTTGTTGCTTTCTGAACCTAAGCATTCTACAACTGCTTCAAGTTAGACGTTTAAATCATTTATTCTCAGAAGAGACTCCTGGGGACTCAGCTGTACAGGGACTTCTCTTTAAATAGGTACGTGGGCACTGCCAAGTATTATCCAAGACCAGGCCGAGTTTGCTCCGAGCAGAACCACAACAATCAATTGGGAGGAGAGCACCACCACCTCCCTTCCCCCTCTGTGCCTGTCCCCTGAGGGATTTACTGTAACTGGACACAGAGGTAAGGGACACGGTCTTACCCCTCCTTATCTGGGGAAAAGTAATCTTCCGTTATTTTTCATAAGCAAAGAGTACATTTACAGAAATTACTTATTTCTTCATCTTAAAGAGCTGGCATGCACCCTAAACATCTCACACCAATAGAAAAGACACTTTCTGTAAAAACGCAATGAGAAATAGATGCAAAGACTGTGCAGTTGGTAGATTATTGTTGCTTTCCTAACAGGAGATGCAAGAGTTCCCATCCACCACTCATTTTGTCTGTTAGTTTACACAACTTAAACAGGTAAGGCTTCAGCTCCAGAATTTACAGTGACCTCCTCTTGTATCTGATAATGGGGTTGTTAGGCGTGTGTATCATTGTTGTATAATTTATAGTTGGAAAATAGTCATTGATGAGATCAAATTCGTACAAACGAAGCAAAGTAGACCAAATCGTCTTAATCTGAACATAAGCAAAGTTTTCTCCAATGCAGCGATGGCGACCTATAAGGAAAGCCATAAACAGCAGTTAGAACACTTAGTTACTAGATCACCTTTGACAACAAGCTACCTTTAAACATTTTACACAGACAGCAACTGCTGCTTTCCTTTCTAAACAAGGCAGGCTCTGATGCAACACCTACACCACTACTGCTACCACCACCAAAGTCTTGTGTTTCTAAGCTGTCACTGCATAAAACAGAGCCAGTAATTTGAATGAGATTCTGGTGTTGTGGCCTCACTAGAAAGCGTTAATTTATGTATCACCAAAGAAGCATTTACGACAGTGAGAGAAGATACCAACTATAACCATATTGCAATGGTATTTTCAAACTGTCTGGGCAGTTAAGACTCTCAGCAGATTTTTGCTCCGCCTTAACCTGACCTTGTATTACCAGGGCTCTAGCTGCCCTTCAGAAGACTTGTGTCGAATACCACACGTGCTGACCAGAAGAGCTGATTTGATTGCTACGCTATCCAGCTACTACTAATGCAAAACTACAGACTGCATTCTTTTAACAGCACCTCTACACTAAGAAAACTTTCAGGCAGCAATAGAAAGAAAAAAAATACATCCTGCGAGGTGACCAGCATGAGTCACTTCAGTAT
>JAOXNH010000012.1:24809123-24821918 GCA_028566575.1 Bartramia longicauda
GGACGGGCGGGAAGGGTCCCCGCGCCGCCAGTACATCCCGCTGCGGCGGCATCCACCCCACCGCTCCGTGCCTCACGGACGGGAAGCGCCCCCCGACTTTCCCGGTCACGCCCAGGACCCCGGAGAAGGGCTCACGACACAGCCCCACGAAGCAGGCGCAGTTCCCACATCCTCACGACCGCCCTTGCCTTCCTCGGTGGCGGTGCCAGCCATCGCCTTCCCCGCCGCATCTTCCCGCCGCGCCTGGCGCCCAGGCCCCGCGCCCGAGACGCGTCCCGTCCCGCCCTGCTCCGCCCCGTCCCCGCCCCGCATCCTTCCCCCGGCTCGGCGGATCCACTTCCCGTCGGAGCCCCGCGGGCCTCGGCTGCTGATGAGTTTCCGGGTCGGCGGCCTGAACTTCTGCTGTCGCCGCCGCCGCCGGTTGTTGACCGGGGGCGGAGAAAGAGGGAGCGAGACCGGGCTGCGGGCCAGGCCGGGAGCATGAGGCGCTGCTCGCGGGTAGGGAGGCGCTGAAGCGAAGAGGCTGCCCGAGTCCAGGGAGCGCCGCCGGCAGCTGTCAGCGCCCTCAGCCGCCACCGAACAAAGGGGCAGCGAGACAGCGGCAGCCCCAACGTGCTGCCCGCGCGGAGGGAGCCTGGCCGCCGGGCGGGCGCTGCCCACCGTCCCGGCCGCCGACTGACGGCCCCGGCTGCCCGCCGGCCGAAGCCCCGGCGGATTGGGTACTCCAGAGGGCGCCGTATCCGGGAGCGAAACGGGGAGAGAGGGAAAGAGGAGCGGCCGCTGAGCAAATGGAGGCGCTAGGCGGCGGGCGCAGAGGCGCCGGGAAGGGCCGGGGAGAGCCCCTGTGAGGAGCCGGTGAGTGCCCGGGGGCGCTGGCGGCCATCCCGGCGCTGCCTGGGAAGGCTTGGGCGGGGGCTGCGGGGAGGGCGAGGTGAGGCGAGTCTGGCCGCGGACGCAGCCGGGAGACTGTGCACATCTGGGTGTCAGCAGCCCGTCGCATCGCGGCCGGGGCGGGCCGGGAGGCGGCTCCGGGTGCAGCTATCGGCAGGCGAGGGGAGCGGAGCGGAGAAGAAGAGGCGAGAGCGGAGGGCAGCGCCGGCATGTGGAGGTAAACAAGGCGCCGGTTACGGACGCTGGCCGTCCCCCGGCCGCAGCGGGGCTGCCGGTGTGGGGATGGGCCCCGCTGGGCAGGGGGCTGTGTGGAAGCGTAATGGCGAGAGGCGGCGGGCTGTCGGTCGGGGTTGTTTTGGGGGGGGGAAGGGGGAGAGAGGCCGCCTCCGGCCCAGGCTATCGCCAGGCCCCGCAGGGGAGAACCGGCGGGGAACCGGGAACCGGCCGGGTGGGGGCTCGGCAGCGGCCGGGCCCGTCGGAAAGTTTGGAGCTGCCCGGTGGCCTGGGCAGGAGGGAAGCCGCGGGAGCGCGCGCTCGGGGTGAGCTGCGGGCGCCAGACCCCGCTCCCGAGCTGAGACAGCCGCCCTGACGGTCCCTGAATGAAATTGGGCACTCACCATCTTGTGTTTGAATTGAGCATTTTTTATCCTCAGAGAATGAGTCTGGATACTGTAGCAGTTTTATGTAAGTAACAATATCGCTCTCCAGGCGTGTCTAAACACATACTGGAAATTGACCGACTTAAAAAAGAGCCTTGATAATTCATGACTGCTCCGTCTGGCTTTTATTTACAGTTCAAATAGTACGCGGAGGACATGTGGAGTCACAAAAACATGTTCTGTGGAGTAAGGCACTAATAGCACAGCTTAAACAGCTTGTGTGGACCCCTCCATCATTACTGTCCTTGATTGTGCCTTTCTCTGAGTGCATTTCTGTGCTTGCTAATTCCAGAAATGGAGTTTTAGTCGTAGACATAACATCAGTAGGTGTACTGTGATTTAAGTACACTCCCTACAGAGAGAGACCACTTGAGAGAATTATTAGCTGTAGAGGTTAGCAGTGAGAAGAGACTATGTCTTCCTTACACATATGGGTGTTTTATCCTTACTTTCATCTCTTTGATTTTTAAATATGAAACGTGATGGATTAATTTCTCTTTAATCTCTCTTGGGTGCAGGGGAAAAGTACTCTTCTTCCTTGGGGAAAAGAAAAAAAAAAAAGACTTTAGTTATATGGAAGACAACAGCATTTTTCAACTTCTAAGCACATGTGGCTTATTTAGTTGAGGTGTGTACACAGAAGTGAAGCAGTGGAATTTATAGCAATTTTTTTTAAAGTGTTTTTTTTTTTTTCTTCTGGATGTGGAACAAGTGAATGACTGTGCTTACAAATAAGAGACCAAATTACAGAAGAGGCATCTGGAAACTTTAATTCCAAGACTTTCTGTGGTCTTCTACTCAAGCAATTCCTTCTTTAATGGATTTTAGTTTAGTTTTTTTTAAAAAAAGAATAAAATACTTTAATAATACAATATATTATTCCTGAATAAAAATATTGCTAGGAATCTACTGAAAAAATAAACAATGTGGGTGGTGCTCTGTCTTCATATATATATGAATGAGCAGGACATTATGAGTGAAAATTAATTTTAAAAAATGAAGAACAACAGGGGAACTATTATAATAATGATAGTATCAGTAGCCAAAAGGAAAAAATGAAGCAAGTAATTTTTATGGGGTTGTGTTGTATTCTAATTTTCACTTGTGCCGTACGCATCTAGAAAGGACCAGGTGAGTACATGATTAGGCTTATTGAAAAAACACGGAATTTCTTAGACATAGCTATATATTGTGTGTAAGTTTACATGTGATCTTTTTTCAATGGAGCAATTCTAAAAAAGCAATTTTGGAAAATGTTTTAAAAAAGTCTTTGTTCACTTCGTTCACCTTTTTAACACTGTGGCTGATTTAATCTGTCCTGAGCAGTTTCTCACCTGCTGGTCTGTGACACCTGTGCTGAGATTGATTAGCACTACGTTGCTTTTTGTTTCAGTAATAGAGCTTTTTAATTGTTGACTAGTTTGGCTAGCAGGGTTTGTGTTGATTTTTGGTTTTGGGATGAGGGGTGGTTTTTTTTTTTAGTGGGGCGGAGGTTTTTTTAGGGATTTTGTTCAGTTTTTAGTTTTTTTTGTTTTTTTCTGTATGTGTGGTTTTGGTGGTTTTTTCATTGTTTAGGTAGCTTTGTTTTAGTTTTGCTGTTTAGATGTCATGTAGTTAACATTACCTGACTAGTTAATTAACTTCACCTTGGAATCTGAACACTTGAAGTTGCTCTCTGCAGTTGTCACTGCTGAAGTTCTGTCACCTTTGCTAAGGTGACGCACGCCAGTAAGAAAGAAAATTGAGAAGCTGGAGGTTGCAAATGCATGTGCCAAACCAGTTACATTTCTAATCACATTACTGTATTTGCATAATTGATAATGATATGTAGCAAAGAGAGGTCTGTTTTGCTTGCAGAGCAGCCCTGTGGAAATCCTGAAATGATCAAAATGACAGAGAAGGTTGTGTTTTCAACACCGTGATCATCAGACAAGACTTCTACTGCTTTCCCTCCCTCCTCTCAAAGTACATGCCACATACCTTTTTCCATGGAGCATTATTGAAATCACACGTGTGCGACAGCATTGTCTGCAGAGTTGCTCTCGTAACTTCCCTTGTTCAGTTCTGTACTGGCAAGGAAGGTGAGGGACCAAAATGAATTCTCTAAAAGTAACTTTATATTGGTGCCTAAACTTGAGCCTAGGAATCAATGTTTGCACACAGCCTGCGGTGTAGTGATGTTATTCTCTGACAATAAGTTAATGTAGTTTAAATATTACATCATGACAATTGAGGCAGCGTATTATTAATTAAATATAAAATAGTTCTTAAGTGCAGGCTTTTGCATCGGAGAAAACTTTATTAAATCTCTTGGGGATTTCTTCTGCTTAAGGGAGTTTCCCAGTGGCTTGTGCTTACCACTTTTGATGTACCTGAAGAACTTACAGGACGCATGACACAGAGGATTCCCAGCTGCCTGGCTGAACACGGTGCTTTAAGGGATAGGGGACAATGGTGACAAGTTGCTGCCCAGCGCAGAAGGCATGTCTCTCCTTGACTGCCCCACCTCCCAAGGTGCCCCTTGCATAGTAGGTGTGGGTTTCTGCAGGTGGCACTGAACAACAACGAGGATGATGGTTCATCTGGCTTGGTGGCTTGGAGGCGTCACTGGGGTTGAGTCGGCCTACGCCCTGTGTCAAAACTGCTCCCATAAACAGAAAAAGGAATGGAAGGCCCAATATGCAGATTGGACCCACTTCTTAGGGAAGTTGCTGCCTCCCTGGTGCCTGGGTTAAGGACGTGAACAGAAAACTTCCTGCGTGGGTACGGCCCTTGGATCATTATCCATTATTGATTTCTCAGGAAGGCAGTGATGAAGCTGCAACAAGAAGTCTGAGGACAATCAAGAGAGACTTCAGGGCCTTGGGGCAACTCATTAAGGGATCGGAAGCACAAGCAGTGTTCTCCTCTATCCTTTTAGTTTCAGGAAATGATGAGGGAAAGAACAGGAGGACCCAGCAGATCAATACCTGGCTCTGAGCATGGTGTCACTGGCAGAATTTTGGGGTTTTTGGTCATGGGTCTGTTTAAATGACATCAAGCCTGCTGGCAACAGATGGAGTACACCTGTCTCAAAGAGGGGAGAGGATCATGGCATGCCAGTTAGCAGGGCTCATTGAAAGAGCTTTAAACTGGATTTGAAGGGGGAAAGAGAGAAAACTAGGCTCCCTAGAGACAAGCCTAGGGGTGGCATGCCAATGTTTGATGGACGGTGTGCTAGTGAAGACCTTTGGTCTGCCATCTCAGTGGAGCTAGGGGATGGAAATCCATGCAACAGCGAAGATGCGAGGGTTAGTGATGTGTTAGAAACCACAGAAGTGCCTGAGGGTGATCATGTACGAATTAGGGCTTCTCCCACCCCCAAAAGGTATCGGGATCGATAGCCCAACTGAAGTGCATCTATACCAACACATGCAGCATGGGCAACAAACAGGAGGAGCTGGAAGCCATTGTGCAGCAGGAAAACTCTGATATAGTTGCCATCACAGAAACATCGAGGGATGACTCACACAACTGGAGTGCTGTCATGGATGGGTATAAACTCTTCAGAAGCAACAGGCAAGGAAGGAGAGGCAGTGGGGTAGCCCTGTACGTTATGGAGTGTTTTGATTGTCTAGAGCTTAATGATAGTGATGATAGGATTGAGTGTTTATAGGTAAGAATCAGGGCGAAGGCCAACAAGACAGATACCATGGTGGGAGTCTGTTACAGACCACCCAAACAGGATGAAGAGGTAGATGAAATATTCTGTAAGCAGCTGGAAGAAGTCTCACAATCGCTAGTTCTTGTTTTTGTGGGGGACTTCAACTTACCAGATGTCTGCTGGAAATGCAGTACAACAGAGAGGAAACAGCCTAGGAAGTTCCTGGAGTGTGCTCAGGAGAACTTCCTGATGCAGCTGGTGAGCAAGCCAAGGAGGGAAGGCACCCTGCTGGACCTGCTGTTTGTGAACAGAGAAGTTCTCGTGGGTGATATGATGGTGGGAGGCCATCTTGGGTATAGTGATTACAAAATGATAGAGTTTTCCGTTCTTGGAGAAGTAGGGAGGGGGCTCAGCAGAACTGCTACCTTGGACTTTGGCCTGTTTAAGAGACTGATTGACAGAGTCCCTTGGGAGGCAATCCTGAAGGGCAGAGGAGTTCAGGAAGACTGGATGTTTTTCAAGTAGGAAATCCTAAAGGCACAGGAGCAGGCCATCTCCATGTGCCAGAAGACAAGCCGGCAGGGAAGATGACCAGCATGGCTGAACAGAGAGGTTTGGCTAGAACTCAGGGAACAAAAAGAGAGTTTATGACCTTTGGAAGAGAAGGCGGGCAGCTGAGGAGGACTGCATGAATGTCCTGAGGTTATGCAGGGAGAAAATTAGAAGGGGCAAAAGCCAGCTAGAACTTAATCTGGCTACTGCTGTAAAAGACAGTAAAAAATGTTTCTATAAATACGTTAGTAACAAAAGGAGGGCTAAGGAGGATCTCCATCCTATACTGAATGTGGGGGAAACATAGTGCCAAAGGATGATGAAAAGGCTGAGGTACTTAATGTCTCTTTGCCTCAGTCTTTAACAGTAATACCAGTGGTTCTCTGGGTATCCAGCCCCTGAGCTGGAAGACAGGTTGCCAAGAAGGCCAGTAACTGCATTACGGCTCGTATCAGCAATAGTGTGGCCAGCAGAACTGGAACAGTGACCGTCTCCCTGTACTGGGCACTGTTGAGGCTGCACCTCAAATACTGTCTTCAGTCTTGGGCCCCTCATGACAGGAAAGACATTGAGGTGCTGGAGCGTGTCCAGAGAAGGCCAATGGAGCTGGTGAGGTGTCTGGAGCACAATCCTTGTGAGGAGCGGCTGAGGGAGCTGGGGATGTTCAGCCTGGAGAAAAGGAGGCTGAGAGGAGACCTTCTCGCTCTCTACAACTCCCTGAAAGGAGGGCGTAGCTGGGGGGGTCGGTCTCTTCTCCCAGGTCACAGGCGATGGGACAAGAAGAAATGGCCTCAAGTTGCTCCAGGGGAGGTTTAGGATGGATATTAGGAATAATTTCTTCAGCGAAAGGCTTGTCAAGCCTTGGAACAGGCTGTCCAGGGAAGTGGTGGAGTTACCATCCCTGGAGGTATTTAAAAGAGGTGTAGATGTGGTGCTGAGAGACATGGTTTAGTGGTGGACTTGGCAGTCCTGGGTTAACTGTCAGACTCTATCCTAAACATCTTTTCCAACCTAAACGATTCTATGATTCTAACTTCTGTGGTGTAGGCTGCTGTACTATATAACATGGTGAGAAATGAAAACTTAGTTATTGTCTGCTACTTCTGTGTATCTTTTTGGTGCATGTAGGTTTTCCTTTTCCATTCAACAAACATCACAACAACAAAAAATACGTATTTTGACATGCTTTTATTGTGAAAATAGGACCCCAAAATCATACAAGTAAATAAACAAAAAAAAACTTTCAGAAATACTGCAGTCACCAAGTTCCATGGAATAAGGGCTGTCATGTGGTAGCCAAATGGTGTATATTATTTTAAAGGAGTATTTTTAAACTACTGTGAACCACTTAGTCCTTGCTTTACAATAAAGGCTGTGATCAAAAATGCAGCCTAAGCATTTCCACATCACTCTGGTATCTTGAGTGAATCCTGGAGTTTGATGGAACGATCTGAACTACTCCATTTACATTTATGGTTGACAGTCTGTAAGGCATAGGCATAACCCTCTCTCACTTTGTCATTCTGACGCAAAGCACAGTCTAGAGGAAAAGATCAAGAATGATTGATTTCTTGGCTATCTGTGAGACTGTATACGACGCAAGTCAGTTTAAGAACCTGACTTCTAGTAACTGGACAGCAGGCTTTGAAAACCGAACGAATGTAGAGAGGGTTGTTTTACTATTAAAGAGACCAATTGGTTGTAGCTTATTCTATTATAAACAGGAAAGTAGATCACCACTTGTATACCTCCTACATATAACTTTAAGAAGTGTTTATAACTTTGGGCTGGTTTTTCTGTAATGTGGAGTAAGTTCTTAAATATAAGTGAGTTGTTTGTTGTTGTTTTTTTTTTTTTTCCCAGGAGTCAATATCAGATGTAGGAAGATAATAAATGCTTATTAAAGAAAAAGTCCATTGCTTGTTTTCAAATTCTGGATTAATATAAAATACATTTCATGGAGGCAGATTTTTTTTCTTCTTCATGTAACATCTTTAAATCCTTTCCCATTTATGCAAGTTAACAAAAGTATAGCTTATTGATAAGAAGTTTGTTTGTATCCTTGAACCATAGTGGCTACTACTGTTGAGGTTCGTGTTATTTCTCTCCTATGCAGTGTCTCTGCCATATCCTGTGGTAGCCATTCTATTGGTGTTTCCCCTGTATTTATTTATGTGGTGTTCTAGCTTCTGAATGTTTGTTCTTATTTTTTGTTTTTCTTCTTTCTATCGTTTTGCCTTTATTTTTCTGATTATTGTTTTATGTTTCATTGTTGTCTTGCACCTCTGAAGCAAAGGTTTGTCTCTTCTGTTGACAACATGAATGGCTCATAGCTTTGATTGGTTCTTGCAGAACATGTCTATGGAGCCAGGGTTGGTCTGCAGCGTTGTCTGCTGTGACAGTGGCTGCTACGCTGTGTTATACTTACCTGATGCCACTGTCTCATTAAGTTAATTGCGTGGGTGACACCTTTATAGATATGCTGTGGTGTTGGGTGGTGGGTTTTTTTGACCACTGTCAATGATTTGGCGCTTCTGTGCAAGTTGAAATTCTACGCAGTTCTTTGCAGATGAAAACACGGAGACGCATAGCCTTGCATAGGGTGTGAAACAAAGCACTAGCAGGAAGTAAGGTAAACTAAGGGAAAATTAAGTGGGCAAGTTTTTATGTGAATACCAACCTGAATTAAGATTTGCGTAGAATTAAAGGTTATAGCAAGGAAAACATAATTTTGGTTTGACTTACACTCTGATAGATGATGCCAGCCAGGGGTAACCCGTGAGATAACTTATTTGAAAAGTGGTAAAAGGGTGATTGTGGCTAATTATGAAAATTCCTACACAGTTTAATTCTGTAGTAATTGTCTTACACAGTTAAAATACCAACTTTTGAAAAATGTGCTATAGGAGTGTTGGTGATCTCTCTCTTCCACTCCCACCCCCTCCTTTTTTTTTTTTTTCTTTTAATGAAAGGTGGCTTGAGAAAAAATACCGCTTTGGAGATTTCAAAACTATTTCAGGGAAAAATAAAGTTAATATGTAATGTTAATTATGTGTATACTAATGGCATATTTCTTGACTGTTTTGTATACTCTGTATTCAATTGCAGTTAGAGTGTAAATATAATTTGGAAACTGATTCTCTGCCCCAAGTACTTCACCTGATGATCACTCTTCTTGGAATTTAGCATAGAAAAGAATAAGATTTTTCTAGTTTGTAAATATAATTCTGTTTTAAAAACAGGCCCTGCTCATTCTTACAGCAGGTCCTTTAAGTGACTGTAGGAACATCACATCCTGTTTGCGTGCAGCTGGTTTTGGTCCTGATTGTAAATTGCTGAAAATGAAATAACTTAGTGGAGAAAATCATATTTGTTACATTTATTAGTTTGAGCTGTGTTTACAGTCCACTTAAGATCTCCTGTTCAAGAAGCTTTCACAGATGTTAACTGGGTAACAATACCTGCCCTCCCCGTTTATTTCAAATAGATTTCTAATAGGAATTTTGAAGGCAAAGTTAAAAAAGGTATATTTCTATCAAAGCTGTTGTGTAGAAACTCAAAATCTTACTGTATTAAAAAAACAAGAGTGTATTTTTTAGGATGTGCAGATGAAGCACTGATAATGATAATTTAAATATTTCCTGTAATGAGCCAATCTTTGGAGAAATAGCTGAAAAATTATGAGAAAAGATCATGATACATACTTGTCTTTGTTTTTGCGCTACCATTATATTAAATATTGGTTCTCTTAAAATTTATCATAGAGTTAAGAATAGGAATTTCAGGGCTGTTGTAATTTACTAATGAACTCTTCTCTGTAGAAGGGGTTTGATTGTTACTGTACTGCTGCATGCAGTTGTGTATTTTTCTTTGTATTTTGTTAGCTACTATGTGTGCAAGATATAAAAATAATCTATGCAAGGATGGATGCACAGCAGGACTAATTTACAGCAGTAGAACCTGTAAATGCTGTTGCAATAGAATTTTCCTTGTAAATGCTCATTTTCTTATTACCTTGCCTATGTAAATTTACTTGCAGAATCACTACTTTTGAGAATTTATTTTTTTTTTTTAAATCCAGGTGGCTCTGCTGCATTCTGGATCTCGGAACAGCTGGGAGACAAGAAAATGTATTAATCTCCAGTTAACTTTCCATTATGTTGAAAAAACTACAGTTAGACTTGTAGAAATGTCCTGGCAGAGTAGAGCCTAGAAAATTTCTTGTTAGTCTATCAAAATGTTGAATTTTATCAGTGTCTTGAAGAAACTGCTGAAGTGTTTAGCTGCTAAACTATGAAGACCAAAGTTCCAGCTGTGCTAGTAATGCAGGTTATACATTTTAACCTTTTAAAGAACTTACTGACTGATGCAGTTTCCTTCACACGGGCTAAATGGTCAAAGGTGAGGATTTTGATATTTTAAAGCTCAGATCTTGAGACACAGCTATGTAGCAGATTCGTGATAGCAAAACGTGGTTCTTCAGCAATGATCCGACACGTCTATTGTGTAGAAATAGTTCTACTACAATTGTAATACCAGATAATCTAGGCCTATACAGCGCTGAGTTATATGCAATTCTAAGATAAAACGTTTGTTCGTCACGAAAGAGCTCCAGTCACTTGTATTTTCAGAAAACTTGTGTATGGAGGTAGGCAGCCTGCAGTACTGAGACACTACTACCAGCTCTGTACTTACTGCACTACAAATGACTCTTAGTTTAGGGCCTTTTCCTTGACTTCTTGAGGGTTACTGACACAGATACTTTATGTATTTAGTTCTCCATATTTAGAAAGATGTGTTGGAGAGAAATCTTTCATTGGAGCTATTTCAATGAGTCACCAAGTGCAGACTGCCCATTTTAAAAAAAAACGTAACTGAAGAGGCTTTATATAGTGGCTTGTGTATTGAAATACAAGTTCTTTGTAACATCCCGTTTATCAACCTGTTAATTAGTTAAACTACTTGGAAGTACTTCATCCTTTTCAGGACATGATAATTAGTATTCAGTAAGATTAAATAGTGCAGTTTTGCATTTATAATCTTCATTAGTAGTTACTTGGATGAGGTGATGGAATGCAGCATCAGCAAGCTTGATGACACCAGGTTGTGTGTGCTGGAGGGCAGGGCTGCTCTTCTGAGGGACCTCAACGGGCTGAAGTAGGCTGCTAAGATCTTCCTGGTGTTCCACAAAGTCTGGAAACTGAAGCAGAATAACCCTACGCAGTAGTACAGGCTGGGAACTGATGGGTAGAAAACAGCATTGCAGCAAATGGCATCGCTTTCCTGGTGGACACCCAGTTGAACGTGAGTCAGCAATGTGTTTTTACTTAGCGAGGATGAAGCCAGTAGCTGAGAGAAGTGAGTATTTCTGTCAGCTTGGCATTTGTGTGATGGCATCTGAAACAGTGTCTA
The DNA here is from genome assembly GCA_028566575.1 of Bartramia longicauda. Lineage (NCBI taxonomy): Eukaryota > Metazoa > Chordata > Aves > Charadriiformes > Scolopacidae > Bartramia > Bartramia longicauda. The sequence continues at coordinate 24,820,281 of JAOXNH010000012.1, forward strand.
GTTTTGTGCTCCCTGGTACAGGAGGAACGCTAACATACTGGAGCAGATCTAAAAGTCTGCCAGAATAATTTGGGGGCAGGAGCACATAATGTAGAAAGAGAAGCTGGAAGAGCTGGGCATCCTCAGTGTTCAGAGAAGAGTTAATTGAGTTCAAGTTAATTGTTTTCAATTAATGAGAGGGCACAGAGAAGAACCAGGCTCTTCTTGGAGGAGCTGGGCGATAGGGCCGGAGGCAATGGAAAAAGTTCCAGCAAGTGATGTTTCAATTAGACATTAGGAAAATATTTACACCATGAGGGTGGTCAAATGCCAGCACAAGTTGCCCAGTGAGACTGTGGGATCTCCATCCTTGGAGATTAACTCTGAACTTAATTGACAATGGCCTTGAGCAGCCTTTGAAGATTGCCCTGGGTAGAGGATTGGAGCGGTTGACCTCCAGAGGTTCCTTCCGATGTAAGTAGGTGCTTGCTGTGTATCAGATGATGTAGTTGCACACCCTACCGTTTTCTCCCTCCCCTGCATACCACTGGTTCTGGTCCAGCTGAAGCGTATGGCCCAGAGGGCTGGGGAGCTTTGAAGAAGAGAACGATATGATTATTCTATGTAAATTCTACTATACAGCTCAAACACTGTTTTTTAACCTGACTTCTGCATAGTCAAAAGATTTGAAGTGATTAGTTCAGTGCTTTGAATTCTCATGTGTCTGTAATGAAATAGGCTAATCCTGAAGGAGGTATCTTTTTTCCAGAATTTTGTATTTTTAAATAACATTGGGGTTTGGTTTTTTTCTGTAATATGACTTTAAAATTTTATCCTGCTGTGCAGAAGTAGCCTGATTTCTTGTGCATCCTTTCAGACAGCGAAATAAATGTCTAACTCTTAACTGGAATACAGGCTTATTCTGTTTTTATTTGTTGGGGTTGTGTTGGTTTTTTTCAGATTCATAAATCCAGACTTTCTCATAAGCAAGTTGCCTGAGGTTTATACTTAATTACTTAATAAAAGAATAGAAAGTTAAATTCATTTGTCTGGAATGGGGGTTAGACAAGCAGTGTGTTCTAGTATAAAATACTTCATTGTAATGTTTAAGTAAAAAGAAATAGTTTGGAGGTTTTAGTCTCTGTAACCCTGGATGTTTTTACAATGTAAAATAAGGAAACCTGAATAAAACAGCTGCATAGTTTTATTGTAAGGGCAGTGTAAAGTGCCATTGATTTGGTTTTTGTTTCATTGAAAAACCCTTTAAGTTCAGTCTCACTGACTGCAATTCAGAAGTCCTGTAGGTTTGTTTTTCCTGCATGTATTCCTATTATAAATACAAGTGAGGAATCGGTATGGAGAACCAGAGGTAAAAACCAGGAGAACCAGGGTAAAAATCAGTCTTTTAGAAGGTGATCAGTTAATTTTGATTGGGTTTGGTTTTTATTTTGTTTTTATTCTCAGCACTTCCATTTTAGCTATTTGTATGGTTTTCTAAGAAGAGAATGAGTCAAGTTTCTCTTAAATTAGTCACAAGCCTTAAAAGTATGCTGGATTAACTGCAGTTTTGTAGGTTGTGGTATCAGGGTAGCCATGAGGAGTTACTAATAACCATGACTTTCATTATTTTTCAAATATACAAAGGTTCTCAATTTTAGT
>JAOXNH010000012.1:24837049-24849580 GCA_028566575.1 Bartramia longicauda
GGTGATTATTAATTATGATAGATTATTCATTAAAGTAAGTATGTCTGCATTGGAATTATTCATGCTAGACTCCCTTTATAGTCAGTGTGGACCTAGGTAATAGATCTAGTCAGAATAATTAGTGAATGCAACAGCAAGATTCATTTTATTGGGAAATTGACCCTAATGTATTTTAAATCAATGGTGTGCCAGAAGTGCCTGTTTCTTCCCATTGATTTTAAAGGGAATCTAAGAGAACTGGATCAACTGTAGTTGTCTGCATTGTAGATCTCCAAAGCTGAAAAGATTCTTCTCATCCTAGAACACGCTAAATCATGGGAAATTGAATAGTCAGCACCTACAAAGCTGTAAATGGAACACTTCACAGTTTTACAGTATCAGAAATGACTGCTACTCGTGGGAGATACTCCTTGTGATCTAGTGTCCGTGGTCTGTGGTGAACGATGGGTGCAGAGTTTGGGTCCATCCAGGCGTGAGCACTGGTGTTGATCTGAGTGTTTTGTTGTTGTTCTGTTCGTCTGCTGAAACATACCCAGGTTATGGCCCTGCAAGACCCTTTTCAGATTAATTATTTTATGTGGTTATGAGGCCTGGTCACCTACTAAATGCTTGGGAGTATGAAATACTGAAGGCGGGTTTTGATTTGGTGTAGGAGAATAACAAGTGAAGAACATGATCTGACCAGGCTTCGTGGGTGCGTTTATAGAGAAGGGAGTGGACCAAGTGAATTGAAACGCCCATGACTTCAGTGGCAGAGCAAGTGGCTGGATGGTAGAAAAGAGTCATTTATAAAGTCATGTCATGATATACAGTCTCAAGAGCAGTCAAAAGGATGGAGGAATGATAAAAGTAGGAAGCCTTTAAAACAGAGTAAGCTCTTGCCGTGACTGAATGCTCACTGGAGCAGGCTGCAGAAGGCAGTTGGGACGCCCAGAGGAGCAGGACAGACCTGGTGCAGCAGCAGTAGTGTTTGCTGTGTTTCTCTAAGGCTCTCACCCAGCTGGGCACTGTCTTCTGAAGTACAGCTCAGGCAGGCTGAAAAACTGAAACTTTTTTTCTGACTTACTCCCTAAAACTCAAAATCTCGTTTAAAAGCAGTCCTCATTAACTAGAAGTGTGGCCTCCCAAGGTGGCTTCCCTGGTGCTTCCCATGGCTTCCCCATAAGATACAAAACAGTTGTTAGGCTTTATTTTAATAGCAGTCTGACCTACAAGCAAAGCTCAAATGTCAGTCAGCTGCTATGTTTTCAGCTCTTAAAACTTTCTCTTCTCTAGCTGATTTCTTATTATTTTGAACTTAATAAGTAGAATATATGTGATGCCAGTGGAGTTCACTGGTCACAACACAGCCTTGCTCTCCGGGTACAGGTGCCGCTGTTGGGTGTTTTGACTTGCTTCTTCTCCTTGACCAGGTTTCTCTGCATCCCGTAGAAAAGTGGGAGCCTTGGGTTGCTGTGCTCTCCCCTGCACATGTTTAGACACTGTTTAAATGCGCTCACTGAAATGATCATCACTTCCCTATGTCGTTCTTATTTTTCTTTCCTTGGAAATCAGGTACTGCAGAATAAGGTTGCTTCGTTAGCAGTTGGTGAGATGAGATATATTAATGCGGTACACTTTCAAAGATTTCTTGTTCTGTGTTGTCTGTTCTCCTTATTACAACCATGTGGATGCTTTATCACAGGCAAAGTAAAATTATATTTGGATTGTAGAGGAGTGCAGCTTTGGTCCTTGCCGGCCAGGATAACTGAACCTTTATTTCAACTAGTTTTGTTACCAGGTGGAGTTTGTGACACTATGGAGTTGATTGGTTACTGCTGAATCACTGTGTCAAACAGCTTAACTTCACCGTGGGGTTAGAGGCTCACGTGGCTTCCTCACAGAGAGAACTCTTGGCTTGGTACTTACCAGAATAATGACTGAGAGACTTGCCATTTCTCATAAACAGAAGTAAATTTATGAGAAATAATTAATGAACTTTTATAGCTAAATGCAATATCCAGCTAAAATATTTGGTGATGTTGTATATGAACCCAGTTTTCCTTTTAGCCAAAATATAGACTGTGGATGATTTGATTTTTTTAAAATTTGTAAATTTTTTCAATTTAAATGTAATAAAATTACTCCATTGAGGCATTTAAGGAAAATAAAAATTAGTAGCATTAAAGATCAAGCAACATACAGATTGAAAGGATTTTTGTGGAGGGGGAGGGATAGAGGAAGATGAGACAATCTCCACAATACAGCCATAGTTTTTAAGAAATAGAATGTAAATGATGCAAAGCCTGTTAGTGTTTGGTGTGTAATTTCATCATTATTGCTATGTAAATAATATCAACACTAGATGTCATACACTGCTGGTGATTTACAAGCTGATATGTAGATAAAAGTCCCTGCACAGAAATACAAACCTGTGCATTTAGATGGTGAAGATGAGCCCACTTATTAGTAGTTTCATGCTTATTATTTCATCAGACATTTGTTTGAAACCAATCTAAAAATAATAGTCTGACAGTTATCTGAGAAGAGAATGCAGTGTGCATAGTCTTTTTGGAAAAAACTGTTCAAATGAGTGAACAGTTTTCTTGGAGAGAAGGCTGTAAGGATTACGCCTAGGTTTGAGAATCAGTTCTAGCTGTAAAGAAATGTATAGAAGGAGCAGAGATGGAAATCACACAGATTTTGCATTACAGAAGACATTTAGTCACAAAAGCTGCTGGTAAACAGCCAGCTTCAGTGGAAGCCACTTCTAATTTGGCACTCAGATCTTTTCCTTTTGAAATCTCACTCAGAATATTGAAATAAAAGCCAGAAGTGGCATGGGATCATGGAAACAGTATTACTGACTGTCCAAGGGAAGGCCAAGCACAATTTGCTCATAAATAAATATAACAGTTTTCTGGTTAAGGATAACTTAAGGATGTTGTTGATACTTCTTTGCATCGGGAATGGTTTAATTCAGTGTTTTGGTGCTGCTGTTCGTCCTAATAGGCATAGGAACCATATATAAAGTGTGATATTTTTTTGGCCCTCAGTATAATAAAAAAGTAAGGCTTCCTGACATTTTAGCATATGCTGTCTTTGGATCTGTGCTCCACAGTTCAGTTGTATCCCTTTGTCACTCCTGCATGTTGTCCCTCGGTATTTTGTGTTGTACCAAGCCAAAAATTACTATCTATCTACAGAAGGTCGTACTTAACCATATTAGCTGACACAAAACCACTAAACCAAAGAAACTTTTCAACCTATTTGCATTTTCAGTAAAGAGAATAGCAAGTTCTTTATTGATGCATATTTGTGTAAGACCGTTCTTAGGTGTCTTTAGGTGATGAGCTACTACGTTAAAGGAAAATATGTGCCATAGTCTGGGCTTGGTTCTCAACTTGGTGGTTTTCTCTGAAAATGTGGAGAAATTGAGTACTCAGGAAATGGATTTAACCCATTTTGCCAGATGCACTGTACTTGGTAGTAGTTCATATGAATGGGAACAAATGGGAGGCATTGCTGTTTAGGAAAAATACAGAATTGTAGACCAGAGTGGAGTACTTGACATAAGGGAGCTTGAAATGTCTCTGAAGACTTCAGATTTTGGAAGGAAGAATTAGCTCTTCACAGACTTTGGTCAGCAGAGGAGACGGTGTCACTGGTAGGCTCTCACGTGCCTCCTGTTAGCCCAAATCACCACTGGCATAACCTCACTCCTTACTGCAGAGGGTTACTAATAGTGGACATTCTGGTAGAGTTAGTTCTTAGGCAAGGGGCCAATTGAATTTAAGGCTTACAGAAAGTCAGGGTAATAGTTTGTGAATTTTCTTTGATAAATGGTTAATGATCTGTCAGCAGATTCTTTATCTTAGAATAGAAATAGTCACTGTCTCCTGCCTGGGTTTTTACTGCATGCAGGAGATTCCTGAGCTGTAAGAGAAAAACAGAGAAGAAACTGTAAGTACTAATTAAAGAATTTTCTAGTAGTAATAATGAATATAAATATCAATAATTACTTTTACTAGATGTGGCTTTCATCAGGTAAATAATAGTACTTTTCACAAAATTATTTAAACTAGCTCATACTTCTATATAGCTGTCAGTAATGACTAAAAAGATTTTTTCCAGTGCTTGCTCGTACACTGCGGTTGTTTTGTTATAGTATATTTGGAGGAAAAAGTACTTCGAGGTAATGAAGTAACCATGATTATTCAAGGTTTCATGCATCAGTATTTAACCTACTGTGTTGGAAGCTGAATGATTCAATAATTATATGAATTAATTCATGGCATATGAGTCTTAAATTACTGGGTGACAGGACCTGACTCTTCTATATGTTATTGTAACTCATGGCTTACCCTTATTTCTCTGAATGTTAAGAAATCTGTGAGCTTTAGGTTTATGCCTGTACTGGAGTTTGCAGGGTAACATTTTTAATAGCAAGCTGGACTTAGATGGGCTCTCTAACTCAGAGACCAGAGGGGATGTTGTGAAAGGGAACCCTGTGCAGATCAGGTTCCGTTGTTGCTGCTGCTCACCTTTCTCTAGTACCCTACTTGTCTTGCTTATAGCAAGGGTGCAATCTGCTGCGTAGTTTCTATAGTATATGTAAGTGCTTTGCATTCAAAAATCAGTAAGTTTTCACTGTCTTTGAGCAGGTTCATACTTGCTTTAGTCTCCACCTGTCAGAACTACCTTTATAATTTCATTTTACAAAAGTTTTAATTTGGTTTTTATATTTCTATGCATAGGTACATTTTCATATGTTTTTATATACGTACATGTGTATACTGATATATATCTATAAAAATATAGCATTTGCTTAGGGAGACAAAGAAACTATAAAGATGGCAGTTTTCACGCCCAAAACGTGAAAGATTTTATTAAAACCTGAAGAAATAGTTGTGTTGATGTTAGCTTCCCAGAGCGAGGGAATGTGCCGTTTTTTTATTATTCAAGTTCACAACCTTGTAATCTTGAGTTTCTTGCTGCTTTCCTGCAAATACAGACAGTAGTAGGTGTGAATGTTACAGCCCTTGCTTTTTTGTCACTTTTTTCAACGCTTTTTTCACGCTTTTGTCACCTCAAGTTTGGATTCTGCAAAGAGCTACAGCTTGAAGCAAAATCTGGAACCTGCAGCTAGAGTAAAGTCTGGCTGCCTTGTGGTTAGCTGCTACTTCCCATAGCCCATGCATATTTTCATTCTGCCAGTAGGTTTCCAGGCAAAATTTAGCTTTGTATACCTCTAAAGTGAGGCAAATTGCAAGGGTCTGTAGCACTGCTCTGTGAAAGCCTTAAGCACCAAATACCACGGGTAAAAATTGAGTCGAATAATGAAATTGTGGATATAAAATGTGTTAATTTACCCTTTTGGGGACATCAGTCATGTTCTCTGAACTTAAGTCATGGTTTCAGCTGGGCTTTTCAGCATTGGCTTGATTTCCCCTTAGGCTGAAGAGCTGATCTTTTGATTCTTGGAAGAGATTGAGGAGAGGGAAAGGGGGAATATTGTGAAGCCCATTTTTGTGTCCAGAGTGAGGTGCTGGTTGCATCTGGCAGCCCTGGTGCTTGTCACACCTATTTATGAGACACAGGCGTTGTGACAAGCTAGAACAAGTAATCAAAACTAATTTTTCCCCAAGCCCAACAGCGTTTTTTACAAGTGCCAAAAAAATTGTTCTCAGAAATTTGCATATGCTTCTTACTGAAGTTTTCAACATATTTAGAGACAGTTGGACAATTTTTTAGCAGATAACTTTGTCAGAAGGGCAAATGTTGAGCTTAGGCAAGGGGATAGCATTCTAAGGAGGGTGTTTGGATTTATATCTTGGAAAAAAATAATCTGCTCATACTTTTTGCTGCAGGGGTTGAAAATCTACCTTGCTGATAGACTTATTTGAGTAAGGATATTCTTTGTGCTATGAAGAGCAGTGACGCTTTAAAAGATTTAAATCCATCCTAGAGCTTTCCATCGTTTGGTTAATACAGAAAAGTGCCTTTCCACTTGTTTAAGAGCAGAGAATCTGCAAGCAGGCAGGACATAAGTATTTCTCATTTTAAATTAGGATATACGTAACTTCTTAAACAAGAGTTCTATTGTTTTTTTTTTCCCCAGGAGCTTAATTTTATGATGTAAAAAGTTATACTACTAGTTACTCACTACTAAAGCTATCTTATAAACTATTTTTTAACCCTTTAGATAGAAATTCTGTGTTTAAAAATGGGTGCTTGTTTGGCAGCCTTCAAATTCTACCTTTATGCAAAGAGTATGAAGCAAGTTTTGATTCACAGAACTTGTATGATGTGTCTCAGTTCTTCCATTTCAGAACTGTGTCGTAGCTTCTGTAATTCCTGGCTGGCAGGAAGCAGCAGAAAGCTGTGTGGTCTCAGGAGCTGTCAGGAATCAGCACTGTGATTCCAGGAGTCAGTCTGTTGTTTCCCTTTCTTTCCTAAGCTGACCCTTTTTGCCACTGTAGTTTATTGCCCACTTTGAACTGCCTCTAAAACATTTGAGAGAGGACTTAAATTCTTGCCAGCCTTTGTCATCTGCCTGGGTGAGAGTTTGCATTACGTTGCACTTCCGTGTATTCTAGAGTGAGAAAACAAAGAGAGTCTTTCCTCAATGCATGCAGTACTAGCAGGAGAAGTACTTCGTATTGCCTGGACACCTGACTAGAGATACAGGGAAGAAGGATGAATTTTTAAGAAGTTGCTCTAGCATTGTCTATTTGCAAACTACCAGTGTGCTACTGTTCAGGGCAGAGTAGAAAGAAGAAATGATCTATTTCATCAGTCTTGTGGCTTAGTAACATTTATTGCAATAAAATACAAAATTGTAGAATAAACTTTGCCAATTAAAATTTGTCACACATTGACAAAATAATTATATATGGAACTTAATGATATTTCAGTAACTTATCCTGATCTTGGCTGTTGAATCCTAAGAGAAATAGAGCAGAGCTGCCCAGTAGTAATTATCTATTGAGAGTGTTTATCTCTCACATGGCTAATCAAAATCTTGTCTAGAAGAAGAGAGAGCTGTCACAATAGACCCTTCCCACTTCACGAAAATTGGTGGAATTGTGTGCTAATTATTTTTCTTCTATTTCATTCCCCTTGCAGAACTTTCCTCTTTGTTAGAGATGGTAACCCAAACAAACGGAATGTGCACAATGAGACATCTATGCACTTGCTGTGTATGGGACCTCAGATCATGATCTCGGAAGGAGCTCTTCATCCTCGCCTGACACGACCCTCAGAAGATGACTGCAGAAGAGCAGATTGTTTGCAAATGATCCTGAAGTGGAAGGGAGCAAAGCTGGATGAAGGACAATATGAACGAGCAGCCATTGATGCTGTTGATAACAAAAAAAATACACCCTTGCACTATGCTGCTGCCTCAGGGATGAAAACCTGTGTGGAGGTGAGAGTTGATACGTAATCAGAAGTCTGCTATTAGTAAATGATGTGTGCAGTGTTTCACAAAGCTGTTCCAGGGGGAAAAGAATCTGATATAGCATACTGAATTAACTTTTTCATTCTATTTTTAATTAATTGGAAAAAAGACAAAGATAAACAGCCCAAAACGTACGCTGCCTATAGAGAACAATGGAAAAAATTGTTTACATGTACATTAACTTCATGACATAAACTTCTCAGCACAAAGAAGACTCATGTAGGCTTATAAAAATTGGAAATAATGACAAGACTGTAGCACTGGAGAACAAGCTTTAAAGGTAGGCAGAGGCACCTTATACACATAGGCATATGTGTAAAGAGAAGCGAAATAACTGCCTGAGAGAAAAGTTCTTTTTGTTCTGCTCTATAGCTGAGACTGAGAAGCGCTGTCCGTGTTTTAAGAACAGGTTTGATGTCTTTAGTTCATAGTGCCCAGCTTTTTTAGAGGATGCCATACATCTGTGCTAACATACTTCAATATAATTACCTTCTTACAAATGAAAAATTACTTTAATGTTTGTGAATGTAGCGGATAGTAATGAGTAACTGGGCATCATAATAACTTTGAAAGTCTCCCATCAAATTTATTTTTAAGCTATACCAAGTGATGTGGACTAGTATTTAATTATGTTGGTAATTTAATTTAAAGAACACAAGAACAGACATCTAACATTTTCAAAAACAGCTAACATTTTTATAAGACTGTCTGTTACAACATCAAGATTTGTTGTATTTTGAAGGGTAATGATTAGTTCAGAGTTCATCATTTATATGTAAAAATTAGGTTATTTTCCTACTCTATAACTTTATTGAGACTACACTTCACTCATGACCTTAGTATCACCAGCAAAGCTTCTCACCTCATTATTCACCTGCTTTTCTAGAAAAATTCAGCATATCTTAAACAGGTTCCAGCAGCTGTGGGACTTCTCTTGTGACCCATCTCTGCAGTAAAAACTGATGCTCTCCCTGTACTTTCCTCTTTTTCTCTGGAGATATTTTAGTTACTTTTACCACCTTCTGATCTTGTACCGTGACAGATTTAAGTGATAAATTGCATATCGTAATAAATAGTTAAGAAATTTTATACTTGCATTCCATTAGGACTCATGAATAAATACCATCTGGTGCTGACTATTTATATTAGTATTTGATTTATTGGTTGTTGTAGAAACCCTTGTGCTGAGACATCAATTTGAAACAGACTTTCTTTTGCGTCCTTCATAGGGCAGGTGTGGTACATCCACAGGGAATCTGGATTCCAACGACTCATACCACTTTTCTACTTTATGTTATTTGAGATTGCTTTTTCACTTTGTCCAGTGACTGACTTTGCAAACACATTGACAGATTTACTGTGTGATGCTTTGAAATTATTTACTCCGAGTTGTTAGGGATTTGGCATACTATTCAAAAAAACATTCAGAACCTTCCTTATTGTGATTTTACATTTACCTTTTCCAGACTTTCTTTGCCTGGAGACAACTTCAGCTTATTTCCCGTATGATTCCATCCCCTTGTTCTACCTTCACAGATTCTTCCAATGTTTCTAGAATTTTTTTCCACGCTTTTATTTAATACCACTTTTTGAAAGTATGCAGTGGATTGTTTGTCTTTTTTCTGCTGCTGGAAGAATGGTGAATCTCAGCACATATTGAGGATTGTTACTGAGTGGTTCTTTGATGGTAACTTTTTGAATTAGGTCTTGTAGACTATTCTGAACAAAGTCAGGAGAGTCAGTCAGGAGTTGCTTCTCTCTTGTGTTTGTTAACTAATTTGTCTATTATTCAGTCACTTATGTAGTCTGAAATTGTAATTTAAGCATCATGTATTAGCACAGCATTTTCTCAATATACTTGGGAGATGCAGTGACTGAAGTTCCCTTTATTTGTGTGGTTTCTGCCCTTGCAGCATTTCTGTTCTTGGTCAGTGTGTCACTTCTATTGTTACAGTTTTGGTCAGATGGTGACCAAAGCTTTTTTTTTTTGTTTAATTCCAGAATTGTGTTCCACTGGGATTCTCTGGTATTTGTTGATAGAGTTAGTTTATTTATCTGTGAGTTTGGTATGTGGTTGTTTTTTTTTTAAAAAAAGTTAAATAACACCACGCTTCCGATACTGTGAAACTTTGTGACCCACATCGATATCTGCTGCAAAAAAAAAGGGAACAATTACATTATCCACAGAAACTCTACACTCGAGATCCCCAAGTAACTTAGACTTCAGATTTACAAGGGATTGGGAAAGGAGTCGTCTTAGTGCTCCCAAATGGGTCTATATAGTGGTATTAGAGGTAGACACAGTTGTTCCAAAGTTTCAGTTTCAAGAGCATGAAGCCAATGGGGTTCACACAGTAAGATCTGGGCAGACTATAATGTCAGAAAGAATCACAGTCTCTGCAGCGTAAATTGTGGTCCTGGAGCTGGGCTGCAGCTTTTAACTGCAGACTGTAAAATCAATGGGGTTTTAACTCATCATGAAAGTTCATGGTTTGTGTTTCTTCACAAACTACCATTCTATTTCTCATTGTCTGTGATAAGATTCATTAGATTAATCCAGCTACTAGGCTGCTAGTTCCCCATTTAATTATATAAACCGGGTTATGTTATCATGAGAATACGTACTGTTCAATTGACTAAATCATCTTGGACTCTAATTTGCTTTCAGTTTTTCTTTGAAAAAGAATTTACAGTCTCATCCTTGTGGATTGCTATTTGCCAGAGTTTGAACACAGTTATGTAGTCTAACCAGTCATGGTTTGTGCATTAGAAAAATAGAGTACATCCCAAGTTCAAACACTGTTCTGTGCCCTACCATAGGTTAGAAGACCTTGGATCCTAAGATTAGCATCTGAGATACCTGAAGTCTTCCAGTATAGTCTGTAGTCCTTCTAACTCCTTCAACAGGAACAGGATTATGAACATGAACACTACGTTATGAAAAGCCTGAAAGGAATTTAACAATGATCTCTTTGTTCCGGGAAGTATTTGAGGATTAAAATTCTTAATGAAACAAAAAGATAAAAAACCAAATTGACTAATTCTCAAATAATCTTTCCTCTCTCCAGTAAACTGAAGGTTACTTAGTACCACAGGAGCGCCTTTTGCCTGGTTTTGGGGTGGTTACTGTCACTTCAGCATTCCTCTTTAATCCTCTCTTTCATTTTCCCTAACTTCTCAGGAAGATCCCAGCCTTGTCTCTTCCCCTATCACACCACACCCACACAAGGAAAGGAAACATCATAGTCCCTTGTGGGTGAACCACCTACTAGTTGATTTGTTCAGAGCTGATAGTCAAATGTTCTATCTTGATACTTCTCCAGTACTTCTCCCTTCACGTGTTAAATTTCTCCTCTGAGCAGAACAGCTGTGTGGAACTCATTGCTAAAGATAGTTTGGGCAAAGTTAATGTGCTTACCTCAAAATAATGAATAGAAAAAAATCTTAACTTTCATGCTGAATAGATTTGATTTTATGCAGATATATTCCACTCCATCACAGCACATTTGACATATTAAATGGCATTTTTGCAATTGTTAAAATTATTGTGATTATTTAAATTATTAATCTCCTTTTAATTAATTGAGAGACACCAGCCTTTTTAACAGTGCTACAGAGAAGTATGGCATCATTATTAGAAACGTGTTGATTTGCATATTCCTCATCTTGCGGATTTGATTTTGAGCTGAGTAGGTCTATGGAGTCTTCTTTCAAGTATATTTATTATTTTTCTTCCTCAGAAGGTGTCTTCATTGCCTCAGTTAAATTTCTGTTAGAGTTTAAAAAGCACAGACAGAACGTGAAGCTCAAGTTAACAAAGTTTTGACAATGTTAAGTTTAGATACAACAAGGTAACTGTAGGCTGGGTATCTTATAATTATTGTAGTATTATCTTTGTTTCTGCCTGATACTCTACTGTGAAGATTAAATATGGTGTCCTACTTAAGGACAGTAATATCTTCTCAACTAAATCTTGTTATTACACTTGTCTGTGGGCTTTTGGGGGTTGCATTTCTTTTTATTTTGGAGAATGTGGGAAAAGTTTCCAAAGAATTTATAAGAGCGATACCAGGTTTGTAAAATACATTCTGTAGCTTACAGCATCAAATGAAGGAAATACAATCTGCTGAAGCGAAAAGTAAGAAGTGACTGATCATGATCTGAAAGGTTTATATGGAGAACAGATCATTTTGAGGAAATTTTATTTTTTTTAAGAAGGGTAGTAATTAGAAGCTGAGTTTTTAAATATTCTGGCTAAAAATACAGGATACTGTTGTTACAGCCATCACTGTCTGAAAGCAAGATAATGTGTATGGATTTTAGTTTTATTTAGAAATAAGATGAATCATTTTAGTAGTGAATGATTGTCCTGGATGCTCCATCATTAGAAGTTTAGTACGTGTTACAAGGATGTCATAATAAATCAGCAAAATGGTCCGCTGTTGGCCTTAAAATATCTGTGGCATTTGTTGTTCTTGCTTTTATCAGATCAGTTTATAGCAGGAGGCAAGGTTGGCAAGGTAACATGAGCAGTGTAATTAGTGTTTATTAGCTGCAGACTGCATTTCTGGGTGCTTACTGGCAAGAGAAAAGGTTGGTGAAATGGCACAGTACTCGACCATGTTAGAATTATTAGAATCAGAATTATGTCTTTCCACTTTTCTCACTTCCTCAAAATTAAGGTAGAGCTACCAGTAGTGTTATGTACTCTGTAAATTGGTACCCCATCTTCCCTCCCACTAAAGGAATCTCCCACTTTCTGTGTCCACCAGTGTACCAGTGCCGGGAAGAATGGTGGAGTTATGCCCGTAACGTTTAAAGAACATTTAAAGTTGTTTCTAGCTCCGTCTTGCTCGGTGCTTGAGGACCACCGGCCCCTCGTTTTCTGTGGAGCACTGACCATATCAGTAGAGCAGAATTTCAGTGTTTAAAACCTAACAGAGACATACTGTACAGCACTGCCTTGTAACATATTTTTGAGATTTTGTGGTTCCATGGAATTACAGTGCCTATAGATGGGAGTACAGGCATTTTCTCCTATCTCCAGTAAAATTAGCTACTGCAGATTCTGTGCAGCAAGCAACAATACA
>JAOXNH010000012.1:24852164-24874202 GCA_028566575.1 Bartramia longicauda
AGTGGCCAAAACCAGTTAACTGCCCCCCCGCCCCCAGCCTTAGAAAGACTAGCACTGAACTGCAATCCAAATGACCTGTATCCTCCTCCTCCAGGTCTGTGGACGAATGTCTGGGATGGGCTGTGGCAGCTGCTGTGGTGATGGCTATGGAGCTGTTACCTTCTTGGGGCATGAGAAGTGGTACAAAAGCCATCCCTAGAACACATATCCTTGACCAAAATTTGCCCTCAAAGGTGGTCCTCTATTTTTTTTCTCCGAATTTCATTTTTAAAAAACATTAAACACTGAGGGAAGCAAGTGTGCAAAATGATTAACATAATATTTAGATTGTGGTTGTATTTTTTGGTGATGCCTGTGAACATCCTTCCAAAATACAAAAAAAATTAATTCATAAGTAATGAAAAAAATTTTGGAACACCAAGAAATGCATTTTCAAAGTCATTTCATCTCTTGAATGAAGGTTAGAGGAAAAGATAAAACGTTTGAAAACCATGAATAGGATTTCTTTCCAGGCAGAACAGTCAAACAACCATACACACTCTGGTGCGTATGGTATGCACAGTAGCACCTGGAGGGATAGTACCCAATACCTCCCCTTCCAGACCCACCATGTTTACAGCAGAAAAGCAACAATACTATTTTACTTCAGTTTTAGTACACCACAGACATTTTTAGTGATCAGATTAGAGACTGCAGTTGAAGATGGGCAGCAAACAGGCCCTGACATGGTTGTTAAGTGCGTTTCCACAAAATGTAGTTTAGAAGGGAAACAACGTACCAACATACACACAATCTGTATTTCCCTATATAAAACAGAAATGCTAAATATTTTAGGAATGGAGTATAAAGTGTGACTCTCTTAACACTGTAGTTAGGTGTACGAAGAGAAGATCCATCTATGATGTGTGGGCAGTAGAAAGGGTACTAGAAAACAAGCCAGGAGAGTATTTCTGATGAGCTTCTTTGTCTTCATTCTTTCCTCTTACTTTGTTGGTGAACAATCTCTGAAAAAATACCTCTGTTATATAAAGTCTAAGTTTATATTTTTCTCTTAAATCTAATTGAAATTAAACTAAATAATGCGACCATAACTGATTATTTTTTAAATGGCTTTTATAGATTTTGGTTGTTTTGTTTGCACAGTCTTTTAATTTGCTGTTTATTCTAGGCTGGGAGAATATTTGTCTTGGTGATGTGTCCCTGGAAGATCACAGGCACCATCATTGCAATCGCACCATGCAATGTTTTAAACCTACACAAGAAGCACCTACGAATGAGTAGTACTTCAGAGCAGATCATCCAGAACAGTTTTGGCTCTCAGTCAGACTCAGTGAAATACACTGTGCAATAGCAAAGTATATAATTTCTTAGTTCCTTTTACATATGTGCCACTGAATACTGTAAAAATACACTGCTAGTGAGTGTATCACAGATTTATTGAGTGTATAGAAATTGGAATGGTTTTCTCCAGTTCCAGAATTGATGTTATGTAAATATATATATTGCAAATATCATGAATAGGAAGAGATATTTTGTCTCTACAGATAAAGAAAGGTTTATTAAGTGAAAGGAGAGAAGGGGACTACAGGTGGTTAAGATATATATACATTTATATACGTACAGTGGATATACTTACACTTGAATGAGTTAAACAGAGTGTAGATATTTTTAAAAATATATGACTCCAGTAACTATAGAACTCCATCCACCCATAAAGGAGGCTGTTAACATGAAATGTATTTGACACCATTTAATTACAGTCATCACGGTAACAAAGAATTGCTTTGCCTTGTCTATTTTAATGGTACTTTATAAGTGAAGAAAATAATAATTGTTTGAAATGAACTGTTAAAATAATCAGGTTACATATTAAAAGTACTTTCAGGAGAAAAACAGTTATATAATCTATGATACCTAAATATTAGGGGTAAAAAAAAAATGGGGAGAAAATAGTTAAAAAGAAGGGCTCTTGAGAATACAAAAGTGTTGAAATCTGTAGTGAGAAGCTCACCAGTGCCTAAAAGTAGTAACTCAAATAGTATGTTACCAAATCCCTATTAGTATTGAACAATGCCTTTTTTACAACTAGTATCAGTGAAGAACTCCTCCGTGAATGACTATTAAAGGAGGTGTCAGCGTCATAAGCTGTAATCAAAATGCTTTGCAGCATATGGCAGTGCAGAGATAAGTCATCAATGTTTGAAGTAGTTAACAACAGTCCTCTGTGGTAGTACATAAATAATTATGCATCCTTATAACTAAAGGCTGTGTCTTCACAAGTCTCTACAAGAAGCTCTGTCTTGGGCACATCAACATTTTTGAGGGTTCTCATTGTATAAAGCTTTCACTTTGGAATTTCCAGACTAAGCTACTTAATAGTGCCAGCCTAAAATTTCCTTTCTTTCAGCTTCTTCTTTGGGCTCATATATTATTTTATGAAACGATTGTCTGAAGTTTCTAACACATTCTTGAGAAACATTTTTCTCATTACTTAAAAAGATAAAATTAGGATTCTTAAAAACCACAGGATCCAAAAACCCCTGCTGGGTTGTGTGGAATGCTCCAGCTGAGATAATATAATGGTCTGTTACTCAAAGGAGGTACTTGCCAGCGTTTGACCTAGAACCAGTCAGTTAAATATAATTTTGAGCATATCTGCATTTCAGAATAAAATATTATTACAATATGCATATATATAGTAGGTTTAACAGAGAAGACCTTTTTATGATTTATGTGGTCTTAGAATTGAGTGCTGTTGTGCTGATGAAGCTACTTGTTTTGCAATTCAAAATGCAGTTCAGATTCACTCAAGACGATTTACTCTTTGCTTCCATTTTTTTGCAGTATATTCGCGCAATTATAATCATTCAGGCACCCAGCTGTTTGTATCCTGTCTCGCTGACATGTTTTTATAAATGATGTCTTTTGTAAGAAATTAAGTAGGTCAGTCAAATTTCAGCATGCTATGAATCAAGTGGCCCAGATTTATTTCAGTGCAAGCCATTAATGTTCAGATTGTCCTCTACTGAGTCATGCATGATCAGCAATGGAAGGACATACAGAAACTCCCTGATGTTGGGCAATCAAGATAAAGGTCCAGACACTCACAGTCCATTTCTCTTCTGCTTCTCGTGCTTTCTCAAGAAGGACAAAGACCCAACACAGAGCTGCGGCCCCATTACTCTTGCCGATCACAAAGTTTCTAGTATCGAGAAATTCCTGTTTATTTTATTGATGAGGTAACAGATGAGGTCCTCGTGGGAGTCAGTTATATTTTTAGATGCATTTTATAGAGTTTTTTTTTATGGTATCTAGAATGTAGGAAGCATGCCATGTTTTTAGAGTAGGTGTCTCAAAAGAACAAAATAATTTAGAAGCCCAGGGTATCCATTCTCCCCATGTCTTCTGCCTGCTCATTATCCTCAAAGGGTGATGTGCACAGTAGACTTTTACTTAGATTGTAAACTTCTGAGGACAGAACCACTCTTTTGCTTTGTGCCTGTGTATGTATGCATGCATGTGCGTGCGTATTACCTAGCACTGGAGAGTCCTAGACCATGCTCTACATAAAATAAAAATACAGGTAGTAAATCATAATGATGCATGGTCTTAATATCTGTGTTATCGATGCTGCTCTGTGTCCTTCCTTCTCCAAATTGGTGACGACAATTGCTATTGACGACCAAGTTCCTAATTAGTCCTGAGCACATATCAGTTTTATGTCAAATGCTTTAAGTCTGTTGTTAGCTATCCTTTATATAAATAAAACCAGTGCATAGGAGAATAATTTTGTTACACACCCTTTCTGTACCCATCCTCTGCCTGTATCCTCCCACTTGTTTTGCTCTTTCTAGCTTTGAGGCATTTTCCCTGTGCAACACTAACAAATATATTATTGGCTGTCATGATCTTCCTTTCATTGTTTTAAAAAGGAGTTTGCAAGACGTGTATGCATCTCCAGTATCTTGGCTGGAGCTAATTCAGAAGCCTAAAATTACTGCCTTTTTGTTTTTCTAATTTGACCTTTTTCAAATGCTGTAATAAGGGGATGGAGCTCCAGACTGGGAAGGCAGCTGGATGATCTGCTCTGACTGTGTACAGCCATCAGAGTTGGTCACTGTTTCTCAAAGAGAGCTTTGACATTTCCATGTACAATGAATCCCCGACCTAGGAAATACGCAAAAGCCATCTGGACACAGTCCTGGGCATCTGGCAGTGGGTGGCCATGCTTGAGCAGGAGGGTTGGGCCAAATGACACCCACAAGTCCCTCCCAACTTCAACCATTCCCTGCTTCTGTGAACCTCTAACTGCATGTCTCATCTGTCCCATTCATGACAGGCTTCTCCATTTCTCTGCGGGTTTATTTTGCCCCCAAAGACCTGTACCTGGTTTTGTTCTCAAATGTATCCCTTCTTACTATCTAATGTCTCGATGTATCCTCCTCCAGATCAATTCTAAGTTAATAGATCTCAGTTCATGTATAAAGTTGATGTCAGAGGATCCATATGCAACGTATGCGAACCCTTCCTTTCTCTTGCTCTCTCTTGAAATCCTTAGTTCAAATCTAGTCTTGCATTCTCATACCCATGCCACAGTATTTGAGGTTTAATCACTTCAAAATTCAGGTGGATTCTGTGAAAATCTAGCTTTTTGGAGAGAGAGTCAGTGTCAGGCTAGTTTATAACCTGACCATGGCCCCCAGCTATAATGGAGAACTCTAGTGTCTTTTAGATTTTGAAATGTGCGAAGATCATGCTCTGAATATTGTAAAACGACAGTGTTTCCATGTAGCTTTGTGTGGTCATTGGTTTGCACAATGAATAAATTTTAACACATACTGCCTCACAGTTGGAGTTACGATCAGTAGAAGTGCTTTGAATGTTTTCATTTTAATATGGAATTGGAGACTAACTGGAGGATACTGCTGGCCGTAAATTGTCTTTCTTCTTCTTCTCAAAGCCATACGAGGGGCTAAGACTCCAGGACCTGCGCAGGCTTAAGGATATGCTGATTGTGGAATCTGCTGACATGCTCCAGGCCCCGCTCTTTACCGCAGAAGCTCTGCTTCGGGCACATGGTAATCCAAAACCCTAAAGACTAAATAAACTCTTTTCAGCAAAATCAAAATTGCAGTTGTATGTTTACTTTTTATTTCCAAGTAAAAGATAAGTAGCAGTTGATCAAATACCAGAAACAGTTCACGCAGTGCTTCAGAGGGGAGTGCAGCTGCAGTGTGCTGGAGAGCACTGGGGCAGGTGGGGAAGCTGATGGGAAAGTGATTCAAACTGGGAATTGTGATGGAAGACACTTTAACACCATGTGGAGAAACAGAGCTTTCCTGTTTCAGTGAGAGACACAGAAGTAAAACTTCCATGGTTTTATATGTCAAATTCATTCATTCATTTTTCAGACTGTTGGTTTTCTGCTGCTATATATTTGTGTATAAAACTCGATCAAATTTTATTTATTTATTGTTGCAATAAAAGCAGTCTGTAGTAATAATTGTAATAAATGGTTGGAAATTGCCTTGGGTTTTAAAGCAGACGAGTGTATGTCCTTTGAAGAATTTTTATAGTTACTCTTTTAATACAAGGAATGCTTTTCTGTACCTATATCTGTAACTAGTTTAATTTCACTGAAACCAGTCTGTGCTCTTGTTGTATAATTCAAACTGGGATTGTCGGAATGGGGATGTACTGAATTCGGTGTGTTTGCTCCAGACAAAAGTATCTCTGAAACTGAATGGAAGCTCCAGGCTTTGATTTGGTGACTCAGAACTTGTGCCCACGGAGCAGGGCATGGTGACTGCCTGCCGGAGGAGCTGCTCAGGCAAGGAGTGGTTTGGGTGCTCGGCACTACACTGCTGGATTATGCTTTCATACCCTAATATTTTTTGGGGGCTCCTTGTGAAAATAAAAGGGAGAGGGAAAAGTGAATAAAGGGAATACAGTTGGAAAGCCTTAAGGTTTGGCAGACTTTGATGAAGAGGTGCGATACCTGAAACTCATCTCTTTTACATTATTTTCAGTAGTTGATATTTGTGTTCCTTTAAACGTCGGATGAAGTGAACTGGCTTGTGCCAGTCTGATGATACAGGGACTCTGAAGGCAGAGTCTTTGCATGTATGTTTTCTAATGTTGATTATTTGTTTAATTCTTAACATATATTTATAGTATGTGCAGTATTTGAATGCTATTTCGGATTCTCTGAATACTCTCATTAAGGCCAAATATTACTAAATTATTGACTAAGCGGGTAGGCAGATTCTGTAAGCTGTGCAGATATTTTGAAGAAGAAAATGATGGCAATATACTGTTTAAACACACAGCACAGTCCATAGTAAGTCCAAAAGCAGCGAGATTGATGTAAACCGTGCAGAAATGTCCCCAGCATCTTGCAAGCAGGAACTGAAAGTTGAGAAGAAATCAGTCTGCATTGGAAAGGTCATTCTTCTGATGTTGCGGCAGTGGTGTAGCAGTATCTTAATGCAACTGGCCAGTGCAGAGAGAGAAGCACAGACAATGTGCAAGTCACAAGAAAGTCAACTGTTTTGCCTGTAGCTGCAGTCATGTACTGGAAATTATTAAAACAGAATTTATTTTATTTGAAGTGAAGGCATGGAATTGCTTCAGCCTAGTGAAGGGTATAACTGAGCTATTTACAAAGGCCTAGACAATCGGGAAACATCAAATGCCAAATTGTAAAGTTTTTGCATTTAGTCTTGAAATTCATGAAAGAATAATGTGAAGCCTTAATGTAATTCACACTTAATTTATGAAAAGCTGTTTTAAATTCTTGGAAAGATCATTCTTACATAGTCCTTTTAATACTTTACAGACATGTTATATTTAATCTAACGAACTTTGCTTTTTTTATCATACAACTATATCAATTTACTGACACAGACTGTAAGAGTTGAGTGTTGGGGTTTTTTTTTTTAAGTAAGAGACAGAAGCATGTTGATGTTAGAGATGGGATAAGAACAATGTTATTATGACAGTCATGAAAACAAATAACAGTTTTTCTACAAGTACTTTTTCAAGTTCCTGTTTCTCTTGAAGCAGCTGATTTCAGGATAAAAGGCAATTCAGCAAATATAAGTACTTCATATTTCACTAAAACTCATAAGTTAGTAAAGAAAACAGTAGAATCCATTTAGTAGGATGTCTTAACCTGGGGTAATTTTAAAGATACAGTAGAAACAAAGGAGCTCAAGAAAACTTTTAGCAATTTTTTTTCCTGTATCTTAGCATCAGTTAGCTCCCCTCTGAAGGATTGTAAGCTCAGGGGGATTTGAAAAGTGCTAATAGTATTTATAATTTTTGAAGTGTAAATACGTTCAGGGTCCTTGTCTTTAAATAAATGCGATTAGAATAGCTCATAATATGTTTTAGCTCAGATAAGTAGGCACCTGTTCAGTCTCCAGCTCAAAGGCTTCTTTTAGTATGATAGGGGATTTTAGTATGATAGCAATCGATACTTGACGGGCAGTATTTTTACTAAGTTCAGTGCTTAGAACACTAACTTTTTTTTTTGTCCAGCATTAATACAGTATAGGGGATACTCTTTATCTTTTTCTGATGAAATCTAAAATTCAATAAAATTAGCACAGATCTTTTGGTTAGTAACATTGAGTTTCCAGTGGGAAATTTACAACTGCTGTAAATAAATAATAAAAATAATTTTATTTAAGACTGATATTACAGGGAAAGGAGATGCTTGCGATGTAATTATTTACAATGTATGCATACGTTGCATTATGTATTATCTTGGAATGTGTTCCCTAAAATTTAATGTCTAAAGTTCCATTCACTTATCCTTTACTGTATTTATTTCTTTCCAAAATGTTTTAGCTTAGTGTTTATATATTCTTTCGAGAATGCAGTTGCAAAAATGTATTTAAAACATTGTCAGCAGCATAATTTCCTGTCTCTGTGTGTTTATTGAAGACTGGGACAGGGAGAAGCTGCTGGAGGCGTGGATGTCTAACCCGGAGAACTGCTGCCAGCGCTCCGGGGTGCAGATGCCCACTCCCCCCCCAAGTGGGTACAACGCCTGGGACACGCTCCCGTCCCCACGCACCCCGCGCACCACCCGCTCCTCCGTAACCTCCCCGGATGAAATCAGCCCTTCGCCAGGAGACCTGGAGACAGCTGTGGTAAGTTTATAAATAGATCTGAAGCAAAAGAGCTTGTTTCTAAACATAGCACACCTACGCCGAGGAGCGAGCTGCCTCCTCCTCTCATTCCGAAAATACCTCTGTCAGGGTCTGAAGTGTTTCTCTTCCTGGAGCGCTGGGCAGAGAAGTTGTTGGCACCTCAGGCACTCTCCATAATAATACAGTTGAGCATCTGTCTGGTATACAGCACTTTCACCTCGCCTGTCTCCCACAAACCAGAGTTCCAGCCAGCTACAGGCACATCGGGGCATTTGGCTCTTTTGATCTGCTCTTCTCCTCTCCTGCTCACCAAGATGTTCACTCTCACTGTCTCCATTTCCCTGGATGTACTCAGTGCTGGGAACCCTGCCTTTTGAAATTTTTTTCTTTAGAAAACAAAATTCTCTTTGTCTGCATTCTGAAATGTCAGCCTACTAGTGTACTGTAAGCTTATAATTACTTTTACTATGTGTGGGCTGCTGCAGGCAGTTTACCAGGCTGTTGCAAATTTGAAATATGAAAGTGCCTTTCATTAAAATCAGTGTGGTTCTTTGGGAAGACAGAGTTCTCTTTTTAATAATGTGCAGCTGCAGCATTGGAAAACTTTTGCTCCGTGACCTAAGCATTTTTCTAGAATTATTACATGCAGTCTTGCAAATGGATCATTCCTAGATCTCATATTAAAATTAAGATTTTTGCATTCCTGCGTAGAAATCTTTTATTTCTTTATTTCTAAAATGCCAAAAAAGAAGCTATACAGAAGGAATGATGTTATCGTACATTTATTCACATAAGCAGTTAAATACTGTCCAGGAATGTTTCCTAATTAAAGTGTGCAATGAAAGATTACTTGTTTTCAGTTTTACATTGTGCGTTTTGTTTGTCATTGATGGTCCATAAGCCAGGGATGCAGGCTTGGATCATGATTGCCTTTCTAGATCTAGGGTGTCTAAATCCAAATCCAAGGTTATAGACTTAGTATTACTGTTCGGTTAAAAATCTTATAAAGAGATATGAAGATAATATTTTCAAAATCTTGTTTATGAAATAATACATATTTTTCTGAAGTCTCTCATTTTGGCAGGAAATGAAAACTAAAAGCAATAGATAAAACCACAAGCTATAAAGCTCCTTTTCAGATTTTGCATTTACATCCTCTTATAATTAAAACCCTGCCATTAAATGTTCTGTACTTGATATTTTGAACTTACGGCTTCATGAAATTCCTTATTTTAAAGTTACATTTTAAACAAAATTGAAAGCTTGTGTAAATTTTATAGTGAACATTTTTGATGCATTGTCAATTTCTAAAATACTTAATTTTGGCAAGACAATAAGCTGAAATGACTGAAACAACAATAAGTGCCCTCATCAGTTTTTACACCTTAAAGCCAACTTTTTTGGGTTTTCATCCATACGTTTCGAGAGTAAAGGTCTTAATATTCAGTGTTGTTTTTTCTGTAGTACCGAGTTGTATAAAATTCAGCAGTGGTATCTTCTGCTGGAATATTTGGAGCTTAACTTATTCTTTATTTTAATCGAAAGCCTCAAAGTATTTTAAAAAAATAGTATTCATGTAGATTATTACTTAAAATAGTTGTTGCTGTTGCACAACCAAATTGCTCTGCCTTGATTTGGACCTGATTGTGTGAGATGCTGAATGTTTCCCGTAGCCTCTGTCATCTCCAAACTCCATTTCTGGCTGCCTGTGAAACTGATGAAAAATTCAGGTCCCTTTTGTCCCTTGAACTCTAACTTTGAGGTCCCAGCACTCCGCAGGGTGAAGGACTTACTGAGCTGGAGGACACGATGGAAGGCACCCCAAAATGTGCTGTTTGCATGGGGAGGTAGAGAAACAGGGATACCTGATCTTTCCTATCTCTATTTCTATAGCTTAAATAGCCTTTTTTTTCTGGTTACAGTTAGATTTTTTTCCCCTACTGAGCACTTCTTAAAATTTTTGCTGAGATTTTCCAACGTAACTTGTCCTGCTAACAATATGAAAGGCTTTAGAGCATTCTTAATCAGAAGTACTTTTTTCATCTACAGTGTGGCATTTGTATGTGTAA
Source organism: Bartramia longicauda (assembly GCA_028566575.1). Taxonomy (NCBI): domain Eukaryota; kingdom Metazoa; phylum Chordata; class Aves; order Charadriiformes; family Scolopacidae; genus Bartramia; species Bartramia longicauda. Next base: position 24,862,393 of record JAOXNH010000012.1, read on the forward strand.
TATTTCTGTATTTGAAGACCCAGTGGATATGCCTTGTGGGCACGACTTCTGCAGAGCGTGCTGGGAGGCGTGAGTATATGCCCTTTTCTATCTTTTGAGAAACTTTCTCACTTCCCATTTTGAAGAGGAAAGGACAGAGACTGTAAACAGCTAACGTTAAAGTACTGTGTGGGTTTCAAAGAGTTTCTGGTTTGACCCTATTGAATATTTAAGTGGCCATCAGCTGTTTTAGGCTCACATATTGCTTGTTTTGGTCCTGATTCAGCAAAACTCTTAAGCCAATGTTTAAAGCCTGTGTGTGAATAGATGAGCCTGTGCTTCACTTGCTCAGTGTATGTGGTGCTGCCAGCGCTGGGGTTTACATATTCTAAATTGAGCACGTGCTCAATTCCATCTCTTAGTTTAGCACACTGAACTCAGGCATTGTAAATTCATTTCCAGTCAGAAAACCAATTAAAAAGCTTTCTCACGCTGAGGGTTAATAACCGAGGAGTAGATTTAGTTTAAAAGTTCTGTTAGCATAATGCTCTTGTTACTACTTTTTTTTTTTAAGTCAGAATAGTCATGCTACTAAAAACCTTAGACATGGATAATTATGCTCGTATAAATATTAATCATACTTCCCAGGAATAAATATGTCTGTGTGCAGTGCCTTTATATTCATCCTTGTCCCCATTCAGGAGATTGTGCTACTAGAACTGTTCCTCTGTAGTGTCTGGTGACGATGCCGTGCCAGCACAGCTGGTCCTGCTGCACATCAGCCCAATTTATACCAACCCAGGCGTCCTGTGTTAGGGAAGAGCACTTTCTCTTCTGTATGAGCTTTTAGAAGGCAGTTCTTTTCAGTGGCAAGGAAATTAGTAGTTCTGTTGTCTTGCAAATGGTTACGCAGCGATGTAGAAGTCACCAGGAGATCACTGGCTTGACAAGATGCTTCTAATTTGGGTGCTGGACTGTGTGTGCTGCAACTTGTGCCTGTGCTCAGAGCTACAGCTCAGTGTCAAGTGCTTGGGATGGCACATCCAGGGTGGGATTCATCTTTCTGAGCCAGTCATCCCTAAGTCACTCGGATCATGGCCAGGACTGTTAGCCCCTTCTAAGATATGACTCTAAGATGGGATGAGTTGGCAACTCTCTCTACCTTAACTATTAAAGGATCCCAGGATTGATTAACTTAGACTAGCCTGTCCTTTAGATGATTAAAGTTAGATGAGATGAGTGTCGTCCATGATGTCAGATTAGTAAATTACAGCTTTTAAACTATGCAGCCTTGTGCGCTGCTAGTTCAAGTCCGCTTTCAGCAGATCTCTGTGCTCCTTCTGCCTCGCATTCTGGTGCTTGGGGACTATACAGGTCTCCATTTAGAAATTTGTTTCCAAGAGCAGACCTATTTTGACTAGCACAGTTGTAAAAATTAATTGCATATCAAATTAATTATTTCTTAGATTAATTACACTTACATGCTCCATTTCTGATTTGTTAGAAGTAATGCTCAGTTTAATTAAATATTGCACAGCTGTCTGATAAATGGCAAGGATGGAAACCACAAACAGATAGGGCTCAGCATAGATGATGATGCTCACTTTTGAACCATGGCAGTCTTCTTTCATTTTTTTTTTATAATGATGCTCTTCATCAAATCTGTAGCCCTTCTGAGCAGAAAGGGACACTTCCTATTCTTTGTTTAAAAATTGACTAATGTGAATATATGTGAACCTAGTATAAAGTATTCAGCAGCCTTTTAAGTTTTACTTTTTATTCACAAATACTGACTGACAAAATTCTGGCAGATTTTTGAATCTGAAAATTCAGGAGGGTGAAGCTCACAACATTTTTTGCCCAGCATATGATTGTTTCCAGCTTGTGCCTGTAGACATCATAGAAAGTGTGGTTTCCAAGGAGATGGACAAAAGATACCTTCAATTTGACATCAAGGTAAATTATCAAACTGTTCTTGTACTCTTGAACCGTATTAGTTTTGTAAAAAATAACTTACAACTTCTATGAGAAATGCTGCAATGTATCTGTAACTTTCCCAGTAGAAATTAATAAATTAATATGTACACTGAATTACTGGATGTCTTATATGTCATAATATCAGTATTTGATATACCACTGAGAAAAAAAGAAAGAGCATTACATTTATTCCTTAAGCACAAATTCAATACTTCTATAATGTGTAACCTAATGCAGTATTAATAAAATTATTTGATCGAACTAATGTTCGTAATAGGTGATACGAAGCTTTTAATCAGCCAGACTTGTTTGTGTTGGCAATCTAAAATTGTAAGAGTTTTTGCATTATTTTTATTACCAAGAGACTGTTTACATTCAGAAATAGTACCTGTTTCCATTTAAAAAATGTATTAGTACAAGTGAATTATTTTTTTTTCCCATCCAGTGCTTGTTATGATCTATATATAGGAAGGGAAGTAGGAAAACCTTGATTTGGTTTTCCTGTTTGATTTTTTAATACATTTATTTCCATCATTGCAACTTGTTTTTAAAACCAATCTTTGAATTCATCCCTTTCTTTTTATACTAGTGTAGTAATTAACTGGTCTTTGAGATAATGTACAGCTTCATCAGCGGTGCCAGGCCAAAAGCCTGACAAGTCTCTTTAATACACAGTAAGAGACTCATACACAGTAAGATTCAAATTAAATGACCGTGTCAGATTAATCATTTACATCTTCATATTTCAAGTGGCTGGTTGATCAGCATAGGCTTGAAGCAAAGCAGTGAAAGTTCTTTTTCCTCCTCATTTATTAGATGTAAGTTTTACAAAAGAATACCCGCTACATTAACCAAAAAAGATTGGAGGTAAATTCCTGAGTTAGTCTAGTTCTGATTTCAAGTTTATTGTGGGTGGGATACATTGTGGGATTTTTGTTTTAATCAATAAGGTTTTAACTCTTTTCAACTGCAAGAGTTGGCTCTGAGTGCATTGCCAGTGCCTATGTACTGGAAGTTTACAGTAAGCCATATGACAAAGGAATTGTCTTGCACACGTTGAACATTTTGTTTGTGATGTAGGTCATTTGCATCTTAGCGTAAGTCTGGAGCACTGTTGTTGTTAAAAAAAAAATAAGGTGGTGATCAAGTTATTCCTGTTTTATAACTTTTTAAAAGCCTATCAAAGTAGCTACAAGGTTGTCCTTACCCTTTTTGGCTTTGTTCCTTCAAAGGAGGATTATGAACACAGAATGTTTATATTGATGGTGAACTCTGATCTTATGTAGTAAAATATTTTCCTTTTTTCCCCCCAGGCCTTTGTTGAAAATAATCCTGCTATTAAATGGTGTCCTATACCGGGCTGTGAAAGAGCAGTAAGGCTCACAAGACAAGGATCGAATTCATCAGGATCGGATACACTTAGTTTCCCCATGCTAAAAGCCCCTGCTGTAGACTGTGGAAAAGGACATCTTTTCTGCTGGTCAGTACTGCAACCTTATCTACATAAACTCACAGGCACTGCTGTTCCAGGGATAAATTAAAAAGTCACACTTAGAACCAAGTGTGCAAGAAACATTCGTGTGGGATGGTATGTGAGGTACTGTCCTGTACCCACGCGCAAAATGACCTCATGTGCCAAAACAGCAGTGAGGAGCGTTGTGATGTTCTGCTCTGACGGGGCAGAGAAGGGGGATTTTTGTGTCTGTCTGGATAGTTGTAGTATAACTGAAACATGGCACATTCTGAATTGTAGCACAGAAAATTGGCCAGCTGTAGCTTTTTCTGAATTTTGGTAAAATCACCTCAAAGAACCTGGAGCTTAAACAGGACTGTGGAGGACCTTTTGGTTCGTAGACAGCTGTTCTGTTTGCAGGGTCACTCCAATCATTGTTTCACTTCAGGATCAGCACTTTTTCTTTATGTTGTCTGACAGCTTAGGACTATTGTAGTGGGATATCCTTTTTGCTGCTGGAAAATCAAAAAGGGTCAACCAAAGCATAGACATTCAGACAAGCTGAGTAATCCTTTTCGTTTTCCAATTGAAACCATGATGCAAGAAGAGATCCCGAATAATCTGCTCGATTCCAAATATCATAAGACTTTTAATGAAAGGCGCTTCTGATTTTAGTTCTTTACCCATATGAATGGAAAGGAAGAAGGAACAAGAGGAAAGCAGACATAACAAAACAACCACAAAAGCCAGAAAACAGAACTTCTCAGAAAGAGGTTGTTCACAATGGATGAAGAACTTGGAAAGAAACAAATCCTGTAGAAACAAACCAGAAAACGTTTTTTACCAATGAACGTATAACAAACCTTAGTACTATTCCTCAAGAAGGTACCATCCTCTCGTCCTTGCTTCTGATTACAGAGAATCACTTTTTCCGTTAACTCAAAGGACAGAGCTTGAGACCACTTTAGTGTAATATTGACATGATCCTTCAGACATTGGCAGCTTCTGCTTCCTTTACATGGGCTGAATGTACTAGCTCCCCAGAGTGTCCTCTGAGTGTGAAAATGTCCTCTGAGTGCATAATTTTTATAAGAAATGTCTTTTTTATGTTTTCTGATAATATGTCTGAATGTTCTTTTTTATGTTAATGCTTTGAGATACTGCACAAGCAAATACCGTTAAGGTCTTGAAAAAGACCTAATTTTAGCAGCAACATGTCCAAGAAGGCCTTTCCAAGGCCTTTTTTCCTTCCCCACAAACGTGAACAAAGAGTTCCAGCAATGGCAAGGAAGTTCTGCTGTCAGCCACAGCGTCCTGCTGTCAGCCACAGCGTCCTGCAGGACTGTAAATCAGAGCCATTTGCCAAGGAGAGCCGTGTCAGCCTTACAGAGCAAAAACCCTGTGCGTGAATGAGTTCCGCTGAAGAAAAAGTGTTCTCAGTTCAGAGGGTTTTCATCATTACTCCATGCTTAAAGGGAGCTTGCTTTATATCTTTAAAGTTCAATCAACATGTCCCACAGTTCCATACTTATGTCAGTTCTGCAATTTTACCCAGGGAATCTGCAGTTTAGACATTGTAATAGCAATTCATACTGCATTTAGTAAGCAATTCTTCAGAATTTATGTATTAGAAAATTCCAGACAACCAATAGATAATCACTTGCTTTTTTTGGATCTATAGCCTTCCTGCTTATAAAGAAATTTCTGAGTATTGAGCAACTTTTTTCTTTTTTTTTTTTTTTATGTGGAAGTAGGAATGTTCCTCTTAGATACAGAGTTCCTTAGAATTTACTCATTTTTCATTACTGACCACTAACAGTGCCTTCAGCAAAACGTAGTCTGTTGTGCCAAACACAAAATTCTATCCCAGCAGAAAAAGCATTGTGAGATGTTTAAATGTAGTACAAATGAAAACTGTGCACAAATCCTACATCTGTGTATTATCAGATACTTTCAACGTATTAGAGCCTCTTCATGCTGCTCCAGAAGCACAAGGACTTTTAGTGATCTCTGGAAAATAGTCACAGCAGACAGCGCACACGGAGTTCTGCACCATTTGTCCTCACTGCCTTCATCCAGATGGAGACAAGAGGCAGAGTCCCTTTCTGTGGGAGAGAATTCTCTTCAGGTGCACTTGGGAAGCCAATTATGCATTACAACAGTGCTCTGCTGTTTTGATTCAAAATTAATCATATGATGGAAATACTATCATGAGGGGAGAGAAAATCCAGAACTGTGTTCTTCTTGGATGATGCTTTTAGCCCTTCGATGAATTTTAACCTGTTGAAACTTGCTGCAATTTTATGAGTACTTACCGCACCTTCCAATAAACTATCCCGCCGAGCGGGGCGGGCGGCGCTCCGGGAAGGCTGGCGCTGTTAATGGTCACAGCCCTTTGACCTTAGTTCCCTTCGTTCAGTGCTGTCAGGGTCTCTATCCGAAACGTGTTTCATACAAAGTTTTATGAGCGGTAGGCTCAATGCTCTTACGCCAGTAAAATGACATCCCAATATAGAAATACTTGTTTTGGAGTGGGCTGAGAAAAGAAATTCCTCCATGAGAAGTTGTTCTTTAACACTCTGTTGTGACTGTCACATAGATCCAGATATAGGTACAAGATTTATATATGATTGCGCTTTGTTAAAAAACTGCATATTTACGAATTTGAAAACATCGGAGACACAACCTTCCCCATGCCCAGTGAAAGACTGATCAATCAGCTTTTAACTTGGAACTGAGTTTGTTAAAGTTAATTTTTGCTAGTTTCAATCCTTTCTGGGAACAAACACTGTGTGAGAGGCCTTGGCTCTCTGGAAGTCACGGGTTTACGTGCACTATGGTCCTGTACGGAACCGAAGGGCGACTGTTGTCAGCCAGGGCTGAGATTGCATTATCTCAGACTGGTTACTCGTTCCTGTGCTACAGGAACGTAGCTGTCCCAGCTACAGGTCTTAAGCATCTTCAAAACAGAGATCCTTCTGTAGTGAATTTAAGCTTGTTTGGTAGCAGACTAGACAGTGGGAAAAAAAGTTGAAAACTGTTGTTGTAGCATTTTCTTTGTCCCTGCTTAAGACGTGGACAGCAGTGACCCGAAGGGCATTGATGTAGCTTCTGAATCTGCGCTGCAGAGAGCAGGTCACCACTGGGTCTGCAGAAAACTTGCATGTGCTCTGCTGATGCAGCTGGTGCCCATCTGAAATATACTCCCTCTGAATTGTTTTGTTTGATGTGGCAGATGTCTGAGACTATTTGCTGTTACTTAGTAAAAAAGGGAGTCCTTACAAATCCAGAGTTCATATTGATACGTCTACACTGAAGCACCATCTGGATGTGGTATATCTGCCGGGGTGTAGTAGTGAACACCATCCTCAAAGCCAGTAGCAGCTTCAAGAGAAGCTCAAGGGACTCATTTCTCCACTGTGGCCGTGTAACTAAGTTAAAGCTCCCGTTTAAGAGACCGGTGAAACAGTAAACAATCATAAATACTTAATGCTGTGTTGAAGGGCTTGGATCTTCTTCCAGATTGAAAGCTTGACTCTAGCGAAAGATTAATTATTACAACTGAATAGATGCAAGTAATTCTGCATCAAATGCATCTTGGGTATAGCAAACAACCTAGTTTTGGATAATCTCTTTATTCTGGTTTACCTTTATCACAGAAACTATACTAGCACTTTCTGTGGCACTAAAATAGTACCCGGGCATAACTCAAACAAACTGCAATCCAGCTGATTTATTTCAGATTGTAATTTTTAAAAGCTCTTTTCCTTTCCTGTCTCATTTAAATTCTTTATTAATCTTAATACTGATCATCTATGTTTGTGAGCAAGTAGTCTAAGAGTATTTTGAAATAATGTTAATTAGATGTCTTTTTATCTTCCTGACTTAATTAAAGTTTGAGCATGTCTTGATAAGTTTCCATATTTTTTAACTTGAACCAAATTTAACTTTAAGTCTCTAAATGATATGTAATTGAGTGTACACCTTCATTTTCAGGGAATGTCTTGGTGAAGCACATGAACCTTGTGACTGCCAGACCTGGAAGGACTGGCTACAGAAAGTATCTGAAATGAAACCAGAAGAACGTAAGAGTCGTGCCGGGAAAGGGGAAGAGGGGAGTTAATTTTTTTTGCTGTTGTTATTTTTTGGTTTTAGAGGGATTTTTTAGTTGCATTATGTAAAAACTCTACATTGGTTGAAAAGCAGGGTAAAAAGGGAAGAATATTAAACCCCTCAGTGAGGGGCTGCTTCACATTTCAACTGTGTTCAACTGCATTCCTCCCCATAAATCCACGTTTGGTTCAGATAAAACATACAAGATTCTTTTCCCTTACGCTTCAGCTTTGTTTCATTAAGTAATTGATTTATTCCTTAATGTAACTTCATTTGCCCTGGGCAATTTTATATCTTTTAGCCCAGTCTGCACTTCTGTTTGACTGGTGTTCCATGCAGTTGTTTATGTACTTTAAAACTAATTCAAGCCAACAGGTGATAATAATAGTGAGGCTGAGGGTGAATTGCAAGGGGGTTGTGGGGAATGGCTTGATGATAAATAACTTTTACTGAAAAAACTAATAAGGGTTGGGTTTACCCAGGACAGACATTTTCTTGGTCAACATTAACAAAAGAAATTGAAGATTGACAGTAATTTGAATAAAAACTAACTTAACTTGGTTACCACAGTTCAGAGCCTTCCCATAATATGTTATAAATATTCCAGAAACCATAGAAAATTTTATCAAGAGGCAAAATACACCATACTTTGCCAAACTCTGCCAATTTTTCTCATATATGTGTTTTCTCATTTATATATTATAAATTTCATATATAATACATATAAATTTATGTAGAAATATGTGTGGAAATAATGTGTGTAATAATATTATATATAATATGTGTAAATTGGGAAATGTGTACGTTTATGTTTGGGAGAAATATATACAGTGAAGAATTACAATATTCTGTTAAGAAACAGGTAAATATATATCTTTCATAATCTGATTTTCACAAAAGATTACTGAAGTACCATTTTACCTTCTCTGTTTTCACACGCTCCGTATCCTCCTGTTGCCCTGACGAAGTTGTGGGGGTGAGTGAGGCCTATGAAGATGCTGCCAATTGCCTGTGGTTACTAACGAACTCCAAACCGTGCGCCAACTGCAAATCCCCGATTCAGAAGAACGAGGGCTGCAACCACATGCAATGTGCAAAGGTGAGAAAGGCCCCTCATAAAACGTGTTGTGAAACCGTAACCGGGGCCGCGTGTGCCACGTGTGCCTTTTGGGAGCACAGACATCCCGAACCTCTGAGGAGTCGTGCCAGAGCTTTAACGGAGCCCCTTGTAGGAGTTAGATAATTTGCCAATGGCCAAATGGCAGGTTACAGGTATTCAGAAAATGTTTAATACATCATGTAATCTCTTTGGCTGTCAGGTGAACTCTTACGTTCATTATGTTCATTACGATCATTACGTAACGATCGACGTTTCGTAAACACCTCAGAATTACTGGCAATACAGTATGAAACATAAGGAAAGAGAAATAATTGATAGTTTAATCATCATTAATAATGTAGAAGAAAAAGAACATTTTTAGTTGGCAGAAGATTAAACATTTTAAGGAATGGTAAGCTCTAATGAAGGCTTTACCTTACTACTTTTTTCTTTGGCTTTGTTTCTCTAACATAGCAATAAAACAGAGAAGATTTAACGGAAAACTGTAAACAGGAATTAATCAGTAGGGATGAAAAGACAGCAAAGAGTAATTCCAAAAGAAACTTATTGGTGACAGCCGCCAAAAAATTAGTCATGAGTTTGCACTATGATGCTACCAAAATAGAAAAAATATTTTTTGCCATGAGTTCAGTATCACTTGAGAATGCTTTTTCTCTCAAATTAGTTAAGAGCTGCATATTTAGAATACTGTTTCTTTATGTCAGAAATATCTTTTATAACTACAGCTCCTCGAAGAGCATCATTAAAGGCAAGAAGGTAGCACACACTTCACACAGTTGGGCTCCAATGAAAAGCTAAGAGATTTAGAAAGTAGTTTTTCTGGAAATGTGTTGGTCTCTCTCCATTGCTGTGCACATCCCATTTTCTTTATATTGTCATCACATAACCTCTCTCGTTCTGTGACACGAATTGAAGGTTGGGGCTTTTTTTGGCGCTGTTTCTTTGGTTTTGACTGTGGTGGCAGAGAACAGATTCTCCTCCGCTTTGATTTATGCCAAGTTTGCTGGGTTTTTCTCTTAAATGATTTTGAAAAGAGCTCCTAAATTCCATAGTGCTAAAAACTGTACAAGGTGTGTTTGTTGCAGCTTTTGCCAGTGAGCTCATCTCAATCAAACAAAAGCATGGCTTCAGGCTGGAGAAGACTTTGGCCATTGGACAGTGCTGAGTGTAGGTAATTTAATGCAGTACCGTTCTGAGGCACTGGCTCTCAACCACAGTTCTCTTTTCTTCTTCGATGCTGTCCCTGATAAACAGCCCAAAGTGTCCTTAGCACAGCCAGATTCCCTCGGCGGTGGAGAAATCTCTGCAACAGAAGCTGCCACCCCTCAGCCTGGCGAGGAAGGAGAGGAGGGATGTCCTCAAGCTCACTGCAGGGCTCAGACACGGGGTATTGTGGTCACCTCGCTTGTCCCTTCCTCCGCTGAAGGAAGGGTCTGTGACGGAGCTTCTGCCATTGCTGCAGAGACGTCTGCTGGAGTGTGATGAGCTGGGGCTGCCCCGAGCAGCTGGCGTGTGCCTGCTGTAGAGGAGGACACGCTTCGCTCATAAAATCACACTTCTGTGCTTAAGCAGCATCGTACTGTTTCATGAGCACAGTTTCTAAGGAGACAAGGCTTAGGCAGTCCTGCCCTCTCACTCCCCTGCCTGTAGTAGTTTTTAACCTGCTGGATACTTTGGACAAGATACGGAGCAACGGGAGGAGGCTCTTGGGCATTAAATTACTGCGAGTTTCATGACACTTGGTAGCTGTATGGTGCAGAGACTTAATTTGTGCTGCCACCAAGAGAGAGGCTGAAATACCTGCTCGGCAGTTACCTCTTCTGCTGGGCTGGGGCAGCAGATGAGACTTGTTCCACCCGGGCAGTGCTGGCCTGGCGGGGTGGCCTTAAGGGCTCGTGAAACAGAGCTTGGGGGGGTGGGAGACGTACAGAAAGCAGATGATGTGGTTTTGGATGTTTAGTGAGACTGGGGTGTCAGAGGAGGGTCAGGGAACACCGGGGGAACCTTGAGTTCGTGAGGAGGCCTTTGGAGATGTGAGAGATCAGGAGATAAGTATAGTGGAGTGGCCGTGGAAGGAGATAATTGGGGAGAGGTGAGATTATTGCAGTAGGAGCATAGACATGTATATTAATAGGAAGTCAAGCTTTATTAGTTCTGTTACTTGTGAAAGACCTTGTTTCATACCATTGTTTGAACGTTTCATAATTATTTTCTTATCATGAATATGAGTGGTTTTGAATGATAGGCAAATGATGCAGTGATGCACATTTAACACTTTTATACACAATTATTCTCATACTTCATATTCAGCCCTTATCTTACCATTTTGTGCAAGCAAGCAGCTTCAAAAAATGTTTAAGAACAAAGAAGGTGCAGCACAAAACCAAGAAGAAACAAAATTAGCAAAAGCACAATGCAAGAATTAGATTTCATTTCTTCCTCTAATATGTAATTGATTGTATAAAACTACTACCTATAAACAAATCCAGTATGGACTGGATATTCCTGTAAAGGTTAAACTTGGCAAAGAGAGAAAAATGCTACTTAATTTATCAAATTCCAATAATAATGGCTTCATATTAACCAATGTAAATTTTTGCTTTGTTTTTTCAGGATTTTTTTTAGCTCATCGGTAGAACAGATAACACAAATAGCATTCACCAAGTTGTAAAGTCTTTTGCCCAGCCATCCATAAATAGCTTCCAATTATTTTGAAATAAACTAGCTGAGAACTCAGTGCTGAGTTGAGAACATTTAATACAGTTTGGTCTTCTCTGGTGCAGAGAGGCCTGGATAAGTCAGATCTCCTTGTAAGGAGTTACCTATTTTGAAAGCGCTCTCTCTACTCAGTCAATGCAGAAAAGGCTCACCTTAAAGTAATCGCTCTGCAAAGTGTATGTTCTTGTTTCTTCTCTCTTGCTGAGTAATTGTTACTAATATTTTGTGTCAGGAACACCACATGACAATAATACCAGTAATCATGTTTTTTTTAAATGATATTAGGAAAAAATTCACTCTTTCTCACGAACAGTTTCTGTGTTGCTTAAAAAAAGGCACTGTCTTTTTTTAGAACAATAACAGAAACCCGGGCTTGATCAGCTGTATTTATCATTTGATTAATTTCATTGACTTAAAACTTAACTTGTAGATCCAACACAAGCTTGTGAT
>JAOXNH010000012.1:24908991-24919309 GCA_028566575.1 Bartramia longicauda
TATATTTTCATTTAGTACAGATCTGAGTTCAGCAAAAAGACTGCCATTAAAACATAGCCTAAAAGTAAGTAGAAAAGGCAACCTGTTGTTCTATATTATTCTTCCTCCATTTCACCGTCTTTCTCTGGGAGTACATTTACAAGTAATTCTGCTAAAAAAATCCAATGCCTTTAAACAAAACTTTGTCTTCATGCTAGAAAAATAATTGAGGAGGTAATCCTAAGGTTTTGTTTGCTGTGAACTGTCTCACTCAGTAACAGCAAGCTTTGTGAAACTCCATGTACATTTTCCATTGCAGAACTCCATCACTTCTGCCTCCACCACTCCCTCCAGGCAATTCAGCATCTTGTGCAAAGTGCTCCAGCAGACTGTGGTGAGCCCACTTTTACAGCGCCGAATCACTGTACTCATTTTCAGTCATAGTCAACACATCTTAAGTGTTGGTGTGGAAATCACAGTTGTTGCCTTAGACTGGTGTTTGCAAACCTTTTTGATTGTACACCCCCCCAGTGAAAAACGTCTGAGCACACTCCACCACATATATGCATATTTATTTATTTGTAATTTATGTACATGTACTATTGAAGCCCTAATATACAGCTCCTGCACCTGAATGGATTGCCCTGTGCACCCCCAGGGTGGGTGCACACACCACTCCAGAGACCACTACTTTAGACAATGGCCTCCTCTAAGGATGGATAATCATCAGGTGTCCGTTCAACTACCAACTCACTGAGGCTACAAGTGAAAAGGTCGCTCGGGAAGCTATGCTGGAGATCCCTCCCACTACTAAGAGTTGCATCCTCAGAGCCCATGCCTTGGTAACAGCCGGGGCAAAGGAACCTAAGAGGTCTCCTTGCTTCTGCACCCCTGACCCAACCGTTCCCTTTGACCCCTCTGCAGTAGAAGCCATGACGGCCCCTTTCCAGCTAGAACCAGAAGATAGCCATTAAAAACATGAGGAGAGGTGCCTGAACAGAGGCTAAGAGAGGAAAGGACCTGTCGGTCGCATAAAGGGTATAAACCACGGGTGGGATCCTGAACTTTGGAAGCACAAGCATCGGCTGGTGCCTGGAAGATGAGTCAGTGCAGGCCACTTCAGATACCACCACCCTCTCGCCACTTCTCTCCTGACCTTAGATGAGACTCACTCTGTTAGAACAACTCCACAAAACCCACCAATTTCTTGCTTCCTCCACCATCCAAAATGTGCCACCTCAAAACTGCATTTGCTAGCTGCTCCCGAGAACCTCTGAGTGGGATCCCTCATATTGATCTGTCAGTCATTCCTCAGATTTGGCTTATATAAATCTACTTAACATTAAACACTTACCATAAAGTGAAAAAACCTTGGGTTTAAGAAGTATTTAAACGAATTTGTTACATTATTCTTGCATTTTTCTGCTAACATATTAAGGTTTTAATCCTCTGTATACAAATATAGGAAACTGAAATCTTATTTAAAATGTTTTTGCTAAAAACACATGGATAAAATTAACCCTTTCAAACATATCGACATCAAAATAAGAACAGAAGAAACTTCTTTTGTACCAGTTTTATTTACCTGTGTTAAAGCTGAACCTAAATGAGTGTGGATTGCCTCTAATTGGGCATTGTACAATAAAGCTTTTAGGTCAGCCCCTGTGAACCATTCTGTTTTTGCTGCCAAATCCTGAAAGTCCACATCGTTTGCCAAGGACAGGGAATGACTGAGAGCTTTTAAGATTTCATAGCGTGAATTCTGTAAAAAGGGAGGAAAAAAAATGTCAGTAAAGCAACCTGTTATTTTTCTTGTACTAATTGCTAGTGCTTTGGCCCTGTCACAAGCAACTTCCTACCTGAGGGAGGAAGGAAGGACCTTTAAAATGTCAAGAAGATACCACCCTAGTAATAGTACATATAAGACATACTGGGAAATAGTTAATCTTTAAAATACAGGCATATATTTTGTTACATTTTCTTGAAAAGTCTAAGGGAAACTGTACCAAACACAGTATACAGAGGTGTATTTCTCTAAATATCCAGTTAATATCTGGGATTGTTATATATGAAATACATAAAAATATGAAGGTGAACTCACTACTCATGTCCTTTTGCAAAGAGAAGTGTGACAAAAGTGAAAAATTTCTGTTTACCTGAATGATCATATTCTAAATCAGAAATTTACAAGAAAAAAAAAGAAAAAAGAAAAAGACAGTATAACTGTGTTCTTAAGGCAAGGGACCATCTTCTTCATGTGAGTTTCAGAATTAAATTGTGGTATTTGGTAAATATGACACCTAGTCTGAAAAAACAGCACTAATTTTTTCTCATAGAATGAGGAATTAAAGACACACCTTGCACAGCCTGAAAGGTGCTCCAAACCCCACTAAAATAAATGAGAATCGTTCCTTTCCTAACTAGTGACACATCTGACTTAAAAAGTGCTTGAATATCGCAAACTAACTGTGGGTAAAGAAGAATGGGATCAACTGGATTCAGAATAAAACTGCTCTGAAAACTTCAGATAGTTCAAGAGTTGGGTTCAGAATGACTCTGGTTCATCACTTCAAGCAAACAGTGGATCCACTGGACTCCTAATTCTTATAAAGACACACAACACAACAAACACCACCCCACACCCAATTTCTTTCTGCATACTCGTTTCCTTTTTTTTTTTTTTTTTTAAATGAGCTATATCCACAGGAACATGATTTGATCTTGAAGACTGTGGGAAACAGCCTTGTCTTTCCCCAGTTCTATGTGAACACATTGGCACTAAAATCAATGATTTCATATTGTTGTATAACGGCAGCTGGGCAATCAAGTCCACCTTGCTCATGCTTGCAATGCCACTAACTATAAAGAAAAGGAGAATAAAGCTCATTAGTTTGATTTTTTTTTTTCTTTGCCTTGCACGTAACATTTTGCTTCCTCACCTGATCAGGAGGTGGACAGTACAGGCACTTGTCCAGTCGGCCTGGCCTTAACAAAGCAGGGTCAATCAAATCTGGGCGACTGGTAGCAGCGAGCACATACACCCCTTAGGAAAGGGCAGAAAATATCATCAACGTCTGCTAGACTTTTTCACAGAAAGGAGCACACAGATGAAGTACTACCTTGTAAGCCTTCCACACCATCTAACTGAGTCAACAGCTGGTTAACCACTCGGTCTGTAACTCCTGTGTTGTCGTGACCTCGGCGAGGAGCAATAGAATCAAACTCATCAAAAAAAACAATACAAGGCTTAGCTGCTTGAGCTCTAAAGGGGAAAAAAAAAGCAATATGTATATTTGGGTCACAGGTAAAACTGCTTAGAAATAATAAAGATAATTGCTTTTGGCTTCAGAGAACAGTTATCTTTAACAAAAGAACAGAAAATCTGTTTTCTGTGGAAATTAAGAGGTTCTGAAGAATTGGACTGCAATGCAACCATTGCTCATTTTTATGACAACCCTTGCACTCACTCCATAATTCCTGAAGTACTCTACTGTTGTGTTAATATACACGAAAGCTCTAAAATCCAACCACTGCAGATGAGGTCTGGGCTTATGTACATCTCACACAGAGACTGCCTCACTGCAAACCACCCGAGGAGCAACGGCTATGTAGGATATGCTTATGTTAGTGAGTGAGGGCAGATCTGTAACAACAAAACGATTGTCACCGAGGACCTCAATACCAAGCCTAGTATGATCCTAGGTACTGAGTGTTCTTTATTAGTTGGAGCACACTCAGCTGTCTCCTGGAACCATCTGAGAGGAACTCAGCATGTGTTTTCCACCCCAGTTCTGCCATGAGAAGCAACACACTGTAACGGAGAGATCTGGGAGCTCAGCTGCAAAAGTGCTCTCCTGATCTGAGCCAAAATGCTCCATTCTTAAATAATGACAGTCAAGTTGAACTTGTCAAGATCTGAACATCTGGTTTGGCACAACTAATTATTTCAGATGCTTTTGTGATCTGATGCCATGTCTCTCCTAGGACAAAAAACCTATTTCTTAGAGCTTGAACCAATACACTTCATTAATAACATCGCAAATCTTTACAAAGCCAACCTGTTAAAGATATCTCGAACTGCTTGCTCACTTGCTCCAATGTATTTGCTAAGCAGCTCTGGTCCCTAAAAAAAACCACCAGAAAACAACATTCATGATACATTTCTCAGTTTTAATGTGTAGTTCAATGTCAGCACAGATTTCATATAGTAGAGTGAATTTTCCTCTAACCAAGAGAGGGGCATCTCAGTACTGAAGAGCCGAGGGGTCTAGATAAACCAGAAGAATCTTTTAAGCATTCCAACTTATATTCTTAATTTGAAATAATAATTTCTATTTTTCTACTATAACAGAACATGAGTTACAGTATCACAAGGCAGCAGCTTATACTGTATTTTGAAAATATGTTTAAAATGCATTGCTCTACTTCTTGCATTATCCAAGGGAACCAAAATCCAGGATCTTTCTATAAAAAATTGGAAACTAAGAACTTCTAATTAAATTTTATAATTCTGCCTAATGAATAATTATTAAAAAAAAAAATCTCAGTTATAAAACTGCAAAGCTCCAGAAGTCAGACGGTGGGATATCCAGAGACATACCAAATTTAAATGTGAGTTTCTTACTTTGGTATTTTGCCCTCACAAGCACATATTCACAACTATTATGTTAAGCTATCTCATTCAGTTAATAAAATGAATCAATAACCTTCAAAATCTTGCTACCTTGATGCTGATGAAATTCATTCCACTCTCTCGGGCAACTGCTCCTGCCAGCAGTGTTTTTCCTGTTCCAGGTGCTCCATACAGCAAGACTCCTGATCTCTGTCGGATGGGCAGGTTTGCAAATAACTCTGGATACTGGGAAAAAGTTTCAATGAGACATATTCTAAAATGCGTGATTATTCTGCAGTGTACTGTGACATCACTGACTAGTGTTGACTTTTCTCTAAACAGCAGGTATCTAATTTCTTTTATCCACATTATTATCGCAAGAGCTCATCTGGACTGTTGTTAGTTTACCTGGGGCTGAAGCAGGCTCCCAGGCTTCACAGGTACTTAAAATACAAACATGTGGCATTTTCTACCAGGAGGAAACAGGACAGGATAGGGATGCACTAGAGCTTTATAATGTACACATTGGTATTCTAAATTCCTATTTTAATCACCAACTGATAGGATTACATTATATAAGTATAGAGTACAAGACTCCATCCATTATGCAAAGAACTGTTCAGCCGTTTCTCTGAGGACTGAAATGGATGGCTCATCTCAGTGCTGGAAGTTTTAATCAAGGCAGAAAGGCCAAAGTAAAATAAAGGGGAATTGATGGATTGGCATTCATCCGAAAGAGAGCACTCCTCTAGCAAAAGCACTGCAGAAGGCAGCTGGAAATGTTATCTCCACAGAGCCCAATCACAAACCCTGCAGGGAGTGTCGCAAAGATGGTATCAGCAATACTGCAATACTCCAGAGCAACACCTCATCTACAGAAAAGCAGGAACGATTGCCTTCTGTATTTGGAAGAGGGAAGTGGAAGGAGAAAGAGTTTTCCAGTAGTTGAACACAGTTGAAGATTGGGAAGCTACAAAAGTAGCTTAAAATCACATCTGTCGTCTTTCTGTCAAATACTATGTCACACCTTAAAAATCACTCTTCCCCTACCAACATTATGTACAAAATTCAGGTAACTAATTTAAAAGAACTGGGTACCTTTGCAGGTAACATGATGGTATCCATGAGTATTTGCTTGACATCTTTTAAGCCACCAATCCTGTCCCAGCCAATGTCCTTAGGCTTATGAAGGTTGACATTTCTCAGAGCTAACGGAGTAAAATCTTTCAAAGCTTTCTGAAAATCCAGGGTTGACAGATTCAGTTCTGCTTTAAAAAGAGAGAAGAAAAAAAAGTCTTGAACCAAAAAAGAACACACAGCCTACACAAATTCCTCACAATATCTAACAATTAAATACATTTTAAACATAGAACATTAAAACTGGCTTTTTATTTCTGTATTACCCCACAGGTTCTACATACCAGAAGGAAGACTATGAAATAAGAAATTTTCTTGTCAACATACCGCCGTTCTGGAATGCGTTCTGGTTGGAAACACAGGCATGAATGGCACGATCAACCAGCACCATAAAATCTCTAGCAACAAAACCTTGCGTTTCCTTTGCGATACATTGGAGGTCGAGGTCAGAGAACTTCTTCACATCAGAATTCAGCTTCTTTTTTATTATGGAATGCAGCATTTCACATCTTTGCTTCTGAAAAACAGAATTATGCGGCAAGTGTATATTGAGTTTACTATTTATATGGAATTCAGAAATTCAAAAACTAAATACATATGACTTACTAAAATTTCCTTAAATATTTACATGTCACCAACCCTTCACATAACAAAATCCAAGCAGCTATGAATATAAAAAAAAGGTAGTTCTTCAGGTGAATTTCAATAAATTCACCAGTTTTATAACTTTAAATGTTTACCTTGACACAGCTATTTTAAATCCAAAAATAATAATACAACCCTCCACCATCCAGATTCTAGTGTTTTACACTTATTTGTTCTGTTTCACAGGCAAAGGAACATCTTTCATTTTGACAATATGAGTAGAATATATTTGAGATGAAATATATTGCATTAGACAAAAATACATCAGATAATTTGATATCTTTTGAGATCCTAGCTTTTTCCAGTGATGTCTCATCCTTATTCATGTACTGGTATTACAAACGATAAAAGCAGACTTGCAGGAAGTGGGAGAAAGGTGCACTATCTGAGGTGGAATCTCTGCTCAGCGGCGTCATTGCTAACCTGTGAGAGAAGACAAGCAGCAGCAACAACCGGTGCGAAACAGGAGTTGCCAGGTCTGTGCCACCTCATGAGGGCACGCACAGGCACAAAGCGTCTGCTTTCTCCTGCAAGGAAGTTATGTTCTTTATTCTTACCTCTGTCCCTTTTACCTTTCATAAGTCCATTTTCAAAATGGACTTGATTCAAAAGTAGAGGGATATAATTCATATAGAAAACCAACCCAAAAACCTTCCCATAAGATTAATATTTAGTTTTAACACCATTTAAAAAATACACATTCTAGGGACCTATTCCTTTGCGCAATGAAAAAAACACACTTTGGTTTAATCTCATTTATCTAATTGTAGTGACTTACATGTTTTTTCAAAGCTGCTCCTCTAGAATCCCCTTGCAAGTGAGGAGGAGACAGGAGACATGTCTACCTCACCTATGACAGATGACTGGACTGGTTTTATGTAGGACTGAAATGTCCTCCAAATACACCCTTCCCTCACCACTGAAGAGAAGGAGAGTGGGGCCAACAGGGAGTTTTCACTGGGCTATGTTTATTTTTTTTTAAACTTTATAATAACAGATGTAAGTCCTGAGGTAAATATTTAAGTATCATTAAAGAACTTCTAAGATTTCCAGATTTTTTTCTCTTCTTCAGGTGAAACCTACTATTTTTGTGTCTGTTTCAGTACTGTATTTGAGGCTGCAGGGAAGGCAAACAACATTTTAACCATTTTACCTGAATTTACCTGATCTGGAGGTCGGATACATTTGAAGCACTGAAATATGTGAGTTCCTTGAGCTGAAACCAGGGAAGGATGTAAGGAATGTTCAGACTGACTTGTGGCAATTAATGCAATCAAACTCCCCATGGAAATAACTTCTTTTATCAGATCTTTCAAAACTAAACACAGAAGACATTGCTCAATTAATTGCAAAATAAAAGATCCTGCATTTCGTAACAGACATTCCTACTGTACTGCAGGACTGCATTAGGGCACACAAAATGTAGCATCTTCTTATATATTTGTTTCATTCCCATGTTTACAAGACTTTTTTAAAATTTAAAAAAAAAAAAAGAAAAGGACAGTATGTTTTTTCTAGGACAGTATGTTCCACTAATAAAATGCCATCAGAATTGCTCTTTAAAAGCTAATTTGTAACATCACTGATAATGCCTACCACAGGATATTAAACATGGGGGTTTTTTTGTGCGCTGTGATCACTGTTCTAGAAATATTATTCCATCAATGTAAACAAAAAAGGGAAAGTTATAAGAATAAAAATAGATGCTAAGCCTAGAAAATAAGCAATCTAGTGTTATGAAAGTCAAAGAAATTGTGGATGCAAGGAATAATCAAATGGTCTAAATACCGTAATTTGTGAATCCCTGCCATGGAACAGCACATAGTCCAGAGGCAATAATGATACAGACAGAATTGTCCAGGTAGGACAATACAGCTCAGGAGCAAGAAGTTCTAAATTAGGTTATATTTTTATGCAGACACAGGTAGTACAGTATTACCATAAGCAAGCCTATTGCTTTGAATGCTTTCAGGGCTGTTCTCATGCTCTGGTGTAGAAGGTACCCCAACAACCTGATCGAGATCATCCATCAAAAGAACGGATGGTTGTCTCCATGCTGCCTCTAAAAAAGCTTCTTCCACAGTTCTCCTTATGTTTACTAATCTTTTCCCTAAAACAGAAATATAATTTTAATGATGAAACATATCAGGAAAAAAATCATCAGACTGACTAGATCTTGCTCACGTAATTTTTGATTTGTGTAGCTTAACATTACTCCTATAAATCCAGGCACCAAGATTAAACCAGAGTCAACAGTCAGTAAAGAAAAGAGTCCACATCTTCGATCAGAAAAGCACTAGAAGGCTTCATCTGTCCTAAAATGAGATTAATACTCTTTCATCAACCACAACAGAAGCCTACAGGCCCAATTTCTAGACAGTTAAAAACAGGGCAGTATCAGCAGCACTCTAAATAAGCTACTAAAGAGTCCCACAATTAGAAACATTTTTCAGAGCAAAGGACTGAGCTCTTTATCAATCTTGCTCTTTTTCTCTGGAGCACAGAGCTTAGTAGGGACTTCAGCAAAAAGAATATAGCCATGCAATACAAGGGCTCTGGAAGAAAGCAGTTGAGTATACTCTGCCTCTGTAACACCATGACTATTTGGGAAAGCCAGTAAATGAAAAAGTAAAAAAAGCCCTTTTTGTTCTCTTCCATTTTTCGTGCAAAATACTTATTCTGAAGTCACAAAACCTAAGGATTCATCTCATCATCACCTATAATCATGAGTGTTAGATGACCACTGCCAACATACGCTGGGTTAGTAAATATGTCACCATAAATCAGGTCTCCGGTGGTTGTTCGATCCCTCTTTGGTGCTTGGGTCATCCCTTCACTGAGTAATACAGGTATCCTTTAACACTTACAATTAGTTCATGTGACATTTATTCCACCTAGCACAACTGAAAAAACACACAGTTCAACTTCTTCCTATCTTGTAACAATCAGAAATAAGCATGGCAAGAATGGCTTGAATTTGGTGGTGGTACGTGAGACAGAAACTGATAAAAGTGTGAAATAAGCTTATGGCAGCTCTACTTTCATCAGACTGATAAAGATGCTCATTGCGGGGCATCAAATATCCTTGCAAAAGCAGTAATAATACTAGAAAAATTATTCAGGCTACATATAATAACTTCATAATTGTACCGTTTCATCATACAGCCAATATTTGAAATTTTAAAAAAATTATCATACCTCTTAAAGCTTTACAATCAATTACTTCTACATGAGCATCCAGCCTATCGAATGCTTCCTTGCAGATGGCCTTTGCTAATGTTGTCTTTCCACTTCCCTACAAAAATAAATGAGAGCCAATGTAAATTGATGGAACTATTTCCTTTTGTTTCTGCGGACTTGTTGTCACAGTATACACCAGTTAACATGCTGGAAAAGCTGTACGCACATAGGTTTTATTCCTCACCAAAAGCATATAGGTACTCTGCCTTTCTATCAGTTGGTAGAGACCAAAGCCCTAGAGTGAGGCAAGTATAAACACATTCAGAGTGGACAGACCCACTAGAGATAATGTTCTGATTCCACTGATTCAGTGTTAAGACATCTGTTAGTTCCAGTGGAATACAGTATTAAAGGATCACTGTAAGAGGCAACAGGAAAATAACAGTATCAACTCCCCTGTGTTGTAACATAAAAGGGCAGGAGAAAATACCATATTCTTATTTTCATTCAAATATTTCAGAGACAAGAAGTGCTTATTATACTATAAACATGAAGTAGATTAATCCCCCAAGGGAATAAACTGAAGTTGCATGGGAACCAATCTAAAAACCTTACATTGTATATATATAATATATATGTAAATGACATGTATATATATTGATGAAGCGTGCATATAATGCGCATACATATTCATAGATTCATAGATTCATAGATTGGTCTAGGCCGGAAGGGACCTCCAAAGGTCATCTAGTCCGACCTCCCCGC
>JAOXNH010000012.1:24922653-24937469 GCA_028566575.1 Bartramia longicauda
AACATCATCTTCATGTACATCTTTGTGCTAAATAGGAAAAGAGGGAAGTAAAACAAACCAACGTGTTAGAAAGTAAAACTGTTTCCTGTGCATGAGGCATTTGTTTCTCTTATGGTAGCAGAGAGATAGAAGAAGATGTAAGAGTTATATTTATTTAGAAAATTACATTTTGCCAACAAACACTATTTCTATCAACTGCTCTATGGAAAGGACCTGTTTAGCCCTTGCTACAGCAACGGGTGAATCTTCCACCACCTCTAAAGGTTTTCTCTTTGGAACACCAATGTGAGGGCAAGGAAAAGCTTTTATTCTTGTTTTACTTATCTGTATTGCCAGATCCAAGAGCACTGCTCAGCTCTTGGCTTTGGAAGAGCTCCCAAGGTATGCACCGGTATTGACCTGCACCTTATTTGGGTGCTGACTACAGGCCTCTCTTCCCTGTGTACGCTGCCTCCTCCACATCAAGCCCTGGGCTCCTCCTCGTCAGGGGCACCACCGTCAAACCCCAACCGGCAGGCAAAGAGCCCCAGCGACTGACCCCAGAGCACCCGGATAAACGGTACAGGAAAAGGAACTGAGTCTAGATCAGACCCCTCTGGGCAGAGCTCCGAATCAGAGACACGTAATTCTTGTCTAAAAATGGGGGAATCAACCAGGATCACAGCAGCAGTGTTCAGAAAGGAAAATGAAAGCTACTCTCATATTTCTTTCTGCATTTGTCTCATTTTCATCCAAGAACTAAAAAAAAATCCAAATGAATTAGAAAGGAAAGAAAAGGAGAAATCTGTATTTAAAACATATAAAAGCTACTTTTTCCGATTTTAGCAGGTTACTGCAGAATACTTCTTTTAACTCCAACATGAAAAAAAAAAAAATGCAGTTCAACCATTCCTCTGTGGGTGAGAAACCAAATTAGAATATGGGGCATAAAGAACAAACCTGCGTAAGCCCTGCTACAAGGGGAAGTGCCGCGTGTTGAAGTTTTGAGGAACAGCTAACACGGGGAATAATCAGGCCGGTGTCACACAGAAACTGGCACAGGGTATGTTGTGAAGAAATACTTCACTCCAGAGCTCTGTGACAGAGCATGAGAACCGGCACCGAGCATGTCACCGTCACAGAGGCTCACCCCTAAGACAGGGTATGTCTCACTGACAGGAAAACACAGGGATTCGATGATATAAAAAATTAAATCTTTAGCATGTGGGAAAAAAACCAAAAAACCCAAAACATTAAAAGGAAGTAAAAAACTAAACAGCACATAAAATCTGTAATTTTACTGCAGTTGTCTTGGGAAATGCACTGGGCACTGCAGTGTTAGAGGAGTGTAAGCATGTCTTCTCACACAAGTCTTAAAATGGTTATTTCCTCTTTATGATTCTTTTTTATTTACCAAGTGCATTTATATTTACCAAGTGCAAAGCAAAACTTAATGGCTTGATGCTTATAGTATCATTGATCAAAATACAAACCAGCATTACTAGACAAGCCTTAAGTAGAACACAGCATCTTCTTAACTTAAACTTACACAGTAAAAAGAAAAAGCAAGGAATTATTCAAAAAAGAAATCCCTTTGGAATTATGTCATGCACGATAGACAACTTCCAAACTATCATCTAACATATGAAAAGAAATAAACACAAAAACCCACCAACTTGACCAGAGCAATCAGTTTTCCAACACGCAAACAAGTATGTGACCAAAAATATCAACTCACTAAGTTCTGTTTGGGTTGCAGTGAGAGAGACACGGGAATTTTAGGAAGAGAGTCAACTGACTTAATTCGGACTGTTGAATGTATTTCAATATGCAGTTTTTTTCTCAGACCATCTGGAATCTGAAATATTTAAAATAAAAGCAAAGGAAAAGGAAATATTAGAAAGTAAAACAGCTATAACATTGCATATATAATACTACATCAGTCTCTTCATCACTAATAGAATCTCTACATTTGATTGTTGATCTGTTTATTGCTTGTGATCTGCAGAATTAAGGAAACCACAAAACCCAAATCTTGTTCTCTCTCGCACACGTCTAATTGCCTCTTACCTATGTGTGAAAATGCCCACTATAGCCGACCATCTAACTTCTGGAAATAAAAACCAGAAGGCTGAAAAGAATAATTAGTAAGAATTTCTAGAAGACTAAAAGCATTCTTACAACATAATAGAAAAACACCAAGTCTACTTTCATTTGCTGATTAAAAGGAATTTTGCACAGGCAGGTTAATACGGACAGGCCATTCCACAGGCCAGAACTGAGCACATCTGCAGCACAGAGGGAGAAAACCCTGTCCCCCTAAACTGGACCAGTCAGTTCGCCCTTTTAAAAAGGAAACTACTTTTCAAATATTCTGTGTTATTTTAAATGTATATCCAAATTGAAAACCTCCCATAAACGTTTATTAAGTCTGAAGGACTTTATGGTCGCTGGCATTTGGAAAATCGTTAGGTCTCTCAGATGATTCGGTGGTAAAGACCACTGTGGGCTCCTGCCCTCATCCTCAACAAAAAAAAATAAGCAAATGGTGAGAAGTATATTATATCAAAATAGTCAGCTGGTGACTTGGAGTGCATTTAATCTATTTTTGTTGATCCCACATGTGCTTCCAGGAAAGAAAGAACATAGGCAGGCTGCAGTTCTGTCAGAACAAGCTGAAATGTCTGTGTCTGCAGGGCGGGACTCGTGGTACCTTCAAAATAGTACATAAAAACTAAAATAGGTTGAATTACATAAAAGCCAGTTATTTGATATTATTTTTTTAAGATGTGCTTTAAAAAGTACATAAAAGCACTTGCAAACATCGTGTAGCGCTAGGATATGTGATCCCATCCCTTTACAGTTTGATGACACCTAGAGTCCAAAGCACATTTCAAAGTGATAACTGATGAAAAGATCTCATTATGCAGTACTGAATGTAAGTGGATACATTCACAGTCTCGTGAATACAGCGGATACCAAGAGATTTTGAAGAAAGCATGCACTCCCTCCAGAAACACTGAAGAATTTTCACAATTGGGTGCAAAAATGCTAAGGGTGCAGAAACCCAGAGTACACCGTACGTCTTGGAGGATGATGGTTAGTAACATAGCCCAGAACGAGATGGCTTAGCAAAGCACAGCTCCAGAAAATACCACTTGATTCCAGAATACTCTACTTAAGAGCATAACCCAAAGTCTATGGCCCTAAACTGCATGTTAATTAGCCAGTTCCACAATTATCCAATAGAAAATATTATCCACTAAAAAGCCTAAAAGATAGTGTGCTCCAACTGACCCAAACTCTTCCAACATGTAGGGCTTCCCCACTGTGGCCACACTCTATGACACTCTTTAGGTCTTCAAATCCATTCCACACGATTTGAACAACAGATGCCTCACCAGATTCTTGACGGCTATTAGCATCTGAATGATTTTTGTCTTGCACACTAGTCAAATGCTTTTGCTTTTCCAATGGCAGATTTTGCTTTGCTTCTTGATGACGCTGTCTTGGGGAAAGCAGCTGATTAATTGTCCCATAAGATACTACAGGGTTTGGATCCAAATCAATAAATTCTAAATTCCACGGAAAAACATGAATAGCATTGCATTTCAGAAACGCATGAGCAGTGGATGCATTCTGTACGCTGGGAGGCTGGGACTGACACACTCTAAAAATGGAATCCATGTGAATTAAGTTCAGCAGCTTGTCTTTGAAGGTACTCATTTCATCTTTATCACACAAAGTCTTCTGTTTCTGCTCAGATGTATGAGAGAAAATGCTCCCTATGAAATTCCATATATTTGGGAGAACATTTGAGCCAAATGTCATGTTTGCATCAGCCTTACTCTGTTCAAGTACTCCCGGCTTGAAGTAAGGTTCTTTGGCAAAAGGATCCTTTACTGTTTCTTCTTGCTCCATGTTGTTTTTCACAAAACTTTTGAGCAAGATGTCATTTTCTGTGGAAGCCGTGCTGGTGACATTTTCCTCAAGTTCGCGTGTTTTAGGACATATCAGAAGCTCCGTGCAGGGTTCTAATCTCCCATAGGGTGCTGCTGGCATAAGTGTACCTGAGTATGAACAAAGCAGGTCAGTAAGTGCTTCCACCCCGCCTGCACAGCTTTCTCGAGCTGCCACAAGAACCTGCCCTGTTGCTTACCGATTTTGATGTAAACGTGCGTGTGCTGTTCAACCCAGACAGGAAAGATGGCCTTTGGAAAGACTATTCGAATCTGGTCAAGAAGGTGTCTTTCAAGAGAGGAAGCATGCAGTTCCTGGGAAAACGTGATATCATCATAAAGTAAATATTGCACACATTTTCAACATTTGTTTGAAGATAGAAACTCTACATCTCTTTCTAACGCACCATTTGAAATATAAAATACAATTAAACCCCACCACATTTAGTATTCCCTTCGGGGTTGAAAGGAATGGGGCACTGGGCAAAAAAACCTGCTTGTGTCAAAAGCTCTGTCATCTGCAAGAAAAGGATGGGAACAGGGGAAAAGGTTTTATTACCAGAATTTCCCAATCATCTGTTGAGAGTGGTTCCACTTCTACTTGCCGACAGGAGGAGACGTAGGAACAGGGTTCAAGAAATACCTGGCAAAAGTAACACCATTTCAAAACGTTAAAATTCTTATTTTCAAACACACAACAATCCCATCTTTAATTCAACTAGAAAACTGACATCTCCTTCGTTATACACTTTCACGACTTTGAACATACATCTTCTCAATGACACGAGGTAACTCACAAGCAGAAGACGGGTGTTGAGCGTGTTACACGCGGTTTGCTCGGGGCACGCCTGGGGACTGCAACACACCGCGAATGGAAGGGAGTGTGGAAAGCACCAAGCGCTTCAGCAGCTAAAGATCTTTAATACGTATTGATCACATAATCATTTCTTTGCATTTTATACATTTTATTTTTAAATGTCTTGGACTTTGGAATGCTGAAAAATTGGTTGAGTTATGCACAGATATATATAAGGCAGAAATGCCTGAAGAAATGAGGCAAGAGTACAATACAAAAGCAAACCCCACTCATTTATGAATGATGTCACAGGAAACAGCCCCACTTCCACAGGACAGCTTTAAGGTCCTGTGCATCAGGAGGAATGGCAAAGGCTTTTCAGAAAGCATTAAACATGTAATTCAAAAGTTTTTACCAAAGGTTCCACTTGGCAGAAAGTAACAACCTTCAAACAATAGTATGTCACACATTTTTAAAATAAAGTTCATTCTGTTTTTCTTGATATAAAACTAGTTACCTGTCTTCTGAGAGAGATTTATCACAAGTCAGCTTTTATAAAAGTAACAACTGATTTTAAATTCCTCTAGGTCCTCAGTTTGAAACAAGAGTTGAGAGGAACAGCTTTTCCCCAACACAGTAAATAGAAGAGTGTGTTATTATGAAACACAGGAAACATGCAATTCCTGAATGGAAAACAATGGCAAAACTACCTAATTATTCATTTATTCATTCAGTTGTACAGATTACTATTTCCAGGCAGCAGTTGGATGAGGTTTTCTTAGGTTTCCTTTGTCAATTGTTCTTCTCTGAACAGCTAGTAATTGCTAGAACAAAAATGGTAGTCACCTAATGCTAGAAGAGTAAACAAGGTAAGATGATACACTGCTTTGAGCCACATCCTTGGATGTCTTCTATCATGCTGAATGAGATTTTCCAGGAGAGAACGGGCATACAGGAGAATACTACACAGTAACTCTGAGTAGAGTAATACTTTTCTATTCTTTAGGTTCATTTGAATCTCTACCTATTAACATGACAAATCCCCTGCATGTTGAGATTTTAACAGTCCCATGTCAGAAAGCTCTGGCTGCCTCTTGGGCACCTCTTCAACTTCTGACCGATGAAAGAATCGTTTACAAGAAGTTTAGCACGGTGTCCAAGAATAAAAGGCCAACTTAAATACACATTCAAAGAGAGAGGACACATGGGGACGTGTGGTGGGAAAGGGGAAGGAGGGACGAAAATTTAAGCCCCAAATAAGTCAAACAAGAAGAAATAAGGAGTAAGTCAATAATTACTTTAAAATAAAAGGAACTCCAGGAAAAGTATTCTCATGAGATAATTCCCAAATTGTTTAATTGCTTAAAAGTGTATTTTCCTAACATCAATGGCACTGCAGGTCGTGGCTCCAACCTTGTGAAGACGTACCCACTGGCCTATCCTAATATTATTTAGGCAACTGTTAAAGATTTAATGAGCAAATCTTTCATATTTGAGACATTTCACAACAGTTAACTTTTCTTATGAGCAGATATAAATGAAGCAACTGTCTAAATACATGAAACAAGAAGGCTAACTTGTACATCTTTATCCTTTCAGGTATCTTGCAATATACTCTTTATTTAAATAAGAAAAAAAGACTGCGTTGCAAACCTGTTGTCCATCTGCAATGCCAAGTTTCTCTGCCAACTGTCTGTTAATCTCTGCAATATTTTCACCCTGATGACCTCGATGCCTGATTTCCATCCAGCTTAAAAATACAGGCTGATGACCACAGGATACTTTCACAGCTTGGCCCTGTAAGTTTCAAAGAAACAAATTAACATCAAACAAGCTAAATGAGATGACTATTAGCCAACCTAAGATGGATTTGATTAGAGAGACCAAAGGAATTAAAAATATTTTCTGGATTTTCCATGCCCTATTACAATTAATACTCCCTAACAATAACTTTCTGCATGTATCTTAATCTTCACACGACGCTGAGTTTCACAGGCTATTTTATCACCCACTTATCTAATACCTTCAGCAATTAGATTTAGCTTTTGATTCCATTTAAGTTTTCATATCATTTACTCAGTGTAATCTATTAACATAATTATTTATCTCCTTTTTAACATTTTTATTAAAGAGTTTGCATCTGATATGCTATTGCTGACAAGACTTTAGAGACTGTGTATTTCGGCTTTGCGGATGACGCTCAGCAAAGGCGGGAGCCCACCGTAACCAGCCCTGTACGGAGCAAGGCCGCAAGACCCCAAAGCCATTCCACTCCTTTTGCCTCTCTCCCGCCAGTAAATTCGCGGGACACCCGGTACCTGCAGCAGAAACGAAGCTAACGTTTGTCAGAGAGTGGTTCGGCTTGGAAGGGACCTTAAGGCTCATCTCGTTCCAGGCTGGAACGGGGACACCCCCCGTCCTACCGGCTTTCCTGCGACCAACCTCCTTCTACCACCCCGAAGGAAAAAGAGCAGGTTCCCACCCGCCTGTAAGGCTTCGCTTTTGCGAGATGCGCGTCTCGGCGGCGGGGAGCTGGGAGGTTACCCGGGCCGGGTGAGGCAGCCCGGCCCACAGGGGCTCTGCCGGGGCCGCGACGGCCGCCACCGCCGCCTCCTCTCCGCTCGCTCGTTCCGGCCGCCGCCCTCCCCGGCCGTTCCCTCAGCAGCCCCCCGCTCTACCGTTGGCCGCACCAGGGCACAGGCAGCCTTCGCTCTGGCTGTCGCGTGTGAGATGTCATTTAAACCCTACGGCGCGCTTCCCGCCCCGGGGGCCCGGCGGGGCTGTGCCGGGCAGGGGCCCTTCCCCAGCGGGAGGGCGCGGCGGGAGCCATGCGGCTCTCTGCGCGCCCAGGGGATGACTCTGTCGGGGCTCACCGCCCGCCCCAAGGCCCGACTGACACCCGCTGCGGGATGCGGGGGAGTGTTCGTGTCACCACAGCGGCGGGACGCGGGGGGAGACGCGCTGCTCTCCCGCCGCCCCGGCCCCCCGCGGGGCCCACCCGCTACCTGCTGCAGGCGGAGGTGAGAGGCCAACACGGGCGGCAAGCGCAGGAAGCAGTCCCGGGTCCCGCTCAGCACGACCGTCACCGCGGCGGCTCCGGCTGCCGCTCCGCCGGGGTTGCCGCTGCCCCACATGCCGCCGGGCCGGGCCCCACCGCCACTCCGCCCTGACAGCGGCTGCCCACTGCGGGCGGGGCGGGCCTTCCCGGAACTCCCCCACCGCCCCCGAGGCAATAGTATCGCCCTCTACCAGCCAATACGGGCGCGGCCTATGCCCATTCCCCGCCTCTGATTGGCTTCTCTATCGAGGGATTCGGCTCTTTCTGCCTGGTTTAGCGACGCCATCCATTTCCGCACCGGTGGGAGCCAATGAGCGTTCTGCCCGTTGTCTGATTGGCTATTCTCTCGGCGAGCAGCTAGAGCTGCCTAGCGCGGTGGGCGATGGGAAGATGGCGGCCGGCAGCAGCGGTCCCGGCGGGCTGGGCGATGCCTGCAGGCACCATGCGCAGCTGGGCGTCTGCGAGTCGCGCGCCAAGTACCGGGAAGGGCGGAGGCCGCGAGCCGTCAAGGTGGGGCCGAGTTCCGGTTCGGCCGCGGCGCTGCCCCTGCTGAAGCGGCACCCGAGCGGGGCGTCGTCGTCGGCCGCGGCTTCTGGGCGTGCCCCGGTCTCCCTGCGCTCCGCCAGCCGCGTCTCCCGTTATTAGCGCTTGTCCTCGCTGCGGGGCGCTGGGTGCGCGGAACGGTCACACTCCGAGCGTCTGTAGTATGGAAGTCAGGCTGACGGCGGGTGTCTTCTTGTTGTTTTTTAACCAAATCCGAATGAATTCCCCTCAGTCTTGGGGTTTGGCTCCTGTTGCGCGCTGTGAGCGCTCGGAGCTTCCCCCCCAGCCTGTGCCACGGCTCGCTCCTCATGCAGCGCAGAGCGCTTTGGGGATTTTTAACCTGCTGGGGGAAGCCCTTGCTTCTCTCAGCGTCTCGCTTGTGTCTGTCTGTCCGTCCGTCTGTCTGTCCGTCTGTCTGAAAACAGGTGGCAGGGAGGCAGCTTTGCACACGCAGGAGTCGGGGCACACACTTGAGTTTTCTTTTCCTCCCTGCGTCTCTGTGCGGCCCCGCTGCCCGGGAACGGGCAGGCTTCACATGCTGTCTCTTGGCTCTGGCAGTGCCTCCTGCCAGCTGGGTACTGGGCAGTCTGGGGAGGAAATGGGGCAGAGACTTGCAGGTTTTGCTTAGCAAACGGCCGAACTCTGACCTGGTGGAGAAGAGCTGACTCTAATTTGTGTCCTACGTTGAGTGAGCCACTGGCTGGCGTTCAGCTCCTTGTCCTGGGTAACTCCGTGCTTACGGCTCCTGCAAGAGCCCACAGCCACAACAGAGCAGAGAGGGATTTCCAGCACCCTGAGAAGGCTTGAGGAACACCAGAAAACACAGAAAATTGCTTACTTTTGTAGTAAAGCAAGAATGTGAGTGTTTTAATATACTTTTTTTTTTTTTCAGGTTTATACTGTCAACTTGGAATCCCGTTATTTACTAATACAAGGAGTTCCTGCAGTAGGTGTTATGAAGGAGTTAATTGAGCAGTTTGCATTATATGGTGCCATTGAGGAGTATCATGCTCTAGATGAATATCCAGCAGAGCAATTTACTGAAGTTTATCTTATAAAATTTCAAAAACTTCAGTGTGCAAGGTATTGGACAGGGCAGTACCTGCCTCTTCCTGTGTTAATCTTTTACACCTTCCTTATTTACAATCTGTTAAGATTCTAAAGAGCTGAAGCAAAATCCTCAGCTTTGCCAACAGAATTTATTTCCCTTCAGGGTGGCCAAGAAGAAAATGGATGAGCGGAGTTTCTTTGGCAGTTTGCTGCATGTGTGCTACGCTCCAGAATTTGAAACTATCCAAGAAACTAGGGAGAAGCTGCAAGACAGAAGGAAGTATATAGCAAAAGCAACAAATCAAAGAGGTTTGTAATTAAATTCCCTATAGAATCTTGACATCTCGCTTCAGTGCTTGGTGGGGTTTTGGTTCAAGTCCCCATTGAAGAAAATGCCTGGTATCTGGCTGTTTTCAAGATGGATTTTAAGTATGTTTGCAGCAGAATGGAGACGCCTTTCAGTATTTAGAGGGCTGCATCCTTGCTTACTCAGGTGTGCCCAAAGCGACAGTTTTGTAAAGCTGACTACACCAGAACCTCCAACAGGGTGTTTCTGCAGCACTGGAGCAATGCTGGACAGGCTGGTCTGACAAAGGCACTGAAGGCTGGGCAAGCAGAGAAACAAGCCAGTGGTCCAGCACAGGCTTCCTTCTTGTGCTTATGTACTTCGGTGATACTGTTCCTTGCATGAGGCTATTTAAAGGGAGTAAAATCACTGATTTTTAACATCAAAAGACCCGTTTTTTCAATGCTGCAAGACAGCCTGTCCTTGAAATCATAACTGGAAGAATCATTCGTTTGCAACATGAGGAATGGTTTTCCTTGTGTTCTCAAAACTGCTGCAATACTTCTGCTCAGACATTGCTCACAAACCAGCAGGGGGACTAGGCTGGAAAACCATAGTTTGCCACTTCGGAAAAAAGAATCCCAGAAAGGTGGCTGGGAAGGAAGTATCAACTGGTATTGCTTCTGTAATTGTATTAAATGGTGGGGGGTTTTGTGTGTTAGAACTAATAATGACATAAAATGCTTTTTGTTCTTTTACAGATTGCTTTGTGTTAAAGAAAGAGGGCCCTAAGAAGACCATCTCCAAGAACTCCGGGCGTGATTGTCCATGGAATACATCAGGACAACATGCGGCCAGTAACTGGGATCCATCCTGCTTTACAGGTTCTCACGGGGTATCCTGTAACATAAGGCATCCATCTGGGAACCATCATCAGAGCCCGCTGGTACATCCCCATGATAACAATTATGCTGAAACTTCTGGGTACTTTGGTCAAAGCACATCCCCAGCTCCAAGTGTCCAGCTGGGAGGAGGTACTCCTCCAACTCCTTTAGCACAGCAAAGAACTGCTCCGATTGATAACGGGCTTGAGAGGTTTATGCCTCGTACAACTCACCTGCAAGAACGTAAGAGGAAGAGAGAAGAAGGTAACAAGTTTTCCCTCATTGGAACAAGTGGGGACACGACTGAAGTTGTTATTGGCCCACAGCTACCAGAAATACCTAAAGTGGATATGGATGATGATTCTTTGAATACTTCAGCTACTTTAATTCGAAATAAACTGAAAGAGGTACGGATTCTGGAAGTTGTGATATTTTCATTTCTGAACACGTATATTGTGTTTGCTATCCATAAAAATAGGTAAGACCCTAAGATAACTTAATTCAACTTTTTTTCAGTATTATCAGTTTATTTGCCACTTAAAGCTACCGTTCTTACTGCTTAACTCTTTCATAATGTAGAATGTTGCAGGCCATTCTCCATACATCTTATACTACATGTCAGAAAGTATAAATGTCAGTGCGTGGTCAGAAAATGATTCTTAGTAAACTATGCTTTTTTTCACGTGGGGAGACATCAACTTTGGGGTTAGTCCTGCTGACTCCAGTGTGGTGCGTGCACCTGCTTTCTCACTGGGGAACTGAAAAATAATAAAAGTCAGAGTTGAATGTAATCTTGCTCCAACACTGCTTATGGCATTAAAAGATGTACAGAACCACACATTCTATGCCAAGAAGCATGTTTTAAGCTATATAACCTTTTCTGGAGGATATTCATGAGTTAACTCCTGATACAACTTTCCATTTAAATTAAGGTACGAAAAGCTCCCTTGACTGACTAACTAGATCTATTGGAAAGAGCTCACCTCCAGTCAAATTGATAAATAGGCACCCCTTACATTAAATACATTTCTAACTTATTTGTCAAAGCACATGTTTTTCCTTTCCCTTCCATTTTCTTCTTGGAATACCCGAGTCTAAAAAGCACGCTAAACTTCACTTTGAAAACACCTCTGGTAGGGAGAGTGGTGACAAGATATCTAACACTATCACCAAGTATCTGAAATCAGTTTGTGTGGTTAAAATACACAAATAGGACTGCTAACACTTCTGGTTTTTAAGTTTCAGCTCTTGTGTTTAGTGCTGCCTTTGTGTTATTTTTTCCCTTTCTCTGCAGGAAAATTGAATTCAAGCATGATTATAGTAATACATCCCTCCTAATACTCAAATGTTGGAGATATGGCCTTACGAGTATAAAAAAGGAGCGGTTACAGTTTGCTAAGATTTTTTTTTTTTCTTTTTTTCCCCACTTTAGGTAGCAGATTCTGTTTCAAGAACATCTGCGGAAAAGCCAGAGAGTACTGCAGCCAAACCACTTGTAAAGCAGAGAAGAAGAATATAGGTACTGCTGACAGTATCTTCCAACAATCTTCCAACAGTCCCTTTTTAAAGGATTTATTTTAAAATATTTATTTTTTTATGTTAAAAATAAAATTATTTTATACTGTATTTCCAAGCAATTCCTTGTTAAAAATTGTATCAATTTGTTTCTTGGAATGAACAAACAGTCCTGTAGCAGTCCTCTCCTGTGTACCGTGTAGTATAACTTATTTCATAATGCATTGGAGAACTGTATTTAGGTAGAGTGACAGAAGTAAATTCTATGTATTCAGTAGCTTTTACAGTAAAGGAATACTGAAACTTAATAATATTTTCAAGTTGCTCCTATTTTTACTATACCATGAAGAATGGTGAAGAAGAAACCTCTTACAAGAGTATTCCTCTTGCAGTTACAGTTTACGAGTTTCCCCGGAAGGTTTTCTCTTCGAATGCCATGCTGCTCTGTTTTTTAAAAAAAAAATAAATTCATTTTCAATAAACAAAAGGATTTAAATTTAATTCGAAAAGATGCTAAACTGAAATGTGTAAGCAGAGACAGTCCTGACACCTAGGCTTCCTCTTGCTTTTTAGCTTAGAAAAGGTAAATTCCATAGCATTAATGATGTCATCACCAACAGGTGATAACATTATATACATATAGTGTTTGTTATATATCTATAAAAGGTTATAACATTGAAAATTATAACTGAAGGGGAAATTCAAATTGTAACCGCTGAGCAGCGGTAACTGTGGCCAAGGCAGGCTCTGCCCTGGAGGGCAGGAAGGAGTTAAACTGGCTGGAAGCAGGAAGGCCAGAGACTGGGATGACAATGTGAAGAGTGAAAGCTGCCTTGGTGAGGAGACAATACCATAATGTGTACATCTCCTCACCAACAGTACAGCAAGTATTTGCATGTTGGTTTGGTTATTTTTTAAACTCAAGGTGGGTGTACCTTTAGGTCTGGCAAACATGGTCCAAAGGCTTCCAAGAGAAGATTCTCATCTCTGACCGCTTTTTCAAAGTCCATAAAAGAAAGCTTGCCATCGTGATCGTAGTCCTACAGAAGGAAGAGAACTCTTCAGCAAAGGGTGATCGCTTGTAGTGACTGTCTTTTTGTTTTACAAACAACATGTTCACATTTTTAGTAACAGACAACAATTTAAAGACAACATTACATTTTTAGTTGGAGTGTATACAAAAATCATTTTCTTTGGGCCATCAAAGTCTCTGCCTGGACAAGATCTGTATCATTTGCTCCTGCCTAAGGCAGAAAAGGTGGTGCAAGCTCAACTATCTCATATGGCTTCCTTAACAGAATTCCAGAGAAGGCAAACCTTTAACATGGGAAGAGGCTGAGCTGAGACTTGCATGGACAAATCTCAAGCACAGTTGCACTGAGGTAAATTAGAAGTAGGTGACTTTAGACGCGTGCGAGAATGTTAGGATATATTCTGTGTATGTATTTACATCAGGAGTGTACCTACAGCCTACTCGTCAGCCTGGAGACGCTCTCCCCAGCGGTTTCTATAGTAGCCATACTCCTGCCCAGCCTTTTTCACACACAGCACCCAGAAGCAGATGGTGGAGTGCGCTGGTGTCAGCCCGCTTCTTTCACACTGCAGGGTCTGAGCGTGGCACAACAGTCCTCTGGGGGTGGGAAAAGCATCGCTGTGTTTTTAGTATTTCTGCAATGTGAAAACCTCCTCTTTGTACTGACACGGCAGCTTAAACCACCAGCAAACACTACAGTAAGTGCTGCTTTACGCCATATAAAGTGGGTTTGAGAAACAGAAAACATGGGGTTAAATCAAAGGACTTGGGATTTGAGACCTGGTTTTCAGTGAGATTTTTGACCACCACCAGAGGAGGGGAGGTTATACTTCTTGATTCAATTAAAATGTTGAAAGACAGCGCCTGGCTGATCTGGAAACTCTAAATTAATCACGGTAAGACAAGTTTTACATTAATAACCCCGAGGTTACTATTCTAATAGAATATTAAATTGGGTAAGGACATTTAATGACCAATTGATAAAACACAAGTGTGCTTAATGATAAAGCTACTGCAGATGCCTAACACTGACTGAATTTTCTGCTTTTGAGTGGGCACGCAGAGGTGTCTATGCACACACACACTAGTTTATAGACAAAGTTTATAATGCATTCACATAATAAATTAACAGTTTCATGTAAGGATACTGGACTGGGACTTGTTAGATCTGGATTGTATTTCTGGCTTTCCTTTGGAGACTTATCTCAAGCAGGTAACTAACTCTGTGGCTCAGAGTCCTGCTGTAAAGCAGTCACAGAATTTAGTTACCTCACAGCAACAATTCTTGAGTTAACGAGTATCTGAAAGATGCTCAAGTATCACAGTGAGTAAGTACTTGCCATTTTCTTCAGTGCTATGTCTACCAAGTCCTTAATTCCCTCATCAGGATCTTCTTCTGATGGTTGTTTGAGAAGGCTGTTTTTCAGCATTTGAAACATTTCCTCTCTTGAAATGTATCCATCACCGTTCAGGTCATAAACCTCAAAACAGTCTTTTTGAAAGATAAATAAATTTAAAGTTCATACAAAGTAGATGACACACTATTAAAGCTGTCACCTATAGACAGAAAATGTGAATTGTATGTTGTACAGCATAATTATTGAACTACATTTACCACGTACAGTATTTATATGTAAAATATGTCACATTTTGATATATATATCAGTCAATTATTGGCTATTTACCCTTCATAGTTAAAATCTATTTCTGTTC
>JAOXNH010000012.1:24971674-24982601 GCA_028566575.1 Bartramia longicauda
CACACGTGTGTCAAGGAGCACTGTCTTTGTCACATATACAATTCCTACATCCTACACATATGGCAGTAATGAGTGAAGGTCCTCAATTACTAGAGCTATGGCAGTAAAATAAAAAGAGCAAGGGCACGGGCTCGAGCACAGTCCCACAGCTGTCTGTACTGTCTAATTACAAACATTACTCCTGGCACGATTTTAGGCAGTGCCAGTGCTTTGCCTCACCAGAGAACAGGCTTCCTCAGTTTGCCAGGGTAAGGGAAGCCCCACGGTTGAGCAGGGAAAGCTGGAGTAAGAGTACGCCTATGGCACCTAAAATGGGATTTCTTCCCAAAGAGATTTTGATAAGCAAGTCATTTGAAAAGTCATTGGTCCTTTGAACCTAGGCCCTTGCTACCACAAGGACCCCATTAGATTAATCTTTTCCCCAAGACAGAACTTAGATTTCTTTTTTGTTCCTGCCATTCCCACTGGCAGGCTGTCCCAGAAGATGACCGCTAATGCAGCCCTTCTCAAGCTGTTCTCCTGAATACCCCCATTTCTGCCCTGATCCTATATTAGACAAGGTCCAGCACCGTGTGGCAGAAGCTCTGACTCCACAAGCCAGCCCCTGCTTTTCTCTGCGGCTCTCTGAGCTCTTCTGCAGGGGAATCCTGCTACAGTATTGAGTAGTTAGTTGGCATTTCCATATTCTCATCAGCTTTCGGGCCAACACTAACCTGTGGCTTTAAGTGTTCTCTCCTTTTTGTTCTACCCTAATAATGAGCCTCCATTCAGCAATCATAGTCTCTTCTAGCCTTCGCTTCGCTAAGCTTAGTACAACAAGCTCTTCTAACACGGGACAGATGCATATCTCTGTCAGAGAGTTTTGAGCCTGACTTGACAATACCCTCTCCTCCCCTACGTTTCCACCCTGTGTTGGTTGTTGGAGAGCCCTGGGAGAGCTCCCTGACAGCCGCTGGAAAGCCACACCAGCTGAATGCCCTGATAAAGCACGTACAGTACTGTGGTACTGGGTAAAATGTTTTTAAAATGTTTCTAAAAAAAACTGTGTAGAAAACTTTTCTATTTGTTGCTGTCATGAGATTGTCCTGAATTTTGGCTCTGTTTGTTGTTCTGTTTAGTGTTTAAAAATGGCTAGCAAAAATTGCACTCGGGCCCATCCTTTTCTCTGAATGTTCAAACCTCTTCACACTCAGGTCCATGGACCAGGGAGCAGCAAGGCTGGGACAGCACCGGGGCACTGAGTTTGCAGTGCTGTGGATGCAGGAGCAGAGACCGGCCGAGGCAAGGCCAGGAGAAGAGGGTTAAGCTGCCGTGACCGCTCCCTGGCCTTCAGCCCCTGGCTTGTAGAGCCTCCGCAGTTGCCGTGCTCGAGTGTGCAGCGTGGCTGTGTGCGGGCACCGCCTGCCCGCCCTGCAGCGTGCCTGCTCGGCCGGCAGCCTCTGCACAGCATCACCTGCGCAGCCCCTGCCCGCAGCAGGGCCTCCTACAGTCCGGCTGGCTTACAGCCACAGCTGGCACAGTTACCTGTCCAACAGTAACGAAAGCTTTACCCAAGAGACAGGTAAGACCCCCCGGCTGTCCCAGCCACGGGCCGTGTCCCAGGCAGTGCGGGTGTGCGACAGGCGGGTAACGGTGACACTCGCCACAGCAGCCAGTCCGCGGCGGGGCCGGGAGACCTGCTGGGGAGGCGGCTGTGGCTCCCAGGCCATGGCTGGAAAAATTGTATTGCTCAGATCATGGCTAAGGACCTGCTTCTGCCAGGCATGCCGTGAGCGAGGATACAACGCTGGCTCACCGGCTAGACAAGGGGAAGAGAGGTGAGGAAGATAGGAGCCTGAGGGACTGTGGCAGGAGTGAGCAAAGCCAGCTGCCTCCCTCAACGTCGCTCACACCGCAATAGTGTCCATTTACGGATTTATGGTAGGGGCTAACTTGTTGGACCAATACTTTCCCCCAAGTTATATCCAGGTAAATGCACTAAAGTCATGCTAGGGAACAGCTTTTATGGATTTAAAATATTTCATTTTTCCTGGTACAGTATTAAAAAAATAAAAGCTTCTTTTAAAAACACTGAAAATATACTTTAGTTAAGGTAAAAATACTAAATATAAAATTTTAATGTAATATTTAAAATAACTGTGCTATAAAGGTATGTGAATTGCTTAGTTATTTTGACATTCAATAATGGCACATTAACCCTAGTGGAGAAGCATGTGCCGAGATACCCACATGGTGGTTTATGAGAGAAGCTCATGCATTTCTGCATAGAAAACAAGTCTGCTCAATAAATGACATCTGAGGGGTTCTGTGACAGTGATGTTCACGCTCTGGTGATGCACGGGGGTGTTGCAGGTAAGGCATCGCAGTATGCAGCATACAATTCAGCACAAATACTTATCTCTGCTTATTACAGGTATAGGAGTCTCTGCTTCTCAACTGGAAATAGTTTTTCTATTTTCCTTTTTGGCTGATAATATGAACAGGTTGAAGGCAAAAATCTGTATTGATTTGCATTGGCTCTGCTCATGTCTTCGAGCTGCATATCAGAAAATCTGGAATGAGATAAAGAAAATGTGCGTGCAGCTGTTTCCAGGGGGAAAGACGGGTTAGATGATGGGCTAGAATGTGCCTGGATTTCAACACAAACCCACCATTTGGTAATTGAAAGAGTCTTTAAGAAGAGGACTCTACAAATTTTTTAAAATACTTGGGTTTTGCAACATGCACACAAACGTACTAGATAGTAATTTGTTTGTGTATGAAAAAAGCCTAAAAGTTGAGAGATTTATTACGATCACCATCATCACTGTTATTTTTATAGAGCAATGAAATGATAAAATAATCCATCCAAGTTTTCAAGTGGGGAAGCACCTGCACATATGCTATGAATGAACAGTAGCTGGATGTATTAATGCACGTATCAGTTAACTGCAGGTCGCAGAGATCTGATATTTCAATGCCATTCTTTAAATATCACTGTAAGAGATCACATAATAATAATAATAATAATAATAAAGTACCAAATCATGCTTCAGCAGCTAGAGAGATTGCATCAGGTTTTGGCAGTGACTTGGCCGTCCTAGTCCACACTGGCAGCATTCAATATTAAAAGGATAAAATGGCAGTAAAACCGGTCAGCAGCTTCTCTTCATCTGGTGTTTTCCCAGGTAGATAAACAAAACAAACCCAAAACAAACATAAAGCTGCAATGGGAGCAGGTCAGAGCCCTGGCCCTTGCGTTGCTCTGATGAAAGTAAACTAGATTTCCTTGGATAAGCACATCACAATCCCAAAATAAAAGATAAGTGCGTAAAACCTCCAAATAACGATCTTCGCTAGAACACCTATGGGGCTCGTACGGGACAGTGGCCTTGTCAGCTAAACGTCGTGTTCATTTGCGGTTCATCTTCAGTCAGCATTACGATGCGTTCACCTCACTGGGGTTTTGGCTGGATGACATGTGAGAGTCCAGGTTCTCCTTGCACTTTTCCAGATCACGGAAATATGGGTGAGAGAGTGCAACATAGGCAGATATTCTCTTGGCTGGATTGAATGCTAAGCATTTCTGAAAGTATGAAAAGAAGTTGTTTTTAACTAAAATGTACAGTTAACAGTGCTAGCACTGCATATATATATTAATTCATGTCTCCTTCAATTTATGACCAGTATGAGACACAGCAGGGTTTCAGCAGGTGCTGCACGATTGCATGACCATCCATGTTAAACAAGCAGGGGGTCATAGGATGTGGCATCCCCAAAGCTAATAGAAAATAACAAATCAGAGAATTCAAGTATTCATAATTTAGGAAATCCCAATTCAGGTTTTCTGGAATTCAGGAGCGCAGGATGTCTGTCTCATGGACTGCCAGGAGCAACTACTCATGAATAGCTTTTGAATCCGCTCGTTGTCCAATGCACTGGTCTTTTGTGGTTATACCAGCATGGTCAGCAACATAAGGTATGTGTTCATTCCTTATGAATGAACATTTCTCAGCATTTCTATAGGTGTTGGGTCTTCCACTTTATAGCCTTCATATGCTAGTTTTGTGTTCAGTTCCTCCCTCTTCTTCCTAGTTGTACTTTGCTTGCCTTCTTTCCAGATACTTATGCCAGCCGTTGTCCAGCCAGCACTGAAATCTCTCCCATAGCCTTGTGTTTTATACTTTCTTCTTTTCCTCCTTCATTCTCCTCCAAATAGTATTCTTCCTATTGTCCCTGTCTAACCACTTCCTACTCCTACTTTCTTTTCTTGTATCAGAATTTCTACCTTTTAACTTCTGACATTAACTCAGTGACTTCCAGTACTACTCTCCTCTTTCACCCGTGGCTCCCAGTTCTCATCTTTTTGTCTAACAGGAACAGCTTCCCTTCCCACCTCACCTTCTCGGCATAGCCATTTGTCTTCTCCTTCCCTCCCAGCATGCCTCTCACTCACTGAGCTCTCTGCCATACTTTATTCCTTGTTCCCAGAATCTAATTCTTGTCCCTCCTCTAGGTTCCATTGTCAAGCACAACAGATGCGTTTCCTGCTGTCATTTCAGGTGACCAGATGTAGTCCAGCTGACCACTGCTGGGAGCTGCAGTCGCAAGGACAATGGAGGACCACCTGCTCTTCTCTAGAAATAACTCTGGCCAGAGACAGCAGATCCTAGAGGGATGTAGCAAGTCTTTCGAGGGCAGCGCTAAGCCCCCTCTACCAAGCCCGCGTGAAGCAAGGCCTTTGAAAGGCTTCCAGAGAACAAACTTAGCTGGATTTCAACAAGCACAGCAAAAGGCAAACTGAGGCAAGCCATTGCCTACATTCCATTCCAAGGCTGTACTTCAGGGCTGGGGTTTATAACGTATAGGATTAAAAAATCCCATTCCAACAATAATGTTGTGATTTTCCCAACATTAAAAATGATGGGAATAATTTAGTTGAATTCAGTGTTACCAGTTGTAAGAGGCAACAACTGGCGAATTCCAGACCTCAGGTCTTCAGCATTCAGTAGAAGGCATGCAGATGTAATCTGCCTCTGCAGCCTATTTTCTGTTTTATCCTGCGTCCACTATTCCATGAAATATGGTAGATCAGTATTTGTACTCATGTCAGGCCCGTGCTATAAGACCGGCTGACCCAGTGGCACAGCAGTGCTCAGTAATGAGGATCTAAGCATAAGGTCTAAGACAGGTCAAACAGGTGCTTCCCTGACAGTTTCCTAGTCTCTGCCTGTTCTCAGCTCTGACAACTCTTGAGCCAAAGAGGGTGTCTTTGTGCT
Organism: Bartramia longicauda; assembly: GCA_028566575.1. Taxonomy (NCBI): domain Eukaryota; kingdom Metazoa; phylum Chordata; class Aves; order Charadriiformes; family Scolopacidae; genus Bartramia; species Bartramia longicauda. The sequence goes on from JAOXNH010000012.1 coordinate 24,976,933, forward strand.
GATGTTTCACAGATCTAAATGGATTTGTCTACCTACTTTAACAACTCCATTACATGGAAGCATAAACGTCTCTTGGCAGGTTGCATGCACAATGGGAACTCACAGTCACGCGGCTTGGAGAACAACAAATAGAAACTCACGAGAAGCAAGTCCTTGCCCAGTTCATCAATATCTGGTACAAATTTTTCAATAGGTTGTGCGGGTCTGGAAGTGAAAGCATTTCTTGGAAGGGCAACGTCATTAGGCCAGTCCTCTTCTTCTGGGAGTCCAATTACACTGTGAAAGGAAAAACATAATGTTAGGTCTAAAATTTATGCGGTCTCCCCTTTATATTGATTGTAGTGAGTGGCAGTCTACTTTATGACTAAGTCTTTTAGTTTAAATGAGATTAATTGTATAATAGTGCCCCGATCTCTGTGAATAGAGGCTGACGACTGTAGGTCCTCGGTGTGCTTGGCAGAAATCATTCTGTGGCCAGCACAGTTCTCTGGCCTATGTCTCCATTTTCTGAGGCCTTTTGTTGAAAAAGGGCTGAGTGCTTTGGAAGGAAGTTGCTCAGCTCTTGACTGGATGGTGCAACATATGTCGCTCCAGGATGATTAAAAGCAGTAAGTTTCAAAGGGGAATTGCATGCAAGGATCTTTATTCACAAGAATAGGGACTGGGAGAAGAGTGTGGGTCAAGATGAGGGTAAAGCAATAAAAAGGATGTCTCATAATGCTTCAAAGCTGTGTGCAGTAATTGTTGCCCAAATTTAAACAATTTATTTGCTTCACAATACAGGTTTCAAAGTCTCAATTCAGCAGTGACATAGGACTTGAGTGCCTTTATGTTTCTGTTTGTAATTGTATTTTGGTTTTTCTTTACCCTTTAATAGAATATTTTTTTTTTTAGAATTAATTTCTTTATACTTTAAATTATAGAAGAAATGTATACCTATTAAATAATCATGCTGAAGTTTAAAGCCCAAATAAGTGAAATAATAGGTAAACCTCTAATATTGGACCACGTCTCATACATTTTGTGTTTTAGTCTGATGCTAATATTTGTGGGGTCACCAGCTTCTGATGGAAGCTCTGGAAAAAAACATACATTGCTTGTCAGGTTTCAGGGAAAATCAATTTTTACAGCCTGTAAAATCGACTTTTGTACTGAAAATACTGACAAGGTAAGACAAGAAGGAACATGAAAAAACTCCGCTGCATGCTTGGGTCTGCAGTAAGCCCAACGCCACCAGGGAGCAGCAGTGACCTTCCTCTGGCAGAGCCCGGCAGCGCGGCTGGGTGAGGCCAAACTCCGCCATAGAAACCAGAGGTTAACTTGGAGAACTCGGTGGGATTACTCCACATCCACCTGCGTGGATTTTAGATTGTAATTTGGCCCACCTAAAATGCCACCAAAAGTCCTTGAAACAACAGCACGGATAGAAGGGCAAAGCAATTAAAATCTCAGGAGAATTTAATTTTACTACATCTGAAGATATCATAGCTCTTGGGAAATGGTAAGTCAAATCTGTATGAAAAATTGAATTTGACTTTTATCAGCACAGGTCCTGTGGGTGTATGGGACAATTCCCTCGGCCATGGTGGTTAAAGCCATATGATAAGCTGTTTGAGTGTCTGGATGCTTATTAAATAAAATACAAACAGCACCGTAGGAAGATGGAGGAGTTAAATATTTTAAATAATAATGATGTTTAAGCTGCCATTCACATGTGTTTGGTTAGTCCTAGCTTTTTTAATGTTTGCATGAGAGAGCATGAACAGAATAAGCAGAGGCACAGGCAAAGCTAACACGGAGGAACGAGGAGGCAGCCAGTCAGACAGGTAGGGTGGATGAGACCAGAGTGGAAAGGAGAGATATTTTTAGTTATACGCTCATGTAGTACTCAAAACTCTTCGTAACAAATGTCTGAGTAGATGCCCTCATTTTGGTCTGGTAGCACTACCTTTTCAGTGACTAAGTTTGGGAGTATCTTGGATGAGTTTCACCTCCTACCAAAGCTTCAGGCCTGGTCTTGAGAAACGCCGAGTACTTTCCACTCCCACTGATCCATGGCAGACAAGTCTGCTCAAACCACCCCAGAGTTTAGCCTGAAATCTATGAGGACATCCCATGTGCTGACGGTGTCCTGGAAAAGCAGGAAGTTGTTTTGGGCCACCTCTGAGGGATTTACCCTGAAGTGCGGTGGAATTTTACCTGAGGCCAGTCAGAACTCACATGTACAGCGAAGGCAGACCACAGCCCCATGAGCTGAAAGAATGTATTGGTGCAGATTGCATTAAAATCCTGAAACTACTTTCTGTCCAAATTAGTCTGGAGAATGAGTCACTACTATCGAAAGAAACAACCCTCCTACCAGAAGAGCTATGCCTAACTGTAGGGGGTTCTCCAGCTGTGAAAACACAAAATAAATACCATTTAGCATAGACTCCCCCCCCCTCCCCCAGCCTCAATGTGAGAAAGAAACTTTTGAACCATTTAAGGACAACTGCACAAAAGAAGAAAATCCAAACTTTCTCTTTAAGTTGATGTGTAATAAGAAATTTCTTCTAAAATTAGCACAGCATTTTCTCTTCTTGATGAATTCTTTTCCGCACAGGTAATCTCGTCCCCTAGGGATGGAAGATCCCTGTTGCAGGCTGCTGCTAGCAGCCATGCATTTAATCCCAGCCCAGTTAATTTTGATTTTTCCCCTTAAATGTCATAAACAAATCAAAATCCTTAAAAAAATAATCACAGCTATGGTTTTTTTTCCTTTTTTAAATTACAAAATATGTTGTATGTATCAAAGCTGTCTTCATTTATTAAAGCAGAATATTGTAGGACTAAAGGAGTAGCTTGGGCAGAAGAAGAAAAAGTAAACTGCAAGGACTGATTTTTCTGGATTGGGCAGGAAGAGCTGCTCAGCGCATGACAAATTAACCACGCCAGTGAGTCACATACACTGGTATGGCATGCAGGAAAGGGAAGTCAACTGTGTGAAACCAAGACCCGCAATTTAGGAACCTCATATTAAATAATGAAAATGCTTAGAAACCGGTTAAACAGAGAAATTCATTATTTGCTCTGTTTACTATCTTCTCTTTGGAATATCTTCAAGAGAACGATCTTTCAGCCTCCTCTCTCTCTCTCTCTGTTGGCCTATCTCTTTCTTATTTCATCCAGATCCCCGGACCCCTGCAGCCTCCCCGTAGGAAAAGGGAAGACAGAGGTGCAGCTGCAAAAGGGCATTCAATCTCCCCATGTGGCTCTGATTTCCTAACTACATACAGCAGATCTTAAATTTACATGCTGCTTATAAATTCAGAAACATTCCTTGCTCTAAAGAGCTTTTACAAGAAAAAGTGATATAATCCTACTTAATTATCATATCAGTAATGTCAATAACTTAATTTTTTGGTTTTTAACTAAGAACGTATTTTGGAAGAGAATTATTCCACCTCAGAGAGTTTAGAGCCTCCCACCTCCTCAACAACTTTGATATATCTGAAGGAGAAAAGCACAAACTCCTAGAACTGTAAAATGATTTTAAAATTAAGCCAATTAGTTCATCTCTGAAAAAGCACATGTTAAAATGCTGATATTCCTTCTGTTCTCACAGTTACCTTCCTGCCCAAAATGCCGACTGTGAATCATTTTAACAGGCTACGCTAGGTTTAGAAAGCTAAAATGTTTTCGTATGTACAGAAGTCTTTTCTGCAAAGAAGCTGTTGGTAATTACCTTAGAGATTTCAGTTTAATAACAATTTTAAAGTATTCTAATGTTTTCTGAAATACACAAAGAAATTACTGAAAAACAAAACCTCTGTGTTTGTTTACGTGAAGAGAATCTCTTGGATGTAACTGTTTAGGAATAAACACGAATGGTACACGCACAATATGTTTAAGAGATTTATAAAGCCCCAACCAGAAGTCTCCCATAATTTCCTGACTATGGCAGCTAGTTCTGCAGAACTATATTCCATGTTGCTCCCTCCTCCCACTCTGACACAGAATACACGGAAATATCATGTTGCATACGGTAGCAATAGGAAATATGTTCTAGGAATACTTTGTTCCAGTCACATTATTGCATAAAAACATGGCAGAGCAACCACATGGTGTTTCAACGTTAAACACATATTGACATAATGCAACTAGTTATTACTTACTCAAAGATTTTTCCTAGCTGGTCAACATCTGAATTTCCACGGAAGAGTGGTCTGAAAAAATAAAGAAATATTTTTAGCATATGACTTGCTTTAATTAATGTGAATTTATATTTATCATTGACAGCTGCCAGCGTAAGGTGAAAATGTGTTTTTTTGAGACCTCACTTCTGCCTCCATGTTTTCTCCAGTCTGTGAGAGAACCTTTCAGGTTTCTACTAAACGTGGTAAAAAGGGGGATATATAAGGCATATTTTTGAATATGGTACTTCTGAAAATTGAATTACATCCTTTAACATGAATGAAATAACTTCCTCAACTAATACTATCCTATGAATCATAATAACGAAATAGTTTTCACTACAAAGAACATACTTAAATACCTGTTTAGAGAGACAAAACTGGAGTGAATGTCATGCAATTTATTAAAACATAATAAAATTAGAGATTAATTATTATGGATATACATTCAAAATTAAATCTCTTGTATATTGTATATCGGAAATGTGCTCCTAAGTTTAAGGGGTCAAATAAATGACAATGGATTTATGAAGGTCTGTAAAGAATGGGGTGTGAGACGGTACAGAATTTACCTGGAAGGAGAGGAATACTTCTGCTGCATAAAGATATGTTTAGGAAAGAAACAAATTAATAGGCTGAATGTCCAAAGGCTTTCAGAAAAAAACAGCAACTTTCAGAGAGTGGTACTTTTCAAGTGCAACTTAAAATATTTTCACTCATCATTTATAAAATCCTACCACCCCACCATGCCCAAGTAAAACCTGAAATTCAGCTTTGTGTGTCTGCATTGCCATCTCTGTGCTGAATTCAGTAGGGTGCGATCAACAGCACAATTTTAGGTCTAAACTCCCAGGACATTCCAACAGGTTACTGAGGGATGATTAAGGATCTGGCCAAGAATGAGGGCATCTGTGAAGACCAGGCCCCAGATGTTGTGTACCATTTTGGCTCAACAAATGGTGGATTACTCCAAGAACCGCGATTCATCGGCACTGCGAACTCCCAACAGTAACTTGGGTCAGCCGGCAGCCAGGCTGCCCTTCTCTTCTCTGGCACAGCTCTCGGAGTGTGGTTACACGTTACCATTTCCAGAACTGCTCAACCGAGCCCTGGTGACCTGACAAACGATGCGCATTCCCATGTTTTCACTGGCAGCCTTTGGTTATGGAGAAACGTCAGTTCTCTGGCCCCTCTCTGCATACTCCTTTTCTTCTGTCTGATGCAGGTCCTCAAAAGCAGTGATAGCCAAAGACGTCATTTCCCTGTTGCTCTTCGTAGGAGAAGACCTCTCCTGTCTGTGCTGGGAGAACAAGGAGTACTCAGCAACAGTTCTTCCCCTCTCATTGTCCACCTGCAGAGGCAGGGGCAAGATATGGGTGTCTTTTTGCTAAACACGAGGTGGTTCTGCAAAATGGCACTTTACATCTTGACACTCTCACATGGACACTGGATCTCCATGTCACTGCCTGTGACATGTCCACACCAGATACAGAGCTG
>JAOXNH010000012.1:24998219-25013063 GCA_028566575.1 Bartramia longicauda
CTCTCCTCCTTGTTGGTTTGCAGAAGCATCTTTCCCAGTGACCACCCCAACCACATGCTGTACCACGCACACTGACAGAGAACAGCTCCCCTGCTCTTTGGGTCACCCCGTTGCACCGAATTGTTTCGAGAGGTTACAACCCCCTTTGAAGTCAGGGTTAATTTCAACAATGATTTCAGTGAAGCCAAGACTTTACCACATGATCCAGCTAAGAGAAGTTATTCTTTACACTTAGTGATAGAACTTCAAACTTTCCTATCGAGCTTCAGGTTCTGCAGACAGCATAAAAACACATGTTCCTGCTACAATGGCTGTTTTCTTCTGCAACCCCTTGAGCATATTTATCCCACAAAGCACTAACCAAAACTCAGGCTGCAGAGATGACTGCTCTTCCCTCGCTCATTAGCAGAGATGGGATCCAGGGGCATGGATGCCACCCACCCGTAATGGGTGGGTGCCCATCTCCTCCCATGGACCTACCCTACCTCCTGGTTCTGGAGTTTTTTCAGAAAAAGTACAGGCAATGGATTCGAGGGCTGATTTAAAACTCTACAAATAACCTATGGCTTGTTTGGAAAGGGGAATCAAAATTTACTATATTTTAGTGTGAAAGATGCTTTACAATTACTCTACACTGTAAGACATTATATCTAAGAATGAATATGGGTGTATTGCTGTTTTTTTAAACCCGTTAAATGTTTTATATTTAAAGGCAGCTGTAGGTCCCAAATACAGTGCTCACATAACAGCCTGATCACCAAACGAGGTTCTAAGCTTTGATTTTATCGCATCTGTATACATTACAAGACCAACAAAGTTGTGGGCTCATTGCTTTTCTACACACAACGATGCATCTCCTCTAATTGGACAAGTTTATAGCATTGAAAAATGACTTGTAATTCTACAGCTTGTTTCCCTGTGTGCACTGTTTGTGCCCACCAGGGAACTTGTCCCATCGTAGGTATTCCAGTGGAGTCAAAAATGTCTTATCTGCTGCACAGTTTTCAAGCATGGCTGGTAATGCAATAACTGTCTCACATATAGTAGGAGCTGGCAGAGTAAGCTGAAAAATGAGAAAACTGCTAAAAACATGACTTAATATTTAAAAATGAATAAATAATAACCTTGTGCTATTTGTGCCAATCTTGTGGCTGATGAAATTCTGGGACTGATGATCTTACCAACAGCAGGCTGATTAAAACACCATGGTGCTGGTGCATGAACAGTCTCAGTAAGAAGCCAATGTGCACGGAATTAATTTCCTTCTTGGCTGGATGGAGCTTGGGGTACTGATACAATACTATTTTACTTTTGGGAGGTGGAAAAGGTTTTGGGACAGGACTGACTTTCAAGTTGATTGGGCTATGAACATAACATAGGCTACAAAAACTGATGGTCTCTTCTGATGATTTTTAGCTCTATACTATGAAGAAAGACAAACTCAGTTGCTTGTGCAATATTACAGTTATACTTGCCTAGCTGGAATTATTATGTAGGTACTGACTCATTAGTCCCACATGCACCCTATCTGTGCAGGACTGAAAGCATATAGGAGTGTGGTTTTGAAGACTGGGCATGTATAGGTGCACTAAGAACTAAGCATTGAAGCATTTCCACAATTTTTCTCAAGGCTGACTACTCAGAAGAGAGTGCAAGACTGGTGATCCCTGCTTTCTTTTATAGATCATTTCATCCAGATTCAGATTCCAGCCGTCCCCTCTCACACTAATTCACCTTGATTAAGTAGTAGCTAATCCAAGCAAGAAGAGAGACATTCCTTTCTGCCCCTAAAACACTGTCCATGGCTTCCTGCTTTGGAGCCGCCCGCAGCCCTGGAGCCAGCTGGAAGAGTTTTATGTATCCAGAGAGAAGTAGATGCTACTCCCATGGACTCCTTTCTCTTTAATGAGTTGTTCACTGAGTAGGAGGCACAAGGCCCATTCCTTCTAGCCAGGAAAATGCTCAGCCTCAGATTGAAACCCTTTTTATAAGTAATCCTTATTTTTACCTAAACATAAAAAAAAGTGCTAATATCCTTGCTGTGCTACAGGATGCCCCCATGTCATCGGGCCCCCATCAGTCCTGCCAGCTGTACCTCTGAAGGATTCTGTGATAGAGCAGCAAGCCACAGCATACCTTACAGCCTTCCTTACTGGTCATTATTATCAGTGGACGATAGCTTCTAATCACAAAGAAAACAGTCACTGTGACAAACACATTTACACTTTCATTAGATAAGCCCAGTCCATCCCAATATGTCTAAAACTCACTGCAACCTACTTCACTGGGTAGGAAATTTAAAAACCGAAACTACCATCTAAGGAATTTTTCAGGAGGTGCTCTCATCAGCAGTGCACATGGAAAAGGAAAAGATGCACAAATCAGAACAGCTTCTGTGTACGGAACATAGACCTGACTACTCATCAATTGATTGCTGATCTGTGAGTAGAGTAGCATCCTTGGGAACCTGTGTCAGGGGTTTCAGGATACAACCTTTGTGCATTCACCTATGAAGAAGCCTACAAATCTGCACCCCAATTAAAATGTGCATGTTTTAAACATAGCCATGACTTTATACAAACCTCAGATTGCAGGAGGACTATAGTCCTCAACTGAGAAGTGTCATTTCTTTAGCTAAATCAGCCAAGATGACAAAAAGGTTCAAATTTAGTCTAGGTATTTCTAGACAGACATATATTTATTTAATTTTAATTAGTTTATTAATGCCTTTATACACTTTGGTGTATTTTGGATCTATTTCTTAAAAAAATACTTTGTTTGCGTTTGTCTTTAACTGTTTTGGATTAAGGGCGATGCAAATTAATTGAGGTGCCCTTTGCTTAGAGACACAGCAGTCTGTAACAGGGACTGACCACCCCTTCAGCACTAACCTCGCTCCTGTACTTGTCCAAACCTCCAGCACCCTGACTGTGTAACAGCTTCCAAAACAATATTCTACCATACTCAAACTCTCAAATATCTTCTTGGCATAATCAGGATTCTGATAGGCTTTGCGATGCTGTGTAGTGTTTTATTTCAAACCCATTCCAGTGAAGTCTCCAAGATACAAAAAAGCCGAGAGGAGTCTCAGTACATTTCTTAAAAATAACACAACTTTAAAATCTTTCAAATAGGAAGCAAAAGAGGGTAGGGAAAGAAGGCAACAAGTACCCATTAAGACAGTAAAAGGGGAAGATTGTCTTAATGTCAAACCAACATCTACTTCTAAGCTTTAGCTGCGCTCTCGTACGCTTATCCCATCGACACCAGCGGAAACTCAGATGGGCGATTACCCAAGGGCACTACCATTTTCCAGCAGAAATAGCTGTTGCATTTATTCAATCTTTTGGAAATAATCCATGGAGTTTGCAAAATTTTACAGTTTATTGCTAGCAAGGTCACGGTAACATGGGTTTTCTTTTGCAATCCGTGAGGAGAATCAGAAAGACGACATCTATCATACCGAGAGTATTGCAACACTGCCCCGATCGAGCGGTCCCTGGAGCCAGCACTCGGTGCTGCTCACTGTGCCGTTACGGCGATGGGGCTGTACTCTGAGCTTCCAAACCATGGGCTGAAGGATGCGAAAGCCATAGCGCTTCCAGTGGAACAACACAGGACATACAGACTTGGCACATTCCTCACCTCTGCAGTTTTTGACAGCCTCCCAAATTTAGGACTGAGAATGTCAGACTGACCCTGCATTTGGCAAGAATAATAGAAGTCCTGATTTTATCAAACTCTGCTTCCAGTTAGATCTCAATTCAATTTAAAAACAAAAATATCTGATTTTGCAATATTAATATAAATTTGCATTTGTAAACAAGTAGAAAATTTAACTGTCCCTAATTTAATTTACTGTGTTGGATTTGGAGAGTCGGTGAGGCTCATACATCATAAAAGGAAAAATAAAATTAAATTGGTGGTGTTTGTATATGGCACTATTTCTCATCTGTCAGAATACTGCAAATTAAATGAGAAAAAAGAAAGTTCAGAGCATGTAATAAAGTTGTGTGTTTGGTTGTTTGTCTTGTGTCACTTTTACTGCAAATGCTAAAATGAAGTTGTCGACTCTGCTATTTAAATCAGAAAAAATATCAATGGCTTAATGCTATTGTGAACCTGGCAGTACATGGGATAAGACTAAATCTTTAAAAGTTTGCAATGGAGGGTTTAATTGATACTCCCAAAATCCACATTCTTTTTTTCCTCTTGTTTTCTGACCTCATTTCTGAGTCAGAGACAGAGAGGGTGGAGTATAATAATTCTACCCAGGCCATTTGACCAGGCAAGAAGCCCAAGAAAAATGATTTTTCCATATACTAACATTAATAAGTAGTAGAATCCCAGAGTTATTTTGCAAGACTTCAGTTAGTATTTTGAACTTCACATCATATAAATGAAATAGTTGTTCCTCAAGGACCTTGCAGTATGGCTTCTCTTTGGAAATTATATTAATTTTGGGAGGGGTTGGCCACTCAGTGTACCATTTTCTTTCACATTTTCTTCATGTATATTCTTTGATTTCACAGTAAAGTTACAAAATGCTATCCAGTTTCTACATCTGGGAGATCACCAAGGTGATGAGAACATCCACTTTTTGCGGTAAACTCAACCAAAATGCATGTGATCGGGTTAATATTGAGACAGATTTACCTTCTTAAGGTTCTTGGGGGTTTGTTCCTCTCCACACCCTACATGGTACAGCCTCTGTATTAGTGTCCTTCCATGGGGAAAGACCAGTACATAATGTTCCCCTTGAATTCACAACTCACCTGCATCCAGCTGTAACATTTTGTAGCAAGACAGTTCTGATAGCCAATTTAATCGAACAGTCAAAAAAAGTCCTTTATCTGTTTTTTTTTTGGACTACATTTAACTATCTCTGTTACCCTACACTCAGGCTAAATAGCTTATTCTTAAAAAAATCCTACCTCTGTTTCCTGCCTCTAGAAATCAACTCTGCAGTGACTCCTGAGATCTCAAATCTGCCAAGAGGGGCTACAGCAAACACCTAGTGCTCCAACACACAAACTCCCAGCAAGAGTCACCTGCAGAGCACTGTGCCTTGCATCCCAGGGACAACCCCCTCTGGAGCGCAGTCTTACCCAGACTGGTCAGCAGCCTCTCCAGCCCACTCCCACCTATGCTGGGGCTCAGGTGTAGCACCAATACAATGATGCTCGTACAGGCTGTACCGAGAGCCAAGGCACGCTCCCATCAGACAAGAAATACTGCGAGGTGGCAACAAGTACGAATTTGCAATGGTTTTTACATTTTATGCTGCAGATAAATCATCCTATCAGGTCTTTCCAATATAAATGTGACCCAGTGCATTGTACCAGACATTACTGCACATTTTTTCCAATTTCAAATGAAAAACATGAAGAAAATAAAACTGTATTTCTTACTTTCGACGGAACATTTCTGCAAATATGCAGCCAACGCTCCAAAGATCAACTGGTGTTGCATAGCTGGACTGAAGCAGAACTTCAGGAGCTCTATACCACAGAGTAACAACCTGTAAAACAAAAGGGAACATAAGGGACAGCATGATTAGCGACACAGTTACAACCTCCTAAGTGTTGCCTATACAGCTTCCATTTAATATAATCCAAATTGTAAAATCTCATGGATTAGGGCAAACTGACTTGGTCAGTGCATAGAAGAGGGTCCTTGGTGGAAAGCGTCAGGGTGGAGAGCTGCAGTGGTGATGAGGAGGGAAGTGGGACCACTGCTTGTCAGGAACAGTGTGGTCCAGGGTACAACAGAAACACAGTGTCAGCGTAGAGCATCGGTGTGGTACCGCAGTGTCACAGCACACCACCACAGCAACTGCTTTTGCAGTTCCAGACCCCAGACCTCTCCAGGGGTTATGTCAAATCTCCATAGAGCAAACATTACTCTATTGAACAAAGCCTGCTTTTCTTAAACATCTTGTGTGGACCCCCTCAGGTGTAGTCACCAGAGACAAACTGGAAAGGAATATGCGAGGGAATACTGTGGGTCTACCCATAGGACAAACCAGCCCATCTGTCCTGAGCCCTTAAGAGCTTATATATTATTTTTTGTGAAAGAAATGGGGTTAGCTCAAGTGTATGGGCCAACCTGGGTGAACGTCTGACCTGTCTCAAAAGTTCTCTCTTCATGTTGAACTGAAGAAATTATAACTTATTTCTTTATCAGTTGGATACAGATTAAGTCAAACCCTCCCCAAAGCCGTCCCTCACCAAAGGCTGTCCCCTGTGGTTTCCTCGCACACAGAGGTACCATCAACTGTTGGTTTTCAACAAAGCAGCACAGCACAGGGATGCCCGTCAGACTCCTGGCCTCTAGAGCTGTGTGACCATCTCTGCTCATGTGCTGCTGGTTGGACCAGCACTACCTTCTCTCACAATTTATTTCCAAATGATACACTCTTTCCCAGGGACATGTGTCCCGAAAAACATCTGCTTTTAGGCTGTTCTTGTCCTGGTGGTCATGTCACAACATGTTGTAGGGATCCAGTGGGAATTTTACTGGCCCTGCTCCGTTGGTGTACTTTGATGAGTCCAGCCCATCGGACCCACAGCAGAGATGGGACAGTTTATATTCATCCTTTTGTTTCCCACAAGTAGACTAAATACAGATGAGGCTGACTGTATCTTCAGTATATTTACAGAAGAACACAAAGAGCTTCTCCAGAGCCCTGTGTGAGCTATTACATGGCTAGAATGTAATCTCAGAGCCACAGGAGTGTCCCACTCCTGAATGCAGTTATAATCCAGCCACGACAACACATGATCATCAGCTGCATACCAATATTGTCTCAGTGTGTGCTATAATTTAAACCTCTGACTATTAATCTGGGGGCAGGGAGGGTCTCAACAATTATGGGTTTGTTTCTGCAACAAACACAAAGGCGGGAGATGTAGCATTCAGGAGGAGCATGGAACCAAGCAAAACACTGAAAAGAAACAAGTGCAAAGATAAGAATGAAAATATTTCTTTTCAAATTATATTAACTAGGATAGTGAATTCTGAATTTCAAGACCTGTATGAAGAAATGTGTAAGAAGAGTGGGTTTTTTTAATGATAACAATATAATTGTCTTCTAAGCAAAAACAACAATGGAAGCAATCAGCTGAATTTGCTGGTCAAAGCCAGCTGAAACAAAAGCAAATACAACATTTATTACAATCATTACATGCCCTGACAGCCTTTGGAACTACTGAATGGCTATTGAAAGGAAGTTCACGGATATTTGCACAAGTGGTCATATTTGCTAACAGTCCTCTTAAACACTTTGATCTCTATTCATAAAATTTGTCTTTGAAACAGTTCAATAACACAGTGCAAAGTACTGCACTGGCAAGCTAGACTTCCAGATACCTGTCCACAGAAGCACATTCCTGTGTGGAAGCTGGGCATTATTTAACTACATCTGTCTTGTTCCTGATTTGCTACCTTACAGCAGTATTTCCAAAATATTTCTCCCTGTAAAAACCAGAGAAATTTCTTCAAAGATTGGCTCCAGGAGACAAAGGTCAGAGATTTTTACTGGAGCTGCTCTGTCTCAATCAGATGGAATATCTCCTAAAACATTGACACGTTTTTCCTGGTGCAGATATACTTCTCAAACTGACCTGCAGTGTTATTCTCTCAGGATATTTGTGGGAGAGCTTATTGAAGAAACATTGCTTTGAGAAATTAGATATACCAATTCCAATGCATTATTGTTTGTCAGTGGCTGGATGGTCCCTGATCTGAGGGAATCCCCCCAAACCTCACAACTCCTGCTCTGGGATTCATACGGTTCTTCTCCCACAGGGGGAATGGTGCCTCATTGCCCCCAGTCTCACTGGCCCTGCCACACCGCGGCCCTGCACTCCCACGGGCCAAGGACTGGGGGACGCACGGCTGGGAGACAGCCTGAACGCTTCTGGCAATGTATGCCCCAAACTGACATCCTTTTTCCAGGGACATGGGGCAAAGGACAGCTGCCCCCTTCCCGAGGGGAGCGTGGCAGCTCTGGCCAGTGCCAGGTGCTCACACGAAGGCTGTGGAAGTGAGTGGCACCTCAGCTGCTGTCCCACGTCACTATGTCCTGGCACAGCTCCCCAGGCATCTGCACCCTGCTACACTCCGTGCACCCCTACACAGGGACAGGGAGATTCTACTTCTGAGTAATCTGGAAACTTAAACCTTTAAAGCATGTTATTTGCAAAGTCTTACAGCGAAGTTCCAGCAAATGCTGGATTGCTTTAGAGTCAGAGAGGAAGTAATCTGTGTTGAGCTCTTTTGATATACGCTGTCATTACTGTGTAATTATAAAAGAGATCAAGTAACCCTGTGCTTTGTAATATGCAAGTTTGTGTTTCAAAATGTGAGTCTGAAAGGGATCAAAATGTACTAAATGTCAGTTTGCACACAAGCAATGCCACAGATGACTCCTCTAGTGGTCAGGGTCGTCTCCTGAAAAGCACAGGATGATGCAGATGATGCAGTGGTTTTGACACAGAGTTTCACACTCTCTTTCTCTTACCATAGAAACCAAGAAAATATTTGTGGACATTCCATTCACATTTGCAGATAAGTAGAAATGAAAATTATTCTGAACACAGGATATGGTGAGGTTGAACGACGAGATCATCGCTTCCTCTTTAGCAGGGTTCTGACTTAGAATGCAAAAATGCTTTGCTTAGGTAAGCCACACAGCAGTGAGACAGGCTCTCCCTGCAAGAAATAAAGAGCTGCTTGATGAAGTCCCATCTTTAGGACGGAAAAAGCAAGCACCTGCACCGGTACATTTCACTTAAATTTTGCCTGTCCTAAAAATCTGCCACACATGTAATGTGGCACATGGTGACGGCACTGCAGGAGAAGGGGTTTGCACTCGTGCTGACAGAGATCCTAAATTCAGCACAAGACTCCTAAATACTTTGGAGGTTGTAGGCTTTACTGGCCATGTTGCATTTGACTCCTCCTGTCTAATAAACTTCCCTCCTTTGCCTCCTCCTCCCTTCCCCTCACCCTGCCTAGCCTCTTTAGCTCCTCTCTCACACCAGCCCGCTGGCCCTGACCTCCAGGCTCCTCTCCCCTGCCCCTGCCTTTCTGCCACACGCCAAGAGCCCCTCGACACCATCACCAAATGTGCCTGACCCCCTGCTGCACGGACTGCTGCCCCTTGCATCCCATGTGCTCTGCCTCCCCTCACGTCCCTCATCTGCTCCCTTGCACCCCCAAACTCTCCTGGCTTTCGCACCCTGTCCCCTCCTCTTCCAACTGTCTCCAAATGAACCAGGGTGCTCCTTTTACCCCATTAGCTTCTCAGCCCACTCTGCCCATCCTGAGGACACCCTATGACATTTGTATTTAATAGATTAAGCTACATAGGAAAACATTTAGAATAACTTATACACTGGAAGGAGTATGCACCTAAAGGAGTAACTATGCTCCTTCTTCAGTGCACATTTTATGTTTCCACTGCCCACATCAGATGGGATGATATCAGATACGGATGGTATCAGTAGCTGCAGATCACTGCTTCTGACAGTTCAAATGTCAAAAGATTTAGGCAGCACTTCAGGAGAAAATAAATGCGTATCTGAGAGGCATCAGAAAGGAAAAGAAAATCTGCAAGTCTACCAAGGCTGTGTCTGACTCCCTGAAGAAGGAAATGTGCTCAGTGAGAAGCAAGGGGAGAGCTGCATTTAGAGTCAGAAGAAGAAAGAGAACATTCTTTTGAAATAAAGCTTTCTGCCTTATTACACCTGACAGATGTTGCCATCTGGGACAATCTAGTCCCAGGAGTTTCAATCCTGCACTTCATTGTATCTGTTTCTGATGAAAAATCAAATTAGTGGTAAGTAAGTACTCGCTCACTAGCAATGCTAACACAAGATCTAAGCACTGTGTCAATCTCATTTAATTTCCATTTACTTTACAGAGCAGATTTTCGCTTTTGCATAACTGCTTAATTTAAATGGATCTGCACAGCCCCTTCCAAATATAGTTGCTGTCTGAATAACATACAGCTTAAAAAGGACAAAGACAAACAGAGGTTTAGGGATGGGATTGAGTAACAGAGACACAAAAGACTACATGTGGGTTTGCCACAGACTTTAAGTACAGAGCAGTGCCCAGTTGCACAGCTCCAGGAACAAAGCGGGGACCAGACTGTAACACAGCGGCTACGTCTGTGCACAGAAATTAAATGGGACAGGAAATGCTCCTCTGGCACCGAGACCAACAGCACAGAGCGGGCTATGTCCATATCATCAACTTCTCAGCCTCCCAAACAAGGTGACCGCACGCAAACTGCTCATTGGGAATGGCCTTTGGTCCATGCCTAACCGTGCCTAGGAACTGTCTGGGGAGGGGCTGGTTGGCAGATCTCAAAACCATGCCAGGAACCATTCTAATAATTTAACAGCAGAGACAGTTGGGCTCCGGTACCCATGACTGTTTCCTGGCATTCTTTAACCCGCCAGCCAGTGCGTCAACGCTGTGGTCCTGGCTCTCCCTCTCCCTCTAGGGAGAAGGCGTTTTGCTGTGCTTCCTTCACCTCTGCTGGTTTCGAGGGGGCTCAGGAGGGCAGTGGGGCGGGGGGCTACAGCCCACTCCCCATCCACCCCACAGCTGGCCTTACTTTATCCTCAGGTCACACCAACACACGCTGCAACTGCGTATGAGGAGAATCTAACCCACCGGCCTGTGTGTAGACATCTTCCTTTCAGACATCGAAAGCTGGATGAGATTAATCCCACTCTAATTACTTGTGAGGGGACTTTGAAGAGGCCTATAAAACCTTTTAAAATATTAGCTTTCATAGAAATCATGCCACAAAGCAATTAGCAGGATGCTTAAATTCATACAAAGTATCTTTGAATCCAAATAAAATTCTTCTTCCAAATCTTTTGCTTTTGTAATTGTGGTTTCTACTGTACTCTTTTTGGTGCTGATTTTATTCATTATACTTGCCATTAGACACTGGCTCATTTCATTGCTTAAAGCATTTCAGCCTCATGAAAGATTATTTGCAAATTTCTTTTTTTTAAGTTGTCTGACATGGTTCTTAAACTAAGTTATTTTGTTCAGTTCTCACTAACGGAGATTTCACATTATCTTTGGGGTCTATTTTTGACTATTTTTCTTTTTTTTTTGCCCTTTCTTTTTGAGTAAAAATGAGGGAATATAGCTATAAAATATATAGAATAATAAAATAAATAGAATAAAGCTCTTCAGCTGCTTCATGGTCTCCCAAATTCACAAAAAATCTATCGCTTCAAACTGTTCAGGAGGATTTAAAGTGGAATCTTTCCAGCTTCACTATGGAGCTGCTACTGCATGGCTGCTTCTTCACCTCTGCAATTCTAAAATGACTCGCACAAGTTTCTTCAAACTTTGTAGACAATTTCTCCCCGGCTGTATGACTATGCCTGACACATTCGCCCCACACTAGCGGGAGAGGACAGAATTACAGGTGGCTAAGGATCCAGGGCTGCTTATTGATGGAAGCCTGGCTTCAGTCTCACTGTGGAGAGACTCTCTCCCCAACACATCTCCCTCTCGCTTCCTAGAAACACTGCCACCAATCTCCACAGGCTGAAAAGAAGAAACGTAATTTCTTAAATGAATGTGCTTAAAAATGGCTCACTGGTCTGAAAGATAACACTACTTAAAATGAAGTCAATGTAATATTAAAAATTCCTTAGGAAAAGAAAGAATTTGTCTAATCTTGTTTCACCACCTGCAGTTTGGAATAGTGCCTGGCAATGAGAACTGAGCAGAGTAGGGAGAGAAGAGATGAAGAGGGGAGAGAGAAGAGATGAGGAGGGGAGAGAGGAAGAGATGAGGAGGGGAGAGAGAAGAGATGAAGAGGGAAGAGAGGAAGAGATGAGGGGGGGAGAGGGAAGAGATGAGGACGGGAGAGAGGGGCAATGCCCCATTGCACCCCACAGCGCTCGCACAGCAACTGTCAGCATGGTGAGAGATCCCTTCCAAATCCCGCCTGTCCCAAGGTGTAACAAGGCCAGGAGAGGAGTGGGGGCTGTTTAACATCTGGACAGTGACTGCGACATGATTTTCACCCCTGGTTTAGAAGAGGAGTGTGTCTGCTTTATGTGCTTGGGTCTGTCTGACTGTATTTTCCTACCACCCTCTTTAAGCCACTTGCTAAGCATTATGCATTTCTAAAGCAAGCCTAGGACTCTCTTTAATCTATCTCTGAAGACCTATTATCATTTCTAACTGTGATGGAGAAAGTAATTATCACTACATTATACAATGTGCCATAGTTTCCAGGGATAATATCAGCCTGAATAATGATATTTGTTTAATCTCTGTTTTGCATAGTGGCTCTCTCACTATTACGTAGCTGTTTTCTGTTCCATCGCAGAGAGGTACGGCTGGAGAGATGGGTTCTTTCTCAGAGAAAGATAATTATATTTTGTCTGGTTATAGAAACATTAAAACAGTTTCCCGTTTGAAGTAAAAGTGTACCAAACTATCCTGTTGCCTTTTAGAAAGCACTGTATTTCTTGACAAAATGTTTAATATATATACATAAATGACATCCCTTCAAGTGCTGTGGGTCTCATGAAGCACACATGGTAATAGCAATTTTATCTCTTTATTCACATTTGTCTCTGTTTTAGGCATGAGCTTGATTAACTGCTTTGTGAAAAGTGGAAGAGTTGTTGTTATTATTTCATTAGTTGAATCATCAAGCAGAATATTATCTATTTATAGAAGACACAAATCCTGATCACGTGTACCACCCACTATCAAGTTGTTTTTTTAGAATGTGATCTCCTCTTTTTATGCTAAAACATTCATGCTTTGAAGAAAGCAAAATTTAGCATCTACTGTAAGATAATGACAAATAAAGAAGCCATTAATTTCTTTGATGGTTTATACAGATAAAACTAATCATAATTTTGCTTTTTTTACTTCTAGGAAGAACCACATAACCCAGTGTGATGGTGCTGCCGAAGAATGTTTCTCAGTACATCCGTTGTCAGTAGGAGTGTGCGTGTGTGTGTGTTTGCACATCATGTGTGTGTATATAAACACTGGTGGAAGATACTTTACCTACGTTCAGTGGTTTTTACCTCAAAAGTCTCTGTGCACTAAGCAGCTGTGTGCAACAGCTACTAGAAAGGAAAACTGGCTCTTAAGATGAGGTAATATTTTCAACCATTAGTGATAATTCAGAACTTACCTCAAAACTAATACAAGGAAATATATTTCCATTAAGCAGAATTTCACAGAATTCTCTGCCGACATCTACAGAGAACATTTCTGAGAGACTACCTGAAACTTCACTTGAAAAGCGTTTTATCTTTATATGAAAAGAAAGAAGCAAAAATAATATCAGCACCACTGTCATACCTGATCCAGAGCCCAAGAAAGTCAAAGAAAGGCTCGCCAGGACTTGTTGTGCGTTAAACTGAATGCCCTAATCTCTGAGCTGCAGAGCAGCCTTCCATGGAATATGGGACAGCTCAGTGTTTTACAGAAGTGGTCAGCCTGGCACGCAATGGGGCTTGGGCTGATACTGCAATATATTTACATTCGACAACACTGAGTGTGACAGCTTTTAAAAAAAGGTAGTCATTCTTCAGTCACACTTCAAGATGCAATAATCAACTTTGTAGACTGAAACAGCAAATTCTAATAATCTATCTCAGAGCTGAAAAAAATACAAAGGCAGAAAGAAATAAACACCATTAGCTTCTTATGCTGACCAAGTCAAACACCTGCTCTAAGGACGAAGAGAATTCCTTCCATGATACCAGAAGAAACAAAGCATTACAAAGGTGGCAGCCTGTGACTGTGCCGTGGGATACAGGTCTTGTTCTGGATCTGGCTGCAGCAATTTGGCACTTTTCTATGTGCTCTGTCACTTACAGGCTGAGGGAATCATCATAATTTCTAGTACCAGATCTCGGGCCTTGTCCCAGTTGCTTTGCCATGCTCTATGTCTTTATGTTGCCACAAAACCAACTCATCTAGCACCCTATATAATCCCACTGGGTGGCATCTGGCTCTTCTCACATCACTTATGCCCAGTCCCTAGGAGAAGGAGAACATGCAGCTCTAACTTGCGCCAAGGACCAAACCATGGTCGGCTCCATGCCCAGATCCCCACAAGCTGCCCCTGTTACTGCCTGGTCTCTTCCTGAGTTCATCAGACTAGAGAATATGAGCCTCACCACTTATGGTTTGGCTTTATAATGAAGAGCAGCTTTCCACTGCTACTAGAAAACCAGAGTCTAGTTAATAGAAAAAAAGTCTCCCCACTTCCTGGGGTGCTGTGTTAGACTTTGGTTTTGAACAGAAAAAAACTAAATAAAGCAAAACCATGAAAGCCACCACACATCTCTCTCCCATGGAACTTGGGCCCAATGTTGGGCATACACAGGTTTCCAGAAAAAAAGAAGAATATCAACTTTCTATATACAGATGCAATACAGGAATAGCTGTATGTGTTTATACATACTTAAACATACCACAGATCATTAGAAATGAGCTGATTTTTGAAGTAAATACCAGCAGGACAAGGACCTGCTGTAGACATGTAATTCCATGGCAAAACCAAAGACTGGAGAGAAAGGACAAAAAGACTAAGGGGAGTCCTCAGGCTGTCTGAATCTCACATTTAAGTAGCTTTGTGAGCTTAAGACGGATAAAATGCCAGGCACAATCTACTGACTTTCCAGGGCTATGAGCTTTGTAGGTATCTCTACTTATGAAATTCCTCGTCTTAGTCTGGAAGTATCTGTGGGTCTTAAGTGTAGATGGTCACACACATTAGAAAGGCCTGTGATGGAGAAACAAGCATCCAGGTTTCAACTGAAG
>JAOXNH010000012.1:25019882-25031458 GCA_028566575.1 Bartramia longicauda
AGGAATGTTACAGGGGGGCCTCTCTTAGTGAACAAAGCAGGCTCAGTTTGGCTCTTTTTCCCTAGCGCTACCACATCCGCACATCGTTAGTTGGAAAATTCCAGATATATGCTGTAATTTTTTGTGCTTTTTTTTCCCAGTACACTTGAGGCTTTAGTGTCCAGATGCCATTTTCCCCCCCTTATCTGTCCCTGCTAGTTTGGGTCTTTGCCAGTTGTGGTCAACAATTAATATAGCAAAAGAAAAATACAGTACACTCCCTGGCAACTGGCAGAGGCTCACAGGAAATACCAAATAAAAACTTTATTATGTATTGTTTAACTATTTTGTTTGCCTGTGGGCCACCCTGTTGTTGGTGTAATTTAGAAAAGCATGCTCCATCTGGATGATCTGTGCGCAGGCTCATTGTTCCCAGAATCTGTCACGCACAATCACTGCTTCAGCCTGTGGCCCTCTGCAGAAAGAAGCAAAGGCATGGCAGCCCTCCAGCCTGCATTCCTTTTCATTAGACAACTTGTGACCAAATGTTAGAATAGAAGAGTAACCTTTTAATATTCATGTAATTAATTTACTTTCCCCTTTAATTATAAACCTTCACGTGAAAAGAAGAAAATAAAAAGACTTCCCTTCATGATTCTCCTCCCTCCCCCATCCTTTCCATTTGCTTTTTGGGGCACGGAAGGTGCTGGGAGTTTCTTTATACATAGGTACCAGTACCTCTGTCTGTTGGGAAATTCTCATGGTCCTAATATGTTTGTGGGCTTTTACTTTATGTATTAATTGCTCTGGTACATGGAATAGATTCTGAATTATAATAAAACAGGAGAAAATAAATTCTTTCCTTCTATATGCCCTTGCAGCATCTGCTTTCTTGTCTTAATCAGTGGGGTAATCCATTGAACACAAAGCCATTCTTCTATATTTGAAAACACAATAGCCATCTAATTGAAGTTCCCTCTCATACTAAGGTCAGCATATGACTCAAAATACTGTGTCAGCTGGGATTTGGCTGTGCAGGCTTAGGTGTACAGGCAGCGCTTTGTCAGTTCTGCTTTCCTGGAAAATGGTACCACTTTTTTCAGCTGAGGTTAGACCAACGCTGAACTGGCTGACGTGATGCAAAAGCGTGCTCCCTACAACTCAAGAAGTGCATTTGTGATGCTGTAAGGTCCCCCCATACCAGTTGGTTCCAGCTGACTCAACTGGGGCCCTGATTTCTGGGTGGGAATTTCACCTCTTTGCTGCTGTGGACCGTTCAAAGGAATCCAGTTGTAGTAGGTTGTAATTTGAGCAGATGAAACTGAGATAGAAATTGCCTGTCTTCAAGTCACAGCATTTAAGTTCTTGTTGCTTGATTTTGATTGCAGTTTCATAGGCGATGAGGACATTAAGGACTCACAGAAAGCCACTCGGCATATCAAAGGGTGGGGGTCCAAAAGCAGTCAAGTATCCTATATAGGACGCGATGGTTTCTATGGGAACTGAGGAAATGTTACTGCACTTCACTCCTTTTTCTGTTATTGAACAGGTATACTGCCATGGTAAGTCTGCAAGTGATCAACGTAGAAGTTAGTGGTTTTGATTAGTTCATGCACCAACCCACCATGGGAATGGAAAGTAGCACAAGAGATTTTCTGTGGTGGCCACGTGGGCACAAAGATAATGTAACAAGTCAGGACGTTTTAGATGAAGGCATGACTTAAGAAGTTTCTGGAATGTCTTTTACTTAGTTTTAAAATAGCACTTAATTGAGTTGGGATGATTCCCCCTGTGAAGCACCTTTAGCTGGGAATAGAGCAAAAACTATGTCATTTGTCATATTAATTGCAAATTCAGGGTATAATATTTCACATATTCACTAGGAAAAAATTTCAGCTATGTGGCAAATTAAACTGCTTACATATAAAAAAGTAGCATCTTCTGTCCAGAAGGCAAAGCAGCAATTGGAAATAAAAGTGAATTCAAACACTCCTTGGCCTAAAGCAACAAGAAATTAAAAAACAGCCAACCAAGCAAAACCCAACAAAAAAATCCTTGTCATTGTATTTAGTACAGCCTCATTTTCCCTGTCAATGCAATGACTGTCCCTGTCCTTTTATGCCTCCTCACTTTCTTTTTGCTCTCTTTTCTCCTAACTCCCTCTATATACAGACTGCTAGGAATGTGCCATCAAGTATACAATATTTGCAAGAAACAAAAGATGTTAGGAACTGTGGTAAGCAGAATTAAAAGAAAGAGGTAGGATGGGCTGTATTCTAGCCAGAACACCGTAATTTCCAAAAAATAATGACGTCAGAGAACAAGCTCCTCCTACAAATCCAAACTTCTTCCCTGTTTTTACTTCCCGACCAAATAATCTTGACTACTAATGTAAAAACTCAGTAATTTAATTAAAATAAATTTAAATTACATTCCTGAGAGGACAAAACCCTAAGAATGAAGAGCAATATGCATAACTACACACAGATGCTTACAAATATCAAAGGAGAGTAATACACTCACATAAAGAAATCTTTCCTCTGAAGAATAGGAGATATTGTTAAAATCCTCAATTAAAATAATTATGTTGAATAATAGGAAGAATTAATATATTAACTAGGAATTTATCATAGTGGAAAAAATTAATGCTTGGCCATAAATATATAATACGATAAAATCTCTTCAGAAAAGGCTATGAAAGAAAACTAGATCTTGATTCACATTTGATTCAAATTTGTACAGCTCTGAACACAATGATGTTGTGTTCCCTGATGAGGGAGTCTCAAAGGGAATCGTTTCTACTCAGGAATTATGACAGCAAAGGCTTAACTGTAGCAAAGCTCTGTCCCGACATCAGAACATAAACCCATGGTTTCTGCGAATGAGCTTAGCCTGACAGGGTGGTCCTATAGCTTCCCTCATTTTACAGCCCATCATCCTCAGTTCCACTGACCCAATCCAGAATCCTTACAGCATAGATACCACCCCAATATCACACATATGCACGTACATTCCACGCAATGGGTCACTTCTTGAGGATTGTGGTGGAAGTGTGCAGGAAGATCTCTGATGAACAAGATGCTTCTACAAACACATTAATTCTTTGAATGACCCAAAGCAGTGCTCAGAGCAGGACATTTCAGCCCTCAAATGAATGTTGAATCAGGATTAAAGGGTTTCTCTTCTCCATTTTAGTGTGCACCTCTCCAGGAATTATTGAGAGGTTTGTGCTCATACCTCCCAATGAGTTCCAGAGCCTAGAGGACATGCAGGGAATCCTCAGAAGAAAATGTTAGATCCAACAGATATGACTGCCTGTTAAATACTGATGCTGTCTTTTCAAACTTCTGGGCTTAATTACAGCTACTGTCTATTGAGTTATTCGTGTTATTAATCTAATGTAAATCTAATGCGAACATCTTCTCAAGGTACAAGTTGGAAGCTTCTCTGCCACGATGATTTGATTAGCAACACTGGAAAGGAAAACTAAGACCAGGATATCAACTATATTAAAATCTTACTTCAGTTTCATAGAAAGCAGCAAATGAACAGAGAGCCTATTTCAATGCATAATAAATACAAAATACAGGTTCCCTTCACCATCAGCTGTTCCTCAGGATAAAGTATAAAATGCCTTCCGTTTTTCCATACTAGCTGTGTACTCTAGCCTACCACTGCTTGAGATGTTACTGAAGGTATAGAGGAACAAAAAATCTCTTTGATTTTTAATATGACTTAAAAAGCTTCAGGTATTTGGTGTATTTTTGACTGTACATGCCTATGATATGGGAAGATGTTCACAGTTCTCTTATTTAAAAAAATATATCTTTTTTTCATCCCTTGGTGTGAAAAATAACAAGGAAAACTTACTAGTGGAGTACCCAGGAGGAAGCGTGACACAATACACACAGTGATACTGAATACTCAATATAAAGAAGAATTAGCATCCACTTATCATGAACATTTTTATTTCTAGTCAGTCTAACAGATTCCTCAGTTCAGTATGAATCTAAGAGTTTTTGAAGAATTTATGCACTTTACTTGCTATTAGCCTGAGGGTCAGATAACCCCTTACAGTGCACCAGCTGCAGGAGAAGTCAGTTCTGCATGAGCACAGCAGTTCCCCTCTCAGACAACCTGGTATTTGCTCACCATCCTGCACACTCACGAGGCAGAGAAGAGTAAATAGTAGCTCCTTAATCCCTTCCTGGTGAGTCTATTCTTGATCATAAACCTTCTTTAAAAAGGTGAGGGCTGGAGTTATCAGGCAGATCTGGATGACAAACATCACTCAGAACAGAAGGGAAGTGAGAACACATACACACCAAGTGAAAAAAAAATAAAAATCAAAGTTCTGGGAAAAAAGTATCATCGCTTGTAAATTCTAAGAACAGCTGTAGTCTTTGTTCTTGCTTTTCTGTGAGTCAGTGGCAATGCCCACGAGCACAGAAAGGGATAAATCCGTGCTACACTCCGCATTAGCACTGAGGAGCCCCACTCTGCGGAGAGCCAGTGTGTTGGTGTGACTGCGCACAGCCTGTGCACAGAGCTGCTCGCCGCGGGGTGCCACTCTACCCCCTCCTGGGCCCCCAGAAATCTCGGCAGGGTAAATATATAGCTGATGTTGTAAACACGAAGTAGAGCGAGACAGGATTCAGGAAACCCAGGCTAAGTTCAGAAGATGTTTACATTGACTATGAAAATCTGAAAACAGTGTTTACATTGAGAGAGGCTTTCTTCTTTTCTGGCTTAATATAGATTCTTTATCCAAACTTGTCAAAACCCAATGTACACACTTTCTAATTTTTAATCTGAACTTACCTTATACAAACATAGCTTTTTTTCTTTGCTTCACTTGCTCTATGTAATGCTGCTTTTTATGCAGTTGTGTCTATTACTGCCTACCTCAAATGTAATTTTATAACATGGAAATGCTACTATTTCAGCAGTTTTGCTGATAACTGCAGTTATGGGTACATTTTCATTTTTATGCAGCAAAAATTGATGTGTTAGTGTATCTCCACTGGTAACTATAGTTTTTAAATGTTGTACTCAAAAGTATTATTAAACAATGTATTTCAATGCGGCTTCATATTCTTGAACAATTGTAAGATTTTTCTTTCACTCTTGCATTAAAAAATGGATCACCTGCAAGACCTTGTGAATTTTAGTATGTTATTTTGATACGGTTGTGTTAACACTAGGGAAAAAATAAATGGTTGCATTCAACAAAGTACCAGTGAGAATTCTATGGCCATTGCCTGTGAACCGGACAGGCATTTATATCAATACCACTGCCGAAGGTCACTGCTGCTCTCTGTAAACTCCACTTCTCCAAAGCAGTGGGAATATTTGTTCAGAGAAAGTGTCTCTATTTTTCAAATAGAATATGAACACTTGAAATGAGATCCTGGCCACAGTGAAGTCAAAGGGATGTTTTCCATTGACTGCACTGAAGCTAGGGTTTCGTACTACTGATATTCGATAATGGTGTGACAGTTCACCATCAGCAAAATTTGAAGCTAAAATCAAAATGGAGTAATTTGCTTGCTCCACAGTTTTTTCTTCTTTGTTTGTATCAAAGGATCCTTTCCAGTCAAGTGGTTACGTCTGGAGATACCAAGCTTCATGCTCAAAACTTAGCTCATACTCTAAATTCAGTTTTACTACAAACTTTCAGATATTGACGGTAATACAAATGGCCTTGGTTTCTGTTGAAAATTATTCCCTTACCCAATATATGACTTGAGTTCATCTGGGCACAGTGTATGACACTGTCTGCTTTTAATGTTCTCTGAAATTATGGTTCAAACCATGTTTAACGCTCAAAGCCAATTTCCCACAAACTAGAGAAGTCCATAGTTGAATAGCTTTTTTTTTCCCCACTCTGTTCCATACACATAATTTTTCGCAAGAAAATCCAGTTGGATTTTTTTATAAACTGATTATCTTTTTCTTTTTTTTTTTTCAGACTGGTGAAAACCAGTTTTCTGGAACTAGGTTATGCACGGACCTTGGTCCATTTAACAAGGTCAGACTGTTTATTCTTGACCAAATTCTTTCCCACTGTAAAAAGGTACTTTTAAATGCCACATTCCAAAACTAGTGCCAGTAAGTCACTGAAGCATATTTTCCCACAAGAACTGATACCGTGCACAGGCCCCTCCTTATTTAATTCTTCTGGTGTTTAAATTACATAAGGTGCAGGATGTCTTTAGTGTCACAAATCACTTAAATCTACCCATAGCTTAGTAGCACTGACTCTACAGAGTGCCAGCTGTGTCTTTAGTAACTTAGAGAGTCCCATTCATTTCAAAGTAATAGTGTCTGAGCAGCATCAGACAGAGAAACAGAAACAAAAAGACAATTAAGTACCAAATTTAAATATAAAATAAAAATAAATCAAAGGCAAAATATTCACTGTTGATTTAAAGACAGACCCTCTTATTTGCCTTACAAATTGGCTTAGTTAGACCAAGTCATGCTGATTTATACCAGCTGAAGTATGTGGCTATTATGACCTACTGCAATGGCCATAAGAAAATGTAAACCAATAAGGCCCTCCTATTTTTAAGCTGTGTTTCGAAGCTGGTTTTTATTTTGTGGAGACAGAATATAAATATACAAACAAAATTAAGGAAAATACCATTACATTAAGAAGATGCACATCCACCTCTGATTCTCTCTGTTTAGATGTTATACCGAGCACGTTTTGAGATACGTTTTTTCCTAATGTAACAGGGCCCCCAGATCAGCCCAGCATACTAAACTGCACACCAACATCTTCAAATTCTCCAGCCATTGTATTCTGCATTTTAAGAATGACTTGATTGGTTCTGTCCTTGCAAATGCAACATGAAGTACAACATGTAAGAATCATGTGAAAAACGTATATCCAAATAAAGTGGGGTTAAAAAGCAGCAGCTAAATCTTTTTTTCTAAGATGTACTGACATTGAAACTACAGTACCAGTGATGGAAGTGTATTCTTTGAAGTGATCAAAATATGAACATAAGAAATACATATTACTCTTAGCGAATATTAGAAGAAATTTACTCAAGTACTCATGCTGAAGCTGTTTTAAAATACAGAATAGTCAGGAAAAGAGAGTTTGATTATACTTTGATTCCAAGAGAACACCTGAAAAAGTATCCCCCCCCCCCTAAACTGAAAAATATTCAAAGGTTCTCCTATCTGTTTTTTTCACTGGAATGCCAAAACCTTCAATGAGTCTATGACTCTATGCTCTAATGTGAAATCCACGCCATATTCCTTTCTTGCACTTGAAGAACTCAGTCACACTCTTCAACAGAAAGCACTTCAAAAAATCCAGAAATAACTGGGTTTCCATGTATGGTCTTACCATTTTGTGAAAAAACTACTTGTTTTCCATACTGTAATGAACCCTGTAAAAGAGCTAAAATTTTTGTTCATCATCACCTCAGAAGTGCCAGGCTTTATGCTCGAGTGAACTAAACAGCTACTCAGTAGAAACAGTGCCAGTACCAACTAGCACTTAGTTCGCATCTATCTCAATACCACTGATACTCCAAGTGGATTAAAAGTATTACTTAATTATTCTCTGAAAACTACTGCCATAAGTGGTATTATGAGATGTTCATACCACTCTAGAAAGTCTCAACTGATTTACAGTACTCCCAACGATGGCAGTTCCTGACAGCTTTCATTTTCAAGCCCATACCTTACTTTTAGGGGTAGTAAGAATTTCACAGACTTAGGCCTAACATTTTCTTAGACCCAAAATCTTTCTGCTATGAATATAACAACATATACCTAGAAGGAAAACATTCCATGTTTTTCACAGACACAATATCCTCATGTTGTATTAGTTTATAGAGTCTTCTGCCTGAAGATTTAATCAAAATAGGGGACTTGCATATTAATTTTTTAGAGGACAGGTGAGGAGGGGCAAGAAGACATGAAGTGATGACGGAAGTCATGTATTTCTTTGTTTTGCTTCATAAAGAAGGTGCAGAAAATCCCGTTTCCCCAAACAAATCAAACAGGAAGATATAGTTTTCCTTTAGGACTTATTCCAAATACTCCACCCAGAAGCTCAGCTCTCTCAACGCTTTTCTGCACATGTTCCTACTGAAGTCTGTGTGTGATGTGTGTGTATTTTTGCACTGCTGCCCATGCTTCTCTCACTCTCACAGACAGCTTCTCAACCACCGCTGCCACTTCTGCATTTCCGTTCAGATGTCAGTCAAACCTGCTCACCCATATAGCTTATATTGCTAACTGGACTTCCACGTCATGTGTTTTGGGTGGTGGTTCTTATTATTTCAACTATGTATTCCAGAAAGTGCTTAATTGCTTTTACAGGTTTATCCCAAACATGCCATTGTTTTTATGCTTCAATCAGACTTCATTTGACCAGAAGCTGTCCCAGCTCTCCTCATATCTTAGTGTTCCTTATGACTCACCAGGGCCCAAATGGCAATGGCATCAGGATTGACTTGGGCTGGACTCATCTCATCTGACTGCAGGTCTAAATACCTTGTAGATATTCACATCTGAAGTTGACAGTCAGTGGAAAGAAGTAGGTACTTTTAGAGTCTGATTCATCTGACCTGTCTTCTTTTGACATAACTCACTCTTCACTTTACTGATTACACTGATTAGGAAACCTCCTTTGATTACTACTAGGCTACTTACTCAGTGGACTAGCTTAGAGTTGGATGTCTGCACTTGGTCAGATAAATCCCACTTTCTACGCCAGGAGAAATTCATCCTGACACCTGTAGTTATCACCTGCTGTTTCTCCCCACCCCTTGTTTCCTAGTTGATCCTGTATCTGATTTTTAACTTCCAGACCTGCTACCATCTGCCACCATCGTTGTGTTACCCAAAGATGATACCATATTCCACCCACCAAACACCTTTTTGATTCACATATCACAGTGCTCTCATCTGCGAAGCTTTTAACTGAACAGGAGATCATTCCGGCTGTCTTAGTCAATAAGCCATAAACATTTGTCCTTCTGTAAACTACATGAAAGGAGAAAATGGAAGTCTTTTGAGGATGCATGTTTCTTTGCCAACATATTCCTCACGGTTCCACTTAGGGCTGCGCTTGCAATCAGAACTTCACCAAGGCACTCAATCTGTCCTATCCGCAAACTTTCTCCC
This sequence comes from Bartramia longicauda, assembly GCA_028566575.1. Classification (NCBI taxonomy): domain Eukaryota; kingdom Metazoa; phylum Chordata; class Aves; order Charadriiformes; family Scolopacidae; genus Bartramia; species Bartramia longicauda. The sequence continues at coordinate 25,029,015 of JAOXNH010000012.1, forward strand.
ATACAAATTACAGTGAAGATCCTGTTGAGATTTGAGCACTTCTAAATGCTTCGTTCTTGTTGAGTGGCATAAGTTCTTTCCATATACCGAGATCATCATCTAAGTCTGTGGTGTTTCTGCACCAACATTGCCACGGAACTCTAAGCTCTAGAGTGTGTGCCAAGTATGAACCAAAAAGGGTTTTGAAAGGGTTTCGAAAAGGGATAGGTGAAGGGAGGACAACTCGTAAGAACCATTTCCAACACTGAAAATTAGAAAGTCTTACTCTTTTGCTCACTTATACCACTTTTCACCTAAAACCATTCTGCAATGTTGGTCAATGCATAAACAAACTTTCTGTACTAGTAGCACAGTGCTCCATACAGGTGAGTGGCCGTGGAGTTGGCAGTTCTGTACAGCTGCAAGTTTCTCGTCTTTAGTGGAAACGCCTCCCTTCATGGATTTTGTGCACAAGGTAAAAGATCTCTTTTGGAATCAACTCACCATCCACCAGGGATCTTTCTTCTGTTCTGCAGAACAGAATATATATATTTTCAGATCATTTGTGCTAGGAATAAGGCTGTCAAAAACGTTTCTTCCAAAAGCAGGTCATTTACCTTAAGTACAGCAGATGAATCCGTGCAGAACAGGAGAAAGAACTACACCAGCTCTAGCTACTCAACTTGTCCCAGCCAAAGACCTCTTCTCTTGCTCTCAATTGCCTTCAAAATTTTTTGGACAGTGTACTTTCCCCTGTCTTTTGGACCCACTTGACATTATCTACTGGTAACAGTCACAGTGAAAAACAAGTACTATAGCACTAAGGGTGCTATTTATTCATTGTAATAAACAGTAATTCTTTTAAGTTGAAGCTATTGATTTTGAGTGTTAGTAGCGATACAAAATAAGGTGCTGTCATTTTCTTCTGAATCATAGCTAAGGGGAAAGCCCAAGAACTAGATGAAGGCGCATCTCTGTCTCTATGTATTTCTTCAAAAGTTCTTTCTTTCTTTCCTGCCGGACAACAATGAACGAGCTGTTTACACGGCAGGTTTCCATGGTTACAATCTTGCATGGGGCCCACATGGTACAACTTATATCTTTGTTAAATCAAAAAAATATCTCCTGCTTTCTAAGCAGAAAGTCCCTGCTCTTGTTATTCCTCTCATAAATCTACAACATGACCTCAGAACACAATCAGCATGAACCTGCAGGTGGTTGCCTTCCCTCCTTTTTCTTGCATCCAACTTTTCTCTTGTATCTGTGCTTACTTGCTTCATTGCTCATGTTTTGTAATGCTAGTTGTTTTGGTTTTGTATTTTTTTTTCTTTTTATCATCTGCTCTTTGTCACTCAGGCTCAGCAAATGATCAAAACTCTGATCCTGTTTCAAATCAATCTGAACTTTAAAAGCCAAAATGTCTTCAAACAGTACGCAGTCCTTTTTTTCTTCTTCTTTACTGGAAGGCTACTACAAGTTCCTATGTCATTATGACAGTTGCCCTGGAGAGCAGAACAACTTGCCCACTGCAAACCAATTGCCCACAAATCAGTTCTTCCAGTTTGACCACAAGTTTAAAGGATATTTTCATAGACTGTCTGTAGTACGAACAACTTTTGCCTTGCACTCATTACAGGGTAAATTCAAAGCAATCATTAGCTTATCTGCTACTTTAGCTGTTCTGATTTGCACTTGAATTCTACATTCTCCATTTTCAAATTCAGTTTTCCCAGTTGCAATGGACAACTTCTGTGTGCATTTCAGAAAAATTTGAAAGTTTATTTTCATATTTCCTGCCTAATTTTTTTAGTACATCTCATTCGGCAACTAATATATGACCTTTCTGCACATTTCATAGAGCCAGATATACATTTTATTAGACTAATTTTGACGACTGCTATCTGACTATCATCTATCTGACCTAAACAAAGACTCAAACCACTGCTTGCACCTCCAATGTCTGACTTTCAGTCTGGAGGAACTTCCTGGACTGTACTTGGAGGTTTGGATATATACTAATATGTCCTGGCTGGTTTTGTATTTTTGAAAGGCACTCTGCAGCCATCTTTCATGACACTTATATTTAATGGAGTTATTTCTTAATGTTGGCACTGACGTTGATTTTTCTTGTTTTATAAACTGAATATAGTATTTTTCTACTTACCTACAAATGCAATTTATCAGATCAGAATCTCATTTTCCATTGCCTTTTAAACATAGAACTGTTCTCCTAGAGTTTCAGACAAGCACATTCTGTGCTAGCTGTATTATCTTTCAATAAGAAAGTATTCAATTTCCCTGGCAAATCTTACAGATCCCCCAAGAGCCTTTGGCTTCTCTGCTTTACTTTGATTGCAAATCCCACTCACTGCTAATGCATCTTGTCAGGTGTCTGTCTGTTGTAAGAACGCAAGTGTCCTTAGGTGTCCTTCTCTTCTTCTCTTCTCTTCTCTTCTCTTCTCTTC
>JAOXNH010000012.1:25051225-25065466 GCA_028566575.1 Bartramia longicauda
ATCACCTCTCGGTACAGCTTTGTGCTCTCAGCTTTTAAAAGAGAGTTGTGATTGCCTCTAATAGCATGGATTTCCTTCTCTGGTCGTGGGACATCATTGCCATTTCCTCTTAATAGACTTTGCTTCCGCATTCCCAAGCTGTATTTTGGGACATACTAAGCACATCATCACTTGTTGCAATCCTTGTAGAAGCTCTCCTGATGTAATCAGATAAATTAGTCCACCCAGAAAATCCACAAAGCTGGATGTGATTCCCTTTTAACTAGTTCCGTATGCGTCTGAGATGAGTTCACAGAGAGCACTGTCTCACTCCCTGCCAGAATCTACAAACTGCAGTAAATTATCAACCCCTGACAAGCTGATTCTCCTGCAGTGCTGCTCACACCGGTCCTTGTGAGGTACCAACAAGCAAAACCCTTCCCTAGAGGAGAAGGCATCTGAGTCGGCTCTACAGCTATTTACCAGCACCTTCATGACACCCATGGTCCTAACAGCCCTTTTTAATTTACTCAGACTCCACAAAGGGTTAAAAATATGGCATATGTTGACAGCCGACACTCCTCACTGACAGGAAAGACTCACTGCTGTGGGGCCGGGGCCTTGGCGTCCCCTTCCCCACAGCTGTCTGTGGAGAGCAGCTCATCGTCTCCACTCCTTTAACCTCAGGATAACGTCTGGAGGGGACCCGGTGCCACAAGCATACTTCTTTTTTTAACGGCCATTTCCTCTCTGGTGTAACTTGCATGACAGCATGTGACAAGCAGAAATTAATGGGGACACTGCTGTGCCAATACCTCTTGAATTGCTTTGACACTGGCTGCAGGCTGCCTGCTTGGCCACCCAGCCAAGACCTCACATGAAACGTGGCAAGGGGCCCGCAGCTCTATTCACTAACAAGCCAGCTGGTCAGTGATTAGAAACCCCAAACAATGCTGTGCACATACATCAAGAAAAACGCTTTACAAACAGCTTCGGACTCAGGAGGTAAAGTCTCCTAGACAAGTAAATCTGTGAAGTTATCTTCTGGGGACTGCTGACTTAAGCTAACATTAGAGATAACTTGGGAGGCCCTGGGAGATGACTGTCCCACATCATCACCTGAGAACAAGAAGGACTAACCCCAGAACAAAGACTAACATCTCACCGTGCTCAGAATCATGGGCAAACAGCTTAGACCACATGGATTCTGTTCCAGAGGAGCATTCAAATTACGTAAATACATAGAGATTTATGCTAGACTGCTCTTCCTAACGGTCTATCAACACTGTGGCAACATTACCCACATTTCTGCAGAAACTCTCCCTGGTTTTGTCTGCAATGGGCCATCAAGAAGGCTGAGATTTGTTTATACGCTGATACATAACAACAAAGGATGAGACTTCAGAAGTATCCCAGGGGATCTGGATGGCCAGATCTCCTACACCCAAGGCAGCTTTGAACGTTTCAGCCAAGACTTTTTTGAAAACTGTCAAATCCTTGGCTCGACACAAAAGGCTCAAGACGACTGCTCCTTTAATTTCTCTCTCAGTTGTTTTTTTTTAAACAGGATCTGCTAAAAATGCATGGATTTTATGAAACACCTGCATAGCAACAAGAAAATAAGTTACGCTTTTTTAAAACAGAGAAAAAAACAGTCAATAGGATCCTACAGATTAGAACCCCAAACCTCATTTAAAGTCAATAGAACTTGGGCACCTAATTCCTATGGCTCCTTTGAAATTATAAACTCAGCCAGCAATTTTTGTTTAATAGAAAACTCGTTTAAACTTGTAACACAGGCCTGCTCCATTTCCTGATATATAAGGAAATACATTTTGTAACATAGCAGGTGCATAGGAGCTCAAGGCACTGTCAAAGCGGCGGGCAGGACAGCAGAGTCACTTCTATGAATTAGAAATTGGGGTTACTGTAGAGTTTGGACCGTGGACCTAATTAATTTTGATTGCTTCCATCACAAAGATTCAGCAGTCACAAATGGCACTTGCAAGCTGAGGAAGAAGATGGCCTCATACTAGGCACAACCAAAGCCCAGAGAAGTCACTGGGACTCTATCCATCAATTTTCAAAGACCTGAGCTGGTCCCACTGCTTTTTAATATTTGCACCCTCCTCCCACACTCATTGGAACCAGCAGGACCTTCAGAGAGATGTAGCCAACCTTCCCTGAGACAAAAGTGTCAGCACGACACCAGACATCAAAATACAGCCGTTCTCTAGAGCCAGACCTTCTTTTACTAAATAGTTAACAATTTCTCTTAAGATGTGAACACAGAGGAGAGTCAGAAGAAAATTGCTTCCTAATCTCTCCAGGGAACACATAATAAATAAAACTTAGTTGTGCACTCTTTAAAAGCCACTTTTCAGCAATTTTTTTTGGTTGTAATGTACTTGCATGGCAAAAGTGTGGTGATGCTGGTCAGTGCTGCCCATCACTGGGGTCAATTGCTGCCCGAGTTCTAGTCACAGGAGTTCATTTAACTTTGCTGCCTCTCTTGCTCCATATTATACACTCAGGGATAATGGTTAACTATTCAGGAGTGTTCCAAAGTACTGGTTAATGTTTGTTAAGTACTCCAAAGATCTGCAGTTTGCTTTCAGTTATAAAGGCATAACAACCTTCAAGAAAACCAAGGATATACACGAGGGAAGATTTTTTGGATGGAAGCTATAGGTAGAAATTGACTTCAGGGAAGGGCTGAGAGGGGACAGTGGCCTTCTGGAACAAGCTTGGCCAGGAGCCCCAATCCAAACACCGTATGTACATCTCTGTGATGCTGATACAGCACTGCATGAACTGGCTTCAGGATGAGAATCTCACTGATGCCTCAGTACACCCAAATCAAAAGTAAGGAAAAAGAGATTTGTTTCTTGGAAGCATGGAGCAGATCGAGTTGTTCTCCATACTTTCAGTAGCAGTTCAGTTGCAATTCTATTATGTTGAATTAAAAAATCAATAGCTCTTGAACCAACAGCTTTACAAGGGGAACAGGCAAGCACTGCATCCTACAGACAAGGCAGAGAGAAGAGATTTTGCAAGAGGAGTCAAGCAAGTGCACAAAGTCTTTTCACCGAAAGGATAGGAAGTTTGCTGATAGCACCAGCCTAGGGGAGTGGCTGCCCACTTACACAGTCTAGCACTTTCTGATTTCTCTTCTGATTTCCTACCTTTTCCTTTACTTCTTTCTTTCCTCCCGTCATTCACCCTGTTTCCCTTTCCCGCCCCATCCCCAGTTCTGACCCTTCTTTTCACGCCTTCACTGCGCCCCATCCCTCTCAGCCATTTCTCCTCCCACCCCACTCGCCCTCAGACCCTGTGGTCCGACTCCATCCCTTGAGGTCGCTGCCTCCCACAGGCCTGGTGAACCCGAGCAAGGTGGGTCAGAAGACGCCAGCCATCAGCACCCCTCAGCAGCTCACCTCTGGGTTTCAGACACAACAAATCCTAATGGGCAGTGATGTGCCCGAGATGTGGCTGCAGTGGTGGGGCATGGTCCCACACATCTGCCGAGTTTCTCTGAAGCGCCGTGGGCCATAGCCCCTCTACTTAGGAGCAAAATGACACTGATTTACACTAGCGTAAATTAGTGTCAACCTCACCTTGTTTTCTTTTGAACACTTGACTGGTTCTTAAAAAAGGAGGCATCTTCAACTCCTAGTGACACCATGAGTGATGAGCCAACTTATTTCTTAATGTTGGCACAACAGACAAGAATCAGCTCTGCTTTGGAGGTGAGGGTGAGGCTTGGGGGTGCACCACAAGGTGCAACATCAGATTCAAAGGTCTTCCTGGGAGGGGAGAAGATTTCCCCCAGTGTTTCACAGGCACAATATGCTCTCCCTTCCCCCACCTCCCCGAATGCTAAACAAAACAAACTCTAAGAGATTTTTAATAAAAGATATATTAGACGTTAACTTGTAAAAAGAGCCAACCAACAGAACAAACTGCTTCCACGAATAAGGATCTTTTGAAAGTAGTGTCACAAATGACGCATGTGACAAACGTAGCTTGTGACAAACCCATCATTGCTTCTCAAAAGGGTAACTTGTGACAAGCAAAAAAAGTAAGCATATTTGGGAAACAAAACTACATGTCCTTTTGTGTATCTTCACTGTAAGCATTGATGGAAAACCTACGAGGGTAAAAGAAGCCGCGATGCAGAGGACCTGGAGCATATATGTCTGTGTGCTGCTGAATCAGGCCCTAGAAAGAGAAGGCTTTTGTTTTCCCTATCAAAAAAAACCCCCATTACTAATCATACAATACAACATCAAACTCTATGTTATTCCAAAATGTCAGTCAGTTAAGTAGAAACAAACTGTATCTTCAGAAGGGCAAATGAGAGAGGCTGGGGATCACTATCAAAGGACTGCTGTTTTCTTTTGTTTATTAAATAGCAACTGTATTATTTACTGCAGCTTTGCAAGCCAGTGAGCAGCTGGGTGTCACACATTTCCATGCTGTGTAACCTCTCCTTATGCTTCGTTAGATTCCTTATCGGGACCAGAAAAAAAGAAATCTCTCTGTTATGCTCTTCCTGTGGCAAAGGAAAAGACAAGATGATGACTTTCCAGCTCATTTCACTTGTACAACATTCTCATCAATCACCATGGGGTAGGTCTTTGTTATTTTCACTGAAGGACTGTTCTTAGTTTTCCACCACAATAAAGCGTGACTCCACTAACTAGCAAATCAAGGTTACCTCCACCACATTTGCAAAGGAACAAAACGCAAACATAAGGCTAAAGCTTCTCCCGAAATATTTTCCAAGGCCCCAGTTTCACAGACGCAAGCCTAAGCTGAATTAGGTCTGAATTCTTTTCATCGGAGTGAAGGTTAAAGTCTGAAACGCTCAGAGCAGTTGAGGTAAGGAAGCCAGACTAACCATTTCATCAAGAACCAAAAGTTTTCTGCTTGTTTTGCGACTTTCTGCTCCAGAAACCAAGCAAAGAAACTGTGGTTTATTTTTATTTTCGACTCTCTGTCAAGTATGCATCTCTCTGCAGTTTTGGTTCACGATAGCCCACGCAGCTTGGCCTCTGCTCTCCTTTCCCGATGTCTTCAATAAGCCCTATAGACACCGGCAGGAATTATGCGAGCAAACAAAAAGCAAGAAAGGGATCTATTCCAATCAAGACAAAAACATAATAAAAATGCTTTGTAAGATGGTCTCTCCTCCTTTAACTTCATGTTTTTATATGTCTTTTCCTTTTCGGTCTGTGTTGTTTCTCACCGAATGACAGTTCCACACAACGTGCTATTGTAATAACAAGCATATGGCTCAGAGATCGCTGTCGACTTTCTGAAGTCTCAAATTAGACATTTTATTTAAAATACATGAAAGACATCTGTATACTCTTTCATTAAATGCATTTTACATTTGTAACATCCGACGTATTCTTTTGGAACCACTTCCATTAAAACGCTGACTCTGGGTTTGGAGAGCAAGTATTTCGTTTGTAGCACTAAGGGAGGAGTATGTTACTGTCAAAATTTGTCTCTAAAAAGTCCTTGCTAAAATATTTACTCTGCTTGTCAGAACAGGAATATCTGAAGTTAATTCCCAATGAAAGAATATTTTAGAATGATTCATAAACTAGTTGTTAAAAAAAGGCAATGTGCTGCCATTCCAGTGCCCCTTCCCTGCTGTAAAACTAAAGGAGAAAGGACTCTGCGTTTGCATCCACAGAATATTATGGCATTTTGGAGCCTTTTGAGATTCCTTAATTGCAGTTATGCAACAGAGCTGTCACATCCTGAAACAAAGGACAAAAATTCAGCAGCTGAATTTATTGGCTTGGAAATGAAACAGTCTTAAGAGATGGCTAACATGTCTTCTTGATTATTTTTGGCATTTTAAAGTTACAGTGCGATACTTCCTATTGCATAGACCAAAGAAGTGGGACTTTTAGAAATACTTAGATTTTTTATGGCACTGTTCATAAAGTCACATATTTAGCAACAGTGAAAACTGCTGAGCAGTAACCTTCCTTGCAATTAAGCCACTAATTTCAATAGGCTTTTTATGGTATAAGATACTGTTCAACATTAATAAAGATATAATGTGCTGCCTTCTAATGAGTTGGTCACAAGGGTAAAAAACAGCTTCTTCTTTTAAATGGGTATTCTCAAGGTCATGATTTTCAAAGACAAATGGGATAAATTCTGTAGCCAGAACAGTTATAACATTAATGGAAAAAAGAAATAAAGAAACCAGTCCGTGGAACCTGTGATCCCCTGGAGCCCTGTTCCACCCCTGAGCCAGCTCACCGCGAGCACCAACTCCCACACACTTCATGAACAGTCAGGAGTCTGGTTCCCAAGGCACAGAGAGTGCTTACACAGAAGTTTTGAGGGGACGCTACTTCCTCGCTCTGACAAAGCACCGAAACACAAGAAAAACGCATGTTCATGACTAATCTGAGACTACAGAAAACAACGGTTTCAATTCTCCTTTGCTAACCTTGGAATTCATTGGGTCAGTAGCACAGAATAACAACGCATTCTCCTCTCAGCTCCTCTACTTCACACTCTTTAAACCTCACTGCTTCTAAAGCTGGACCAATCTGTTTGCATAAAACTCAGCAGAAGCTGATATGCTGTGCTGGAGCAGAGCCTCTGCTCCCTTTGGGGTTTCTCCTTCGAGGTCTGAAGCTGAAGGTTCAGGTACATGCCCAGCATGAGTTTAAATGTTTTATGGATACTGACATAAGCACAGTACAACTATATCAGTAACAGAGAGGTAGGAAGAGCCTAAAATATTGATGCTTCTGAGTCTTTGGATAAGGCTTCCGATCACAAAATTAAGGACAGATTTAATCTAGGAGCTCTTTCCTTATTGCAGACTGTTCAGGCTTTGCATGGAACCCAATGAAAGGCTGTTGGTAACTGATGCTGAGAGCATTGCACCACTTGCACCCTGCAGGAACCCTGGGACACCAGCAGTTACACCACCGCAGGATCCCACCCACCCTTGTGCTCTGCAGTACCGACGCTGGCAAATATTACAAAACCACGTCTGCTTGATTAAAACTATAAATAAATTAATCATCTTAATTTCTAAATAATTTCCCTTGCTGTGGCACCAAGAGCAAACAACAAGCAGTATTTCTGTTGTTTCACTTCTGTTTCCATTCTAAATTTTCTGCCTACTGGCAGCTGCTTGCGAACTTACTAATAATTGTGTCTTTGTTTGGACTTCTTAAAAAGACGGATATTCTCAAAATGGAAGAAAGCTCATTTTATTTCACTTTGAAACATGAGAAACCTGTAACATGAACCATACGCTGATTACAGAGCACTGATACATAAAGGAAGCAGTTGTGTGAATGTGTGAAGTGGCTGTGGTGGGGAAACAGCAGAGCAGAGCAGAAGCACTATTTCAGACAAATAATGCTGTTGTAGGATCTGATTATCATGACCCATGTTTAACAAGATATTGTGTGAAGGCCAGCCAAAAAGGAGGATCTATTATGGTGGGCACTATACAGTCAAGGGGTTTCATACAGCCTCTTCCATTAAAAGCTCACAAATAAAATGGACAAGATAGACCCCAGGTGGAGAAACAGTGTGACAGTTCCATGGTACTGCTATTTTATGGGGGTAGAGTCAGGAGGGGATAAGCACAATGGAAAGAAAAGTGATGGAGAGAAAAGTTCTGGAGGGAGAGAAAGAAGGGAAGAGAAGAGTGCTGCCCAGCGTAAATACAGAGTGAGAGCCAGGTGAAAAAATGAAGGGGGAAGGGAAGGGCAGGAGGAAGAAAGGGCTAGAAAAAATGGCATTAGCACAAGCAGAGAACATTGAGTTGAAACCACTGGAAGCTCTCTGAGTGTCGGAGGTTTGGCTGGTGCCACGGGCTGGAGCCACAGGCTGGTGTCACTGGCTGGTGCTTCTCTGCAGTTTTGTCCCTGGTGGCCAGAGGCCGGGAGGAGCTGTGCCTGCTCTGAGATGGACTCTGGCAATCAGCAGATACACATGTGTGTGTATATACACGTGTATGTGTGGTATGCCCTCACGTGCATACATATACACACAACATACACCACACCGCGCCCCGGCACAGGAGATGTGGTGCTACATTCTCTATTCCTGTGCTTCTGGCTCTTCTCTAAGCGCCTGAGTCGCCAGTTCTGGCCTCTTCTGGCCTACAGCTATTTTGAGATCATGAACTTCACAGACAGTGCAGTGATCACCATCAAGTTTCCCTTTCCTTTTCTCCCACTTGCTCAAATAGCAACATTTTTTCTGCAAATATGTTAGAGGACTTTTACAATAATTACATGTATATATGTATGTGTGTTAATGTGCCTATATTTTAAGTTTTACATATGAAAACATGCAATACAAAATAATTCCATCCCTATCCATTTGTACGGAACTTTGTTCTCTGGCATAAGCTAAATACATCTGTTAGAGAGAAAAAGAAGCAAACACAATATAACTTGATTAAATCAGCGTGCCACTAAAGCACCACACCTCAAATTAATTTTTACTGTGGGATACAATAACCTGACTATTTACTGGCATGAAAGCAGTGCGTACAGCTAGTGCAAGAGTATTAAACTTCTCTTGGGGTGGGACAGGGGAAACAGTTTTATAAAAAAAAAACCTTACTTGATGACTATATTATCTTGTATTAGCTATGAGTTATCTGTGGCTAACATTTGAATTACTTTACACAACAGCTGTGTATTTGCTGTGAATAAATACGGACACGTTGTGAATTTTCCAGTATAGAGAATCTGAGCTGCAATCACTTGGGCTGGCTGCGATGGGAAAGGAATCCTGCCACTGTGTCCCCGGTCAGTGGAGTTCAACCCCGAGAGTCTGGAGTTCAAAACAAAAAATACCTTGGCCAGGTTTCCCAAATATCTACCTTGTCATAGTTTGTCTCATTCCATCTCCTCTTCCTCATCTCTGTGTGCCTGTTCTGGGATGACCTGTGGCGTTGTGGGTGTGTGGGGGCACAGGGCCTGATTTCCTCCCAGTGCAGAGACTGCTATTAAGCAACTGATTCCTATCTGTGCCCACGAACATCAACAATGGCTCTTAGAACCTCTCCTCTTTATCTCACATCTGCTGCAGTCCGGCCTTCAAATTACTTGTCAGAAGGAACATATGGCTTGAAGGCAAAATTTAGAACATGGGTAAATCCAAACATGTCAGTCTATTGTTCTGCCACTGCTTTACATGCACCAGGAGCTGCAACAGCTCTCTCTTAATTGCTTTAACTCTGGCATCTCTTCTCTGGTGAAGAGAAAGGCTCTGAAAACACGAGTGATGCTTCTGCGCATCGCCGAGGCAGGATTTACGTGCGGAGCCAGTTCCGACTCTGCACCACCACCAGGAGACAAGGGAAGCACCTCCACAATCCCCCCCTCCCCGAGGCGCTGCCACGAGCTGTGGAACCCTGCGGCCCCGTCTGCGATGTCCTGCCCCACAGCCCAGCCCCACTGCCACCCCTGCCTGGGCAGGGTTCCTTCCACCTGCTCCCTTTCTTCCCTGCGGCACCATCGAGCACTTCACAGGGCAATTGCTGCCACACTGATGTTCCAACAGCAAACCCCAGGGTCAAGAATAACCCGAGGGCGCCTCAAGGGAACCCAGAGCAGCAGGATCCGTAAGCTTTTGTTTGCATCACACCAAGTTCCAGCTCTGCAGAACTAACAGAAATTAAATGAGCTGATCGCAACATTTCACTTCCAGTGTTTGTAATACTGCAATTTTGCAATGACTTGATCATAAATTCTCTTCTACCAAAGGCTCAATCTCCATCCCTGCCCACAATTCAGAATCTTTCTCAGTTTCTTAATACTCTTTGACTTTCTGAATAGAGATGATTTCTGGCCCTCCATCTATTGAAAACAATAGCTTCCTTCTGACTTCAAACAGGCTGTGTCCTTAGGGCCCTACTGGGCTGTCCTGCTGCCTTGAGAGTCTGGGGCTAAAAGAAAAGTAGGTTGAGATGTCTATTCAGAGAGTCCCTCACAGACGTCTTTTCCCAGTGACATTTCTAATTCAGTGTCATTGTTTTGAAAGACTAAAATTATTATTTTGCACAGGTTGCTTTCATGCATTATGCTACAACGTTGCTTGACTGCCTTCCAAGCTGGAACAACTGAAAAAATGTGAAGCGCTCCAATGATTTTAAATCACTCTAGTCAGGACAGGGTGATTGAAAATGATTGGAGTGCCTCACATTTTTATGAGCTCTCAGTTTGCAGGCAACGGAGGCCTGGGCAGTCCTGGGCTACAGCACTGCGAAAAACCAACTCTTCGTTAACATCAGTTTGAACACGTTTGCATTTGGGTTTGGAAACCGTAGGGATTTGGAGACATTTAATGCCACCATAATTAAAATCAGTGGCTGCACACTGACTGCAAGAAGGCCTGAGCTACAGAAATAACTGCACAGATACAGCACTGTATTTAGCGGCACCCTCTGGTTGCGGCCCCTTCCCTGGAGCCACCGCTCCTCCAGCCCCTGGGTCAGACTGTACCTGCACCACCGCCCCACGGAGGGGTGGCTGTGTCCCCACAGGCAGCACAGCCCGGGAGAGAAATGACAGCACCTGCAACAGAGGCAACACCCTCCTCTGGAGAATACCCTTTTTCTAAGGTTTAGCTCCTTCGGAGCTGCCACTCGTGCAGGGCACCTGCTCTCCCTCCTGCTGCCCTTCTGCCTCCCCTGGGAGCAGGGTAACAGAGGAAACGGGAAGAGATTCATCCCTCAATAATGTGTCAGTTCAGTCCTTTGGTTTGTCATTTATTTATAGAGGCAACTCCTTCTTATTTCATAACACGGATTCAGAACAAAATTTATTGCAAGACACTCCACAAAGAACGAGATCCTGAGCAGCTGTAAAGGGACGTCACTTCACTGAAGGTGATGGACCTACACCTCTTGGTATCGGCTGGGGATCTGATCCGTTATTTGGGGACTCTAAACTCCTCACCAAGTTTTGCTTCTTTCTTTACCACAAGGGCACTGACAGGAAAATGTTAGTAACAGCTCTTCTCTTAGCATCTTTCTTATTAATTTGAGTAGGCTCTTTTTTTAGTGGCTTCTAACTTTGATGTTGTTAGATGTGGCCACACTCTGCAGACTCTCAGTACTGGCGAATCCGTTTTCCTGGAATATCTTGTGTTGTTTTCAGAACTGCGTGACTGTGTGACATCTGCTCCGCTTGTGACACGTGATGGGCTGTGCAGGTACACCGTGGCAGATGGCTGATGACTCACCTCACGACACCGAGCGCTGGTTTGCTTTCTGAGAAGCAGCGTCTTCATATTAATTTGCTCAGAGTTTTGCCAAGATGTGGGGGGTTTGCCTGGTTTGACAGCAGCTATTGTAAGTTACAGGAAATGCACCAGGCAAGTTTGTTGTTCCCTCCCATTCTTACAGGCTCCTTGGCCCGGCAGAACAAGGCGACTGGAGGCAATGCTGAAGAGCCACTCCTAAACCACTTAATTTACAGCTTTATATACTAAGCCACCACATGCACGTATTAATTCAATGCTAAATATTGTTAGATACATTTCAATAGCTTAAATCAACAAACAGCAACTTTTTTGCAGGCACGTGATTTCCATATTAAAAATGTAATTAGTGCTCTAACAACCATATCCATATCGAAATACTTTAAGATCAGAAAAGCTGTGCCAGCCTCACAAGCACCTCCTCACAGTGTGACCACCCAGCGTAAACACGCTTCAGCCCCAAGCACTAACACATCAAAATGCCTTAGTGGCCTCAAGTATTTTTTTAAAAAAACCTCTTCTGTGGCAGAGATGGGTCATTCCCGTTTCCACTACCCTCATGTCAGCCGACAGAAGTTCCCAACGAGCCAGGTCTCTCAGACACTCAACTGCCGATGCCATGAACATGACCAGTGGCATGTGCCCGACTCACGGCAGTGTCCTACGGAAACCGAGCTCCCACCTCCCATTTCCACACACACTGCCCTGAAGTTAAAGAGCATCCCAAGAAGAAAATTCTTCTTTTTTATTGTGCCAAATTATCAGACATATCAGGTGGGTAAAACTAGTAAACTACGTGTGCAGATTAGCGCTTATCAAGAGCAAACCCAACAATTCCCTCCACCAGCAGGTAGCCCCCATGAAATCTGTGCTCACTCACTCTGGGACTGCAAATTTAAACAGGCTTTTAGTCCAGTGCTCACCTGTTCCATTACCTTTAAATGAAACAGCTTGAAAGATACTTCACACTGAGATTTCAGAGGCTTGGTCATTCCCTTCCCATCCATTTCCATATATTCAGTTAGATAATGTGTCAGCTGCTTTGCATGTTGCCGTCACAGTGTTGGTTACACTGAAATACAGCTCCCTTAGGTAGTACCACAGTCCTCCTGGAAGGCTGTAGAACCGTAAGAGCATTACCGTAATGAGTCCTCCAAATGCAAGAGGTACATTCCAGTCTTCTGCTGAGACTGAATCAAAGTTGTATCCATTTTTTTTTAAAATTTTATTTTATCCACTAAGGTTGCTAAAAACCACAGTTGCTGGAATTGACTGATGTTATACATATGTGACTTTGATACAAGTTTGAAGATCTCTATCAGTTTTATGTCTAATTTTATACTGCAAGATCAAACAACTCCTAAGTTTGAAGCTGTTGACAAAAAAAATAGATTAAAACAACTAAATTTCAGATAGGTTTCATGTTCTCTTTTCCTCCCTCAGGACTTTTGCCAGACTAAGACGAGACAACACACTTCCAGAAAGTGCTTGCACAAATGCAAGATAATCCGTCTCTGAAAGCATAAATTATTTCTCCTCATGAAAAAAGAAAAATGAAAAGAAATGTTAAACAGCCACAGTCAAAATGCAGGAACGTCAATCCCTCTGCCAGGCACAGACGCTCGGCCAAGCGGCTCAAGCCACGTTCCGCAGGGCAGCCCCCGGCTGTGGCATCCCCAGGTACACCCCTTTCAGTAGCAATAACGCAAGCACGTCCTGTCCCGGGACGAGGCTGTTCCTTACTGACGCAGAACAGGAGATAACACGATGGGAGAACGTCAAGACCATATTTCCAGTCACTGAGAGCCTTTCCAGCTCCTACACCTGGCCATGGCTACCCTCCTCCTCAAGCCACACCTCCTGCTCTTGGAACTTACAGAAACCTTCCTGGCAGGAGGGACATGAAACAAAGGAGTCTCTTGGGGAAAAAAAAGGCCAAGGGAAGGGGACGGAAGCACAGGATTTGTTTTACCCAGCACTCCACCAGACACCTAGGGAAGGCTCAAGTAGTCCTTGACTAAACACTAATGGAATCATCTGCCTACAGCTGCAAGAGAAGGTCATTCTTAATGATTTGGAATGCTACTTTTGGTAAAACAGTAGAGATTCAGAGGATTTATAGATCTAAAAGAGGAAAAAAACCCCAACAAGTGCAACATTTCCACAAAGCAATTGCACCTCTTGGTGAACACAGGTCTCTGTGCTGTGATTCATTTCTCAAGCTGGGCATTACTTGATATAACAAAATCCCAAGGAATCAAAACAGTTTGTCTTTGTGATTTATCTCTTTGCCCTTTCTATCTCACATTTTCTGAAATAATATCCAAAATCTTTCTCCTTAAATACCTTTATAGTTTCAGTAGGCACTCCAGGCTCTGGAACTTTGTCCAAGTAAGTCGTCAAGTCTTGATCCACGTGTTCAAACACTAACGTTAACTTGGTCTCTCTGTCGGTCCGGGACACGGTGCACACATCAAACAGTCTGGAGAGGGAGAGAGGAGAGGAGGTAAGTGCACAGGAACCAGCACAGACACACACACCTGACACCTCCTGCACCTCTCGTTACACCTCTTACAGTACACAGCGTGGAAAAAGGAGCTCTCAAAGGTAGAGTGGACTTGGAGCTCTTGATTCATCAGAAAACTACTGGTACATCAATAATATCATCTCTCTCCTTCACGGGCGGATTCTGAAATAGGATTAAGTGTTAAGAATTCATCAGCTCTTCAACGTAAAATAATTACAAGAAAAGAAAATATTTTTTGGACTGAGCAACTAGAGTTAATACAGAAAATGGCTTGATATTTATCCACATTCTGTGCTGAAGCACTTATAGTCGTTTAAAAAAAATAATTGTGAGAAACATTTTTGAGAAAAAGTGTCCAGGGTGTTTGCGTGCACCTTCAGTTTCTTCCCACAAACCCCCATGTTCACCATTACATGCCTTTGTAATTAAATCTCCTTTGGCAGAAACTGAATTTTTTT
>JAOXNH010000012.1:25067244-25091533 GCA_028566575.1 Bartramia longicauda
ACACTGGCAAAATCATCTTTTCAACTATAACCGAATTATAATTCAAGAAAAAAAGGAAGAAAAAGATTTCACTGTACAGAATATAGAAGCAACATGCAATTTCCAGCTCCTGGGGAGGGAACTGCTGATTCTCTCTTTAATTCTTCTGTATGTGGCTTATTTTGGTTCTGGCACAGCAGAATAAGGATTCTAGTCACCTATTCCTGAGTAAAAACATTATCACTGAGTAATAATATTATCTTTCCTTTATATACACCCTTCACGTGGAACTCTACACGCTTTACTGTTCGTAACAAGAACTCCAGATCCTGCACTGGGCTGCATGAAGCACCATGTGTTTACTCACAGAAAATACAGAAAGATAATAATTCAAGTTACAGCTTATAGACATCCGCGGTGTTACAAACAGACAACACGTGGGATCGCTGGTGCCAGTCCCTGTGGAGACAGACTGCGAGAGACACTGCCTCTTTATTCGGTAGCTTCATGGGGATAAAACTACTTCTCTATAAACTCTATTCTTTTACATCCACTGTGAGAAAATCATCCACAAAGCTGTGGTCTGTAGCCAGGAACACCTCTCCTGACGGCAGTGCATGTCTCTCAGGCCATTTCCTCGAGATCTTCTGTAGGTGAGGGCTTTGCTTTGCCTGGAGCCCACAGCAGCAACAGCCCTTTCCCTCACAGAGCTGCTCTGCGGCGCTGCCGGGAGCGGGGCAAACCTGCCGCCGTTAATACAGGATTTCCACTCCGAACACTTTGTAAACACAAGCCCTGCCCTTCTATTGTACTTAGAAAAGAAACAATTGAATTATTTGATTAAAGCAAGATCCGCTATGGGAAATCCTGCAAGCATTGAAGAAGATGTTTGGCCGGCAGTCACACAGCGCCCCGTGCCTCGGTCCCCTCGGGAGCCACGCTCAGCACTTGCGGGGAACCCGCCTCCTAATGCAGACGTTTGCTCAAGTTAATTGTGCTAAAGTAAAAATAGCGTATCAGATACAAATCTGTGTCTCTGCTTTATTTCATGTGTTTAGTGCCTCGTGGACCTCACTATACCCTAGCACAGTACCTGCCCTCCTACAGAAATACTTGGGTGGTTTTGAACACAGGAAACTAGATGGTGCGTCTTGAGGTCTCCATAGCTTCTTCCAACTTGCAGTGTGACAAACGCAACCCCAGCCACCTTCTTTTTACAATACACAGTCTCAATGCTCAAGGCTTTTATAAGAGAAGACACAGTTATGCCAATTCCATTGAAAACTATCGCGTCTGCTGACTGCTACTAACTAGAAAGTCCTTAAATATAACAAGACTGGCTTTTGAGGTGCTCTGAGAATTGCTGTAAAGTTATCAACTTTCAAGTGGAATAATAATTTTTTTCCTGAGAAAACTGAGATAACAACAATGGAGATCAAACCCATCAGCACAAGCCACCTGCAAGAAACACCAATGCCCAGGTCTGACTGTAAGGCCTGAAAACCTGTGGGACATCAGTTCTCCTGACTATTGTCAAACAGAGGAGCAAGAACCTCCGGAAACTCAGCCAGGCCACAGTCAGAGGGAAGACCAAACCATTAGATATTTGCTGCCAGTGCATCAAATGGCTTATTGTGATTTTTATTCAGTGGGACCAATCCAACATGAACACTTATCCCTTGACTTTGCTGGTCACTCACTGCACTGAGCACAAACATAGTCCTTGCCCTCTGAAGTTTTTCAACAACACGGATTTACTTTAGTTTTCTTGGGATCAGTGTCTCCCCAGGAAGAGTTACTTCCGAGCCTATGCATGACAAAGGGAACCGGAACCATTGGATATGAGTTGGAGAAATGTTTGAGACCACTGCGGCGTGGTAGGTGGTGGCACAGGAATATGCTGCAGCTCTAAGATTTCCTAAGTCTGGACAAAGAATCAGATGGAAAGAGTTTGGTGGTCCCAACCTAACCCTGAACCGTATTTATCCACAGGACAGAAAACGAGGACAGAATTTATGTGTGACTGACAGTGTTTACGCAAACACCGCAAGAGTGGGATACCAAGACTGTTACAGGTCATGACTGAGGTTTATTGACAAATATGTGGGAGGGGGACTGAATAGCTTCTGCTTTCACTGTCTTTCGCTCAGGTTAATCCCATGAGTCCATCATTTTCAAGGGCATGGAAATTTTCAGCCTCTCACACCGAAAGCGTTGCAGAAAGACCATCAGACATCCCTTGAGTCCAAATTTCAGCAGCAGCCTTGGACACTTCTGTTCTCTGGAAGCCCACTCAGAAGCAAGCCCTTCATTTACCCCAACTTTTTAAACTATTTATTCCTTGAAAAAAACAGTTTCCCCATAGTTTTAATATTATCTACCTTCTCCTTTCTTGCTTTTGAAGAGGAAAAAAGACTCTGCTAACAAACCAGTTTCCACTTCAAATCACATATACCCAAGGAATTGTTACAAAGGGGTGGTGTTTCAGATGGAGAAGACAATAGCTAGGCAAGGAGAGTGGAACATGTGCGTTAGGACAACCATGTCCCACGTAGCAAAACAGGAAACAGACCTTCACACTCTGAAACGTACGACAGAGCTCCTTCCCTTCGCTCAGGAGATGCTGCTTTGTCTCAATCAGCAATCACCTCCTCCTCCACGCCGCTGGAAGCCAGGATTTCAAACATAGGTTTTTCTCACTTGAAGGAGATTTAGTGAAGTACTTTTAGATGAAAAGAAGAGCACATGCAGATGAGCAGGCCATTAAATTCAAAGTATCTCATATTTTAAGTGCATCTTTTTCTCAGATAATGTTTGTAAAACCACAAAGTAATGCAAGACCTGAGTTCCATTTCCAAAAGCGTATGGGGTCTTCAGGAGCTTCCCAACATGCTTGTCCCACCAGCTGCAGCTGCACCAACTTCCATCAATACTTGGGATATGCCCCCAGAGCAGACCACCATAACGCAGAGACGCCTGGACCACGCTCAGCTGCCCACCTCAGAGCTGGAAGGGCTCGGTGTGAGAGCAGAGCATTGCCCGCAGCACGGGGAACTGTCCCCCAGGGGCTACTCCAGCAGCAGCCATGGGCCTGGGGTCAAACCCCATTCATTCACATACGCTTGGGTGTCTCTACACTGCTCGTGGCAACTTCGCATCTCAAAACCTTGTTCTCTACGTTTCTGCTGGTTTCCTGGAGTTTGTGAACATTTTTCCTGCTTTGCTGCCCTTCCAAGAAAGAGCAGCAGGACCTCTTCTTATCTGCAGAGGAAACCTCTTTCAGGCAAATAGCAGAAAAGGGCAGAACGTAACATCAGATAAAATAAATGAATTTATCTGGGAGAGGCAGATGTTATGCAGATAGATGTTTCCAACTCTGCAGTCACTCACTCGTTATCTGCTGAGCACAGAGCAGCAAGAGCTACCGCGCAGGAGCGGTTGCAGGATGAGAGCAAGGCAGCGGAAAGTCCTCTCCTGGAGACCTGCTCCAGAGCTGGACCAGCGTTCCTGCTTAGAGCCCACTCTCCAGCCAGGTTTAAGGGAAGGAAGGGGGGCATTAGGATGACAAGGCGATCGTTCATCTACAAGCTGGGCTCTGTGCTGTCATTTTTTCGAGTCTCTCTCCCTTTCTGACGTGGAAAAAATATTTAAAATGCTTAGCTGTATAAAAGATGGTTTTGTTCTTTAAGCGCGTGTGAGGAAGAGAGACAGAAACCAACAGAGGAATAGATGCTCTTGAAAGAGAAGTAAATAGCACTGGCTGAATTCCAATAGCGTGGGCTGACTGGGCAGGCTTTCAGGGAGCAGAAGGGGCTGCAGCCCCGACCCGCGACAGCCCCGACCTGTGACAGCCCCGACCAGTGACAGCCCCGACCCGCGACAGCCCCACAATGGTTTCGTGATGCCGACAAACGTCTGCGCCGGTGAAATCACCAAAGAGAATTGTCGTTCTCAACAGAAGCCAAGATTTGTACCCCAAAGATGAAAAGGCTGAGTACATTTACTCAGTCACCACCCAAGGCACTAAAAGATGCAGCTGTTAAAGAGCTTTACTTCAAGGAAAAACAGGCCTGACGAGGTTCTCTGCACCTCTCTCTGTTTATAGCAGCATGCTGTCTTTTTTAGCCCTCACATGGACATCTCTTGTTCCCCTTCTTTATGAAGGGAGATTGTGTTTAATAGGAAAGGACCAGAAACGGATCTGTCGAGGCTCAGAAATTCAAACAATAACTTGCCTTGCAGAACTTCACTTTCAGGACTCGTCCTACAGTTCACCAGTTTTTTTAATATTTGGGAATATTGCTGAATTATCCTCACTGGTCCATTGGCAGCCTCAATCGCAATCAATTTTAAATCCTGACTGGCCATTCCTGAGGAAACCCCATCCTGCTGGAGCCCACGCTCACCCCATGCACAGCTGCAGCAAACAGACTGTCAGCTCCTCTGCAAGGGACAGGCCGAGTCACCCCAAAGCAGAAACAGTCACTGACAGATTGTTTAGGATCAGCAATAGCTCTGTGTGACCTATTCATAGTGCCCTCGTGATCCCCGGCGAGCAAACGCGCGCTGCCCCCGGGAGTCACGTACACGGCTGTCAGACAGCGCGGGACTCCATGCGCTGCCAGCTCAGAGAACAAACCAACGATGCTCCGACTCACCGGCAGTGCCTGTGCACCTTTTATTAAACATTTTAGATCTTCTGTAGACCCCCTTCCTCAGGGAAACCTGCATTCCTTTTGACATTCCCTAAATTGCTCAACATGTAAATAAAACCTATGTCTGAATATTGGTTTTGTTTAATCCAAATGAAAGGAGCACAGAAGTTACTCCAGGCTCCCAGCCGTACCTGTGTGAGATGGGATACAGCAAAACCCAGTTGCTAGTCACGTGTAGCTCACAGTCACACTGATTGCTACAGGCGCCACGTCTCAGTTTGCATTCTGAATTCATGCTTGCGCCAAACCAGCAGGATCTAAATCTAAGCTGATCGTCTCTTTCCTGGATCTAAAAAAACCAACTCATCTTCAGAAGATTTTACAAGCATTCATTCTTTAGTAGCTTTAATAATCTAATCTACCTACGCTTCAGGCTTGGTGGTGATGCCAACATGTCACAAATAACAAAGGAAATAATAACTCCCTGCTCCATATAAAACGTATTCACGGCAAAAAACCAAATGTCCATTTCGATCCTCTGTACCATCTCCTAGAGTTTTTTAAATCCTTGCAATATCACAGCAGTTCCCCGGGTATTTAATTCAGGATTTCTGAAGTGGTAAGTAATTCCAGTGCAAATTTGATTCCAAGTTCTTGCTTTGCAGAGGTGCATGGGGAAACCTTAGAACCAAGAGGCAGGTACTGCAGCAGATGACAGGAGAGCTCTGTCTTTCTGGTGCTCCCCACCAGTTCAGGGACTGCTGCTCCCAAATGACCCCAGGATTACTCTACAGCCATAATCCTGCCCTATGCAAAACTCGGGTTCAGTTTGAACCCCAATTAAGCTTCCAGCGTGCACTAAGCCCTCGGGAATACAAGGAACCACAGCCTGACCGACAGCACGTTTGAAGGACAAACCTGGTGGTGGGAGCTGTTGAACGAGTTGCAAAGGGGCTTGTTAGATGGAGCAAATACCCCTCAGCCCTGGTGGTGCTGCCGCTGCCCGGGGAGAGGGGCCAGTGCCCGCAGCAGCTGAAAGAAGCCCAAAGCTGGGATGGTGACGGTGATGAGGAGGGGAGAGAGCTCTAGGTGCAAATGTCTTGCTGGGCTTCTTTTCCTGGCAGTAACAACAGCTTTGGTGAAGACCCTCAGAAAAAGTATCATTGTAGGGATTCGTGAGACACAGACACATTAAAGCCTTGTAAGAAAATACATTTCTACGATGTTTCATAGGTAGAGATGGGACCAAATGTGATTTGGTCTGTGATTCTCCAAGAAGGATCAAGAGCTGACTTTTAGAAAGGGAGAACTTCCACGGTTCAACAACACTCCACTGCAAAAGCAAAAGAGCAGGAAAACAGAAGAAAAAAAAGCCTAAAGAAAAATAAAAGGCTAAATTGGCTAAAGTTGACAGTACTGATATGCACAAAGTAAATAAATAGTCTATATGTTAGATTTAAAAACCAAATTCATTCTTTTTAGTCCTTTGAATTGTGGTGTTCTAGTGCATTCAAGGAATTTCTAAGGAAATCTGTAGGCTTTTTAATGTAACACGCTGTCTATCCATGTATCCAACGGGCAGCAATTAGTATGCTTAGGAGTGAAACACTGTAAAACATTGCAGGTTCACCGCCCTGCCCGTTCCTTTATATTTGGGTTTATTGTTATGTATCATTTCTTCAATACAATGTTCTTGGTTCTCTAGATGACATCATAGCAAAGAAAATCCCTGGTACCAGACTGAAACCAGCACCGCTCTGGGAAATCAGGTGCAGACTAATTACGGAGGCTGCGTTTATTGCTGTCACTGAGGTCCCTTGACGTAACACAAGCTTTGAGCCGTGTTTTAGGAACGTTTTTAGATCCGTCAGTGCAACAATACAACGCTGGAGTTAGTCGTGGGCAGAACACAGCTGGGGTGGATCTTGATCCCACAGGACCCAGGAGCCCCGAGCTGCCCCAGAGCTGATGCTCCCAGGTGACCCCCGCGGCTCCAAGGAAGCACCCACCACCCCAAGCTGCTTCTCCTCATGTGCCCGACATCCTCCAGAAGTGAAAGCAGAGCAGAAAACAGAAAAAGGTAATGCATTGTCTGCACATGTGGAACAACAGGCCGCAAAAAGGTCATTTTTCTCCTCCGTACTCTCAGGCAGTCATTGCCTGGAGAGAGCGGTGCAAACCCCACTGAACCTGTGTCGGTCCTGCTCCCACCCAGGCAGTGACAGGTCTGCAGCCCTGAGCCCTGCAAAAGCTCCCCCCGCCACCTCAGTGTCCTGATCTCAGGCACAGCCTCTCCTCCCCAGCTTTCTAATCACCCTTAGGACTCCAAGTTAATTCTGGAGTATGACCATACATCTTTCCCGGGAGTCTGTCCCAGGCAGACTGTCATTGAGAGATTTTATACTTGGTGGGATTCCAGATTATGTTCAATCGATTTTTGAAGACATTTACAAATACTTCTTTTCATGAGGAACTTAAAAGAAAATGAGAGAGATGCAAAATAAACCCAAAGCAAACACTGAAAATGCCTCTGCCCTCTTCACTCACCCCCCAGCCCGGGCTGAGCCCTCAAAAGCTCCGCGCACAAGAGCCTTCACCTACGGCCCATGAAGTCACTACATGTATTTAACTGGCTTTGGCTCAGGCCCAGAATTCCCCTTATTTTGCAAAGGAGTTTCACCTGTGACAAACTTGCAGCACAGAGTTTAATATTCATGTTGTGCTGAACAGAAACAAATGAGACTAATAAATCTTCAATAGAAATTTACAAGTTTTTTCTGGCTTAATAAATTTAGCCAGGGGGCAACTGCTCTTAAACACTCCGTACAGAAAAAGGGATCCCCGTTTCCATTCTCATGCAAATTCCTGACACGTTTCATCACAATTTAAGATGTCGCACCTTTCAAGGTTTTAAAAATGTGGACTTCACGGCTGCCCCCTTCCCCATTCACAGCCACCCACACGTGGCCGTACGAGTTCCCTGGCTGCCATGTCATTTCTCATACTATACTTTTTTTTAATTAATTCATAGCACATGCAAAGAAAAATAAAGATGTCTATTTCTGCAAGATTCTCAGGTGCTTTCATCCTCCAGCTCTTCAGGTCGATGTCTAACACGCGTGTCCTCCTTCCCCAGCGCTCTCGCAGGGCGCTGCGAGCCAGGAAGCCAGAGGCCAATGGCCAGGGGTGAAGGAGCCACAGCCTGTACAGCTCTTTAAGCGTTTCCTTTAAGCTCTTGCACACATATGTAAAAGAAAACAAATTAAAGATTATTTGCAGGGTTTGGCAATGAAAATGAGGTGTTAGTAGCATTTTGAGCTGGCAATAAATTTTATTCGACCGTTTTATTACTTTGGGGCACAGGCAGCTATTTCTTTAGGGGCGTCTTTTAGCAGTGTGAGATTAGGGTTTACATTTTAATGGGTGGATAGTTTTGAAATAAATTCAGCATTTTGTAAATGCTGGTGTATGTCAGATGTAAATATGTGACGAAACTGTAGTTTGGTTGTTTTGCAACAATGTCTTCCACATTTCTGAAAGAAACGAGCAAACTATAATAAATCTTGCACACCAAGGTCTGGTTCCTGCAGCACTAACCCATTTTTACGTGGAGGAGAATGGAAACAAGGGAGAGGGACCCAGGCTCTGCCAGAGGAGAGCGCTCTGTGGTGCTGGCTGGGGCGAGCCATGGAGCACATGGGGACAGCAGGGCATGGTGGGGGGGTCCCGGCACTCACCGAGGGGGCCACGTGGCTGTGGCTGGCCCAGGGCCAGCAGGGACTTGCCTGGGAGGAGGCAGGGCTGGCCCATCTCTGTGGGCAGAGGCCTTACCAAGCAGTGGGCAGAGACCACTCGGGACCACAGGGCAAGTCACTGTCACAGCTGCTGAGCCTTAACTTGCTGGGAATGATGGTTTTGGGTCTGTCCTACTCTTACACCGCTCCCTAAGCCATCTGCTCTTTCTTGCTTCAGAAACATACTGGGCTAGGTGGAAATTGTTCTAATCATTTCTAAGACACATATGAATGGTTTTACTCATACAGTTATTTTTATTTCAAGAACAAGTCAAGAGGGATTGAGGGCTGAAGGAGCTGGCCCTCATTATTGTCTCTCAACCACCTCCAAGCCCTACAGTCACCCTGTTCAGCCCTGTCTGGAGGAAGAGCACAGAGACTTACACCATGGCTGATGGGCTCCAGCCCTTGTACAGCTGATTAACCAGGCACCACTACACCCCACACGGGGCCCACAGCACCAGCACAGCCTACAAAAGCCTCTTTGGGCTGTGCTCACCTTGTCTATTCCACTGACACAATACTATTTGGTTTTTCCCAATTTCCATCTCTTTTCCATCTAACAGAAACAATTACCTCTCTTAGCTCTTCTTTAGAGCTTCCATTTATCTTCTATCTAAATACATAGTCAAGGCAAAGCCAAATGTTCACACTGTGAAAAGTCATACTGGACATATTTATTTATATACAATTTTTATATAAATTTTCATGCTTATTGCACCACAGGCTTTTAATTAAGCTGCCACTAGACTACCAATTATATCAACTGCTGTACTGTGACCGCTGCGGGTGGACGCTCACGGCGGCACCAGCCTGCAGAGACAGTTACCACTCACACGGCCCGTAGACGCTGGAATAGCAGTTTTCTCTACAATAAGATTCCAAACTCAAGGAGTCAAGAGTAATTAAACTGAATGGATACAGGGAACGTATGAAGGAAATGTACAGTCTCAGAGAGTGAAGATATGGCTGCATTAATTGCAAGGGGGAAAAAAAGACATCATAAAGCTGTCAAGATAAGTGAAGTGATTTAGGAGCCAAGGTCCTAAATGACAAACACCCTCAGTCTTTAGGGCCACCCATGCATATTGAGAATTACGGGACCTGTTGCCCAAAGTGCCACTTTTCAATGACTTTCAATTAGAATCCCAATGTCTTCATCCTAAGAATATAAGATGGGAAGACAACTCTGGGATCAGCTGCCGCATTAACTAATTAAAGCTTCCCCCAGGACAGACGTTCATGGGGACACCGGGAGCCAGAGGACGCTTCCCACCACCCCGCCGGGAAGGCAGGGCCCGGGGAGCTGCGGCCTCGGAGCCTTCCTTACAGCACATTCCAGCTGGGGAGCCCCCCTGCACCCCAGGTCCCTGCAGCAGGAGGACAGTCGTGAAATAAAACCCCGAAGTTATTCCAGGAAGCTGACCTCTACCGTTTTACACAGGATATTAAATAGACCCCAGCTGTCTCCACTTAAAAGTGACTTAGTTCATATGTTTTACAAAGGTCCATTCAGCCGCTGAGTTATCACAGAATTGAAGTGACTTTCTGTGAAGAAAAAGCCAAACTTTCTGGTGCTTTCCCTCACCTACTTTTCACACAAGCATGTCCTGGTTTTCAGATATCTCAACGGGCACCTATATATTCCGAAATCTATGTCTGGATTATGAAAACATTTGACTGAGAAATAACTGTCTCAAGCCCATTTGGAAGAAATACACACAGAGCTTTTTTGCCCTAGCCCCAGAGGACACAGTGGTCTTGGTTTCCATGAACACCCTCTCGGCAAGCCCTGGGGAATACGGCTGTTGACCATATAGCCATATATGCACTGCGCAGCACGGTCTGTGCCGCTTCGCTCCTGGAGGCAGAGAGGTGACACGGATTTGGATTTTCCAAAGCACAAGAACACTTTTTCAGGCTTATGAAAATGACAGTGATGGATATATTGGAAATGCCATGATAATCACGTCCATTCAGAAAATTTTAGTGAAATCGTTTCAAGAACTCAACAGTCTTTAAGAAGAGCCTCCATTTAAAAGCCAACAAAATGATATTACAATATTTTTGTATAAAGGATGTGCTCTGGGATGAATGAGTTCTGGAACTGAATGAATAATACAATTTAAAGATGGCAATTTCATGCTTGAAAGAAGAAAGATCAAAGTGACCTTAAATTTTACAAGATTTGAAAAAATTTAAAAAGGGTCAATATTAAAAGGAGACACATACTCTCATCATCTAGATATTCTCTAAAACCTTTAAAAAATATATTTGTACTGCAAACAGGAGGAAGAAAAAGCCTTCTGTTTCCAGACTCAGTTCTGCTGCTTTTCCCTACTGCCATCCCTGCCCGACGGCCGCCGCAGCAGGCTGTGCCCCGGCGGGGGTGAGCCATCAGATGTTTACTCCTTGGGATACTGCCTGGGCCCTTTGCCACTCCCATCAGGCTTTAGAACTTTCATTTACTCTTTCCAGAATACATTTAATAAAATTTACTATTTTATTATACTTAGGAGTGAGATGGCGTTTCAGTTCCAAGTTCCAATTTTCAATGTCATGTAACTTTTTTAAAAGAATTAGCTTTGTGGATGGGTTTGTTCCTGGCTTGCCCTCACTCCCTTTCAATTTTTTCTTTTAACTTTAAAAAAGAAAACTGTTCAGACATTTTTAAGGCACATACTTTAAACTAATTGCAGTCCTACACGTCTGACAAACCTCAGCCATGTCACAAAATAACAATTCTGAACCTCCTGGCGTAAATGCAGACAAACCTTGAAATTCTCACGGTTTTTGTTTTCCACATATGCACACACACACACTATGCACATCAAACATGTTAACAGAGCAACTTATTTGCTTTACTACAATTACATTGTCTTCGCAGTTCCGGAATAAAAAAGCTGTTTTCAAGCTTTGTAAATCAGGCTGTAGAAGAACGAGCTCCACAGACACTCAAGGTAACAACCCACAAAGCAGAATCCGTTGGCATCATTGATTGATTTTCATTTTGCAGGTTATTAGCGAGCAATGTGGGCTGACACATTTTGAGATTATGGAAAAAAACACTTTAAATTAAAAAAAAAAAATATATATATTCCAACAGATCAAGGCATAGTACCACTGCTTTCCAAACACTTATGTCTCAGATAATTCAGAGTGGAATATAAGTTAGCCACCAGAATTTTCCAACTACTTGCAATTGTACAATCACATAATTTGATCGAAAGGAATCTGAGGCAATGAAACTATGAGTAGCATCAAAATCTTATCAATAATGAGATAGTTAGCCCACTCAGTGGTAAATCCTGTATGAGACCAGCTGACTGTTGAATTTTTGATTACCTCCTGTTTCTTAAATTCTTTTTTTGTAAAGCCTGTTGTTACTACCTCAAGTTAGGAAACCATCCCTTGCCCCAAAAATATGCGATTTAATTATTGCGGCCATTATGACTGTGTGTCTTCACTATAAGAACTTCTTAAAGCAGCTACTGCAATTTACTTCAGCCTGTGCAGAGAGTGGTCTCTTCCCTGCACTCCAGGAACAGCCACTTCATTGACAATGTTAGTAAGTTTTGTCTTTAAACCTTGGCTGATTTGTCCACTTCTCAGTTGACTTTCCAGCTTCTTCCAGAATTATAGGCTCAATATCCTTTCACTGATCTAGAGGATGGCAGAAGATTTAAATTTGCTTTCTATGACTTAAGCTTTGTTTCTGCAGAATGGTTCTGTCCACTCACAACTTTGGGCTACTGGAAACCAAGCAGTCTTTGAAATGTATTTTCTTACAGACATTACAATATCCTATTGATTTGGCACATTCCGATGTACTTCAAATGTCTTCTGAAAAGGCTCCCTCACCAGCCTTACTCACCGAACCGGGGTTTCTCTGTAGCCACAAATACCTTTCGTTTTCAGTCAAAGGGTTACCTGACTCTCCCGTGATCCCCCGACTCTTGTTGCTGTTGAACCACCAGGGCCCTCAGCTCCAGCCTCCTTTCTCTTGGTACTTTTTCACTACTGCATAAAGATCTCCTTTGGAAATAACTGACATCTCTAAAAGATGTTTTAATTTGACCAAATAAAATTCAAAAGTAACAAAATCCTCTTGATTTCTGAAGAAGAGAGACACCATACAATCAAGTAATGCCAGGTAAGACTTTTCTTGGATGATGTTACAGACGTGAAGGCAATGGGATGAACAGGAGTCCATGCCATGAGGAGATACAGGGGCTCAGTTCTGCAGAAGTACTGACTTGTCTGGGCCCTTCAAGAACGCCAACTCTTTTAAGTTTAATGAGACATTTAATTCTGATTTTCAGACTATAGTCATTGATTCAAAGCTGTCTAGATATGGATATTATTGCTTTGAACAAAACTCGTTGCTCAGCATTTTATAAAAAGCAGAGATGAACATTAAGGCAACAAATTGATTGGAGACGTCTGCGAGGAAACCACAAAGACCAGTGGGTAGGCCTATCTCCATTAACAATCTAGAGGGTGATCTAAGGATAAACAGCACACTAATTAAAAGTTCAGATGCTGCTCAATCTCAATGCTGTGAAGATCACAAATGCAAACAAAGAATGCTGTTAGATAAAATTAGCAAAATGAGATTCACCTTGTAACCTACTTCCTAGTAGAGAAAAATAATACAGGTCGTTAACTTTCACTGTCCCAAAGAAACCTGGAAATCAGTAAAAAATGTTCTGGTGCTGTGCTAGTGAATAGAAAGTCAGACATAAACTAATTGCAGCTACAGAAGCATTTTCTTTTGAGGAAGAGAGATGCACGTGGAACTGAAGTGACCATGTGTGTGACACAGCCTGGTGTCCAGAGATAAGCACAGCCTCAAGTGACATCGTAGAGATAGACATCCCATACTTCAAAGGGTACATATTAAGGCAGAGAGGAATCATTTGTGGTGCTAAAAGGGAATGTAACTTGGAGGAGTGAAATGGGTCAACAGAAAATCTGAGTCCACATCAGTGAACAAACTCCTAAGAACCATTTTTATACCCAGTTTGGTGAGGTCAATAGTTGCAGCATCTGAAATGGGAATGGTAGAGTCCCAAACCTACATGCTTGATGGAACATCTCTGCACAGGCTGCCTGTCCTCAGGCATTTTTGTTCAGGAATTCATGATTTGAACAACCAGATCTGTTTGAATCCATGCAGTTCTATCAATTTCAACTTTACTAGCAGAAACTCAACCCTTAATGTGCAGCTGCGTTCTGGGATCAGCTGGAAGGTGTGGGTGAGATTCCCCCACCAGGAGTGAGCGTCCACATGGACCAACAGTGAACTGCGCAGATTGGTTTCCAGAGCATAATACAAGAATAACCAGAAGACCTTCCTTTAAGTGAAATCTTCTGCTTAAAATGCTGTATAGACGATGACCCACCACTCCCAAGTCAGAGCACCTAAAGATCAGACCTGTCTTTTCAGGAGAATACCACCCACCATAATTTACTGAAGGGCTGCCATTCATTATGAGACACATCGATTTTCTAGACTCCCACAAGAGTTTTTCAAGGAAAAAAATTTGATCACCAGTGAGGGCAACTGAAAAGTAAAAAACATATATAATACATAATACTGTAAATCTGAATACTCTAAGGTCATCTTTAGAATGCAACATAAAAAAACCATCACAATATATTTATATGATGAGGAGAGAGTTAGATGTCAAAGCGAGGAGAAGGAGAGAAGGTGGGAATCTTACTAAAATAGATACAATTTTAACATCGATACAATATATCTATGAGAAATCTACCATGTTTCTATTATATGTGGGATTTAATTATAACTTTATTCAAAATGCTGTTTGTGGGGTTAAGTTTGTTTTAAATAATAGACTTTCATACCCTATATCTCTTTTTAATATCACAGTGTTTTAAAAAAATGTATCATGATGTATTTCTACACACTATAGGTTTCTAGTTTTTTGTAGAAACACAAGGAGTCCAATTCCTTGTGGTAAGGAGTGAAAGTTAAATGTGACATTCAAAGACTCCCCTTTTATAGGGAAGAAGAGATCGGGCTGAGCCCTGCGAGCAGGAGCCGGGAATCCCAACCGGAGCCGCCCGGACACCCCAGCCCGGCCCCAACGCCCCCACTGCCACCACCCAGGGAAAATGAGAATGATCCCCACGCAGAAATGACTGAGGTGGTTTGCTCTAATCAAATTAAACCAGGCAAATGTTCTTTTCAAAGGTAACTGTCTACTCGGCAGCTGTATGCAAAGTACCACATCAAATGTGAAAAAAAAAATAAATAGTGATAGGATTGTATCCTTGCAGTAGAGCCCGCGCCACGGGAAGAGAAACAAAAGCACCGGTGCAGCTAGGAGCTACAGCGACAGAAAGCTCCTAGGAACAAGCCAACTTAAGGAACAGTGAACAAAGTACTGAAATTTCCAGTTTATAATTAATTGATTCCAGGGAGAAGGGAATTCTCTGGCATCGTTAAACAGCAGCAGACACCTTCAGTTATTTGTCAGAGTGGTCACACTTCAAATAGATATTAAAAGATTAGCCAAAGCTCAACATAAAGGAGAGGAAAAATCACATCTGCTTTTCCATTCCATTTCTCACTTCCTTTCTCTATTTCTATCCAGAACATGTAACATTCTGCACTGACTAATGCTGCAAAAGTCCAAACTCAAGAGCTTTCCTTTGAACTCGGTGTGATTCATCTGCACTGGAACGGAGCTTTCAGTCACTAAACACGGGAAATCGCTGCAAAGATGAATTCACACAAGAGTTGTTTTTTTATTTTCTTTTACTAAGAAGAGATCAGTCACCTGTTAATAGTAATCCAGACTGATAAGTAGTCAGTGTTTGCTAAGTTTGTAAATTGTTTGCTGGGTATGTCACGGGAAATCCACCCCGGTGCAACCCACCGGTACACCCCGTGTCCAGGTACTGAAAACCATCACCTGCTCCTAAAACCATGCGGGATGCTTCTCCGGCTAGACACCCAGCTGCTTCTAAAACCCTAAAAAGACATCTAAAGCATCACATGGAAGAGGTTCTTGGTACTCATATAAAACACTCTTTGTTCTGCCTAAAGAAATCACAACTGTGTTTGAATTCTAAGGCCTGATTTTAAAAGGATTATTTAGCAGAATATTTCCTTTCCCATAAGAAAGGGTTTCTTCCCATAAGGAAGGGAACATTTCTAAGGGCTGAGGGTAAATTAATAAATAGGCAAATCAATACAATCATTTGGATGCAATGACGTATTTTGAAACAGTTTGGAAATCAACAGTCCCATTTCTACTCTTTGATGATCATCTCATCAAATGCTTCCCAAAGGAGGTTTCCCAAATGGAAAATGTTAAAGTACACGATGGAAGAAAACACACATTGGAAAATCCTAAAGTGGTTTGTTTATAAAATACAAACACTTTAAGGGGATAGTTGTTAAACAATCATGCATGTGTAATTTAAAATATTTTTCAGAATATAAGAAAAATATATGAAGAACTGCTATAGGAAGAGAAATTTCCTCTCCTTTGAATGCAAAAACGCAGCTAAGTTACGTATGTATAAGAGCACGGTTATCTCTTGATAGTTTATTAGATCATTAAGAACCAACTTGTTCAGCAAAACTGGAAAACATCTAGATTTCATAGGGAGGAAAAACCAAATGCTCTATGTACAGCTGCAAACTGCGGGAATGAACAGCAACTTCTATTTTATTTAGGGTTATGAAACTTTATGAAATATTTTTTAAACTTCAGAACCAAATTAAGTCAACTAAGAGTTACTACAAGGACAACCAACCACTCTTGATGCCAAATTCACGTTACTGCTGAACCGGGATATTATTAATGACGCATGATTTATTTTAACTTTTAATAGAAAAATTCTCTAGAAATAAGGGTTCCACTCATGTAATAAATGAATAAGAATCAATATCTGTGAATCATATTCTTATGTGTATTGTCCCTCCAGCCCCCCTCCCCAGCCTCTGGACGGTGGGCGCTCTCCTCCTCCCCGCTCTGCTCCCCATATCAAACCAGCAGCAGGTACCATGGAGCAAACTGGTCCCAGTTGATCCACCATGGCCCCCGTCTGCTGGGGTGAACAATCCACCCTCCTGCCCTTTTCCAGGCTCAGTTTTGAATCCTGGGCCCCACTCCTTTACGCAGGGGACGGTGAGGCTGTGCCCGGCGGTCAGGGGCTGTCCCCAGGCCGGCTGTGGCACAGTGAGCTGAGCTGGGATTCTGGGCAAATGGACCCAGCAAAGCCAGACCTCTCCAAGAACACAGCCACAGCCACCCACAGATTTAAAGAAAGAAGGGAACAATGGACATAATCTAAAATGACTAAGTTATTTGCACAAAGACTGGAAACGTGGTTTTTGTAAAAAGCTTAGATTCAGAATAAGATAAAATACTTTTTGAAGCAAGCTTGTATGCACTCCAGAAACCGCCTTTCCTAAGGCCCAGAAGGCTACTCCATATTCAACCCTCCCTTCCTGACACGCTCTTATCTTGTCCTGTTTCTGGCACAGCATCTTCTCAGACTAAATCATCACATCCATTGCTAATAAACAATTCATATGGACAGGAAGAATGTCACTTCTTTTCCCTGTAGGTAGTAGGGCTGTAGGTGGCCGATGACAGGCCAGCATTCCTGTGCAGTCACTCCACAACGTCCTCTGCCAACCTAACACTTCTCCAGATCCTACCTACTGCCAAACCCTCTTCGGTGTCAGCTACATTCCCCTCTTGCCCCAAGAGAAGCCCTGTCTCCAGGTGGGCATTCCCTCCCCAAGACCTCTGCAGTGCTCCTCCTGGCAGCCAGCACAGGGCCATCTCCTTCCCCCTGACCACCACCGCTCCCCAGCCTGGAAATGCCTCTCTCCGGCCAACGCGCTTCCCATCTTCACATCTGCCTTGAGGACCATCCTGTTTGTGTTAGACTGCAGCTGACTCTGAAGCTCGTTCAATTTTTCCTTCCCATTACTCATCCACCTCTTCTACCTCAGCTGAGACCCATCTGCCAGATTAATCCCTTCAGCCTTGGCAAGTTCCAAGCTCAGGCTCTTCCGCTTCACTCCATCCCCGCATCTCATTTTTCTCTTCCCGGGTGCAGGACAACCCTTCTACCTGGCGATGGAGAGGTGACCGCTTCCTTCTCTCCAGGGCCCTGCCAGGTGCCACGAGAGGGGCTCCACAAGCCCAAACTGCCCCCCCCACCCCCCAGCACTGCTGGGCTGCAGGAATGAGGTCACACACAGCAACTTTAACATCAGCTTGGCAGAAAAAGGAAGTAAGGAAGGAAGCAGAATTCACTGGAGACAAACACCCCCTAAAATAGAAATGTTTCACTTGACGGGATGGAACATCTCAATGATTTTGAGAAGATCATCCTTTAAAACTATTAGCAGCACAGTAATAAAGCCAGCAGCCAATGTCAGCGTCACCACAGGATGGGACCAGAAACAAAATTAGCAGCTGCATTCTGAAAGGCTTTTCCCTCTGTACGTCCCCGTATCACTCCAGTTAGACAAACAGAAGGCGGCAAAACAACGACAAGTCCACATTGCCCTGCACGGGGTCAGCCAGGTACGGATGGGCTGGCGCAGACACGTCCTCATCGCTCCGTCGGGACGGACTGGGAATTTCACACACTTCTAAAGACACCTATCGTAGTGTGACGGGATTTGGGGCACCAAGCTGTCCTGCACCTCTGGGGCCTCTGAGCAGGGTCAGGAGCTGGTCTCGAGGTCTGGGCACAGGGGATGGGGCACCGGGTGTGCCCCAGCCCACCTCCCCAGCTTCCCCAGCCAAGGGGATGTGCTAATGGGCTCCAAACCTACTCGGGGCGCAGCGGGAGATGAGAGCACGGGCCACCCGTGCAAGAGGGGGAAAGCAACCCGAGGGTATTGCAGGGCACAGAGGGCAGCTCACGGTGTCACTCGCATTTCAGTGGATATAAAATAGCCTAAAACCTTCAGCGTGGCAGAACCATGCAAATACCCGTAACCCCTGTGCTTCCCCTGCGTATCGGTGCACCAAAAAGGCAGAGGAGCGGCGACACCTCCAGCTGGGCAGATCACGCTCCAAATCCACCTCAATTCGCTGAGGCATCTATTCCACAAGCTCATGGGGAGGAGAGAACCGAGACTTGTAATTCCTAATTATACAGTAATGGTGACCTTGAATGGCAAGATTTCTGACACTTATCTTTGAAATAAAAACCCAGACCAGATTATATTCTAATAGATTAAATTCAATATAATTTTGGTTATTTTAAAATTGAAGACTTACAAACCTGTGAAAATACTAAAAAAAGAAGTTATATTAAACAATAATATGAGCCAGGAAGTAAAAATATAGAGCTTTGCAGGTTTGCTCTATTTGCTTAAAGTCTAACACTACTAAAACTATTAAATATATATACATTAGAAAACAAGCACTGCAAGAATTACAGTATTCTGTCTTGTATATCACCTTCCCAGGGTGCAAATTCACAGTCTGATGGATGATTAACTTTAGGGAAAAATTATTCAGCTGGTTACCAGCAGGAGAGAGATAAAACAAACACAATATATTGCTGAATTTAGCCTTATAATCACAAGAAGAATTTTTACAGATATATTGCAGCAGGGAATACTCCCAGCTTTACACACAGGAATTTCCTGAATCTAATATGTCATTTATTCCTGGCAAAGTCTGTCCTTTGTCTACATATATTTCATTTTTCCCAAACAGAACAGCACTAAGCTGCAAAGTGCTGGACTGATTTTTGCCAGATTTAACTACTGTATACAGTAAAGCTTTACATCTTTTTATCTGAGAGGTGAGCTAGGGGAGCACCTTAATCATCCTACCAGTGAGAAAGGACATTTCCAAGCCTACACCACACCTCGTGCTAGAGCATTTCACAGGAAGGTTTACTCTTGAAGGGTTTTCACTCTGTTTGTGAAGATAAATAGAGTCAGGTGTCCTGACGAAGGGGATCTCTGTACAAGGGAAACGTGAGCAGGAGAGGATTTACTCACACAGGTGATCATCCCTTTAACTTTATCTTCCCCGCGCCTTTCTCAGTACTATTTTTGACAGTCCTACAAAATTTTAGATCCTGCCCCAGGCCTTATTCCCACTACAGTCAATAGTCCAGAGACTTCCGCTCCCGTCACTTCTCTCATGAAGCTTAGACTTCCTTTCACTTCTAACCTTGCAGATCTCTCTTTGCTTTATCCTGCTGTTATCTAACTTCTTATCTAACTTCATTATCTAGTGCTGTAAAAGCAACGGCGCTGTGACAAACGCATCCCTTCATTGTACGGATATGGAACCCGCGGAGCAGGACAGGAGAAAGGTGGAACCGAGCCTCATAATGAGCCAGCAGTAGCATGGAAAACAATACGACAAATATTTTGTTTAAAATCATTCTATGCTATTTAGACATTTTTACTTTATGGAGACAGTTCTTTTCCATCCCCAGTGCCAGGCACTGGAAACGAGTCTGTGGCTGTGGGCTTTTCTAGGATTTGGGAGGAAGAGAACCCCTGGCCGCTGTGACAATCCTGGGCTGTGGTACCAACGCTGGTTCCACACCACGGAGCTCTGCCTCTGCCCAGCAAGTGCCAGGTCTGTTCCTCACCCAACTCCTCTTCACCTGCAGCACCTCGTCACGGGGGCAGAGCGGCCTCGGAGCGCTGAGCCCCGGCTCTCTGGGGATGCCCGGCTGAATTCTGACCCGCGGCTCACACATGCCGTTACCCACAGCTAACAGCCTGAGCATCACACCTGCAGTTCTCCTTTGTTTCTCCCAGGCCAGTTGCCTGTAATACTCAGAAAAAAGCTAGACATCCCCCAAAGAAATAAATAAATTAAAAAAAAATTATTTCAAGTATTTGTGTTGTTATCCCAGTGCTCTGGAAATGATGTACACTTTAATGCAGTACGTAGACAACGCACTTGACATTATTTATAGTTAGTAGCCCGGCCATGACACCGGTTCCCAGAACGCATGCCCGGGCAATGGACATTTCTGCGAGCGTAACACCTTCACTAACTAAGCACAGCTAACTCAGCTGCTTCAAATGGCAGATCTTCTTTTACAGTATTTCCTTTTCTGAGTATATTTACATAAGACAAAAATAGACCTTTAATTTCAATAAATCACAAACTCTTCTACCGAATTTTGTAACGGAACTGGGGCATTTAAATATTTTCGAATAGTCTTTCACTATCAGGAGATGATTTCAGTCACTCCAAAGCACCACTTTTAGCTTCATCTGCTCAACAGACTAAAAACACGCACCTCAGAGGTGAGTTTTTAGACAGCATCCCTCGCACTGCAGAGGAGACAATGTCTGAAATTGCTTCTTATATTCCCCTGCCTGTTTGTGGGAAAAGGTGCGTAGCCGAGTCCCGAGCATCTCGATACGTCCCAGACCAACCCCGTGCGCCTGAAACGCTGCTCATGGCAAACGCTCCCCACCTCCCAGCACCACTCTGAGGGCCTGGGACACTCCTTCAGAGATTCTGAATTGAAACTACATTCGCATATTGCTGCTTAAATGGATTTTCACTCAAACTTGTAAAAATATTTTAAGCTTCAATGTATTTCTGCAACGCTATGTGGAGATTGAGCTGCACTTAAACCCAGGCACAGCCAGTTCATCAAATAGCTCTTTGGAAAGCAAGAATTTTATTTCCATGATTTTACTGGATTCAGGATTAGAACGTTCTTAAAAAAAAGATCTTTTACTTCATATGGAAAGATGTCAATGGCAGAAAAATTCATAAATATTGTTATTTTTAATTATTCCCAAACAAGGTTCACAATTTTCAAATATTTCACTGTCTAAACTAAATCCTCAGTTACCATCATAAACTATTGGGCTGGATTTCAGAGATTTTGAGAACTCTCAGTTATCTCTACTGTGTGTGCTCCTCTGTAAACCAAGCCACTTGATTTGGTGATCAAACTGACGCGCTGCCCACATGAAGGTGACTTCCCTTTGGACACGCATCGACCAAGGCTCTGCCATTACTGGGTGCCAGGCCAAAGTGGTTATTAACCAAATTGTGGGCTTGCTTGATTAGCAGTGGAACAGTGTGAGCTGCAGCCCGCAGCCCATCGCATTTTAGATGTTATTCTCGGTCTCACCTTTCCTCTTGCACCTACTATAAACCCCCTCATCTCAGACCCTAAACCACAAGGATCAAAGCTACGAGCCACTTTGAAGGTCACCTCTCAGCAGCGTATCTGTGTCTGCAGGACTGAGAGGGGCTGGCTGTTAGCAAAGTATGAAATATTTCCCTTTTGCTATGCAATATGTGCACACGGTAACGCAAATAACAGGAAATATTCTTGTTAATACAGCACCATCGGCAAGTTGCTGCCCAGTTTCAGGTCACTGCCTGCCTGGGTCTCCGCAAAGCGAAGTTTACCTCGTAAAGTTCATAATATTGACAACAGACGCTCACAGGCCGCTGGAGGTTTCCAGCTACAGAAAACCATCAGAGGTTACAGCAGGGCCGGCCTTCCCATTGGGAGAACCTGATCAAGAACACGAGTCACTTGTGCGGGGTTTGTGCTACTGACAGATCAGAGGGGACACCCTGGGGCCACTGCCACCACTTTGCAAGCGAGGCCTGACGTCTGCACCGCTGCACAACCATCAGCACGCGGTGACGTTAGTGCCAGTCAAACAGCATTTGCCGAGAGGTCTCCCGCAAAGCTGGAAGCCTCCAGCGGTCGCTCCTCTTTAACACGATAATCTACAACTCTCTACAAAAGCATCTGAAAAGGTGGAAGGCACATCCTACTACTGCTCTCATCACCTGTGCCTTTTCAATAAGGAACAGAGCTGCTAAATCAGCTGCAGCTGGCAGAAGGAACACCTGAGACAAAACCTGGGAGACGCTGGGTTTTTTTCATTCCCTCTTGCGCCCGAGGCAATGGCGCAGGTATGGCTCCCTGCCCACCCTCTCACACCCTGCAGTCACACACCTTTGCCTCTGGAGATGGGTGTCTGTGTGTGTGGGAGGCGACGCGCAGGGATGAGGTGAGGTCTGGCAGGAGCACCGTGGCCTGCTGAGACCTCAAACCACACCTCCCCTGCCCGCCCTAGCGCTCGCTTCAGCCACAGGTCCAAACTGCTGCCCAGCCCGTTCGTGTACCCCAGCCCTCGCTGGCCCAATTCATGTTCTACAACCCGAGGGGGCTGCCTGCCCCACTTCCTCACCTGACCACGTTGGGGTGCTCAAACGTCTCCAGGTGCCTCAAAACTGCCACCTCTCGGATGGTGGACAGTGGCATCCCCTCCTCGCTGGTCTGCACCCGCACCCGCTTCAGGGCAACAAAGCGACCTCCGTTCTTCAAGTCTCGGGCTTTGAAGACCTTCCCGTAGGCTCCTTCCCCAATCTCAGCCACACACTCATACTGCTGGTCAGCCAGGTTTGTGCTGTCCTTTTCCATGCTGGCGCTGCTCCTCTTCCTCCTGGGCTCCAAGTGCCTTGGGGCTGCTCTCCGTCTTGCTTGCTTTCTGAAAACCTGCCCTTTGCTGGCGTTGCAGCTGCGCCAGGCACTGGGAACCGCTGCCAGAGGGGCAGTAGGAAGCTCTCGTCCTCCTGCTCCCGTTCCTCTTCCGTATGGGCCCCAATGTGCCTCCTCTTTGGGTAACAGGGAATTATCATACAGTCTTTGGGAGCATTGTCTGTGTAAAGTCAATTAGATCTGGAGGACAAACAAAGCAAGAAAAGTGAGTTTAGTTTATTTCATTACTTTGCATTGTATAAAAACAGGGACAATTAAGCTAACACAGTAAATAGCTACACGCAAAGCAAAAACGTGGTGCAAAGGAAGACGTGAACCACCAGGGCGACGCGTGTCTCAAGGTCCCTGTGTGCCTGACACGACACTACGCAGTTATCTTGGGCTGCACAGAAGGCTCCAACACAGGGCTGGAGAGCAACCACGTGCTGCGGGACCGTCCCGAGCACTGGGCTGGCCAGGAGGGCCCTGCCAGACACGGGTGGTGGGGTGGCAGAGCTCACTACGCTCCTGGCTTCCTTCAGTGCACGTGGTGGAGTCTTGGAAACGTGTCCCACGCTCTGTTAATGTTGCTTGTTTGTGAACCATCGCACTTGGAGGTTTCAGCCCTGAGCTGCTCTCCCTGCGCTAAGCCCTGCACTAACACATCGCAAGAGACAAGTTCCTGCCCCAAAGCGCCTGTGGGGAGGAGAAATAACCTACATACTTAAATGACAACGATACTGTTACTGAGCCTTGTGTGCTAGAGGTAGGTTCAGAAACGTGCTCTTTAGCAACCTTCTGAACACGCGAGGGTTTTGGCTGCGGATACTGCCACCGCTGGATGTGTGGTGGGCAGTTCCCTGCAGAGCAGCGTGATGGAAGATGGTCTTCAGGAACAGCACGCCGTGCCGTGCGGTGCCTGAGGCTGGAGAGCAGAAGCGCTTCCTCCCGCACCCAGTTTCATCCACGCTTCGTGCAGGACTATGGGCAAATCCTCTCCCCGCACAAAGCTCCACATCAATCCTCTCCTTTCCCCCTGCCCCCCTTTTAATAGCATGATATTGCAGCCTCCGGGGCTGTGACCCTCTCTGCACCGGTGGCTCAGGGGGGGATGCCCTTGCGTGGTGAGTCCCCGCATAAAGCCACAGGCGCTTTGCACTTTCACGCCGATCCGACCCGGCACCTCGGCTGCCGATGAGAAGCAGAGCAAGCTGAGGGGAGCCCCTGCCCTCCGCCCATCTCTCTGCCCTGCCGACCGCCGGAGCTGCCCCCGCACCGCCCCCTCCAGCCGGCAGCCCCGCGCCCCCCGCACCTCCGCGCCCGCACCCAGCGCCGCGCCTCGTCCCCGCC
>JAOXNH010000012.1:25095135-25106052 GCA_028566575.1 Bartramia longicauda
TCTGTTCCTGAGAGGGTTTTACCTGGGGGTGATGTCAGCAGAAATCGCTGCGGGAGATGGCAGTGCTAACGCCATCCCACAGAATGCCTTTGAAACATAAAGGTGCCACACAGCTCTCGTGGCTTTCCATCACCCTCAGACGGTTCTTTGGGGACTTTTTACAAGAAGTGATTCTCTCCAGGTGAAGATCAGGTCATCAAACTGCTTTGTCTCCAAAGCAGAGGGTCCAGAGAAGCTACACAAACCTCTACGAGGACCCAAACCCATTGTCTCAATTTTCTTTATATAAAAGTTAAGTGATTTCAGGAAGACATTTCCAAACATGATTAAATATAAACATCAGCTGAAATGAATGATGTTAGAAATAATGGGTTGTGGAGGCTAAAATTACTTACCTGAATTGTTGGAATTCTTTGAAAATATAAAATCCACTGCATTTGTTTTAAAGTTCAAAGTCAAGATGATGTTTCAAATAATATACATAATATAGTTATAAATCATCAAAAATATGCTCTAAATAAAGTTTTCCTTTCTTTTCATAGCAACTGTTTAAAATGTTTAATCTTTTGTTTTCACGAAAGCAACATTCTACTTTTAACACTTTTGCTTTAGAACAGGTAAGGATACATTCATTTTTTATCAGGAATGGAGGTTTCCCCATAGAGAAGTTAATAAATCCCTTATTTCTTTTACAATTGAAAACATCTTAATTTTTTTTAAATTTACGGCTATTTTGAGAAATCAGTGTTTTAAGAAACTTATTAAATATTGTTATGAAATGAATTCCGAATACCATATGTTGCTAATTCTAAACTTACTTAATTCTAAAGTTTTTTGTTGTTGTTGTTGTTCTGGAAAAATACAAATTTGTGAGTGTGGATTGAAAGAAGAAGAAAAGAAATTTCTTTTTACATCCCTGTTTTCTGATTTTCCATCAGCTTTTTCTTTGTGAAAATTTGTTTTTCAATATTTTTCAATTCCAGTATTTTTAATTCCAGTATTTTTTAAAATCACAGCGAAAGAGAGGAACACATTTAATAAGGCAAACTCTATTGTGTTATTTGGGTTGGAATTAAATTGCAACCAAACTCCATGAAAAGCAAAACCCAGTTGTGTTCCGCGCTGCACAGGAACGCTTGTCAGGAAACGAGGTGTGCAGCGCGGTGCTGGGCCAGAGGGAGTGCAGGGCGGGGGGAGCTGGGGTGGGGGGCAGTCCCCGCAGGGCGGTGGATGGGGGTGTGGGGGGCAGTCCCAGCGGGGGGGTGGAGGGACCCAGACCCTCCGAGGGGTAGCGACACTGGTTTGCTCGGGGTGTTCACAGCCAGGCTGCTGTGGGGACTCGGGGGTCCCCCTTGCTACACGGGTTCCCCAGAAGGGCAGGGAGCTGCCTTCTCACAGCACTCGCTTCACAAGGCTTTTGGAAAATAGTCTGTGCTGCTGATGGTGTTATTGCCGGTTTTTGGTTGCTAACCCGCATCTTCAGCCTCAGTTAATATGATTTTTAACTGATTTTTCTGGGCTTTTATCCTCAAGAAAGCACTTGAACTGATGAGAGACCCAAGTATTGATGTAGCAGAGAGAGACCAGCCGACTATTGTGAACATGACTGTTCAGAACCTGCAGCAGGCAGAATTTGTTTTAAAATGCTATCATAAGTCACGGTTTTTCAGAAGTTCCCTTTAGCAAGCCGAAAGAGGTTCTATAAACAAAAGAATCAGTATTTATACTGCCTAGAAAATCATTCCTGAAAACATATTTCAGATACCACATCTCATACCGAACTTGGGAAAGTTATTTCCACCGATCATTAGCTGTGTTGTATGGGTGTGAAAGCGGACTATAAATATATACTAAAGATTTTAAAGCTCCTTCTAATGAAGCATAGGCATAATGAGAAACGTGATATAACTGAACACTAAGAATTAATTCCAATGTGAAAACATATTTTCCACATGTACCTTCTTAGATAGTTGAATAAGAGCCCCCCCCAAAAATCTGAATCTCATTTACAGAGAAACAATTCATCAACATTGGCATAATGTTCTGATAATTCAGGCGAGCGACAGTGCTGTGTAAGCCAGGTGAAAAGCATGCAGGCACTGCTAACGGCAGTGATTTAGGTATCTAAGCCCATTACAGTACGATTGCTTAGTTTATTTTTCTTTCAGTCAGAGCCTTTGTTTATAGCAGATAATTTTGTTTTGCAAATTGTTTCTTTCCGCTATCACAGTAGTAATGGACAGCGTGGGGCTGTTGTTTCTTAGTACACAGAGGGGTAACACAATGTGAGGCATTTAAGCACGGCCGTACCTCCCACGGCTGTTTGGGGGGATGTGCTCCAGCACTCGGGGTGGCAGGAGTGGCCGTGCCCCGTGCCCCCAGCCCAGGCAGCCCCCCTGCCCCACGGTCTCTCAGCACCCCAGGAACGCACCTGACTGCACCCACCTGCCCCAGCCCCTTATCCCACCAGAAAACTTCATCAGCTCTCTCTGGAATGCCGACTTTGGGGGTTACTGCCCAGTGGAAGATCAAGGGCAAAGTGTAGACCTGCTGTCAGGAAACCAGCTCGCTACCTGCATTTGCACCCTTCCCTCAAAGCTTTGGCCGGGACCAGGGTCCCCTCTTGCTCTCCACGCGACGCAGCGTCACGGAGAGGCAGTCTC
Organism: Bartramia longicauda; assembly: GCA_028566575.1. Lineage (NCBI taxonomy): Eukaryota > Metazoa > Chordata > Aves > Charadriiformes > Scolopacidae > Bartramia > Bartramia longicauda. Next base: position 25,097,799 of record JAOXNH010000012.1, read on the forward strand.
TGCACCAAACTGCCTGCAGGCAGAGCCGGGGAAACAGAGGAGTGAGAAGGGGCAAGATTTTCTGGAAACCTCACTGCAGATTGGTAGAGATTCTCTCCATGGAGACTGACGGAGCCCTGAGGGTATGATCCAGCACAGGGCAGGCAAACAGAGGCGCACACCCTGGGGACGGTGTTCAAGGCGGAGGCATCCTGGGGGCATGTCTCACACCACAGGACTGGCAGCCGGGCTGTGGAAGCTGCTGGGTCACCCAGATCTCTAACAGGGGTGACAGAGGGAGGCAGCCAGCGGGGGCTGCAGGGATGGGCACTGCTCATCCCACGACCCCACAGCACGCACCACGCGGTGGGTCTGCTGAGGAGCCGTGCCATCTCCCATCTGCGGTCTCCTGCTGGCACCCATCCCTTCAGCTTGGGGTGATGAGCCCAGGGGCATCTCTCTTGGCATCAAGATGAAGAGTTTTTTTGGAATGGGGCTCATAGGTGCGGAAATATCGTCCACCCTGAAGTTGGCAATAGCCAAGGATTGAGGGTTACAGCACAGAAGGGACCCCTGTTTTATTTGTTCCCAAGGATTTTCCCTAATTTGCAGTCATTGCTCATTGGCACTGTATTGTACACCTCTTTATAGCAATGTTTCTCATGGGTAAGATTCTTCCCTTTTCCTTTCTGCTCTCTTTATTTGTTTTAGTGGCTTTTACAGCAGCTTCAGGGAAGCGTACGTACATCTGTGCACATACATTCGGTGCACGGCCCTATCCTTTTCCCTCACACCCTGTAGAATGCTCTTTCTTAACCTCTGTTTTCCAGGCAGTGTAGGAGAGAAGCAGAGGCAGACCTTCAGCTGTGAAAACTGATGTGGTGCATGGAAACTTTCAAAGAAAGCCCTGTTTGATTTGTACATCATAATCCTAAACTTTTTGTGTCATTTGGGTCTTAAAAAATGACTCCCCATCTGACTTACTCCGGAGCGGAGCTGGAGGCAGGAACGTTGGCCACAGAACGCAGGACTTTCCTCAGCTGAGCTGGCCCCAAGTAAACATCGACTTCCCTGTTTGTCCCACTGACTAATACAAGATTTTATACATTTTTCTTCTGTTAGTGTTTCACAGAAAGGGAGCAGACTTTGAATGCAGATAATGCATGGGCCAAGTTCCCAAGTGTATTCCAGTTGTGGGTTTCCTTCTGTCAGGTGGAAAGACCCCACCTTACCCCAGAGCCCACGCGGCATTCACCCTGTGGGGGGCCAGAAAGCCCTTCTTGTGCTGCACTTGGGAATGAAGTACATTTGATCTGGAAATTGCCAGTTCATCCAGAACCCCAGCGTGCCATCTGTACAGTCACATTCTGGAGAGAAATTGTGTATTTGTTTCTGCTTAATGAAAAATGCAGCAGCATGTGTCATAGCGCGCTCGAAAAACCGGTGTACGAGATAGGAACGCGCCCAAAGTACTGTATCACTGTAAGGGAATGAACATTTAGGGAATAAACCAAACAGAAATAGGACCACATACAATGTGGGGTCAGTTAGTAAAAAGAAATGTAATGAAAATTAAGTTGAAAATACGTAGCATTTGACTGCCGAAGAAATGACTAGTGTAGAACTGCTGGGGGCTGGGGAGAAACTGCTGCCCTGAAGCACCAAAGCAGCACTGTGTCCCATCGGGCAAGTGATAGGGGGGTAAGGAACGGCCACCCTCCTCCAGCTGCAAGGGGAAGTTGGGCTTCATTGTGCAGAAATAACTGAGGGCCATGCTGTATCATTGACTGAGTTTAATAATCCCTGCAAGCAGTGTGCACCGGTTATTAATGCCAACGCTGATGCCAGGGTACCACATTTCTAACCCCCATACCAAGCAGAGGGGGCAAAGCTGGGTCTATCAGATCTGGGCTGTTTATTGATCTGTAGCAAGAAACAATTAGCTTAATTTACAGAAGAGGCCCGTGTCGGGCATTACACCCCACTGGCTAAAGCCAAGCACAGAGTGCAGCACCAGTATTCCAGCACAGGGCCAGGCAACCACGGGAAGCAAAAGCCTTTGGGAATGACCTGATCCTGCTCCAGAGGAAAGGGATGGACTAGCTCATTCCGAGCTCACCTCCTGTCCAGCTGAACCCATTCAGTAACTCAGTCTTTACTATTGCCCATGGCGTAGGCTTAGAAATACAGCGCTACTGAATCACTGTCAGTGATTTTATTGTGCTGCACATTTGTGTAGACCGCAATATTTCTATACAGGCACAAAATGCTACATATGCTGAAGTCATATAGATCACGGAGGCTATAAAATGTTGCTGTCTACAGTTTTAAAGGAAAATTAGACCTCGCAAACAGTGGGCAGGTGTGTTTTCAGGATAAAAGCACTTCTGCCAGTATTCTGTACAGTATAACGTGATCGCATTGTGCTGGGATTTACATACATAACTTTTATTAAAATCAACCAATGCATTACTTGCATAAATGCCCTTGCTTGTCCAGAGGAATAATGTAACCCTTAAGGCTGCAATATGGTTTAATCTGTTTAGTAGATGTAATGTAATATCACAGTATGGAAAAGACTTGGGAAACTAACGCTGAGCGTACACTAACTCATTTTAAGAACATTCCAGATTTATAAATACACAAACTGTTTATTACCCACACATACTAGAAAGCTTCTATGAAATATAATTATGCAGCAGATTACGTACGATGGAGGCCTGCCAATATTCCCTACTCGTAGGACCCCTGTTACAGGATGGCCAGTTCTGGTCATGTTTTGTTTTCATGCCTGCTGCAAGCAACGCGCAGTAGTTGCTAAAAGCCAACACTGATGTCAGGACGTCACATTTCTAATTTCTACACCATGCAGAGGAGGTAAACATGGGATTTAATGGGATTTCAGGTAGCAGATAACGGCAAAAGCAATTGAAAAAAACCCCAACCAAACCAGAATAGCTGCCCTGGGTCAGAACAAATGTCTCTGCGGCACAGCCTCTGACAGTGACAACGATGTATGCCTAGGAGAAGAGTTTAAGCGTAGTACTATTGGTTCCCTGCTCTGCTATTACTTTTTCAAGATAAATTGTCTGATGCCTAGAACTAGGGATTAACCCCCAACGTTCAAGCTCCTTGCCTTGCCTCTGCCGTGAGCAAATGGGAAACGCTGCGGGCACCAGCCCAGCCACCGCTGCCGTGAGCCCCTTAGCCCTCTTCCACAGGGTAAGACTGTGAAGGGTCCTACACAAGGGAGCCCTGCCATTATTTATGAGAGTGAAGTAAAACCAGTATTTATCTCTTCCTAGCTAAGAACACCCCAAACTTTAATGGGAAATTGCATCACCTTTCTAGCGTGGGTGTACACAGGCGCACATGCGTGTACACACACAGCTCAAGTATTTTGCTCTGAACAAGACCTAACATCGCTGACAAAACCTCACCAGGTATGAAAAAGAGATGATATTAAAAGGCAAAATAATTACCTGAGGGTTAAACTGTATAACTGCGTGTTTTGTGACAATGTAAAGATATTGAAATCAGATTTAATAAAAGACAAAGTTCAGAGCAGAAGTGCACCGAGTCCTCAGCTGGGAGTCACGGGAGTGCTGCAGAGCTCCGTGTCAGGGCACGACCGGGGTGTGTGCAGCTCCCTCCTCCTCCTCCTCCTCTCCCTGCTCTCCCTGCCCATGTTCCCGGGTTTTGGGGCTGGAGAGGACCTGCAGCACCTTCACACCAGGATGGAGAGACAGAACCCAGCGATGTCCTGGGGTTCCTCACTGTGCATCGGCTTAGATGTTCTTCTGACACTTCTAACACCCAACTAACAGAGCTATTTCATTATTTTTTTATTTCCTAAAAGCTTTGACGTGTCAAAATTTACTGCATATATTTTCTACGTGCTAAAGGGAAAAAACAAACCAGAAGCCAGTAAAGGCGATGGGTGTGTACAGCTGCTTTATCCGGCCCGTCCATTACTGGTGTAAGAGCAGCTCTTATTCAAATCTTTCTCAGTGTCTCTGCTTCACTGATTAAACATCCCTGATCTGGTTTTGTGCCACAAGAGAAAACATCAAGCAGATCTACCCTTTGGCACAGTTCAGAACTGAACCCTCCATGCTAATTCTATGACTGAATGCTTCAGTTTATTCTTATATATGGCTGGATTCCAGGAAAGACTAATGCATCAAATGTAACTTGCAAGGAATTTGAATCTCCAGATTTATAATCACAGTCCCGAGAACTCCCACTCTCCTACTGTCTAAACTGAAGCACACCAAACCCAGTAATTCAGGTTTCTGCATTTGGGGATACAGTTATTTCCAGAAATGTCCAACAGTAATGTAGTACAAAAGTCATTAAGACAGTAATTTTAAAAATTTATGAAGAACAACAGGCTTCTCCCAAGTCTATCTGAAGGCAGAAGTTAGACTGGTTTCTTTCCAAGTGCATGTTTACATATTGTTTCCACAGTCCTTGAAAGCTCTTAACCGTTGTGAGTAACAGCTTTGCCCTAACACCTGCCATTCAGGGAAACCCAGACTGCTGCTCTGAAAGCTAAAGGCCTTCTTATATTTATTGTATAGTTAGTTTCCCATGCGCAAACTACCGTTTATCAGAGACTAACTATTCAAAGGATTTTACTGCAAGATAAGAACCTTACTGCAATTTTCACTTTTTTATTGCATGAGCTGCGGTGGCTAAAACAGGAATGTGTTGCACAGGACTGGGACTGCCTTTTCTCTTGAAACCATGCCTAAAGGGAAAAACTAAGTCATATGGCACCACGACAAATACTGCTTCTATCAAGGTTCCTTCTCTCAGCTTCAGTCTCCTTAGGAAAATGTGAATCCTTTTCTTTGCTGTTCTGAACCCAGTGTGATAGGTTGGGATCGCATGACAGATGTTTTTCTTGCCAGGCTTTGCATCACCAGAGTGCTACCCCTGCTCCCTTCTCTTGGCCATGCTTCAGCTGAGAAAGCAGTAGATCAACGCTGCCCTCCAGCATTGTTCATAAAAGAAACTGAGAGAGAGTCCTGAATTAGGGAAGACTAGGAAACACCTGAAAACTATTAGATTTGGGGTTTTAGGTAAAGACACAGTGGGTTTTGAGGGCCAGACAATGATCATTCACACCTAACCTCAATGTACTCTATGAAACCACGGTGAAGCCCTGCAAAACCGCTCAACTCAGTAAAGACACCGCATGAAGTTATGGACAGGAAAATGGAGACAAAGCCTAGTGCAAGGCAGAGGCAATGGAGGGGAAAATGGATTTTGCCACCTTGATCTACAAGCACCTTGCTCCTTCCATAGAGGAGGGAGCGGCGGGGCTCGGGGACAGGGAGGACAGGACTCTGGAGCAGGGCTAAGGGATAGGGAGGACAAGACTCTAGAGAGGGGCTGGGAAAGGGGAGGGAGAGGCAGAGGCATGGGGGACTTGCGGCACTTGGGGCCAGCTTGCCCAGCAGGGCTACCAGCAGTGCCACTGCATCCCCTTCCTGCCAGCAGCTGTCCCCATCCTCTGGCACAGGCAAAACAGGGAGTGAGGACACTGACATTTTGTTGTGCCCTCCTGCCCTTGCCTCCTCCTGCCCCCCCTTTGCCATGTTGCTGTATACTAGGCTTGTTGAACACAAGTATTTACTGATGTAGCCTCTCCTTCCTTATTGTCCTGGAGATCTCTTGCTGCAGTTTTAGCACTTCTTTAGCATATACACATGTTCTCCAGGACATGGAGCCTGTTCTTATCCCTCAAACTCAAATTATGCCTAAGTGTTAGAAACTACAGTATAATGACAAGTGAAGCCACTTTCTGAGTGATGGAGAGAAAGGGAAAGGGCACTTGTGGATGTCAAAGGCTCTTTCACTTTACACGGGGTCCACTGTTGAGGCACCAGAGTAAAAGGGATCATTCTTGAAGGGTTTGGGCTCAGCCTGCCACAAAACTGTGCTCAGAGGAGGCTCAGCCTGCAAGGAGGAGCTGAACTCCTCCTCAATGAAGGCAAAGAAAGTTTAAGGCTCTTGCACCTCCTAAAGTGGCTCAGTACTTTTTAGGACTGAACCAACAGTTAATTAATAAAGCAATTTTTATTTATAGTTATGATGTTTAAAATGTTTATCCTTTTTTCAGTAGGAACCACCACAATAAGGGAAGCTGGAGATCCACAGACACCAGGATGCATCAAAAGTGACAGCTTTTTGTATCGGATGTGACAGCTCCTCTAAAAAAACTATTTAAAGTTTGAGGGGAAAAAGCATGCAAATGGGACGCCTGGTTTTCAAAAGTCCATCCAGCAGCTTGCAGGAGCTTCCAGGGGAGCTGCTGGGAACTCAGAGGCACTTAGGATTTTAAAAAACAGGTCTATTATTTAGATGTCTGACTTGAGGCTCCTGCTTCCAAAGTCACATTTTATATCTCCATAATGGGTTGGGGACTTACTCGTGCACCAAAAGAAAGAGATCTGAGACTAAATGCACATATTATCCATCAATGAAATTTTTGGTGCTCATCATCCAAAAGAAGAAATTTAAGAGTGCTGCAACAGCCTCATTGTTCAGTAACATTGTATCAACCCTTAATGATTCAGCACAGAAAATACATAGGAATGAAACCAGTAACTGTGGTTATCGCTTATCAGGTACACAACAAGAAATGTGACTCAGCAACGTAAGCTGTCAGTGCCGCACACATCAGATTACGCACACAACTGCCTTTTGCTGCGGGGAAATAACCAATACACAAACTTACATGGAAACTCCAGAGCGGTTATTCTGAATGCCCATCACGGTGCTCAAAGATCAACCAAAGTTACCGAAGTGAAGTGCCTTTGTCTTCCCATGCACTGGGCTTTGGGTATTTGGAAATTGGTTTTTATTTAATTGTTCAATTCTTTAGCAGAAAGGAAAACACATAGTGTTCTTGAAAAAGCTGGAATTTATGTGAGTTGTTGCTAAATTTGCTCATTGTAATGAATCTGTAAAATTATAATTTTAATGGAAATGAACAAGGTTACTGTGAATTCAGCATTTTACTCGGCAGCAAAAGAAACCTACAAAAGACCCCTGCAGTATGTCCGCACCAGGTCAGGCATCTGGAATATAGAAGTTGAGCAGCTTAATATCTGTGTTCCAACTGGAAACAACATCACTGCAGATCACTATCACGCTTGCTGCAAAAGCTGAATCCATGGGTAAACATATGAGAAAAAAAATGGATCTGGACAGCCAGGCTCCCACAAGGTAAACAGCTCTGTTGAAGTCCACTGAAGTCAAAGTCTAGACCTTTCTTGTTGCCTCAGAAATATTCGGCAGTCCTAATTAATTGAAATAGGCTTTGGAAATGCATAAAAATAACTGAAATGGAGGAAAAATGCAGGCTTACCTTCCTCAAACCTCAGTTTCCCTATTAGTGCTTTAAGGTCCCTGGATTGAAAATGCAATATAAATAATTATTATTCTGAAATAAATAAGCATTTTGATATGTAGGGGAGTAAGAACAGATCTCGCAGATGTATTCTAGCACAGCAGATACCCAAGTTAACAAGGAATTCGCTGTGGTTCTGCCAACACTCCAGCTCCACGCTCAGGAGCTGGTCGTTCCCTGCCACGCTCACAACAACCATTGTTGTCAGGCAGAGACACCTTCAACGTGTTATTCCTGTAGTTGCAGGTTATTGTCTGACGGGAGCCATCTGCTTACGCAGCTATTCTGAAAGATGTGAATAGTCAGACACTACGGAGAGGTCCCTTTTCCTGAATTCTAGCTATCAAAAACGTGGGCAGCTTCTCTGACCAAACTACCTGGTTTCTCTCCAGAGTTCCCGGAGGCCAGGTGCTTCCAGAGAATCATTGATACTGCTCTTAACTGTCTATTCTAAGGCAGGATGACTCATGCTATGGGCATCTATCTCTTTTTGAACTCAACACCTAACTTTTGGATCACCAAATGCAGGTGAGCTGGATGCCCTCCCCAGTGGAGGCGTGGGTCAACGGCAGGGTTTAAAACAGGAGAGCAACCTGAGCAGCTCAGCTTTGGAACTTTACCATCAGATGCTGGACCCGAAGTCCCTGATGCCTGAGGTACCAGTAATAAGACTGTGCTTTGGAGCTTTAAGGGTAAGTTGGACCATGGGAAATTTTTAAAGATGAAGAAAATTTAGGAGACTTCTCATTATCCCAATGCAAACAAAATGTTACTAACGGCTCCAGTCTGAAAGTCTTTCAGAGTTGACAATACACAGCTTGAAAAAAATGCTTGATCATAACTCTAAAAACC
>JAOXNH010000012.1:25114929-25133147 GCA_028566575.1 Bartramia longicauda
TGTGTGATGTTCAGCAGTTTCACTGATTAGCTGGGTCTTCCTACCCATGATGTCTTAGTCACACGCTTGTACTACAGGGGGGTCATCACAGAGTCCTTTGGCCATAGCAGAGTCTGTGCAGGCAAACCGTGAGCAAACAGAGAGGCCTTCTTCAAAAACCTCTTTGGAATGGCCCTGTCTGAAGGTCTGGGCTAGAAGAAGGAAGGAACCAAAGCTGCCAGTCAGCTGCTGACTCTGTCTCCTGGAATAACGGCCACCATCCAGGAGTGGTCCATGATGCCTGTAACACTGGGACAACCCTGTGCGCCCTCAGGCTGGAGCTGGGTTTGCCTTTGCCCTGTACAAGTGGAGTCATATGTGGCAGAAGGGAAAGGAGCTCCGACTCCTTTAGCTCTCTCTGGGAAAGCTGTGTCTGACACGACCACTCACAGCCCAAGCAATCTGATGGACGAAAACCAGTGTCTCATTTGTGCTGAGCTCCATTAAACTCTCCTCTACCGGCGTCAGAGCATCTCAGACACAAACGAGGAGGGGACTCGCTGTTTCTTTTGCACCCTGCAGCACAACTGGCCCTAGTTCCTATTTAGATCTTATTTGTCCTACTCCTTTTTTGCTACTTTTTTTCTCCTGTCTCCCAGGAGTCTGCATTAGGCAGCCAGGACACATCCAGTCTTGCGACACTTTGCTGTGATTAGTTTGGCAAGCGACAAACCATTCCCGAGCAGCGCAATCTTGGTTAATAAAACCCTCTCTGTTTTCCACAGCCTGGCCAAAGGGAAGCAAGAGCCGGTGTCCAGGGCTGGCTAAGGGCGGTGTGTGCCATGTCTGTCCCGGCTCTTCCAGCAGCTCCACAGCCACACCACCGCTGGGAACAACTTCTGCTTACCTGTGGCTGCTCTATTTGCTTGGCCTGCAAGTACACCTTCACCTTGGAAACACAGATGGAAGAATCTCACCTAGAGTTTCTGATAACATGCTGATATATTTTATTGGGGAAAAAAATACATCTTTTTTACTATTAGGACATGTTCAGCTGAAGTTACCCCTCATGGAAGAATTTATGCAAATGCTGGGAGGAGGGAGAGGACAGCAACATGTGGAATAAATCAATGTCTGGTCAAAACACTGTTTTTTTAAAAAAAATCTCTGTATGCATGAGAGTATGTATAGAGCTATATAAAGCAACCCTTTTCCTCTGCTCTCTTCCCCTTAAGGGTTAAGTCATTTCCTCAAGGATTGTCAGGAAGATGCTTCCTTCCCTTTGCAGCTGAACCCTCTACCAAGGGCAGCCTTTCGGTGGGAGAGCGGCACCACAGCCTGCCCCAGTCAGCACCCTGCCCCGTCCTCTCCCACCCACAGCCCGGCCCCTGGCAGAGCCCACAGGAACCCTCCCGTGAGGAAACCAGCTCCCCTCGCGGGAGGGTCTGCACAGCCCTAGACATGAAAATCAGTATGATCAGTGTTATCTGTTACCGTATTCAACAACTTTCTACCGAACAGGAAGACAGAAAAAATCTTAAGACACACACTGGCCAGGCAACACTATCAGCAAGCAAGAGCCATTGACCCAGTGACAAATTCACGCCACCCGACAGACACCCGCAACGCCTTCCACATTTCAGAGACTCCAGGCCCAGCCACCAGGAACCCACTTCCTTCCCTTCCAAACTGAACTAAGTTCACCAGCAGAATTTCCTTCCCTTCTGGTGTGACTCCCTGTCCTCTACGGCAAAGCCTTTTTATAGCAGCAGCTGCAGTTGCCTACAGCTGGTGGGCTTCCTGCCCCCCTGGGGGCTGCAGTAACTCCTCCTCTGCCTCCTGGTGCCTGGATGGACACGGCCCCCCATCTCCATGCTCCTGACATGGCTCCCCACCACCCCACTCCTGACGTGGCCCCCCATCTCCCTGCTCCTGAGAGCTCTCTGAGCCCCCAAACTCCCACCCACCACCACTTCCTTACCTCCTGGCTGCAGACTGCAAGATTCCCCTCGCAATTTAACGTGTTTGATTAAACAATCGCCTTTTCCCATTGAGTTTACTCCTTGCATGTGTTTAAAGGCTGCACTGGGGGAACAAGGCATTAAGGATGCAATGATGCTCCCCAGAAGGGCGCTGGCACCTGGCTGCAGTGTGCCGGTACCTCCTCGAGAGTGGTGCAAGGCTGGGACCCCCGGGGCGCCCGGCGGGGTCAGCTCAGCTCTGGCAGAGCCCTGACAGGCGTATGCACACTCACGGACACATCTGGAGCCTTATTCTTCAATACAGCCTTCTCGGGACAGAATCTCCTCAAATGTGTTATTAGGGGTCATTAAAACCTAAGCTGTGGAAAGACCGACATTTTCAAGGAAAGTGTTTATAAATTGGCTGGAGTATACAGCTGAGAAGTCTCTTCATGTCTAAAAAATAAATAAATCTTTTTCACGCTCCGATTCTGCTAAAATTTCCAAACCCACCAGTTCACTTTTGGGCAGAAAATACTGGGCGTTTCAATTTGGTGATCAATTTATTTTTAAAGGCATAACTTACTCATCAACTTTACTTGAAAAAAAAAAAAAGAGTAGGTGAGGATTATTTTTTTTAAAACAATAAAGCTATGGGTACAAAAACAGCCAACAACTGTCATATCCTCCCCCTCGTCCCTCTGATCTCGATAGTGCCAACAGTGGCGCGTCTGATAACCCCTACGAACGCGGACAGTGCAAACTCTCCCACACAGCACCCTTTGTGCACGCAATTCCAGGCAGCCTGAGCTAATTTGTCCCTCTAATACCTCCAAAAATCTGGCCCTGAGTGTCTGAGAAATGGGTCACTATTTCAAAACATATAACTTATATTTTAAAAAAATTGCTTTTTGAAGACACAAACTCTTAAAAGGACCTACTAAATTTTCACAATTACATAATAAAGCCAAATTAGAATTTGTTATTAGACACTGCAATCTATATTTTATTGCACCTAAAAGGAAAAAAAAAGGCTAAAAATAACATGTAATTATCTGCTGGTTATTTCCAGACGTACAAAGTGCTGAGGTTTTGTCCTTGTTAAGAAGATTATCTTCGCTTTTTCCTCTGGAATGCATGTAAAACAGCTCTTGCCTTGCCGCAAGCTTTAGGAAAAAACTCTGCTGCAAAATTACCTGTTGTGTGGGGAGTTACATTTTGCAATAAGCTGCTGAAATTGCATTTTAATAAGGAGTCTTGACCTGCGCTGTGTGTTTCCCTTCAAGGCTCTACGAGCCATTTTTCTTACGGGGGTTCTGACCTGAGAAGCTCAACCTGGCTAACGGCAGCCAGAGGGAATAAATCGCAACACCTAGGAGATTCCGGTGCACAGCACAACCATTCCCACTTAATCTGAGCTGAAATGCCTGGAATGCGAGAGCCACCGATGATGCCCCTTGTCTGTGTGTCTGACTGAATCCTTTCTTTGCTCCAGGAAAGCAGAGCCTGGGAACTAGGCCAAATGCCTGCCACTTACCTTAAATTGATCGGCCACTTTAAGATTAAAAACACTGAAAACTGCAACACCGCAAACACAAGGCTTCCTTCACATTAAATGCAAAATGCACCACTGGGCTTGCGGGGATCTTTTTTCCATTTTACTCAGTGTACACTTTCTTTCCATTTCTGCTCAAAGGTAGAAGCCAATAGTTACAGCATCTTGGCCAAGTATTCATTAAGGTTTATAAAAAAGAAATTTATGGTTATTTAGGAGTTGGCACAAAAGCACGTTGTTGCTGGAGAAGAAATATAGTTTTGAAACAGTGTGAAACATTGGATGTCCTATTTCAAGTGAAAGCTGTGTTCTGTCTTTGCCTGTTGTATTTAGAGAAGCATTGAAGATTGTGCCTAGGATAATCAGTAGGTAAAGGCCTTAGTGGAGAACCATTTTATGTACTGTAAATACATAGTCCATTCAGGAATTTACTTGGTTCTGCAAGAATCCATTATTGCAATAAAGACAGGTGTAGAGACAAAATAACGGTAAAAAGTCATCATTCATTGAAGCAGGTGCATCCACGTGAAATGAGGGATTTTCTGTGTTTGTCTTTTCTGGAAGAACTGATTAAAAGTACAGTACCAAAGGCCTGCTTGACAGAAAAAATTCAGGCTCGATCCACACTCAAATATGGACATACCCGGACCACGGTACCAGCAAAATCTTCTACTAAAAATGGTACTTTGACTTGTAGCTTTAATAACACTTCCTCAACTTAACTCAAAGAACATATTTAAATGAGAATTACTGTGTCCATATCTGGATTTTTCTTTGTATGGAGGTAGATAGAGATACTTTCTCTCTAACACACGTTGGCTGAAGTGCCAACCTGGTGTCCTGTAATTTCAGCTGTAGTTTCAACTGCCACACAGCTTAATTCAATTATTTGAAATGGTTTTCTCTAGTATTTCTTGACACTGTCATGAAAATCACCACCATGTAATGTAACAGTTATTCAGGCAACAGCCCGGCTCCTGGGGGAGCAAGGGCCAGCTGGTGCCGGGGGGACCCTGGTGTCCCCGCGAGCTCCCCAGGGACCACCCCGAGCGCTCCCTGGGGGGCCCGGGACGAGGGTGAGGGGGAGCGCGCTCCTGCGCTGCTGCTGCTGCTCTCTGCCTGCCAGCAGCTGGATTCCCTCCCTTCGCTCTTAGGAGAGTCGTTCGCTTGTTTTTAATCCTTTGCTTCTCATTTTAAGGTCAGATCAAGCAGAAAAGACACATGACTTTCTGCCCGTGCACGTCTCAGAAGCTGTAAGATGCTGGGCCTCCAATGGGGTGGCTTTATTAGGGGGAGGTCAGCCAGCGAAAGAAGGCCAAAAGTAAAGCAGAGTAATGTACTCCCCTGGAGGCAGATTAGATTGGCTAAAAGAAGAAAAGCCCACGTTAGATTTACAAAACCTAACGCTCAACAGCGCCCGACTTCAGATTTATCCCTACGTATTTCTGCCCCTGTGGCAGTGCCTGGCGTCCCGACACGTCCGGCCGCTGCCCGGGAGCAGCTCTGACCAGGGGGCTGGAGACGGGCTCCCAGAGCTGCTGGGGAGCAGGGGCAGCAGAGACACCTCTCCCCTCAGCCCTCAGCGTGCATGGTGGTGGTGCCTTCTCGTTTCTCAGGGTGAGGTCCCCTACATGAAAGAAGCACAAAGCAACAGAAAGCAACCGTTGCTCCAAAGAATTTGTAAGACAAACTTATAACGGAAGCATCAAATTCCTTTTTGAAAATGCAGCCAGTAACTCTGGAGACCTTTTTTTGTCTTCCACTAAGATAACAGACAAGTCCACTTGTGGACTCGCAGGCTGCATAGAGTGCCACTGGTGAGAAAGTGTCACATGGAAGACAGGAGACAATGAAGAACATACACCTGAGATGTGGTGTGTGGAGGTCCCTCACAGGAAGCATAAGGACATTGAGTTATTCAATGGCCTCAGTAAATCCATGGCCCAAATGGAAATGACTGTGGAAAATAACAGAAGAGTGGGTGAATATGGGACGACACTGTAAATGCTTTTTGAAGCGATTTCGGCTTTTGGTACCTCAAGTGCCCTTGGACAACGAGCTGTGGGATGAAACTCCACACTTTATATTCCTCTTGTTTGTTTTAAATTTGCTGCCTGAGAATTTTATCTGGTGAATCCTTACTCTTGAGATAGGTGTAAATGCACGAGTTGCTGTTTCTAGTCATCCCCTTCTTTCACCACCCTCTGAATTTCTACTCTGTCCTTCATAAGTTGTTCTTCTCTAGGTCTAAAAGTCCTAACCTGTGCAATCTCTCCATGGACAGAAGTGTTTCTCTGCCTCTGGTTATCAATATTGTATCCCTGTGGCTCTCCTAGTTCTTTCATAAATGTTTACAAAAGGCTTCCCAGGGCGGTAAACAATACGGATTTTTTGTGGCACAAAACAAGAATGTAGTAGTATAATGTTGTTTTCCCACTTCACTCTTGCTTTCTTTCCCAACATGTATTTTCTGGTTTTGAGCAGTTTTAGGCAGGGAACTAACCAAAATGGGCCCAAGATTTCTCTTTTCAGTGCCAGTTTTAGTGCACGGTTACTTTTCAAGTGGTATCATAAGAGCCTTCTTTTGTCCTCCTACAGCTCCCTACTGAGTCTGCAGGTAGTGAAGACCAATTATTTACTCACACCTTTGTCCCCTGATTGTAACAGCTTTTTTATTTGTGGAGCAACCTTCCTCCAATGGCATTTATAATAATTTCTGTTGATGAGCATTGTCAAAGACAACTGAAGCTGTATAAGCCACCAGTGGTTTTCTAAAATGGAGTCCTGCCAAAACCTTCAATGGCTTGGAGAAGCGTGATTTTTCTGCAAAAGATGTGTTAAAGCCTCTTCTAATCTCTTCTAGTATCTTTAAATTAAATATTTTTTTATATTTTCATACCATTTTTTCTGGTACAGAAGGAAAAGTTGTTCAAATCTTTACTAAACCCCCTTTACAAACTGAAGGATACCAGCCAGCTTTAGTTCCTTTACTTTGGTATTGGTTGAACATAAGTGATGACACAGCTCAATAGCACGTCTCATAGCTCAGGAGCTTCAGATCTGCGTTCCTTCAGAACATCTGGTTCTGGCGATTTGTTCCTGTTTGTTGGATAGATTTGTTTGAAACCTCTTCTGCTGACACGTCAATTGGATACAGCGCCTCAAGCTCTTCTCTCCCGAAGAAAGGCTGTGTGGGTTCTCCCCAAGGCTTTTTGTGATGAGTATCAATACCATAACTCATTTAGCAGCTTTGCCGTGGCTGTATCTTTCTCAAGTGCTTCTTCTAAACAGTGATCACCTATTTGGCAGAGCCTGGCAGGCTCCCTGCTTCTGATATGTTTAAAAAAGTTTTTATTAGTGTTATTATCTGCTTAGCTCATTATTCCTCAGAATATTATCTGTCCTGTTTTAGTCCAGCTTTACAGTTAACTTGCTGAATCTTATGTACTCTCAAGATATTCCTCACCTGAACACAACTTCTACTTTTTGAAGGACCAACTACTCTCTTTAAATTTCTAATGTTCTCCTTTACTGTTTAAATATGACAATTTTGGGGGGGAGAGTCGGTTGGGGTTTTTTGTGTGACTGTTTAAAAGTCTTTTTGGATTGATATTATTCTTTGACCTTAAGACTACAATATGATGCCAGTAAGCAATCTCCATGACACATGCAAACATTTTATCCTTTTAGATTGCAGTTTTAATTTTATTTTTAAAAGTGCTTTCAATTTAATGAAATGAAATGGCACGAAGAGGACAGCATACTTTGACTCGCGCTGTAACAAGGATCCTGAATTAAAGCACGCTGTTACTCTTCCCACCCCACAGGTCCTTCCCTGGTCCCCCCGGCACTGCTCAGCATCCATCCTGAGCTGCCCTTGCTCCTGTGAATTGCAAACCAGCTGGTCTAGGAGGGCATCAAAAAATGCAGTCTCTGCACTGTAACCTTTCCGGATATTTACTCATGGGCATAAGCAAACTCTCCAGTGACTGCTATGCTTTTGCTCAGCTGGCTCTCGTCTCCCTTGGCACATCACAATCACAGCCAGTCTCTGAGCTGGCTGATGGCTGGGACAGCCCTTATGGTACACCCTTAATGTTTCACTGTCTCACCACTGCCACCAATTCCTGTCTGCTACTTGCTATTTTAATATCTTCAGTTATCATCTAGTGGTCCAGTTCATCCAGCTATTTTCAGACCTGTAGCATATATGTTGAAATCCACATAAGTTTCCTGCCAGCCTACTTGTCTGTTTTTACATCCTGTGCTTAAACAAGACTTTGCTTGGACCTGTTCTTGCATCCTTCTNNNNTGTTCTATCCTTTATTCAAGGATACAGGGCTTTATAACTTCGTATCTAGAGGATGTAGCATTCTGAAATCTTCCTCACCTGCCAGCTTTCCTTCAAACTTAAAAAATTTCCATGTGACCTTTTCTATTTTTAGTGTCAGCAGCCCAATTCCATTTTGGTTTACATGAAGTTCATCCTTCCTGCTCTATTTATTCAAAAAATTTCCCTCATAAATCAATGCCTTCTTTCCCTTATGACATTCACTGCCATGCACTGAAACTTACTTAGTTTTCTGTTTTTCCTGGTTGCATGATGGTGAGATGGATCTACTGCCACAACGCTCAGCACCTCAGTGGGAAACACAAGGGCTGCTTTCCAGGTACTGTAAGGTCTGAAATTAGTGAAGACCTGTATTTGAAATCTGTGGATTTCTTTTCATCTGCGATGTTCAACCATTTTGCTTTAAAACCTACTCAAACCTAACAGACCAGAGTTTAAACTCTGTGATTTTTCTTTCACAAAGCTAAATTGTACAGTCTTAGCATGTCAAAATCTGACCAAACTTGGAGCCTACAAGCTCTCCCTGAAATTAAATGTTAAAACATAAATTCTTCTGAGGACTGGCTAAGGTGTAGAATTATACTTTATTTTTGTAGGTTTTAAAATTTGTTAAACTCCAAAACTGAATTTAGTCTAAGTAACTTCCTAAATCAGAGATTACAATTTTGAAAGCAGAGGTCACTGAGAGGTGTAGTTGGAAATGTCTAGATTCTGAGTAGCTGAATGAAAAGTTCACCTGGAGTCCCTTCGGACGTTTATAGAGAAAATACTCGTGTCCATGAATGGGGAACACTGTGTAGGTGAACATGCAGACAACGTGTCCCAGTGGGCTTTTGTCTTTGCCCCTTGCACTATACAAAATGGGACGAAGGCAGTAGCTTTGAAGGCACAAATGTTATTGTTGACCACGGAAAGTCAATGGGAGTTGTATCCTAGACGTCTCTTAGCCTTTGACATCCTTCCTTTTAGCCTCCTAGAGTGACTGATGTGCTTTTGAAAATGTTATCCAGAGTTTGTTTTTTGCTTAAATAAGATTATATTTGAAAAAAGTAACAGTTTGGTCAAATACTGAAATTAATCCTGAGATTATAATTCTGAAATTATAATCCTGAGATGTAAGCAGGAATACAAGGATCCAGGGGCTCAGGAAAAGTAAAGGACTAGGAGACCCAAGGGAAATGAAGAAATAGCTCTTTCATCTTCTGACCATATCATTTTTCTATCAGCAACCTCAGTTTTTAGTGATTGACAAGGATCCTGTGAATCATTCTTTGCAATTGGATCTATTCCCAGGAAGTTATTTTCAAAGAAGCAATCATAAAAAAGATTGGAAAAATGTTCTTTGCTCAAACTGGAAAATACACCTACTAAAAGAAAACTCCGGAGGAAATAAAGCATGGCTTTAGCTTACATAGCAGAAAGGCAAGCAGGAATCCTTCAGGATTCAGGGCAGTGTTTCATCTCACAAGTGCCCTGAAGACGGTAACTGCTGCACAGCACAGGCTCTGCTCTTTGGGCTGTACACAGGACAAGTGACTGTCAAACATTGTAAAGTTCTTACCAAAGCAAGCTCCGACAATGTGTCCTTTTTTTTTTTTTTTTTAACAACAACAACAAGGTTACATTTTAAACCTGAATTTCAAAGGAGAGAAACAAAAGGAGAGTAGAAGGAGAACAAACATTGTTTCTACAGCTCTTAATATAGAGTAAAGCAGCAAATGACATGCAATTTCTGGATCATTTTTCATGGTCAAAACTGAATGTCTGTGTGTTCTGGATGGGACTTTTTGGACCCAACCTTAGACTCAAGAGATCAGACTGAACTCCCTGTCCCAGAAAGACCTAGAAATGTCTAGAGTGCAATTCAGACCTCAGATGAATGGCACTGCCTCCAGGGGTAAGAACCAAGATTAAAGCGAGCTCTTTATCCCTGTTCGAAGTCAGCTCGAAGCAAAGGAGTGCCCTGTTACCTGCCTGGAGAAGAAGGTAAAGACAGCTACAAGCAGATTTGCTATGTGCAAGAAACCATTTTTTAAAAATTAAACTGACTGCTCTGCAGAGAGTGATGAATCTAATTTTCTTCCTATTCTGGGGAAAGAGGACCAGGAAACTAATGAAGGTAGGAAAGCTCCTCAGCCCCCTTCAAAACAATCCCCACGATCAGGGTAAAGCTGGGGCTGTCCTGTGTTTCTCACAAATGTTGTTTCTGCTGACATATGTCTAGCCTAGTGTCATTATGCCATGTTTCACTGAATTAATCACTTAGAATGCCATGAATCATAATTAGAATTGACAGCCTACTCTGTTGTCTTTGTACAGGCTTCAAAATCCAGCAATGAGCACCGCTCAGAAGCTGTGGGTTGAAATCACACTCAGATTTTGGACAGTCACGAACATGCCCAATTGAACACACAGAATGAACTTTCAGAATCAATCTGAACAACGAACCAATTCTTCCCATTTTCCCAACACTGAACAGAGTTCTAGGCACTCATGATGTGCAGGGCAAAACCAAAGCTGTACCAGAGAGAAGGCAGAAGAATATTTTGCCTGCTTTCTAACTTGTGCCTCTTCCAAAGCAATACAAAGGTAGGTCAGGGCAGATTCCGAAGTAGAGATGAGCAAACATCTGGACACAGCACACATTTTTGCTGAAGAGCAGGCAGCTTCTTGGACTGTGTGCATTTGTGAATCTCCAAAATGATCTTAATCATTTATTTATATCTGAAATCTTAAAATCAAACCATGACAGCTCTAGAATAAGAAATATTTTTCCATTAAATACAACAAAAACTTTCACTGACTTCTTCCATTACAAAGACAGGACTGAAATGGATCCAGACTAAAATCAGTCCCACATCCAGGCCCCTTCATCATGGTGAAGGTATTAAAGGACTGTAAAAAGAATCATCCCTCAAAGCAGTATCAGACAGACTTGTCTCATCACTACCAGATGTTGTCTAATCTGTTATTTCCTTCAACAACAGATATTCCACACTTCCCAGGACAATCTACACTAGCGCTTCTGTACGTTCAGAATTTTTAAACTTCCTTTAAGTTAGATTCATTTTCACTTCCCTTAAATCAGATTTTTTTCCAGATGTCTGTCTGAAAACTATTCTTTAATCCCTCTTCGACATTTTGGGTTTAGACATCTTTCTATAAGGCCATGAGGTACCAGTATTTCTCCCCACTTAAACCTTCCTCAAAACATAGCCCACACCAGCCTGCATGTTCTCAAGGCAGACTTGTTAACAACCAATGAGACATAGCTAACACTTAAATGTAACAAATCAAAGTTAAAGACTGCAGAATTAACGAGCTATGCTATTTAATTCTCCCTGTTTTGGTGACTCAATGTTCTCTTCCCCTGCTCGTCTGTAGTCTCCAGCACATACAAACGCCTACTCCAGACTGCTGCCTACTCTGGACAAGGACCTGACTTTCTTCTCTGTAAATCCTGTGGTTATTGTTGGCACTTTCCAGTGACAGGAGTAATGAAAAATACATAATTCATTTACATTGTGATGGGCTCCTTCTCCTTCTCTGAGTGCTGGGGAATGTGACTCGAAGAAGCAGAGAAGCAGCCCAGATAGCTGTGCTGGAGGTGAGTCTGCCTGAGCTGTGCTTTGGAGATGTCTGACTTCACTCAGGGTGGTGGGCTTTTCCTTCTAATATCCCAATAGTTTCAAATTTTACAGAAACAAACACACTTTGATCTTTGTCATGTTTACAATGGAAACCCTGCTGTGTGACAGTCAAATCACAGGTGACAGTGAAAGCACAGTGTCCATTGCTGCCTGGAGCCTTGGGACATATCTGGGAGGACCTTCCTGCAATAGAACGTGACGCCCCTGAGAGACCTGCACTGGAAAGGCCATCAGCAAAACCACACAGAAGTGAGGAAGAGGTCTCTCTTGAGTATATCCACTGTGTTAATAATGCAAATAGGCAGCTTATGTTTTTAAATGTGTTGACCCATGCCAGTAAGATTTGCTTGTATGGCTTCTTGCTAACCTGAGATAGAAAAGAACCATCAACAGGCAGGAAGAACTTCAGAGCAACAAAATGTTTTGTTAATAATATTTCTCTGGCAATACAACTCCATGCATTGGTTTAGTCCTTGATTAAATAAGTGAACAATTTTGATCTGGCAAATTTTCTTGGTCACCAGTATCCCTTCAAAAGAACTCTGGCTGATAAAGTGGCAATAAAATGCTGCTGTTCAGGCATATCACATTGCACTTGAGTATCTGAAAAAAATATTTGCAGTTGAGGTTTGACATACAGTAAAATAAGTTACAAATGAGCCCGATGTTCTGTTTGTCAGCAGCAGCTGCAGGTATTAAATCAGCTGCTCCGAGAAGAGCATGGATCACAGAGCACTTCAGAACGGCTCGCTTTTCTCCACCCAACCATTTGAATATTGAGTACTGGAACCAATTCATTTAAAACCTTTGAGGGTTTTCCATGGATAGAGAGGGTAAGGAATGAGGTGAAATGCAAAGCAGATCTGGGACCATCACGGTTTAGAAAAACAAACTCTTTTAAGATAGCATCCAACAAATAAAAAAATCATGCTTTTGGGGCCATGGTTATCTTCCTTCACTCCTTTGGAAAACAGTAGTTTCTCCACCAACCTAAATTGAACTACAGTGTATTTTGTAAAGTGACAAAGCACATTTCTTCTGGTAAATCTGAAATGCAGATTAAAGTTGTCAGTGTGTCACTTTTATGTGCTTTGTATTTTCCATCCATTTGTGACAAACATAGAGGTGGCTGGCTAGATTAGCTACTTGGTTTACTGCCAAAGCAATAGTAATATAATTAAATTAAAATATAAGCTTTTGCAAATAAGCACAAGCAGTTTTTCAGTTTCTTCTTCTTAATATTCACTCTTTGCTCAGACCAACTTTGTTCTACGAGTGACAATTCACTCAATTTTGTTTGGTGAGTGACAAAGGGCTGGGAGAGGACATGGCTCTGGGGACGAGTGAGGGCTGCGAAGGCTCCCTGGTCCAGGTCACCGATGGGTGTGTGGAACAGCACAGCACTGGCGGGAAGTTATCGCTGTCTGATGAGCACACAGCAGCTAAATGGAATCCATGTGTCAGTCCAAGTGTCCACATCCCAGAAACCACAGCTACCACACATTTGCTGGCAATCCACTCTGTGCCAAACCCCAAAACAGGCAGGGAAATCCAGCCGGTTTTGCTCCTCAGAGGTAGCCCAATCCTTCAGGTTTGAGGGCCGTTAACAAACCATACGAAACATTTACTGACTCATGTCGTGGGTTTATGGACACACAGACGTCAGCAGAGCCCAGTGAGTGCTGCAAGGAACATTTGTGCAGAGCCCTTCACACTCTGAATAGCTCTTTATTCACACTGCTCCGTGGGCACTTCTGAGGGTTTTGTCTGCTTGTTTCTCTCCTGGGTAAGAGACTGGGGGTCCAAATGGCTAATCTTCTGAAGATAAAACTGCAAAATCCGTGGTGAGCTCCCTCTCACTGAGCAGCAGTAAGGAATTGGAGCTCTCATGCAGAGACTGATGAAGTGTGTCAGGCCTCAGCAGCTGCTTCAGAGCTGTGCCCAGCTCTACCCAGAGTCCTTCTACAGGCAATGCAAACCCATGGCTGACTCCAGAAGGTGCTTCATCCACTTCATCTTACACAGCTACCTTAGGGGGCTTCTTGCCCTTCACTTGCTGTAGAGAAAGTGCTGAGGAGGAGCTTAGACCAGACACTGACTTTTATGTGGCTGGATGCAGATGTGGTGAATCCTATCCACCCAGACAAAGGTACTCAGACAAGAGCATCCCACTTACTATCCTTCTGATTAAACAAGCTTGATGCAACCCAAGTCTACAGCAGTAATCTGGAGTCAAGGTGGTCAGCTTGGTAGTTTGATGACCAGATGAAGTGCTAGACAGTAAATAAGGACAATTCATAAATAGGGTTATTAATATCCCCTGTTCTGTAGGGAGTGACAGCAAGTGTCATTTGGTAATTCATGACCACATGCAAACTTCTTCATCTAAATCAGTAACTATAGCAGACAATCCCGCTCTCTGAGAGGTTTAGGGATGATCCATTGTCTTCTTAAAAATATATATATTCTTCTTAGACTGAGATTTTACTTGTCTCTATAGTTTTCTGTAACAATACTTTGTAGCCCTTAGATGCTAGAAGAGGAGGATGGAGGTGTATTCAGGAACCAAAAGGTCTTGCTACTGCTGTGCTGTTACTCACACCAAGTGGTTTTACCAACCTTTCCTTCTCATTTTGCATCAGTATCAGAGACAGGTTTTGTAGCTTCATCATGAAACAACAAAATTATTATTCAGCTGTGGAGAATACAATGTCCCTCCTACATGAGGTTAACAGATTATCAATCCATGGACTGACTTTTCAGTGCCCAGCCCCTAAAAGCTTCTTCTTAACACATCATGGGGTAAACGCAGAAGTCACTTGGAACACAGATGTGCACCTCCCCATTCAAATTGCTGAAGAGGAGCTCCGAGTAAAGAATGGAATAATATCTTCTCCTATTTCTCTCCCTAGAATAAATTAGTAGAAGGACAGGAATCTTTTCAATTGTACAGAACACAAACTTGCATCCCATATCTCCTAAGGAGGACCGTAGAGCTGTAAGAGTGAATGAACCCTATATAACCTTTAAGCAGAATTCTATTTCGGGTACTGCCACACTTTAAAGCTCTGGTCCATACTTCTTCCAGCTCTTTATTCTAAACAAAAGTCCATTCTAGTTTTCATTTGGCTTCTTATGCTTTACTGCTCGATGCTCTTCTAGATGTTATTTAACATTTTGAGATTTTTCCTTCCATTTCTTCCTTATTTCTCAGTTGTTGGGGTTCTCAGGATGTCTTTTAGAAGTGTTGAAGTGTCTCTAGAAGTGTTGGGGGCTCTAATGAGAGGGAGGAATAGAGGCTGAAGATATTCCTTGAAGAAGACAGATTAATGCTTGTAGCCATTTCATGCACGGGCTAATGGAGGTCATCAAAAAAAAGAGGGTTGAAGCTGATGAAGGGTGTGGATGTAGATCAGAGGAGAGAAGGACTTTTTTGTGTTTCTTGGAAGGGACAACCAGTCCAAGTGGCAGGCACAGAACTGGGATAACTCAGCATGAATCCAATACAAATCATTAGGAAACGGAGTTTATTCCAGTTTCTTTTAAAGAGACAGCAGATGCTGGACAAGGCAGGAGTCTTCTAGGAGACCTGAACCCGAGTCCTGAGCTCACTTCCTTACTGCTAGGCAGGAAAATGAGGAGACACAGCAGGGGCTGCCAGCTCAGCTCCTTCTGTGGCCCTGGCAGCCGGATTAATGATGGTCTGGAGAGACATGAGTACTGCTCCAACTGAGCAAGGTGGAGACTGTCAGGTGGAAAAGAAAAACGCTGTGGAAGGTCCTGTCTCCAAAGAGTGTACATTTTAAGTAACAATAAATCAGCATATGTTGGATTTTATTTGATTACTTTCCATGCTTTCCCTTAATACTAATCACTCAAGGCATAATCCCTTGTCAGCTCCAGAACTGTATATATTACATGAATTACTAACAACTGTACACATCCTAGATCACCTTTATGTTGCACTAATTTAGTACCTTCACATTTCTGCCTGAGGGAATCTGAGAGCCTATAAAACAATAGTAAGATGTAACAAAATCCTAGAGAACTGCTTAAAATCTGACAATTGCTTTTACAGCAGTTTATTGGTAAGCAGAAGGCAAGTGCAATTTGGTCCATGAAAATGTCACCTTAGGAATAAACACTGTCTTGGCATCTTCAAAAGACTCTTCTTTCCTCAGAATAAATACAGATTCTCCATTTGTATCATGTCAGTGTAATCATCCCAAATAAGAAAAAAAAGCAGAACTAATCAAGGTACATAGAGTTACATGGGGAGGGGAAAAGAGGAGAAGGAGGGAGCAGAGAAAAGATCAGATTTTTGAGGAGAAAACCTGAATTCTTTGAAGTCTGCATTCAAGATGAGGGGGCCATTGACAGACACATGTAATTACAGACAGAAAACTGATAGATGTGTGATTATAGACAGATGGTTCACTCGGCAGGAGTTTCTGACAGCTGGGCTCCAGCAATTCTTCTCGTAAGTCTTTATGACCTGATCTTTCTTCAGCACATAAATATTCATATACTTACATTTTTATGTGTGATTTAGGTGTAAAACAAGTAATGGTTCTGCAAGGTGCTGAACAGCCTTGCCTTTAAAATTAACCATGAAAACTTAAGCCAGATAGTTAAATTTAAGCAGTCCTGCTGAGTTTATTTGTTTTCATGAATATTTCTATTGCATTCACTGGTCTGTGTCTCAACCATCATGGGTAGGTTTTATTTAACCTGATTTTGGCTATCTAAAGTGAGGTGTCTATTTTAAGAGAGCCTTTAAAGCACCCTTTGACTACCTGGAATGGAGTGAACACTTGCAGAAGGAAATTCCTTCTACCCCAGTAGGATGTCTCAAGCATGTGGGAACAATTATGCCTGATAACTAGTTTGGATAATTTTTTAGTTTGGTTAATATTAATTAAAATGAGCATTTGCATAAATTTCATGCTCTGGGACATTAAAAAAAAAAAAAAGGAAAATGTTCTTGTTTCTAACAAACTTCTCCAAAACAAAAATAGTATAATGGTTATATCCAGCAGAGGCTCTTCCAGCACTTCTGTGTTCTTCAGTTTGGGTGCATGATGTAATTGCGCACAAAATCTGGACAAGGCATTTCTCTTCTAGGCAAAGGACACCAACATGTGGGTAGGAGGGAAGTGACAGTTTGCTCTGATCAGGTTCCTAAACCACAGAATCTGTGGTGACAGATTCAGGGGCAAGCTAAAACAATCCCATGAGACTGAAGTCAGCTCTTCCCTTTCCCTCAGACTTTATTTCTTTTTATCCTCTCCTTTTATCCTTTCACTCTTCATAACAATTTCCTCAGCACAGGCAGGGAGATAGACTTCTTCGATTCATTCTGTAAGAACTCCAAAAGTTGAGGTGCCCTAGAGAGAGATGCATGAGAGAGACTCCTTCTGTCATTATTTCAGGTTTTTGCAGTAGAGCAAACACTGTCACAGTTTTATCTCGGTGGCCTGAGTGCCTCCAGAGCTCTCAAGGGGGGAGCTTGTGGATGTGGCTATGGGGTCTTTGGGTCTTGTTACTCTGTTGGTTGTCTGGTGGTTTAGCTTAAAAAAGCTGCTTCTGAGTTTCCCTTCCATCTTACCAGTTCCAGGTTATTCTTCTTGAAAATGTTGTGTCCTAAGGTAACCTCACCTTTGTTAAAGAGACACAAAGCAAAACCATCAGACATTACAAGTCGAGCATCTGTAGCTGGTCTCCCAGTTTTGGACTCTTCTCCCTGCATTTAGCAATTAGTCCGTGGTGCTCAGCTTCCAGTCCAGCCGGGTGGTGTTACATCATGTCTTATGTCATGTGTTACCTTGGGCTGCGGTTTCTGTATGGAGCTCAACAGCAAACGTACCGGTGTGAATGCTGAGGCCGTAGCTGCTGTTGCAGAGCTGTCACAACCACACACAGCCAACAAATGGTTCTGTACCATCAGTTAAAATGCATCTCATCTTCTCTGCACTCATTAAACGCTAGATTCCTTCGGCACTTGTCGGGCAAGCTCTGCTGAATGCAGATATGAAGTTTCTAGGACAAGACATGTTTTCCACACAGAACTGAGCCAGGGATATCTTACACCACAGGATCTCTGCAATTGGAACACGGTCTTACTTTTGAAATGAAGAGGGTACCCAGACACAACTGGCAGTTGCTTTCTTTCAATTATGAAAAGCTACCTTTGTTGCCACTGGTTTTGAAGATCTGGCATTAAACTAAATGTATCATATGATAAGGCCCAGAAAGACTGATACAACTTCAGCCTTCCAAATTGCCAGTTGTATACAAACTTCTTCAGCTCTATCACACAAGTCTAGAGACAAACCCATGTAATAAAACAAAAACACTGGCATTATTTCAACTTTCCCAAGCGATCGTTCCAACTACAGAGATACAAAGTCACACTCTGGTATTTTAGACCTGGAAAACTGTTACTCCAGTGGAGGCAGGGAAGTTCTCTCCTGCAAGAACCTGTAGTTACAATTCACACTGTCTCCTGAGTGCATCCAAAAGGACTTTGACTGTTGTATGCTGTTTTCTCCATTGAGCCTCATTGATCATGACCCTCTGAAACTGTAAAATATGTAGTCTCCAGAGCAGGCTCCAAACACAGTCCATGGAAACTCACCATCCAGGCAAACGTGGGTCTCTTGGATTAAAGCAGGGGTGAAGAACCGTTGGTCTGATCTCCAGTCTCATTTTATATGGCTCCC
>JAOXNH010000012.1:25133196-25147684 GCA_028566575.1 Bartramia longicauda
AACACAGTGCTGGTATACAGTTTGCTGAGTGTGTCTAAAAGGTGTCAGAAAAGACAGGGTTCCTCACCCATGAGCCAAAAGCAGCTCTCATCCTCCCATCCCAGGGATGAAGATAAAACACTGTGCAAAAGAACAGCAGTATTTACAATTTGCAAAAACCGCAATTAAAAAAAAAAAGGTTCAGAATTGTATGCAAAGAGCTTTATGTGAGAAGGCCAGCTGGAAGGTTCCTTGTGTACAGTCCCGGTCTTTCCACATGGAACTGTTTCCCTTGATCCTGTCTAACTGCACCCACCGTGGCGTTCCAGCAAAGCCAGCTCTGGCTGAGCTCGGCTGCAGTTTGTCTGAGGCAACACAGTTCTGCACTTCAGGAGAGGTGCTTTCTCACAGCAATGCAATGATCTTAGACCTCTGCCATGCTGGCTGTGTTTGCTGAAAGGAACTCCACTTCTGGCAGTTATTTAACAGGTATTTCTTTCCAAACAGCAGCGAAAGGCTACCAGAAAAGAACTGCACACAGCTCATAAACCTCTCCAAAGAGTTGACTTTTGGGTTTGTTGGTTGGAGTTTTTTTTGGTTTTTTTTTTTTGAAAGGTTGGGTTTTGTTTTTCTCTCTCCGGTGGCAGTTTCGGGTATCCTGCCCGGTGTGTTACACCAAAGCTGCGAGTACGAGTGCTCTGCCCATCTGCAGCTGCCTAATTCCAAGGCTGGCTCTGCTCTGGTCCCGATGCTCCATACAGCAGAGTCCTCCCTGAGCCTGACTGCCCGTTCCAGAATGGCTGGCAATCGGCAGTGCAGGAGATCCAACTGTTGTTGTATAGAAGTCAAATCCTCTGAAATAAGCTCTTGTGAGGAACTAGTCACCATACGATGCTGCAGCCACTGTACCATGTAGAAGACAAACTTTAAGCTGACTCATTCAAATGCCTCTTCAGGATCAAAAACAGCAGTTATGGATTATGCCTTCTTTTTTTCTTTTTTATATCTGTTTCACATATTACAGAGCAATCTACTGTCAATGAACTCTGCTTGGCTGAGATGAATAAAACTATTGGGGACCATTTCAAAACTGCAAGATTATCTGCCAATAGGTCAGAGTCTGCATTTATTAAAGTCACTGGATATTTGCTTAAGCAAGTATCTCTCATGTATTTTCAGTATTTAGAATTATTTTCAGAAGATTGTTCTTATTTTAGCTTGTAAAGATGCACCATCCGATACTGAGTTGCTTATTTGTCTAAGAACAGCCATTAGCACCAATTTATAAACCTAATAAAAAGTTTTCTGGGATTCCATGCAGCATGAAGTTTTCCTCATCTTCTTGGATTTAATTTCATCCCTTATTTTTTCTGCTATGTTCTCATTCAAAATGTATTCTTTATCTCCTTTTGGACATGGACTTTCTAATGTCATTCATCTCATTGGACAGTCTGGCCCAAACAATGAAAAAAAGTAAACTGTAATCTTCCATACTTTGGCAATATTCTTCTGTAGACTCCACAGATAATGTCTTAATATCCATTTATTTTCTTGTCTGTGATCAGCTCAGTCTTCTTAGGGGTGCATCTCTATTTCAGTAACTCACACAGTTTTTCTTTTTGACAAGATCTGAAGGGAGTCCAATTCTGCTAGCAAAATTACAATATCTGGGCTTTGATTATTCAGTTTGTACAGACAGATTTATTTTATAAAAAAATTTACATTTTTCAGTTTGTTTTTTTTCCCTACCAATTTACAGTGTTGGTAGAAAAATAAATTACTCTGAATTTAAACCAGGGTTTGGAGTATTTGAACCAATACCCTGGTGGCTTTCTCTTCTCCTACAACGAGCAGAATAAATAATGTATTAGAATGCCCCCTTGAGGAACATTGCCAATGACTGTCTACTTCAGCCACCATCTTTTCAGGGAGGGATCTGGAAAATCTCAACTTTTAGTTCATTCCAGAACTGGCTGCAGCATTAGTCGGGTAGAACAAGAGGCAGGAGAATGGCACCTCAGGCTGTAGCCTCCATCTTCAGCAGTCACCATCCACTAGTAGAGATAACACCCCTCATCTATGCTGTTCTTCTGATAATGGTAAGAAGATTGATAATGATAAGAAGATTGATAATGATAAGAAGATTGATAGTGATAAGAAGGGAGATGGTACTCCAGATCAGAGACAGAACAGATTCTGATCAGTGCTGATTTACACCAGCAGAGGACTTGGTCCAGTGCTCCCTACCTAGGGAGACACCAGGAGATATTTGCATCCCTGCTGAAAACAAAATAATTTAATTCCCTGAATATAAGAGTAATATGTGATTCAGGATGACATAGCCGGATGAGATAACCGAGTTCCTAAAGCGGATCAGCCTAACCCAGCTGTCTCATTTAAGTATGATTTAAAGCTAATGAGAAATGAAAATGGTATTTTAAAAAATGTAAACCAAAAAATAACAAGAAATTCTGAAGTTTTGAATTGACTTAATGAGTATGCACAATCTTTTTTAGGAAACTGGTTGAATTTGCTGCTCTGAAACCATCTGAATGAGCCCTGAGTTCATCTCTGTCCTACCTCCGAGTTCTCAGTCTCTGGAATTACAGGGGTCTGGACACAACTGAGAATATTTAGACAACCTCATGTCACCCATTTAGGGAGCTTGTGAGTCAAACTGGAGGAAATGCACCTCACCTCTCCCACTAAAAAGATCTGAATAGTTAAAAATTACTAAATAACACTGTACTCTCTTTTAAACAGTCAGACAGAAATTTACACCGGCCATCACAGATACTATCAGTTGTTTGAGCATTGTAGCTTTTCCTCTGATCTGTTTTTACAGGAGAAAATAGCAGAAGATTTAATTCTTCAGATATTTCTCAACATATGGGACTTTTACTGTTTAAATTCTGAAGAGAGTGAGGAAGATGTGGTCAATGTAACCTCGAAACACAGCATTTGAAAAAAAACCACTTAAAAACAAAGCACCTGTGTTTTCTGGCTGGACAACAGTCTATCGGCCAAAATAGCTGTTTTAACAATTCTGGCTGCAGTGAACTAGCTCCCCATAATTCATTTCATAATTGGGAAAAAATGTAGCATTTTCTGACATCATCTCAGTGCAGTTTTGGACACATTGTACTGCAGAGAATCCAACAATAACGACTTAATTTTCCTGTCCATGATTTAAGAATAATACAATGACCAGAACTGCATATGGTGGCAATATATGTTCCTTTGGGCTTTCTGGTTCAAAATCTAGACTCAAATAATAAATGTGCATTTGAGTAGAAATGTAATGGTATCTATGAACTTGTACTCTTTCTCTTTCCCTGCTATTAAAAATAAATCAAAGAATCAGACCCAGAAGTTTCAGAGACAACAACCTGAAAGCTAGATGTTGGGCCCTGAGGGAGAGGAGAAAGGTGTCATCTCTCTGTTCTGTGGTTTGGAGTTGTACTTAAATGTTATCACTCGGTGTTTTTTTCTCTCCAGTCCCTATCTCGGTGGTAACTCACTCGTGTCCTATTACTTGTTTATTACTAATTTTAAACCATGGCTCCAAACATGCAACTGGGCTCAGAATTGCTGTGTCACACACAAGTAAAATGTGTGAACTTCAGCTGGCAGGTCTCCCTCAGCAGCTGAGCGGGTCGTTGCAGAAGGAGCTGGTTTTGGAGAGGAGGTGATCTTCCCAACCAGCAATGACTGCAATTCTTGGGTAATAATTACTACAAAGACGGCAGCAAAACCCTGATCCTGAACTTGACCATCCTGAGGCAAATCCTGAACAGGACCCTCTTGAGTTACTCCGAATGTATAGACTAAAGAATGTAGTTTGACTTCTGCAGGGAATGTGCGGCCGTTTTAAGAGTGCTCTGGTGCTTTTCATCAGGTGAGAACTTTCTGCTGAGAGACAAGCAGGTGGCAGTCTGCCTGCCACTTCTGCCTTATTTTGCTTTATCTGATCTAAGACAGCTTAGAGAAAGTGATGCAGGTGGACCCAGGTCTGGGAAGGGAACACGGGGGCAGGAATGGCGCCTGTTCAGTTCCCCCTGGCTGCCTGTCCTTATCAGGCAACACAACCAAGTCTTGTTTTTAACTAGAGTAAAAAAAGTAACTGTCCTCTGGTTTATATTGAAAACCAACTGAATAACAACTCCTATTTGGGAGAGAACGTCTAAGATTCTGCAAGATCAACTTGTAGGGAATGGCCCAAGAATTACACATCTAAGCAAATACTCAGCTGTCACTTGACACAAATCTTTCCCGAGTTCTTCGCTGTCCCTCTGCCAAGCATCATTTAGAATTGAGTGGGAAGGGGATATGGAGACAGGAGTGAAAAGGAAGAGAAGTGAAATGGACACAGAGAGGAGAAGGTAAAAGTAGGGAGCTGCAGAAAGAGATGGAGAAAACAACCACAAAATTCTGCTAAAAAGGTCTTAAAAATCGCATGTCACATCCAATTCTTCAAACACAAGCCATGACAGAGCTGCAATGTAAACTTTCTCATGATCCAGTCCTCAGTTTCTTCACATATTGCATGAAAGGGAACATTCATCATGGGACTCTGAAGACTAAGAAACTATTAATGACTATTATATATATATATATGCTACAGACCTGAATGGTATGTGCTACACCTGGCTTTAGGCATAGCAGTGAAAGTGTTATATATAGTGAGAAGCCAGACTATAAACTTCAAATCTTTTATTAGGAGCTTACTTGGTTTTGCCATCCAGCTTTAATGTAATAAGGATGGCTAATTGCAGTTGAAAAGTCATATTTCTGAGGCAGCACTTTAATTTTTACTGACACTAAATCAGGAATATGCGATCAGGCTGGTATTTAATGGGGACAGAACTACAGCAAGATTTCTCAGTGCTGTCAGTAAAACCAGCAACGTCACCTACAGCTGAAGTATTCTGACACCTCATAAGACTACTACTAGGTGTCTATAATTTTGTTAAAATATGACTTCTGTAATTAAATTATCCATATCCTCTGCTTCAGTCTGGTTAGTCTATGTTGCAGCAGAAACATTTCAGACGTTTCCAAGAAATAGATGACCAGCGGTATATTATCTTCCATTATAGAATCTTAGAAGTGCTTTTGTGAAGGTGTTAGAAGCATAATGAAAAACAGGGACCAGCTGAGCAAGCAGCTGACAGCTGGGACTCTCCAGGAATTATGGGGAGAGAAGATGGGTTAATGAACAGAGTGAGGAGAGACATGGTAGTTACTGGAACAGGTAACACCAGGCAGAATAAGGCAGAATTTAGGCACACAGGGATGCTGTTGTGTTCACGCTTCCCTCCAGCATCCGGACCTCAGGTGAACATCTCTCTCCTGTCTACAAAAATCGGTGGAGCTTGGCGGAAAAAGGCATGTATCATCCCATCTTGTGTCTGCTCCACATCATGGATAGTAATTTGCTCTTTTTTATCAATTATTTTGCTGTTTCCAGTGCCAGAAGTCAGTTCTCTGGTTGAAAAAGGTTCACTCCTATCTAAGGTGACAGTGGTTTGTAGATGACAGTGTGACTTTAAGTCAGAGCTTCTGGAACAGTTCTGGGCAGAGCCCAGATCAGCTCCTCAATATCTCAGACTGGGTTCATTAGGCAATATGACATTTTAATGCAGTCCAGTGGTTTTTCATAATTTTGATCAGATTGGATATGAAACAGCGGATTGCTGAAGGTGACTTTGGTCTGCAGGTGACATTGCAAGTACTGGACATACATACTGCATTTC
Source organism: Bartramia longicauda (assembly GCA_028566575.1). Lineage (NCBI taxonomy): Eukaryota > Metazoa > Chordata > Aves > Charadriiformes > Scolopacidae > Bartramia > Bartramia longicauda. Next base: position 25,138,932 of record JAOXNH010000012.1, read on the forward strand.
CCATGGACTTGGTGTGCTTGCTGTTCAGAAGGTTTCTGTTCTAGTTACTATTAGTTATGACCTCAAATAATTTTTGTCAGGAAGCTGCAACTTGAGAAAAGAATATGATTTCTTGAAGAGAACTTTCTGTATGGGAGACATGGTCCAAGTTTATGCAGAGCTGAGTGATGTTTGTTTCTTAAATAATTTGTGTTTATATCCAATTGCTGAGCATCACAAAGCCAAAGACAGAGTACTCGTGAAACAGTATGAGGCAGTGGCTATTGTCACTGGTGACTGTGAACAGGAATGGTCCTGCAGACCACCCACAGCAGGAGGATGGACATGCTTCGTGTCTCGGTGGTTGGTGTGTGAATGGTTGTTTAAAAGACTGATATGTGTGATCACTTTTTGATCACACATTTCTTCATCCTCTACAGTAGTGCTGACATTTGAAGCCAAAACTGTGGCAATAGATTATATCACGGATGCTGTGGCACAGTTCACTGTTCTGTTTGACCATGTGCTTCAGGTTCAGTTTCCCACAATATAGGACAGCGCTGCTTACAAACGGCCTGGAGAAGGTGCAGCACATGTAGACTGAGAAACCTGTGCCAGAGCACCAGCCTCAAGGTGCTGCTGCACTGAAGGTCTCTAAACACGATGCTCTGTACATGCTGAGTTTCTACTGCTAAATGCTGCTCTAGGAGATTCCTGTTTTAACAGGCATGTTGGCTAAATGCTTGTTCAGAAACAAATTAAAATGCTGGATTTTTCAGATACAGGCTAACATAGAAGAAACTCATGTCCTTCACTCTGTAGTTGAAACCATGTAACCCTACCTGGAAACTCAACTGCAACTCTTGTCAGTTTTACCAGAAAATCTGCTTCTGACTGCAGAGTGAAAAACAAAGTTCTTGTGAATGTATGCAAATAACAACAACAAGAACCCCAGCACAATCCTAATGTGTACAACTTCACAGCAACCACAAAACACACACATGTGCTTCCAGGTCAATAGTCACACGGCCGTAAAATAGGGAGCATTTTCATTTCTTTCAAAATGAAAGTCTCCTATGACTAGAAGAACTATGTCCATAGAGCTTTAGGGAAATCAGTTTCCCTATAGTCAGTTAAGGGTTGATTCCTTAAATCCAGCTGTAACTGTTATGGCATGGGAGTCCTAGAGACATTTTTCTCAACTTTGCATTGTCAAGTCAAACAACAATTAACACTTTGGAGAGAGCTGGTTCCAGCCACATTGCTCAGCTTCTTTCCTAAAGGGCAATGTAAGATGAAGATCCTTTTTTTTTTTTTTTTAAAAAAAGTAAATTAACTCTTCTGTTAAAAAATCAAGTATTAAAAGGTGGCATTACATCTTGTAGACAAAATATTGATTCTATGACAGCAAGTGAAAACTCCTTAGGGGGTATGGGCAAAGATAGAAAATGTGCACTTTTTCAAATATGATCATATGGAAAAAATAATCAAATTTGCTGCTATAAATGTCTACAACTGGCAACAAATACCATAGGGAGTAAGTAAGCTAGTAATACATGTGTCTCAAAGAAATTTTAGTATAACACAGTGTCTAGTGTAACTTCACTGTGACAGTGTAATGATTTTCAAAGTCACGCCATTTATAGATGTCAACAGAACTAACTGGTATAAAATCCACAAAACCCTTACACTGTGTCTATATTTGAAAGCAAGAAATGGTAATGGTGACTTCAATTACTTATTATTTCAGAGAAATAGATGCCTCTTGATGCTTTTGAACATGTCTAAGACAAATCCAAGACCTTTAACAGAAATTGTTATGGTGTCTAAGTTTCGTTCCAGGCAGGCTAGGACTCCAGACACAGAGCCAACTCTGTATCTGGCCTAACTCCACTCACAAAATTTGGCCAAAGATAAATTTGTCACATTGATTTCAAGTAAAGTTTGGATCCTGTGTGGTGCTCAGGGCTCTTCCAGAACAAATTGTAATACAGGAAATGTGTAAAACCACATTTGGAACTGAAGGCCTTGAATTACTATTCTTTCTATGACTTCCATATAAATGACTGAGCTTGCATTTTTCTAGGGTTATTACGGTTGAGTATTTCTCTATTTATCATAGCTATTTACTAAAACAAATCATCGTTTGTTTTCATGGATACTATATAAACACGAGAGAAGCTGATCCATTGTAAAGTCTGCCTGAGTAGATTGAAGGAGAAAAAGAAAGTACAAGAGAAGTTGACTTATAGCAACTGAATACATTTTGCCAACAGCAATTTTGAGAATGTTTTTCTAAAACTAAAAGCAAAGAGACTTTTTCCCTCAGATTTGCTATTTTAAATCATGTAGTTTATTGCAGATGGAGAAATTGTTCTGAAAGCAGGTCTCGTAGAGTTACAGTACAGAAAATAAAGGTCCTGTGATCCATCTGAGGAACAGAGCGTATGAAAATTGTGCATAGGGAACACCAGGGAGGAAAGCACGGAAAAGAGATTTGAGAGGCAGATACACAGCAAACAAAGGCTGGCATCTTTGATGCACCATATGGAGTGATGGGGTGACATAAAAAGAGGCAAAATAGTCCAAATACTGTGGACTTGGTAGGCAAGGCCAACAAGTTTGTTTGCAGCAGTTATTCCAGAGATTCAGATTAGAAGGATGATAAATATTTATGAGGAAGCTTTTAAATTGCCACGGTGAAAGAACATGGTCAGTCTGTTAAAGGAGTCACTGCTTGGTATCAGCAGTGAAAGTAAGATAATCTCGTCAGCGTATATTTTATACCAGATGGTATAAACTGTTCTCTCATTGGAGTAAGGAAATTGTGACCTCTGTACAATTGTACAATTACAAGTTCTCCGTTTTTTAATTACATCTTCTGAGAATGTGATATTTCCCACACATAACTAAGATGTCAGCAACATACACAATGGTGCAAGAGCCCTTTATTTCTTGTTGTGTAAATGCTTCTGTGATGACAAAACAAGAACCTTTCAACCCAGTCCCCAGAAGGTACAACCTGTGGTAACCCACCTCAGCAGGACTTCAGTTTAGGCTGTTGCATTTTGTGTTGACAGCTCAGATAATGACCTGTGTAAGGATGTGAATGCTTAACTGGTTTCTGTAGGAGTAAACTGGAGGGCACAGGTGAGCCAGTGGAGGCTTTGGCTGTTTGGCGCTGACCGTAAGGAATGCAAGCAGAGGTCTGGCCAAATTCCCCGGTTCTGGGTGATTTCTGAACACCCCATCTGAGATATCGGCTGGTGGGTTAGCCAAGCTGCACGAGAACAACTTGGGTATCAGTTTCTCTTTACAGGTACAAGTGAGACAAAAACGAGTAAGAATCTACGCAGGAGGCCCTAGGACAGAGTAGAAGGGAGGTAGTTTGTGTCATTTGTTCGAGAGCCCCAGCGGCAGCTGGGATAAGCCCTTTCCAGTGCACTCCCTTAGCTCTAGAGTCCATCCCCTGGCAGCAGGTCAGTGCTGCGGTTGTGGGATCCTCACTCCTTAAATGCAAGATGTGTTTCTCTGCTCCCCAGATACTGGCACATATGTGGGATAGTTCTGTGGTAAAGGGGAAAGAGCACCTACATTTCGATCCCCAAATCTTTCTCCAGGTTGTAGGCAGAATGACCATCAGTAGGGTAAAAATACAATTAACTTCCCAACTTGGTGAACAGGTATCACTACCAATCGCACCTGTGTGGAAGCCCCCCCAGTGATACAGGGATCTCTAGCAGAAAAACATCACAAATACAAAAGAAAACCTGTAAGGAAAAAGAGGCTTCAGCAGCCAGGAGAGTGTGAGATTCTTTTATCAAGGCGAGGGTGATGTCTGAGTGCGACGTGTGTTATCTTGACCCGCTGTCCTTCAGAACACAGGTGACAAATATATATGGGAGAATATCCAGTTCTCACATCCAAGGAGGACCAGAAAATACATCTTTCTCCTTAACAGCAGAGAAATATTTGTATTCTTTTATGGTGTGCAAGTTATTCAAGGCCTGTCAGATTGAGGCCATATTGTGTTTTACCAGCTGGGTTACAAAACTTTAGCGACGGCTATGAGCACAGGGCTGTGTGCTTGCTTTATTGCAGAGAATGCAGCCGAACCCCTCTTTGGATCTGACAAGAAGTGAGTTATCTGGTTTTCCTGAAGCTTCATCTGATGCTTTAAAATCAAACTTGTGCCAGCGAAATAATCTAAATTAATCTTAGCCTCAGGTATTTTCTACTCCTTCCTAGTTTTTTATCCTACTGCCACCTGAGGTGTTGTGGTGGACTGATTTTCCACAGTAACCCTGAGTAAGGCTTCAGTCCCACTTTGAATTGCTCTTGGTACCATTTCTTCAAGCCTGCTTCTCCCCGCTCTTCTGCCAGATTGCTTCTTATTTAAGCACATCGTTTCTTATTCCAGCTCCTGCCTTTTTCATTCAGTATCGATACTGTTTTGGGCTCTGTCAAGTGCTTTTTTGCACATTTGTGTTTGCTGCATCCACTCAGGGCAACAAGCGGTGCCTTCCAAGTTCTGTGAAACTGTTAAGCATGTGCCTGAGACAATAAAATGTACTTTCCACCTGCTGCCACGCCATATCTTTTAAGACTGTTTCCAAGATTTTCTCATATGCTTGTTGTTAAGTCCATTGATCTACAGCTTCCTCGTTTATCTTTCCAAGGCTTGGAAGTATGCATTGATAAAAATAGTGTAGTTTCCAGGAACTTGTCCTAATTCCAGTGAATTTTTACATTTTTCCATTTCAGAATTTCACCTGTTTCCATGTCAGTTCCCATTCAGTCCTTTCCCTGTCATAGTCGAAAGTTCAAGTCTTCTTTCATCATGTCACTTAAAAAATTTAGATATACATTAGTTTTCCTTAATGTGGTTTTTTTTTCTGTCTTTAGTGCTTATAATCTTCTGGTTTGCACATTTCTCCCCCCTAATATACCTAAAACTGTTTCTTCTTAACAGATATTGATCTCCTTCCTATAAATACTGAGTTGGGACATTGCATTTATACCATCATAAATCATTCCTACTTAGGAGTGATTTTCTTTTTTCATTTTACAGAGTTTAAATAGATTTATATGTATTTTTCTGATCTTCCAGTTTCTCCTCTAATCTGGTGATTTGTCTTCTATTATCATCTCTTAAGTGTTTTCTTTTTTTCCTTCTTTACTTTTTTCCTTAACTATTTTTCTTCAGCTAGAAGAACCCTCCCATTTCTCCTTCTCTGCTCTGATGTGACATGGTGGTTCCTATTGTACAAAACTGGGTTGGAGTTTGCATAATCCCCACCTGTGCTCAGTCAATCCCCAGCTCTGGATTTTCTGTACATTACTAAATCCCAATGAATTTCCTTTACCTTCTCATACCGTTCCAAAATCTGTTGACAAACGTCATTATTTTTTACTAAATACAGTTCAAATAAATCCCAAAAAAGTTTTCCAAGCCAAGTGTTCTCCTCTTAGGTCTGATTCTGGTTTAACACACACCAGCTTTGCATTTGTCATTTCACTGATATTGGTGGGTTTTCCTCTGACCCACAGCAGCGCAAAGCAGGGCTCAGCTCCTCTGGTTCACACAGCGCGACAGAGGCTGCTACACAGCACCTAAGGACCTGCTCACAGTTTGTTGTGTTTGCCTCATTTCCAGCTATTAGGTATAAAATTGTTTCAGCTCTAGTTGGCTCTTGCGTGGTACATTTAAACTTGTCTTCAGTTTGTTGGACTTTCCCCAAATAACAAACACACTGTATTCAAAAACAAAAACTAATATCAGAAGTGAAAAGAACAGTTAAAGACATTTATTTGGCCTGACTCAGATGAGTAATGAGGATACAGATTTCCCCCCAGACAGATTTGTTAGCCTAGTGTTACCCTTGTGAATTGTCCTTCAGAAATAAATGCATGAACTACTTATATCAGCTGAATAAAACAGTGAGACTGTTTAAGCAAGAAGGAGCATGGTTTTTTAAGTCATGCATCCCAAAAATAGTATCAATTCTGGTTAACTTTGTTCTCAACAAGCTTCTTGCTTCCCACTGTTCCCCCTTGCTCTCAGTGCCCTGTAAGCTCTAACTTAGGTTAGAGTCCCAAGGTCTTCTCAAGTGTCCAGTCCTAGAAACTGTAAATAAATGAATTCCACGTTTGCTTGGTAAAGGTAATTGGCCAGGGGAAACAGTGTACTTCTTAGGATGCTTGAGTCTTACCTGGCATTCTGCTGAGCATTGCCACTGCTCAGTGTGTCACACATTAAAACAGTTTATGAACAAGTTTAACAAGATTTTTACAAAGTAATTGATAATCAGAACCATTTTTCCCTGGAGACTCATTCTGTCATTCTTATGCCTCATGCTATTCAGCAGTTTTGCAAATGACCTGGGCGTAAATCCGAGACTCCTGGTGCTAACACTAGCAGGCAAGGACATGGCTGCTGCAATAATGCAGAGGAACTACATTAAGTAATCAGCTGATCCCACCCAGCAAGACACATTTTAATCCAGCTAAATAGAGGACATGCATGGAAGAAGGTGGCATGACAACAGCACCTTCTGAGTGGGGAACAGCAAGGAAAATTTTATATGTGAAAGGTTAGTTGAGTTGTCCTAGTACAAAGACAATACTTCTCCTTGTATCTTACCTTGCTCATATCCCTCACTAAATCCCTACCACAAAGCTACTACGTTGACTCAAGCAGAAACACTCAGAAGTTACAGGTCATGCTGGAAATAAAGTTTCACATGAACACCCCGCATGACAGGTACCTCTTTGGATACACTTGGAGTATTGAGCAGGACCAGAGAGATGATGGCATCTCTGTGATTGCGTTGGTGTGGCCAACACCATGATGCTACGCACAGTCCTGCAACGGAGTGTGTCTCACCCAGTCGCACACACCCACAGCGCAGGCTTCTGCAGGTGCCAGTCCCTACATGGCTTTCAGAGTCAATGGAAACGAGCTCATATAAAGTGGTGCTCTTTTATTATAAAAATAGCATCCTAAAATAGCCTGAACATGGCTGGCTGTGGCACACTGTAGGTACCTCTCCTTAGGTTACATGAATCCCATCTGTGGTGTCAGATACTTTAAAAAATACTGAGAATTTAAAAAATACTGGAGAACACATAAAGTTATTCCAAGCTGCCTGAGAATCACGTACAAGAATCCACAATTGTTTATGTTATTGAAAGACAGAAAAATTACTTCTTAGAACAAAGAAGAAAGAGAATAACAAAAGTATAAATTGGTGGTAACTAAACAGGGAGCAAACTACTAAGGGCAAATGGAGAAACCTTGTGTGAGAAGAACCATCTTCTTCGAATGCACAGTTTAGCTGGAGACAAGATAGAGCACAGCGGCGAGTGGGTGAAGTGAAAAGTCCTAGTGTGTGATGTACTGATTAGACTAGGTGATCTAATGATCTCTGGTGATCTCAACCTTAACGAGACAATGAGTGGCTCAGTTCAACTGCAGGACAGAAAAGGTTCTACTGTAGAAATGCTCCAAGTATAAGAATGGAGGCATGCTTATTGGCAAATAAAGTTCCTCAAGACAAGCTGCAAACCTGTGATTTAAAGTTCATTACACATTAGTAAACAGAATTTGTTTTTTTCCAGAATCAAATTTCACAGTTTTTTGTGAGTCTGCTTGGTGCTAAAGCCATGGCACAAACAGGGTTTTATTATGGGGTAGGGACTATATAGAAGATAAAAAAGTACATGTTTTTTTTAGAATGCAGTTGGAAGACAAGTAATAATAAAAGGCAGATAACGCCCATGTTGGCGTGTCTTAACTAAATAGTTGTGACTAGTAACCCACTGCCTATAGTCTGGAAATGTTTGGTTAAAGATAAGCAGTCTTCTGTGTTGTTAGTGCATCAAATAAGGTATTACCAAGGCACAGCTCTGCCAAGTGCACCTCGAGAGCTACAGCTGTACCTCTCCAGGCCTGCCTTATGGTGCAGGCCAGTATAAGTATGCTTACGTCCGTGCAGACCTCCATACTGGGCTGAAGGCTGCTCCTGTTAGTTCTCCAACCTTCAAACAGGGCAGTTCAGTTGAGCTGATTGCTCTACTGATGGATGAACCTCCTGAGGATCAGCCCTTTTTAAGAAACTGCAGCAAGATGTATTCATACCCACAATGCTCAATAAGGTAGGAAGAAAATATAAGGCGAGTAGAAAAAAAAGAGCAAAAAAGATTTTGAGATGCATGTTTGGCTTTGTTAACCTCATCATATACACATGCAACAAGTTAGGAACCACAGACAGAAAGTAGCATCAACATAGAGCAAGCCACTTACCTCTATCACCTCCTAGAAACATGAGCAGAACTCTGGTAATAGGGAATGAACATTTCAGCACTGAGCACAAAGACCAGAAGAAAGCACTTCTGAATGTGAGGTACACACTGAGGTACCTTAGCTCACTGCTGCTCCTGACATATGGCTAGTCCAGAATTCACAGCACAATTCACAATTTTTTTTACTTCTTCTAAATTAACCAATCCTACTCTGTTATGCAGTTGAACGTTAATGAAAGAGCTTGTCAGAAAATAAAAGTCTCCAAAAGCGAGTTGCATTGTCCTCCAGCTTCTATGATTTTTTACCAGCCCTCAGTCTTGTACTTTTGATTTTCTTATATGGAGTAAGTATTGACCATTGTTTTGCCAGCTGGAGGGAGCCATGCTCTTCACTTCACTCTGCTCCCCTTCAGACAATGCCAGTCCTGCCCTGTAGAGTTTTTCTTGCACGTGAGTGACCACAGCTCTAC
>JAOXNH010000012.1:25183501-25193879 GCA_028566575.1 Bartramia longicauda
GTCCGAGGCATGTGTGGGTGGGTGGGTGAGAGGATGCAAAGGTTGATAAAAGCATCAGGAAAAGCAGAATGGAAAAGCTGTTGCCTGGCGTTAGGCATCGGCTGGTCCGCAGGTCTGCTGGTGCTGCCCCGGGGCTTTGTAAGGGCACTGGTTTGAAAAATCACCTTCAGGTTCAAGTGAGTAACTCCAAGTGGAAGAAAAATGCCATTAGTAATTCATTATCGCTTTCTCACCGACCAGCGTGCGCTTACAAGCACGGCTACGTGTTGGCAGACATAATTTGGACGCCCAGGTGAAGATGTAACCCACACAGGATTTTTAACAGTGTGAGTACTGAATGCTAGCGCAGTCACACAAACACTGTGATTACTCACCAGCCAATTAGGATGTTGTTAAGAGTATTTTCATTTTCACCCATAACTGAGACAGAACACATCATAAAACCATGGGAAATGGGATATCATAGGCTTGGTAGCAAATGAAGTCTTGTGAGCTGTCCTTAATTTGTAAGACAGACTGTCGCTATTCCCAGCGGATTCACGGCAGCCATGCCGCCGTTACAGGAACTTGGCAGTGAATTCACACTCACGCCAAGATGTGCTGCAAAGCAGGGGATCTGAACAAAAGCAGGACTATCAGCCGCTGGCAGCATCAGCCCAACGTGCTGGGGTCTTTCTGGTCCCTACTCGGCAAAAGCCTTCCCGCGGCGTTCCCAGGCAGGCTGCTGCAGAACGAGAACGCCTTCGCTCTAATCCATTAGGTAAGACACAAACGAAGACATTGCTTCCTCAGGTGACAGCCTTGTCAGTCGATATTTCGGTGACCATTTTACCAACCACTAAGTGCTCAGCTGAGCAGCTTCAGCATTGCCACCCCCACGCCCAGCTCTCCGTGACCCCCGCTGGAAGCTGCCAATTAAACTGCTCTGATTGAGGATCTGAGGTGCTCAGTGGGAAGCGTTGGTGTCTCCGTGCCATGAAACTACAGCCACCCTCTGACAACATCTGGGAATTCTCATCTGAAACTGTGCTTGGAGATCTTGGCTTCTGTTTTGCCAACTTAGACAAAGCCGGCACAAAGAAACGACAGCCTGGAGTCTTGAGGGAAGGCGAGGGACCGGACAGGAAACGGGGCAGGGAGGGATGTAGCTCAAACCTGGTTTCCTTCCTTACCCCTCTCGCCGGAATCAAGCACCAGCCACCCAAATGTAAATTGTTCTGGGGGCAACAGTGTTTGTCTTTGGGCTACCACGAGGGCACGTGGGCTTCAACTTACGGTTGATGGTCTTGCTGCGGCGGCTCAGGAATATGCTGAATGACTTCATAAACCGTGCTAAGCATATCCCGGCCTGGGGCAGAGTCAGAGCAGGGAACAGACTGACTTGAAACCTAGGAGCAGCAGAGAGTATTCCTACTGTAAGTACAAACGGGAAAAGATTCAACAGAAATTAAGCTGATAATGTAACTTCTCGTTAACTTTTCCCTATCAATGGTTTGTGTGTGGATTTAACAGTTCATCTCTACGAGTTTACAGTTCATTTTGAGTATGATTTGATCATATTTCTAGTAAGGCAAGCAGTAGTTTTAAATTCCATTAGGATCTCAGAAGATTTACGATGAAACTCTTGCATTTAATATAGGAAGTATTTTGTATTAGTGTTCCACAAGTCAAGGAAGTAACATTTAATAAAGAGAGAAGCAGGAGAATCAATAGTAAAAAAGGAGAAAATATTCAGGGAAAGGATTCAGGATAAAACTCCAACCAGCATGTCAAAGAGAGAGAACAGCAAGGAATTTCTATAAGTGAAGTAATAGTGAAAATGTTCAATATATTAAGTAAACAAATCTGCTCTTATGCCAACACAACACCTGGGCTCCCCATCCAGCAGGAATTCTCAGTCTTTCTGCCTATACCCAGCCTCCAGTTCTTCAATATCTCCACTTTCTTATTTTTCTGCAAAATAACTAAAATGAATCAGTGGATCAAATGCTGACTTTAGCTGCGGTGCCATAAATCTGAGTAACTGAACATAAACTAGTGGATTTTCTCTTTTTTCTTGAACATTTACTGGAAATTGGAATAGATTTCATTGCTTGCACATCCATTCTGTTGTCCTTGTCACCTCTTGCCCCCCTCCTGACCCACTAAGGCCCCGACTCAACAAGAACCTGACTCTGAGACGTGATCGGCCTGAGGGGTCTCATGGCAGGTGCAAGGCTGTGATGCTGTAGGGCCTGGTCCCTGTACTTAATGAGCTCCTATGGCCGTAATCTATGACTTTTTTTTTTGCTAATATACGGTGTATCCTGAGAACTAATCGTACTAATGACTAGGTGTGGCTGTTGATGTGACCCTGGGTGATCACCTTGTAAGAGCTCTCCCTGACCACATTGATGCTCTCTGCAGGTACAAGACTATTGCCAGAAATTTTCCCTGGCAAAGGGGAAGTGCTTCTCCCTCTTCCTTCCAGTTTCAGTCTGTTGACCCTAAATTTTTTGGCCCTATTTCTCATATTTTCTTGGTCCTTTCACACCACATCAGAATGATCTCCAGCTGCTGCACAGTAATGTCAGCAGAGCCACAGTGCAGAGCAGCAGCAGATGTAGTGGGGTATTTTCTGCTACTTCTGTGTGTAAGTAAGTCCTCCCCCATAACGCGTGAAGCTAACAAAATAATTCTGGTGAAATACAGCTGAGATTAATTGGGGTATTTCTACAGTGTAAGTACCCCCTGAGGCCTTCCTGCACTGCCAAAGTTGTATGTTGTGTGAGCCACGTATTAGGGCCAGGGGAGAACACGGCACCACAACAGTTCATCTGCTTGTGTGACACAGGTGGGTCAGTGCCACCCCTCTACCCAGCACCACCCACAGTCCTTCCACACGGCAGCGGAGCTGAGATGGCTGTGGTTAGAGCTGGGTCGGTTCCTGAGTGCTCTGAGACAGGCACGGAACCAGCCACACAGTAAGGAAAGAGTAAGTGCTGGGAGACCAACGGCCGTGAACACGGTGTCATCCAGGCATCCGTAACAAGCAACAGAATAAAACTGACGGAAGGACTCTAGTACAGGTATTTAGTACACCTTAAGAAACAGAAATCAACCACCAGTTTATGATGTAAAATCACGTACCCGAGAGCCATTGGTAAGATCAGGAATAGCGACAAATTCATATATCCCAAAATCATCCAAAGCACTTTCATGTCCTAAAGTCAGAACAAACAAACACAAAAGAAGGTATGGATGTGTAACATGAACCTGGGAAACAATGACTGGCAAAGTAATTTAGGCTAATTTTTAAAACATCTGAATATTGGTGGTTTGATCTGCTTTAAATCACTTCCATCTTTGAGGTCCCTCCAACTCTAACTGTTCTGATTCTGTGACTCTATGATCTACGGTTCTGTAATCATTGAACCAGTTGACAAATTGTATCTGGGACGTCAGACACAACTTGTAGTTAGGGTGGGACTATCCTTGTCTACCCTTCCACTGTCCAGGAGATTTGAGACTCCTGGTTGTCCCTTGGGCCACCACCCAACAGCAAAGGCTGCAGCACTGAAGACATCTCCTCCCACTCTCTCCTCTGATACCACTCCAATACCTGGGGTGAAGGACCTTCTGTGCTCAAGTGACTTTTTCTTGCCTTCCTAAGCTTCCTCCACTTCCCTGTCCCCTCGCAGGGAGCTGTTTATGGCCTGTCCTGGTGCTTTGGTAGAAAGGGATGGGAAGAAATGTGCTACCCCTCCAAAGGATGGCTGGTTCCCAGCCTCTCCTGACCAGGGTGATGTGGGGGGAAAGGAGGCAGTGACAGAACCACGCTGGGTCCTGATGGCCCAGAGAGAGGTACTACAGGATGTGGCAGAGGCTAAAATATGTACACCATCATGTCATAGTAACATCTCGCCATATTGGTACTGACTGGTGCCGTGGACGTTGAGAAGTGTCATCATGGCATGGCATATCACCTCTCGCTGCTCCTAACACTCATTTATTTCATATTGGTGAGACCAGCAGGATAGAGGTGATTCCAATGGGGATTAGCAGCTGGAATTCAAGGGAAGAGGGTATGTACTGCTGAGAATTCCAGGGATCAGTTAACCCACGCTGACCTGTGGTCATCCTGGTTTTATCTTAACTAAGCTGCCACAGAGGGGTGCAGCCCGAGTTAAAAACACTTCCCTTCCTTTCCTCCTTTCTTTTTGTACGTGGAGATGCTATTTCTTTTTTTCAGGTATAGATTTTGACCTTATGCTCCCTTTTCTTCCATTAGCATTACCTGAAAATGTCTGTGCCTTTCTGTAGTCAGTCTCTGGCCTAGAAAACACAAACATGCTTTTCAGGTTGATGTCGCAAGCCAAGGAATGAAAATTAATATGATAAAATGCAATTCTCATGATGGAAAGGACTTCAAGACCTAAGAATAATTTATTTCTGTACCTGCTCTGCAGCTTCTGTTGTATCACTGAAAAGAAGAGAAAAAGAAAAATCATTCTTTTTGCTCTGATGGTCCCAAAGAAGAGCTGGAGAGTGCTTAACCTTTACATACCTTTATGTGGCTGGTATCTTTTCCATATAAATAAAAAGGCCATAGCTAGGATCAAAAATAACGAAATTCCCGTTATTACTGCAAGAGATGACAAAGATTTTCCTTTCTGGGCCAGCTTTTCCAGTCCTGTGCCAAAGAAGAAGAGTACTGCACTGAGACTTGTGTTCTGTGCAATGTGCTATTATCACACTGAAAAGCGCGTCTTTCGAAGGGAACCTGCACGCAGACACAAGACAGACACAAAATCTGTGTTCCTGCAAATGGGTCATATTTTCCTTCCCCCCCAATCTCCTGAAGTGGGAGAGCAACATCGTGCACATCAGAAATGAGTGCAGAGCAGATGGGGATCTAGCGGTGAGTGAAGGTCAGTGAACGTAACCCATGAATCGCAGCACCACAGAAAGCAGGCGAATACTCCAGTCCTGGGCACAGGGACACCAAAGCCCCGAGAACGTAGGTGACAAGGAGGTGAACAGCTCTTGCCAGATGGAAGGTGCTGTAGGAGGTGTAGGGCAGGAGTGATAACGGAACTGCTGGGTTTTCTCTGAAGGTTTTCAGATCACTGGCAGTTCTGGTGGTTTATCACATCCCTCAGAAGCTGATAAATTGCCTCTGATTCTATTCATGCCTAAATATATCCAAAGCATTTCTTTCCTTTGCTCAGGCCTTTTGCTGAGATCCGCATTAGCAGCAGTTTTCCAGCACAAACACAGTATGTTTACAGTTACACACACAAAAACCTGTTGAAAGCATTTGCATAGAATTTGCAAAGACAGGAATGTGAAAGTTAGGAACTGCCACTGGAGTTCCTCCTGCACCCTTAATTTCCTCCTTTTGCTCCGAATGGTGCAGAGTTGATGTTATTAAAGGCCACACCACCCTCCGCAGAGGTAAATGAAGGCCGCGTGTTTGTGGGTGCCAGCTTGACCCGTCCAGCCCTGTCACCCCTCTGCAGGGAGCCGGTGCTGCTCACAGCCCCTTACGCCTCCACCACACACTGACGCCGGGCTGCCCCCCTGCGCAGCTGCCACCCCAAAGGGCAAATATCTGCATCTCAAACCAGCTGCATCCAGAAGACATGGGAAAATAAATCACTGAATCCTACCGGATTTGTTTCATACTCTTTCGATGTACCGCTTTCCCCAGAAAAAAACCCCAAACACTCAGAAGAAAAAGCTGAGACCTTAAAAATATTCTTTAAAAAGAATAATTTCAATTTTAAACTCAATAAATCTTATCAGGGAGAAGGGATTTGGGGTAATATCCATAGTCTTTGTTTAGCATGTTTACTGCTGTAAAATTTCTGTTCAGTTCCAAGGGGAATTGAGCCCGAGCAGGATCTCGGAGGTTCACCCTGGGGGGTGAATTCGCACCCCAGTCAGTGCTGCCCTGCACAGCGGGGGCTCCACACCTGGACTCCGTGCTGTCGGAATAAATGTTCATCCAGAACTAAGCGGCTACAGAGGAGGGAAACTTTTTTTTTCCCAGGTGTTTTAAAAAGCTTTATTTAGGCAAAATATTTGTAATTCGGAAATGTATCCTTAAGTGCAACTAAACATAAAGCTGTGGAGTTTTTCCTTCATTTTGGGCTTTGAAAGGAAATCTCAGCTGAATTTTTTAACACTTATTGATGAAAATTCACATTTCTATGGTATCTTACATGAATTTCCTGGAGAAATGTAATTTTAATTGCCAGTCACACACAGCTCAGGTTGCATTTTTAGTTAGTTTTGAAGCGCAGCGTTCTCAGTGTAAAATCACAACCCATCTTCCTCCCAGCATAATTAACGCCACGGATTTGTGGGGAAGCTGGAAGTCAGCCTGAGCCACGGCCCTCTGCCCTGCTTGTTCATCTCACTAACAAATGGCCGAGCCCTCTGTCCTGCACAGGTGAGACTGCTTTGTTAAACCTTCTAAAAGGCCATCTATTCCCTCTTGTTGAACATTAATAGGATACAATCCTTATCTGAAAATACTTGTATTGATCTGCATTAATAAGAGATATCAGACTTCCTCATTGGCTTGTTCTTCGCCATCTGCTCCTGGAGATTGTCTGAAAACCTGCTTTGTTGCCGCGTAGCGCAGTCTGAGACAGGAACCGGGTTAGAGTGTCTGAGGAACAAAGGTGTGCGCTCAGCAGAGCCTCCCACTCCATCCACGGATTCATAAATGCCCCAGTGAAATAATTTTTATGAACAGATTGTAATAAAGCCTTTCATGGTCACAGCTTGCATGATAATAAATTACGCACTAAACAGAGGTCCTAACCACACTGGAAAAATACTAAAGCCTCCAGTGCTGCTAGTCCGAGCTGGGTTATTGCAGCCAGTGTTCTACACTTGAAACCACCCCATGCGCTGGTGACCTGGTGGCCCCAGGGCTGACAGCTCCTGCAGGCTGTGGGACAGGGAGCCTTGGACAAAATCTGCCCTTGGGAGGACAGGCCCACCTTGGCATTCTGCACATTTCTGTGCCATTCTCACCATTCATCTTCGCCATTTTTAATGGCAAAATGTAAGAAATGGAGTAAGAGACACACAACTCTGCCATGTTACTGGTCATGATGAGGTTTGCCCACCAAGGAAGTTTATCTACTCATGGGATAAAGCTCCAAATGGCCAAATATATTGTAGTGTCAAACTCCCACAGAACTTCAGCGTCTGAGTGGGTCTTGTCCCAGGCTGCGTCCCGCTGCCACTATAACCTGGGTGCAACTGGGCACCAGAATCCCCTTTGCCCCACTGTCAGCAAGACCTCCCTTCTGAGATACATTCTGTCTCTAAGAATTATTTCCTTTTTCCGGGGCTGGTGCTGCTCAGACATCACCGTCACAGCAATGAATTAATGTTCTTACCCACAGAGGTAACGACGACTGTGAAGTGAGTTTCGTCTCGTTTTCCAGTGGCGTTGTTGAAAGCACGGCACACGTAATCGATTGTCTTCTGGGCCACTTTGTCAGACACAACCTCCAGGTGGGGTCCGTGCTGGATTACCCGCGTGGCGTTGTCAGCCTTCTGAACCCAGGAGTAGGTGTTTGGTGGATTGGAGTCTGCTGAGCAGTCGAACAGTATCACTTCCCCCATGTCCACCGTAAACACCGCCCCTATATTCAGACCTTTATCTGATTTAACTCTAACTCCATAAGGTCCATCTGCATTGAAAAGAAAGAAAACGCAGTAGAAAAATTAAAATCACAGTATATAATTAAACTTTACATAGAAGCGTATCTCTAAACTTAGAATTTTTAAGTGTCCTAGCCTTTAGAATGGCTGCTGTTGGATTCAGTCATTTCAGTTAAAAGGCTTTCAGTTCCATAACGTGGTCATCTCAGCCTCCACCCACCAACACTGATCTCACCGCTGTTTAGGGAAAAGCACAGCTCTATGCAGCGCCCAGTACCGTAAAGAGAATGAAAACTGACAACAGTCAGAGAAGCTGTGAAGTACAGGAGCAGGTCTTCCTAGTGCTGGACTGCTGCCCAACAGTCCTGTTCATAACTCAGGAAATTGAGCAGCTAAGTACTTTTAGGGTAATTTTCATAGGAGAATGGGAAGGCTCAGACAAGAGCACATAGACTGTCACACCATGACCTCAGCTTAGTCCACTTTTAGCCAAATGTCCATCTTTCACAATGCAAATTTGTCAAACTTTCTATTTTGTCTCTTATTTCGCAGTGGTAAGCTTCACACAATCTCATCTTAAGGAAGGCCCAACACCGTGCGTGATATTTCCTTGGGAAAGGCAGCAGAGGTTCCCCTCAGCGTGACAGGGCTGCTCCCACCGACACGGGGGGGCCACTCAAGAATGATGGCATTTTTAAACTCTATGGCGCTGCGCAGCCTCTCCGCAGGCTCTGCAGAGTTGGAGTCCCTTGCTTTACTCCATCCCAGAGCTGGCCGTGGAACACATTTCGGGATCTGCAGAGGTGTCGTTGCTGCTCCAGCGTCACTGACCTCCCTCGGCTGCGTCCTGAACCCCAGAGAGACCCCCCTCCTCCCGGGGGCTCCCCGTTACAGGGATTTACTGCCCTTTTCTCAGATGGGAGAGGGATGCACTGAACTTTGACTTCTTCAGAAATGATAGGAAAACCCCTCATGTACTATTTATAGGCAGGAACACACTTTTTTTTTCCCCCACTTTTCAGAGCAATTCAGTGGTTCCTCTTATCCAATTCTTTCTCAGAAGAATTAGCTTTTATTTTCACTGATAATATAACCTTTGATATATGTAAACAGAGGTAAAATGGCAAGAACAGCTGGCTGGTCTCTGTGCCCCCTCTCGCCAGAGGGCAGATTGGCCACAGGCTGGGAAAGAACTGAGTTCTGGTGTTTTCTCAGCACTGCCACAGCACCACCAGACAACCACACTGCTGGGGGAAACCTGCAGCTCCACAGAAACCGGTACAGAAACACTGCTGCACACTGCCCGGGGAACTGCCTTTGGGAAAAAAGAAAAGGAAGGTTTTCTTAAGAAATAGTCAAATCTTGGCAAGATCTGAAAAGTGGCAATTCCGTGATGAAGCCGACACAAGATCGGGGAACCCCTCTGCTTCCCCTGGATCAGTCTTTTGCCTCTCCCATGCATTGCATACATCATCGAGGTCCCTAAACACCAGGCAGCTGAGGGATTCACACAGTTTAAGGATGATTCTGGAGGTAATTAACCATTTCCTCTCTGGGACCAAATATATATTCTAGCTTTGGGAAGTCCCAAGGAAGGAAACCCCACTCAGTCTGTTAAATTCAGCTCCTCGGCACGGTACAGCACTCTCTGCTCCAGCCTCCACGGCAGCAGCTCTCCCGGTCTTGAAACCACATGTTTCTGGTCAGGCTACTGCCGCAGCCCTGTTCTGGGCTGGGCTATCAGCAGAGCTACTGGAGAAGCAGAACAATGTAAGTGGGAAGTGAAGAACAAACCACTTTTGATTCTCAGTAAAAGAACACAGCGACAGCCTTCCCCAATCCCTCAGCTCTACTTCTCCTTTCCAGTCCTGTTCTCAGAGAGCCAGTTAACTAAATGACTTGTAAAATAACAAATCACCTGCTCTGAGTAACAACCTACTGCTCTGCGGGAATATTTCCAATTGCTCCTGTCACCACGAGGCTGTTGCAGTTTCCAAGCAGATGGCAGGTATTTACTGTGAGCGACCTTTTCTTTATCACCGCCGGTGACTCCCCCAGCAGTGACATATGGCACAGAGGGACGCGGGCCTGTCCCGCATCGTTAGTGGCAACCGGGAGCTGGGGACAAACCGCCTCCGCAGGCTGGACCCAGCTATGTGCCTTCCCACGGCTCAGGAAGCGAGATCCAGCTCCCATCACAGACTGGATCCAGACAGGAGCACAAGTCTTGTGCTCATCCAGCATCGCATGGTTTTCTCTTAATGATTTTATCAAACTTTAAATGATGCAAAAAGCAAACCCTCAGTTCTGATGAAATGAAACGTACATTATGAAAGTGCAAATACTTATAACAATATTTCTAAATATGGAGAAAGATTAAGGAAAGAATATGATAATTTTTTTATATTATGGTAATGCTAAATTAAAAAGCCATCAGAGCTGGTTATTTCCTTGTAGAGCATTTAATGGCGATTCCTTTGTCTGACGTGAACAGCAGCTCCGTTCACATCTGCCCTGGGACGGACTCTTTGTGTTTGCATCGCTGGCAGTTTCACAGGCTGCACCTGAGGGATCCAGGGGGGAAGATTTACATTAGATATTAGGAGGAAATTGTTTCCTGTGAGGGTGGTGAAGCACTGGAACAGGTTGCCCAGGGAAGCTGTGGCTGCCCCATCCCTGGAAGTGTTCAAGGCCAGGCTGGATGGGGCTT
>JAOXNH010000012.1:25195293-25211989 GCA_028566575.1 Bartramia longicauda
TGCTCTAGTGGAGGTGTCCCTGCCCAGGGCAGGGGGGTTGGAACTCAATGATCTTTAAGGTCCCTTCCAACCCAAACTATTCTATGATTCTACGATCAGCTCTCATCTAACAGTGTTCTTGTTCGTTTTCACTAATTTAGAGTATTACTCTCTTCCCCTGATGAAGGGTGGACCCCCCTCCCACACTTTAGATGTAAGACACCCCCTCATCCAATTCTTCCAAGTTGTAATTACAAATGAACAAGTAGCAGAACGGATAATCAGAGATGAAAGGAGGAGGAGGATGAAGATACGCCACAGTAAGAGGTGTGGGTTCTGAGCATGCTGGTGGCACAATCACTCCAGGCCCAGGGCACGGGCTGGCTCCCAGCTGGCAGGTCACAGAGCCCAGCAAGAGTGAGCACCAGCCCTTGGTCAGACAGGAGTCCAGTCCCAGTCCTTGCACTGTGCCATCCACACCGTGCCACTGGGTAAACTGGTTACATCTGAGCAGGGCTGGTAGCAAAGTAGATCCTGACCTGCCTGATTTCAGCTCTGGTCTGGAAAGGACACTCCGACCCCTGAGGAGGTGCGAATCGGAGCCTCCAATGTCCCACATGCACCGTATGCCACCGGCAAACCTTGGAGGCACTGGGAGCTGGTGTTACGGGAGGGACAAGGAACAAAGTAAGGGTGCCCTTTCTAAGATTTAAAGTACAATTGTTGAACATTGACTAAACCAGTCTTTTTTTCCCTCCAGCTTATTTCATTCATGAACTCAGTCTATGCTCACTGTTAGTTTCCCTCTGCCATCATTGCCAGTCAAAATACATGGCTCCCTCATGGTCTGCTCTTCTGCATATGTTGGTCCTTACACAGCTCTTCTTGCTTCCTCATGTTCCCCATGATGAGCAAAGCAAACACTCCCTTCAGCTCTGATTCTGCTAGACCAGACTGGGGTCTCTTCTCCAGTCCTTTCTGTTCCCATTTTTAACAGTATTTTCATACATAATCAGCTGATGATTAATTTCTTCATTTGAGTCACATGTCCCCCGGATCTGAAGATGTCTGTAGGGTGAAGTCCTGAAGTTCCTGGTTTGGGTTCTGCAGTTTGGCCCCATCTTCACAGCTACAGAACACTGAACCCTGTTGGAGTTAAAGCTGTTACAAACAAGCTCATTTTGAATGCAACTCACGTGTAACGTTGACTCAACTGTTCTCTGCCCACTTCCACAATTAGAGGCACTCTTTCCAGCCAGATCATTTATACAAAGGGAATTATGAATATTTCATATACTCACAATATATGGTTGGTGCAATTATCTCACTTTCCATTGCACTGACAGGGTTAGACACCAGACAGCTGTAGTTCCCAACGTCTTCTTTTACAACAGGGACAATGAGAAGCGTTGCATTGTTTGATGAGAAGGTGTAAGTAGGGCTGGCATGGAGAGGCTTCCCGTTTTTCATCCACTGGTAAACTACCCTTGTACCTCTTTCCACAGTACATTTTAGGGTAATATTCCCCACATACTCCACTACCCCTGAAGCCGGTTCAGTATATACAACTGGCTTTGTGACAGGAACTGTAAAAGTAAAGAGATATGAAGAGTTATAAAAGTGACAGCCTGTATATTACAGCCTTCACTGCCAAGATTATAGAAACAGCAGTCACCATCCCCTCTGGAAAGTACTCAGATTTCAAATTTTATTCATTACCTGTGGTTAAAGGTTGAAAAAAGGCGGCCATATTCTCAGCTGGTGATTGTAAGAATTGTTCCAGTATGTAAATAAAATGTGGCTGTTTATATTACTTGCTACACAAAGGCTGCAGCTGGGTATAGCGTGGTCCCCAGCTCCCGCCTCGTAGGCAGAGCCCTGTGGCCACGCAATGAAGAGTGTCCCATGTGACGTTGCCCACAGCGTGTCACCTCTCAGGGGGGCTGCCCGCAGCCTGGTGTCACTGGGCACTGCTGAAATGCACTCTCGATAACTGGGACGAGCAGGGGGGTAAAATGGCAGTTACAGCTTTTTAATGTCAATATGTCATTTGTCTAATTATTTCGAGGCCAACAGTTAAAAGCTCCCTACATATAATCCACAAATTACAGTAGCCTCTTGGCGTTCTTTTAGATCATTCTTTTCTATTTCCCCCCCTTTTTAATATCCCCACTACAAGGAGCACAGTACAAAGAGGGTACTTGGGTATTTTAGGAATTCAGACCCAGGCTCCTTTTCCAGACACAAGGTCACCAGCAGAATTCAATGGTCCCTCTTCCATAGTTTCAGGAGGCAAAGGTAAAGCTGCCCCAGGAGAAAGACTATTTGAAAGTTAATGCATCCTCATGACTGAGAGCACAGCAGAGCCTTAGGAAACATTATTTCTTAGAAGTTTGTCTAATTTAATACTGATTATTGGTTTCTATACTCCTTTTTATTTTTACTTATGATCCAGAAACATTAGTCAATATAGTAATTTTGTTTCAAGATGACATATTGTAGGATTCCCTCAGTAGCAGTAGAAAACAAACCAATTTAATTGTTAGTATTTATTCAGGTGTGGTTGCATTAAATTATACATTATTGTAACTGGATACTAAGAACTAGTAAATAAAAACTAATGTGATTTTATTTTCAAAATGAAGATACTATATTTTACGAACTTACCATCAACAGCTACTCGAATCTTTTGACTGGCAGCTATTGTCCCGTTCCCATGGACATTGACTTTTACAATATAATTGCCCTCGTCGCTGATACGCAAAGGATTGATCATCAGAGATGCATTCGGTGGCACGAGGGTAAACTTGTGCTGATATTCCAAGTCTGGAACTACTGTTTGATTTACAGAGCCAAGCAAGTATTTTGGATTACTTCGAGGCCTCTCAAAAAGCCAAATGATCTGGATTTCAGAAGCTGTAGTGTTGAAATTGTAGTCAACAGTAAGATGGAGTGGTTGCCCCTCAATGCCATGGATGGTGTGAGACGGTACTGTCAACTTTAAGGCAGAACAAATACCTGCATAAAAATGAAAGAACAAACAAATAAACGAACCCAAGACACAAATGGAAACACTGGAAAACTCAAATGAGAAATTCTCACAGAGAAAAAAAACTCTTAGAGTTAAAGCTTACAGTTTTTTGCATAAGATTTCAAGTAAGACAGGGGCAAGCTCTCCTTGACCCCAGCAGCATTAGATGTAGTCAGAGAGCTCCAGCTTTGATAGGTAGGAAAAGCCAAAGGAAGGATATTTGTGATTTCTGGGCAGAGGATCTTTTATTGCTGACAGTCTGACATATAGTCAAAGGTTTGCATTTACCTTAATATTTAAAATATTTTCCCTTTAAAATATTTCCAATTGGTAGAGCTCATACTGACTAACAGTCTTGGATTGCAAATCTTTTTCAGTCTGGACTATTAGACTAACTTCACGAGGTTGGATTTTCACGTAAAACTGAAGGCTGTTGTGACTAATCCTTGAAGTAACGTAAACAGTGAAATCAAGCCAACGTGCCAAACTCTTACTGCATTCTCGTCAGGCACAAATTCCATAGAATCTAAGCCTATCTCTATAGCTTTCTAAATATAATACATGTTTTCCTGGGACGATGGAATTCTGAAAACTAGTTTTGGTACAATAACTGTGAGGCAAGTGGGTTGTACCACAATGACCTCCCCTGGGGCTCGGTGATCTCTGCTTCGCTCCCACCGCGCTCTGCTGTCACCGGTATTAGCAACCACAACACAATCCGTGTTGACATAAAACACGGGCTGCAGCTTGAGTTGAAATAAAAAACTATGAGAGAACTTCTGAGTTTACGGCACAAACTCAAACCTGCTTAGCGAGCTTTTATCCTTCTCTGAATTTAACATGCACATCTCCTTGTCAAAGTGAGTTTGGGTTTCCAGCTGCTTTTCACCAGTGCTCATTTAGCTCTTCTGCTCCTCAAACCCCCTGAACTTGGAGTAGAATGTCATTAGATCAATGGTAAATAAGTTCATTTATGAAAAAAAGCAATATAGGGTCCCAGGAAATCTGCAGTTCCTGTACGCTGCAGACACAGCACCAGGGACTCAGGTGTACTCTCCCCATCTGGGGATTTTTTGCCCAAGAACAAGTTCCACCGAGCCTGGTTACTGGACCTAATTCTTGCCTCTGAGGGCAATGTCTTTGGTGGGCTTTTGCCATGCCCAGTTCTTGCCATGACATAAAGCACAGGCTGCACATCTCCCACACTGGGAAACACGTTTTCTGAGTGAGGGCGTACAGTGAGACTTCTGGTGAACAACTGTGTGCAGTAAAGCACTCTGCTTGCACACCAGGAGCTCTTGTGGAATTTTAATAAAAAATGGTAAAGCTGTAATGGAAATAAAGCGAATATTCACTGTCCATTTTAACAAAGTGTTGCCATTTTTAAAGAAGAAATCTGATAAATTTCATATAAAACTGCAATTGTTACAAAGCCAAAAGTCTTTCTGAAGTATTCAGCTTGAACTCAAGGAAACGAGGTGACTGTCCGTGAAGTTAACAAAGACAACAAAGGAAAAAGTGTCCTTACAGCTGAATGCGTAGAGGACACACTGTTTGTTACAGTATATATTCCCTCTGCTGATATTTTCAAAAACAATTACAGAAAAAGTAAACTACAAGAGTTTGTAAAAATATAAGTTTATCTAACACTTGATCACAGGACATTCCTGTCAAAGGGCACAGAACATCTATTTTTTATCAACTGCAGGGATAACATAAGTAGTCTTAGGAAAATTGCACCCAGATCCCAAACAAATGTACTATTAAAGGGAAGACATTGCTCAGATGATTGAAAGTTTAATTTAGTTTTAATACCAAGTAAGTTTAAATATGACATAAATTTTCCCCATTAACTGTAAGACATCATCATGAACTGAAAACCAACGTATCAGCACTGTCTCAGCATAATGCATTTTTAAAGACATGTAACAGCTTCTGGATAAACTTTGGTTCCGACTCTGCCCAGCCTTACTTCTTGGACAGAATGTACAGTGCATATAGTACTTAACAAAATGGGACAATGTATATGCAATTGATGCCCACGTTTTACTTATAGATTATGGATAGTGCTAGTTTTTTGCCAGTTGCTAAAAGTTCCTAGCTCCACTCATGAAGCAGGGTGAGGCTGACTGAAAGCTTTTAGGCTTCCTTAAAACAAAACAGCTGACAGCACAACAGAAACATCTTTAAATTCAGGAGTATAAAACCAATTCCCATTTCCACAGTGACAACCAAATATAATTCATGCTGTCTCTTACCTACAAGCAGAAAGTATATTTTGCAGTGTAAGTCCCAGAAGAAGTTGGCTAAAGGGCTCCAGGACAGCATCCTGTCCCACACCTTCTCGGAGCTGAGCAGGGCTGGGACCCGCAGCTGCTGCCTTATTTGCCAGGGAAATGGGCAGTGCCGGCCCGTCCTGCCCCTGCCCTGCCATTTGGATGGGAGTGCCCAAGGAACAAAGGGAGTGGAGCACCTGGCAGATGAGCACCATCCTCATTGCCTCCCGTTTACCCTCACCCTTCCCCGGCACTCACAGCAAATATGACAATGCAAAAAATGAGGTGAGAATACAACATACGTTCAATTAAGAAGTGAACGCAGCCGATGTACAGGCTATATGGGTATGAACATATGAACATCCTTTACTCACGGATTCCTTAGAAATACTGTGCTGCTAGATATTCTGCTGAGTTCAAAGTAGTATTCACAATTTTTTTCCAGATCTTTTCTAGTGACAGTCTTTCCTTTTCTGTTATTAAAAATGATTAGAGCAAGAGTTCTGCTTAATTTTTTTTATAGCTTTTTCAAGCCCATGAGTTTTCTGTATTTTTTTCCTTAACACAAGCATAACTTGGTGATGATTTTGTTTCTTTTCTCTAAACACACAATGTGGAGTGTCTATCAGGCATCTTCTAACAAGGAATCCTGTGGCCAGAGTGGACAGCTTACTGCAGATGTCGAGTTAGCTGCCCATTGCTGTTTATTCTGCATTAACTTACATTGGTTTAATTAATATTAGCATTAATGTATGATCTGGATTTTGTCCAAGGCTGTCACTCACCGTACGCACCCTATCAGCCAGGAAGCAGGCAGCCTCCCGCAGCTGCACGCACAGCAACCCTTTACAACAGCAAATATTTGCATCCACAGGGATGGTTTATCCACAGAAAAACACTCTAAGTATTTGCCACACAGCACTTACACCGATCATTATGGATTAACAAATACCAGGCTGGACTGCATCCTGCCTTGTGCAGGGGGGACTGGCAGCAAGGAACTGCCTCCCCCTCACCGCAAGGGTCCTGCCAGGTGCTAAGCCCCTGCCAGAAGGGCTGAGCCCTCAATGCTTACTTACGGGAGATGAAAACACCCTGATCCTTCCAGAATTCTTAGCAGCTCCGTACAAGCAATTTTAAGAAGCACGAGGGTTATTTCAGGCTAACAAAAATATAAGTACAGCGGTCCCACCAGAAATAATGCCCCCACCGACGTGAGGCAGGAGATGAGGAGGGTACTTTGCCTATTCCCAAAGGCTCCCCGGGTCCTCCTCTCCCGCCCCTCCTGAAGCCTGCTCTTTATAACCTGCTTAATCCACTTAAGGGTAGGATACATACATCCGACTGCAACCGTTTATAAAACTGAGGTAGAAATTATTATCTACTTGGTTTCAGCACGTAATAAAATGTCACAGGTTCCAATTCATTTCTTACTGCAACGAATGGGAGCTTTCACACTGGGATAAACTCTGTGTTGGTGTTTTAAATGCCCTATGCCTGCTAAGAATTTTTTTAAGAAAAAGAACAGATGAACAAAGTTATATTATTCAAGTGTATCCCTTTATTT
This sequence comes from Bartramia longicauda, assembly GCA_028566575.1. Taxonomy (NCBI): domain Eukaryota; kingdom Metazoa; phylum Chordata; class Aves; order Charadriiformes; family Scolopacidae; genus Bartramia; species Bartramia longicauda. Next base: position 25,202,147 of record JAOXNH010000012.1, read on the forward strand.
CCAGCATTTGGATATGGTCTTGATCTGATTAATATGCTGCAGTTTTTTATACTGAATAACTGACACAAAGTGGATGCTATAAAAGCACATATTTTTTCTATAGAATTCTATCTCATGCTGGTTGTTGAATGGCATTTAGACTTAATCAAACCTCACCCATTTCTTTTTAATAAAAGCAACTACATTCCAGCAACTTTATTTGCAGCAGTAGCATTCTGAATACTTTTAATATTTCCGCAAATTTTAGTTATTTTATTACTAAAAAGTAACTTTGTTACATGCTAAACTTTAGTTAGGGGTTTTCCATGGAAATAACTAGGGATTATATTCCCAATGGTAGCCATGAGTAACGAATTCTTGCTAAAAAAGACAGGGTCCCGACATCCCTCCATCACCGTCTGTGCCGAGAGCCAGCAGCGCCCGCTTTTGCCTGTCGCACCCTCCAACAAGTGTCAGGCTTGGGGCCGGGCTGGACACTGAACCAACAGCAGCTGGGGGCTAAACAACAGCAATGGGATTAGGAAGCGTGTGCTGAGCTGACCTGTGTGCAGGCTCCACCGGTTCCAAAGGGAAAGACCACCTTTCCTGCGGGCACTGCTGTGCTGCAAGGGGGTGTGCCGGTGGCTGTGTGTTGCAGTCGGTATCCAATGGCATCTCCAGTTAAGCAAAAACTGTAGGGTAAATTCTTCCTTTTTTTTTTTTTTTAATATATATATAGATCTAAACCAGATTTTTAAAGTTACCAGCTTTTTATTTCGGTTGAGATCCACGCAGCCCAGGTGCAGAGCCATGGCTGGGGAGGCAGAGCAGCTCCCAACAGCCCTGTGCCCAACGCCCGAGGAACCTCAGGCCAACAAACCTACAGCGGTCACGGCCCGCGCCCATCTTCCAGCCAGTCCGTCTCTCGAGACAGTGCCTCACTTCCTCTCCTCAGGTAATTGCTGCCGAAGTCTAACCAAGCAAAATCTCAATGTCCAAACGCCCTATATTCCCCAAAGCGCAGAGGCACCCTCGCCCTGCGGGGCCAGTCCAGGCGCTCCCCGCCGGGAGCCCAGCGACCAGGCCACAGCAGGGCAGGGGCTTCGGCCCCCCGCCTTCACCGGTGCTTTCCCACAGGAGGATGCCCAGCTGCCGCCCCCTTACACCGCGGCCCAGCTCCCCACACACACCGCGACCACCACTCCCCTCCTCACGGGAGCCCCGGCCCGGCCCGCTCCCCCTCAGGGCGGCCCCGCCCCGCCCCGCTCCCCTCCCACTCCGAGCCACCTCCGCTCCGCAGGGGCCGAAGGATCCTCCCCAGGCCGCTCCCTTCCCAAATGCCCGCCCTCCCGGCCGTGCTGACGGGAGTTGTAGTTGGGCGCCGCCGCCCGAGGACTACGGTTCCCAGGGAGCAGTGGGCGGGCGCTGTCAGGTGGCGTCCAACATGGCTTCCCCGTGCCCGCCGCCCGCCGCCGTGCGGGGCTGCTGAGGGCGCTCGGGGCGGCGGCAGCACCGGTACCGTCATGCAGAAAATCAAGTCGCTGATGACCCGGCAGGTGAGCGGCTCGGGGGCTCTCCCCGGGGGCGTCGGGCCTGGCCCCAGGGCTCGAGAGGGGAGGGGACCGGGGTGTGCAGCCGTCGCCGGGCACCCCGATGGGCCCGCGGGGCGCGGGCACGGCCCTGGCCCGGCCGGTGGGAGAGGGAGGGCTTGGTCTGTGTTTCCCTCTTTAAATGAAGGAACGGAGGCACACACAGGTGCCAGCACGAAGCTTGTGCCACCACGGGCAGGCGGGCGTTCAGGGTGACAGGCCGGGGGTGCACGGGCCTTGCCGCTGTGCCGGGTGGCCCCGGGGCGCTGGGCCCGGGCTGTGCCTCGGTGTGTGCGAGGGCGGGCGCTCTGCCTGGGAAGGGAGGCCAGGGTGCGGAGGGACGGGCTTTGGTGGGCACACACCGAACGTGTGCTGGAGTGCTCCCTGTGTTTCTGTCAGCCTGTACCCCTTGGCTCCGGGACTGTGTGGATCTAGTCCGTGTTTGGACCAGTATTTCTGAGCTTGCCAGCCTTTTTGAAGGAGTGTATTAGAGCGTTCGAGTCATTCACATATGCAAAATACTTCTAAAACGAAGCCTGTTTGCATGTGTGTCTAAATTTGAGAACTTAAAAAACCACTTGAGTCACACCCCACATCAGATATTCTAGAAGGTTATAGAAAGTGATGAGTAAGTCAGAAATAAAACCTTTTTTCCCCCTAAACTACGTCCTTAGAGTTGTGATGGTTGTGCAGGAGACAGGCCTTACAACTGGAGGTGGGGGTGGAAGCTGAATGTCCAAGGTAACGCTCTGCTGCCCTTCAGCACAGGGGTATGCCCTCAGACCATCGGTTTTCAGACTCAGGAGTTGTGGGAAGCCTGCCCAGGATGGAAACGTGGTCTGAAAATGACACGACTTATGCCATTTTCAGCCTTTGGGAAGGATTAAGTTCCATTTAGCGTTTGAGAAGGGAAACTTTTTACTGCTTCTGAAGATAAACTGCTAGTGCTGCAGGTTTTTGAGAGGATCCGTGAAGATTCCATGTGAAGTCTGAGAAGCTGCAGCAGTTGGTTGTTGCCTTGAATTTCTGATACTCAGAGGTGCGTCCCCTTTGGTGGCGGTAACTCGAAAGGAAGGGTGTCTTGAAATGATGCACAAGGAAATCTGAGAACCAAAACTAAAACAAAGAGGTTTTGCATCCTAGGAGGATGAAACAATTGTAAAATGTAATAGTTACCATGAAAGTGATGAACTCGTAAAGCATCTTATCAGTTTCAAAGGATAAATACCAACTTTGTCATCATCCACTCACACAGTAACTGCATCTGTCCTTTAGTTTCAAAGACAGTATAGGCACCCAGGGCCTGAAAGGGGCTGGAAACAGGACTGCCAGCGTCAGCCGCAAGAGCAGGAGGGATGTCTGCCTGAAACTCAGGGCTCACGTGAATGCCCCGAAGTCTCAGGAGAAGCTGGGCTCAGAGTCATATCTGAAATGTGAATGTTTAGACTCACCTCTGCCTAGGGATTGGGCAGAAAATGCACTAGGCAGCGTGTCCTGTGGTATTGCTCCATAAAATTGGGCATGTGGTGGACATTCAGCAAACACTCAGCTGGTTATCTGATGCTTCCTGTACAAAGCTGCAGTCTGCTAGAGCATATTCTGTTTGTGTGGCTATATGTGTTTTAAAGAGTAATAATTGTATACATTATACATATGTTTCAATTTATTTATGCATAAGGAAAGCCAGTCCTAATAGTGTTATATGGTAAACAGACAAATATGCCATCAAGCAAAAATAGTATAATTTATCTACAGAGTAGTAGGTGTCACGTAACTTTGATTATTTGATTCTATTAACTCATGTTAATGAGCTGTGCTGAAAGGTACATACTGCAGCATAAAGCTGGAAATGCTTAGATGTTTGAGGAGAATAATTTATACACCAATGGTCTTGCTTCAATGTTTATAGAATAAGATCTTACCCTCCCAGCCTCATGTCAGTGTAATTTATGATAGGCCTTGTAGGTATATATTCAACACCAGGTAAGTCTTGTGCAGTTTGATTTCGAGATATGTAAATCAGTCTTAACTGAGTATTAAAATTCTTTTAAAGGGTCTGAGAAGTCCTCAGGAGAGCGTTCATGACCTCAGTCCTATTGAAAGCTTTCGGATTCCCAGTAAGGTATGATACACGACCCCTTCACTCCCACCTCTTTGTTTTCAGTTTGCTGCTGTTTTTTTTGGTGGTTTTATTTCTTGCTGAAAATCTTTTAAAATATTTTAGTGAAGGGATTAAGAGCTGTGAGGCAAAACAGGTCAGTGACTCAGAATGGACTTGCATTAAGATTTCTTTCTTGGAACTTTGGAGTTGTCACTGTATGCTGTTCTTAATATTACCTAGGTTTCCTGCTGGATTGAAGAAAAAAAAAAAGGCAGGAAAAAGAGAAGTGGGGTTTTTTTTAAGCTTTGGAAAGTAGATGCTACATATGTAGCCTGTATAGTTCTGGTCTTGATATTTAGTCTATTTGTGGTTTTCGTACTGTAAGTATATTTTGTAGTTTCATGGTTTTAATCTTCAACGTATATAATTAACTTCATGTTCTACTTTAAATATTATAGCTTTATAATCATAGTATTTTTTTTGCTTTTTTGGGGTCTTACTACTTAAGTGATGCCATCTCATTCATCTTGCAAATGGTGCTGGATAATCTGGGTGTGAGGGAACAACTGCTGCAATGTTTGACTGTTCCTTGTACCCTGTTGATCCGAATGGATGATTCACAAGACTTGCTTTGGATGTTGTTGATTATTTTCTCCTAATTTGGATTTTGCCTTTAATCAATGAGATATTTAGGTTACTGACTTATTTTACAAGCTTTAAAAAAAACAAACCAAAAACCCCTTTGTGTTTGTTTGTCTCTATATAAGTATCATGTAATATATTGCTTGTGCTGAGGCACACCAGAAAATCATTACTGTATATTTAAAAAAATGGAGTAACAGTCTCTGAATTGGTACATAATACTCTCTTAAACAGTAGCCAATATATTGATTTCAAGGAGGGAACATATTCAGTTGCAGTGATGTTAAAGGGACAGTCTCATCTCCAGGGCTTAGATTTCTAAATTGCAGATTCCTGCCACCCTCTGAATATCCAGTTTCAAACTGTCTTTTTGGCCAAGTTGTTTCTACAGGTAAAAGTAGATGGAGGGTGCCTTGGCTGGATTTCCCGTCTTTAATGGTTAGATGTTCTGTGTCCCGTAAGCCTACCTCTTGTATCAGTAACAATGGGAAAGCAAATACCTGGCAATAATTTGTTGGATTTTCATACATCTGCATCAAACATTTGCAGTGTGAAAATGTCATCTGCAGCTGTTCTGCAAACATAGTCTGATGGAGTTATGAGAATCTCATGAGTTCTGTGCCTGAAAAGACAAGATTGCATCAAAGTTAGAACTTGTCACCTAATATTATTTTTTTTAAAGCTGATAAAATTGCAGTATTATTCTCTTCTGTGCCACAGGACGACGATAATTTTATATTTTCCAGTCTTCTAGTGTTTTTTTTTCCCTTTCAAAATGTTTTTTGGTGCGTACTTCTCAAAAGTCTGAGGTGCTTACATTAACCTTCTCCTTCTCAACAAGCTGTATTGAGTGAAAGATTTAACAAAGTTACATGACTACGTGGTTAAATGAAAACATTAGGTCATAAGAATCGAGTAAAATGACTGTGTTTTGCTCAGTTTAACTCCTGGCTACAGTCCCAAGCCATTGGTCACTGTGACTTTACTGCCAGCCCTTTCCTTTTGGGGGCGTGTCTCCTTAACTTTGCTAAAACCTTTATTGTAGGATTTTACTTTTCAAATTCTGGGACATCGGATGAGGCGCTGTAATGTGTCTGCTGTCCCTGCAAGCTTAGATTCACATACCCTTTCTTAACAAGAGTTGGTTTTGGGGGCAGGGAAGGGGAGACTGTTGTCTGTGTCTGTGGTGTGAGTCAGGGTCAGGGAGATTAGGTTTGGGTTCTGCACAGGAGTTGAAAGTCATTGAGCTTCTGGATATTGGGATTTGTTTTGAATTGAAGCTATGTTCAATGCCATGGCAACAGACTGACGTCACAAATCAGAATTATGATCAGAGGATCAAGCAGCTTTGCTGGATGTAAGCTGTTGCCCCTCAATAATTATTTTATAACAATGGACAAGTCTGGAGAAAGGAATTAAATTCTGAATGCGAAAGTAAAGACTAAAGGAAAGGTGAGGGTTTTTAAAAGGCAATGAGTAAAAGTGTGATTTCTTAGTGCTGCAGAACTGCTGTCTGAAAGCGAAGGTTGCTCTCTGCTGCCACGCTTTAATAACGGGTTTCGGTTATATCTTGAACAAAACTCTCAAGCTCAGCAGCCAAATACTGAGTTGATGATGGAATGGTTATGATGCTGCACTTTCACCTTCATGCTTCCACATTCCAAGTGGTATCTCCCAATGGATTCAGGGTGAGTGTTCCCGAAAGTTTGCAGAGCTGCATTGAGCCATGGAGAGGTGCGGGGAGCTAAAGGCTGCGGAGCCAGTGGGAGTCACTGGAGGGAGCACGAGCCATCGATGGGTCACGCTACCTCTAGGGACAGAACCCATGGAGGGCTCTCACGCTCGTTTGGAGGCCAAATGGGAAATATGGAGCACAGGGAGAAGGACGTGCCGACGTTGCACAGTCCCTTGAGGGGAAAACCAGCAAAATTCATTTGGGTCTTGATACTTGCAAGTTGTTGATTTGCTGAGTGGTGGCTTGCTGGCAAGGGTGTTGAAGTGATTGCTGTGCTCCTCAACTTCTCATTTTAAACAGTGAAATTATTGGGTACCTGGATATTTTACATATGCCTCAGAGTGTATGCGTGCATGATAAGCAGTACTTCAGTAAGTTCTGCAACTGTCTTGAAAAATTTCAATTTACTTCCGTCATGTGATGGCAAATCACCAGTAAACTTGTTTTACTTGTAATGCAGACTCATACTGCCAACTTGGTCACACAGAGAAATAAGCGTATAATAGTTGAAGTCTGTGATAGAGTGTGTAGATAAGGCAAATCTGAACGGCGAGGCAGGATTTCTGGAAGAGGAAGTTGCCTGCAGAGAGATTTCATGTGGTTTTTGATTGAGAGACCTTACTTCATCTGTGTGCCCTCATCACCCTGGGGAACTGTAATGCTTTTTGAACCGTTCTGTTCTTGTCAGCGTTGTTGTTTCTCAGTTGAGTAGATTCTGTCACAAAAGGGCGAGGTAGGTATTTTGTATACTTGAATTCCAGTGTGTGGGGTTAATAATGAGTTGACGTTGAATAAGGTTATGTTTATCTTGAAGATAATCAGCTCCTATGCAATATACAAATGTTAGTTGACTTTGGGGCTTATGGTGGTAAACAACACTGAGGGTTTATTTCTTAATGCTTTTCCTATAGATCCAGAGGTGTGGTTTTCTGGGTCTGTGTGGGTTCCTGTTTCCCCAACAGCCCTGTGCTGCTCAGGAGTGCCCTAAGGGTGCTGTGACCAGTATCCGTTCTGGGCATCAGGCTCTGCTGTTCTCTCCACCAGGAGAATTGTTTTCAAGTGTAATGTTTGTTTGGTAGAGTGAGGGCTTTTCATAAGCACTCTGCGCACATACTGAAGAAGGAAAGATCAGAAGAAGGTTCTGGGCATTCCCCCAGATAAGGGAATACCACAAACTTCCTGTGGGACTGCCTTCCCTCGCTGTGGATCAGCTGGGGTGGGGAAGTAGTTTTGAGGTGAGTTTATAGATGCAGTTATATATACGTTATGAGATGTATATAATATATTTATATATCTTTTTATATAGACAAAAGATTGTATATAGATATAAAAATACTTTTGTACATTATTTATTTCATGGTGGTGAGAAGTTGCAGTGTACCTGCGGTTTGACTTTGAGCCCTGGGCAGACGTGGCCCCTGGCGCTCTCTGGGTAGAGGTGCATGGGTTATTGCTCACCTTCAGCTTCAAATTAGCTTGGAAACTTTTTAGATTTTTTTTTTTTTTTTTCTCTGAGTAGTATCAGTTAAATTTTTTCAATGTCTTTGCTTCCTAAGTCTTTCGGTTGGTAGTGACTGGAATGCGGGAGGTGTTTGTTTCAGTGCTCTCCCAGTAATGCTCCACTAGCAGAGAGTGCTGGCTCTGGCGTGGCAGGCGGTGCAGAGCACAGGGAGAGTGGGAGCAGGACGCACTGGGGAATAGCCAGGTAAGTCATCGGGAACCTGCTGAGCTGCATTTCAGATGAGTCTGCAATGAAATGACTCTTCTGGGATGTATTTCAAGGAGTTGCCCACAGGCTCCAGGACCTGTAAACTTCTATTTCCATAAATGATGTGAGAAGTATGATCATGGCAAAAAGCATGGTACTGACAAAAAAAAGCACGTTTGTCCCCACAAGCCATGCAAGTGTTACGTAGGAGATGAAGTCTCTTGCTGAACAAAACTTTGGAGAAATGAGTAGCCCAGGAAACAGCATCTCAGATGGCTGCACTGGCCCGTGGTGTCATGGGGAGTTCCTGCTGCTGAGTGTGTGCATTAGCCTGGGCAGCGAGTTGGAATGGATACCACAGGGTCCCCCTTGCCAATGTGCTGCCCTCCCTGATCCCCGTGCGGCTCATTGAGTCTGTTTAGCAATGCATCATTATCATCATACAGTTCCCTCTGTCCTGATTTTTTATAGGTTTTTCTATTCAGAATAGCACTTAGAATTGCTGAATTTACATGAAATTTGCTGGCAAGCGTGTTTTAATGTTGACTTTTTATTTTAAAAGGCAGATATTTAAGTGGCAGTAGTTAGAATAAGTTTTGAGGTGGAAAAGTGCCTTGAGGGATTTGATAGAGCTTCTCTCTCTGCCTCTGCAAAGTGAGTACAAGCTCCACAGTTTTACATCTGACCTTCCCTGAGGCCCCTGAAACTATGGGCTGCTGATGTGTATATGTATCGCTAATTGAAGGGATGAGGAAAATTGAGTATCAGCAAATAAACTTTAGCCAAGGACGTTTGGTTCCTTCAGTGATGAGGGAACAGATTGGCCTTGAGCGCGTTCAGTATTTGAAACTGGTGGAGCGTGATGGGCTGGAAACTGGAGTTTATCGTGGAATGAAGGCTGGTGGCAGGTAGTGCAATTTATACAGGAGCTTAAGTTTCTCCTGGAGAGCTGATCTCACTAGACTGACTTTCTAGAGAGAATCAATAAGATACAGAAAAATCTTGTCCATTTAATAAATATTTTCCTAGGTAGTGTTTTTGGAAGAAACACTGAGAGGAGTGATCTTTCTGAGACAGGATAAAGTGGTTTCTTAGCAATTTTCCTGACCACATTGACGTCAGCTTGTGTTTTTGTGGTGAAAACTGTTGTCATCTACAAAGACAAAAAGGTCATTGATCAGTTTTAACCGAAATGCTGATACTAAAAACAACCCTCCCAGTTTATTGTCATGTGGCTCTAAACGTGGAATATGTGTCCATGAGGGCTTTCTTAATACATCTTCAGGGGGTGTCAATCACCATTGACCCACGGCGTTGACGTATCATTTCACCAATGTGACAAGATATCGATAGTTGAAAAATTCAAATGATCCTAAAGATTTATTCTGGGGTTTAGTTTTTTCTTCTTTTTTTTTTTTTTTTTTTAAACAAACAACTGTGCAGGAACTTGTAGCCAGACATCAGATGGTAAATTAGATTATTCCACTTGCAAGGGTTCAGTGGACAAATTAAGCTGACCTTGTTGCCTGTCTTGGGTAATTTTTAATTTCAGTTTCATATAGCTAAAACTCAATGTACTGTGAGATGTTAAGCTAATTTGTAGAGGGATGTGCAGCATAAAGCTGCCGTTTCTTAGGGAGTCCAGAGAGAAATAATTGTTTGTTTGTTTTAAGGGACAGGAGTACATGTGGTTAGATAATAGATTCTTTGCTTTACAAATTAAATTATTGCAAGAGCAGTATGCCATTGAATCGGAATGTATGTGTCATCTGCCAATCCATGTACCCTCATGTGATGAAAACTTTGTGGATTAAGAAGTTGAAAAAGACTCTATGGGGCTGTTTTTCTGGAATATTTTCATTCTCATCCCCCATAACTTGTCCTCTCCACTGTTTCTCATGCTCTTAGCAAAGCTGAAATGTGAGTTTGTCTAAAGAATAGACATAGAATATCAATAAAATTGACCCCACTTGGAGTACTAGGCCCAGCTCTGGCGCCCTCAGCACAGGGAAGACATGGAGCTGTTGGAGTGGGGCCAGAGGAGGCCACGGAGATGCTGGGAGGGCTGGAGCCCCTCTGCTGGGAGGAC
>JAOXNH010000012.1:25212846-25223175 GCA_028566575.1 Bartramia longicauda
TGGCAAGGGGTTGGAACAACATGAGCTTTAAGGTCCCTTCCAACCTGAACCATTTAGTGATTCTGTGAATAGCATCACTTTGTTATTGTTATGTATTGTTGCTATATTATTACTTCTGTCTAGTTTTCCCACATTTCTCTCACCTCTGTTGGTGCATTCCCTTGTCCATGGCTCCTTCCCTTGCACACCTCCAGCAGGGTGTGTAGGGTGGCCGGGTGGGTGGTTGCTGCCTTCCCCTGCTGGTGTGAGGTGGGTTTGTCCGGCTGCTGGTGAGAAGTGCTGGGGACCATGGCTGAACCCCGCGTTTTCTGACAGCCCTTCCGTGGAGATCTGAGGCCCTTGGGGCCTCCCTCGGGGAGGAAGAAGGTGTCTCCTCCATGGCTTTTTTCTGCATCATCCTCTGCCACATCAGCTTGAAGCCACCTTCCAGCTGCGGCTTTGCCTGCGCCCCAGCAGGTGGCGCCCGAGCACCGCCTTTCCCTTGTTCCTGCAAGAGGTATTTTATTATCATTATTATTTATTTCTGATGCTCTTCCAAACTTCTCTCTCGTCACCCTTTGGCTGCCCCCAGTTGCCCAGAGAAACAGCACCTTGCTTTGTACTTAAAATATCGCTGTGCCTCATAACGTCGACCTTATTTCAATTGATGTACAAAACAAGCAAGTTAGTGGTTGTTTAGTCAATTAATGTAAGATCTGATGCCTCTAGCTGGTGAAATAAGCCCTTGAGCGAGCTCTTGGTGATGAAAATATCAGCACCTCGTCCCACTGTAACAACTCGGTGTTGGTGGGAGGCATGGGATCTTTATGGGACACTTCAGTCTGCTGGATTGCTTCACCAGGCTTAAATGCCAATATTGAGCAATTTGAAACATTTTATCTGGATTTTTGGTGAAAGAATACCCTGGCACTTCTCCCTTTGGAGTCTCTGATAAGGAATTTTTATTCCTTTGGTGGGAAGAGCCTCCAAGAGAGGGCCAGTATTAGCTGAAATGTCCAGTGCCAGGAGGGGAAGAGGAGGCTCAGGCTCAGTCCTTGGCTTGTGGTAACCGATGGGAACAACTGGGCTGTTGGAAAGAACTTCCAGGGGAGATGGTAACCGCAGGGAAGGGATGCTCACCTCTTCAGTATTGGCTTTCAGATAGCTAACAGCACATCTCTGCCGAGATCACCCTGCTAATTGGAGAAAAATCTGAAATCTCTTAATTTTGTGCAAAGACAGCAGATATGTTGTGGTTTTGCCTGTAAAAAAATGAAGTATTTAATGGTATGCCTTTAATAAATGTGAATTCTCAGGGCTGAATTGAAAAGTTATACATTTGTAGTGACAGTGTCTGCTTTATATGTGCAAAGATGGTTCTTCTGGTTTAATAATTTCAAGTTTTATTTGTTATGTTTTTGTGGTTTTTTTTGCTTCTGGAGAAATAGCCTGCCGATTTATTTTTAGTTATGGGAATTTCTAAACTTCAGGAGGGAAAAACTGTGGACTCGACGTGCATTTGTGAATGGACTGATGAAGAAGTATTTAAGTGATCTGCAACGTCTGCGCTGTGTTCTTTGAGAAGTTTTAAATCTCTTGCTATTTGTAGTGGCAAGAACAAGCCACCGTGTGCTAATTTTTCTGTTCTTTATCTTTGCTTCTTGTACTACTGTTGTAAATGGCTTCTGAAAAAGACTTGTTTTAGTAAAGCATTGTTCTTGTTAGGATGCGATATTGCATCATGGAAATCCTTTTTTGTTTTGTGAAGGAGGACCTCAGAGAACTATGTGAAGAACCAACTGATCCACAAGCTCAGCAAGAAATAATTAACAGCATTGAAGAAGTTTATTTTTCCAATGATTCCTTTGACATTGTGAAGTATGAGTTAGAGGTAAGTTGTCTTCTTAAAAGGCAGTAATATAACAAAAAATGAGGTTCAAAACTATGCTTGTTTCAATGAGCTATTTTTTGTTTTGTTTCTTATATCTTGTGTTAATGCAAAACTCTACCCTCCTGCCTTACCTTGCAGTTGTGTAGAGCTTCTAGCATGAAGTACGGGTATTGAGTCACTGTTTTTAATGCAGTAGAATTAATATCGGTTGTGCTAACAAGCACTTTGTCAGTTAAACTACTGTGAAAAAGCCAAAATAGTTGGAGGGAAAAAAAAATAAAAATCTGTTGTACATTTTCAATAGTTTTTTATCAAACCGACTGAGGCATAATAATTTCAATGATGAGGGGGGTTGTGCGTATACATATATGGCTTAAAATAAGGTGACTTTGAGGTAATTATGATATTATATGATGTAATTCAGATAATGCATTGTGTACCTTAACACTGATTTATTTTGGTATCCATCATTTGAAATAATGGATTAATTCTGCAAATTGGAATGCAGAAGCAATAAGAATGTTTCTTTAATGGAATCGATTCATTAGTTAATACTACACATGTATTTAAAGGTCTTTAATTTCTCACTGTATTTAATTTGTTATTTACATGCAGAGGCTTCCTCCAGTACTTAGTCTTCAGGAACTGGAAGAATACAGAGACAAATTAAAACAACAGCAAGCTGCTGTAAGTAAAGTTGTTTCCTCTGTGCCTTCAGGCAATTTGTGGTCTTGTCTGTAAGTGGAGCCAGAGGTGGAACTGAAAAAGTTTTGATTTCTTAAACACATTAGATATTACACATTTTTTCTTTTAATATTATATTGTGTGCTTTTGTAGTGGAAAATCATGTCAGTAAATCATATAATCTTATGAAATCATGGAAGTAAATCTTGGTGGTAAGTATTGTAACAAGGAGCAAATGTGCTGTTTCTTTAGAATCCTGATTTCTGAATGTTCAGCTTTTCCTATGTATTGCAAGAGAAGTAATGTTCAACACGGCGCTGAATAATGCGGTAGTATCTCTTTTTTTGAGGGATTTCTGGCAATGTAAAACATAGGATGTTTTAAACGCTCTTTCTTTAGAATTGTTATTTTCTCTTTATTTTTCATTTGCCGATTTGTTAACCATCCACAAGGGTTTCTAGTGAATGCTGTTAGAAAGTTATTATGTAATAAAACAGATGAGATGTGAGTAATAATTGTAATTTATGGGGGAAAGTCAGAGCTGCAGCTTCTGAAAGGTACTTGTTACATTTCAGGCTTTTTTATGTTCTGTTCATACATTAATTATTGATTCATTGCTCTTTTAAAGACGAATAATACGGTACAGGGAACGAATGTATTAACTGTGGCATTTGGAGAGTATCTGCAAGTAAAATAACAGTAATAATCCTAATTCATGTCTTTAAATGAATGAAATGTACTGAAGGAGAATATTGGATTGTTAACAATACATGGAGAACAAGTTCCTTCTGCCGAAGATTGCTTTGCCCAGAATAAACGTATGACATTTTGTAAAGCATCAGTGAGAGGATGAGCAAATGAATATTCCATGTTTCTCACCCAGAGGTTTAAGGGAAGAAGTTGAAAGTGGGTGGTGGTTTTTGGTTTTTAAAGTTGAAGAGGACACCCGGTGGTGCTGTGGTTTTGGTGGGAAATGCTCTCAAGGCTGAGACAACTTTACTGAGAGAACCCCAGTATCAGTGTCCTGGCCAGTGGGCACAGTGTCATTGCACGGCCCTGTGCCTCAGCGGGGAACGGGAATAGTGGGCTGCGAACTGGGCACCAGGTTCCCAGGAGACGGGGCCCATATGTGTCTGTCTTTTAGAAAAAAATCCCCCCAAAACCAACCAAAAACTAGCAAAGACAAAACTTTTGACAAGAAACGTGTTGGATTCTTCCCCACTAGTCAGAATTGGGCCATTCTTGTGTCTTCCTCAATCTGGTCTAAGTGTGATTCTGCTGTGGGAAGGAATTGGTGCTTGTGTTTGTTTTCTGCGTTGGGCATGTGCCAGGTTGCCAAAATTCCTTGTATGATGTATATTATGTCCGTGTGTGGTATTTCCAGGTGGAGCAAGAGAGACTTTTGCATGTTTTCTTCGCCTGTCTCAATATTGTCCATTTATCTTGTGATACGTCCTTTAGATTACTGACTGTCTTTAAGGACATTAGTGTCCTTCATGGAAGATGTTACTGCAGAATATTGTACAGCGTTAGTTCAGTCCTAAAAATATTTCAATGCTGATTGTGAAGAGATTATTAGACTGAGAACTCAAGAAGCCTGTTGACAGATCACACAATGCCTCTGCTTTTGAAAAGAATAAATAGTGCCTTTTTCACTCCAGTGCCTGTGTCTCTAGGTGACATGGGAATTTACAACAGTGGTTCAGAGATAATTCCAACTTTTACTTTTTTGTAACACAAGCACTCAAATGATGTGAATGGTAGGTAATGGAGCTCTGATCTTTCACTTCTCAATGACTGTTACCATCTACTTCTGCACAGCTGATTTTGGTCATACATTTGGTTTTAAGTTCACTATAGACTCCATATTTTCTGTAATTTTCCCACTACAGTTTTCCATTCCATTGGATGGGTTCCAACTCACTCAAGACTTCTTTAATATGTGTATCCTGTTAGCTTTAATTTGTCTAATCATCTTGGTAGAGACAGTTTGAATTAGGAGGCTTTTTAGCCTACGTTTGTTTGGCTTCATTTTAATTAGTAGGCTGCTATCCTCAGCTGTATCTTTTTTTTTTTTTCTTCGGGAGATGAAATATTTTTTCCTGATGTGATTAGGAAAGAGAAAATTGTTTTGGATGAAATTGGTCGGTTCTGTCAAAGAACGTTGTTTGCATGCATTGATAACTGCAGCCACGTTCATTGCCAACAACTGCAATTCTGGATTCCAAAAGTTAAGAATTAAAAAATAAATCAACACAATTGTATGGAAGATGCCAAAAGGGGTGTGACGATTTGGAAATGACTGGAAGTAACCTGGGGTAATATCGCTTCTCCAAAAGAAAGGGAAGCATGGAGAAGTAGCATCACTAAGTTCAGGGAAAGAAAAAAAAAAATTGTCTGCTGCAGATGGTGGTAGTGTTGGGGTTGTTATTAGTGAAGGGTGATCCAGAACCTGCAAAACAACAAAAAAAAAAGCAGCGTAAAAACTGAAAATGAAACTCAATGAAACTCATGGTTTATTCATGTGTACTGCCAGAGGAATCCCTCAGACAGTGAAGAATCAAAGAGATTTGTCCCAGGGGATCGCATGGTACAGGCGTACAGGGCACGCAGGTGTAGCCCTGCCCTGAAGCTTTCACAGGTACAGTGCTGTGGGAAGAACAGGTTGGGAAAGGGAGGTGAAAATTTCATAGGGTGTAGACTGTGCAGTGAACAAAACTTCTTGAGAGCCTGTAGGCTTGGGTAGCTTTTGGCCTAAGAACCTCCTTTTCTGTCCCCAGCCTGCTCCGGAGTGTGTCTGGTTGTTCTGCTGCCCTGCAGAAGAAAGCTTTATTATTTATAGAACAACTAAGGAGTTTTATTGTTTAGTTTATATTTAGTTTTTATTGTATAGTTTAGAACTAAGATTGTTTGGTGATTCTGGCCATTTTTTCATCTGGAAGGAGGAAAGCAGAGGTACATGTCCCTTGCTCAGCTTCCCAGCTGGTGGTACCAGAGTGCTTCCGAGGCCGTTTGTGTGCAGGGGCCCTTCCAGAGGTTGGGAACGGACCTGCTGGAGCCACTGTCGGTTTGTTCCAGGGATGCCGATTGAGGATCCGGACCGTGTGCTGTGTTTGACTAAGCACTCAAATATATAACAGCCTCCTTATCTCTCATCCCCAGGGGTGCGTTGTGGGCTGGCTGGCTGTCATAACCACTTTTATTTTATTTTCATTTCTGGGAGTGCTGTTCCCAAGAAGGATATAGAGCAATACCAGTGATTTCCTTGTCATGTTTGAAACTGTTTCTTCTTAAATATTTGTAGTCCCTGCTGAAAAACAAAACACATTATTCCCAAGCTTGTGTTTATATGGCTGTTACCATTGGATCTCCTGTTTTTCTAAAGCGTGTGTTTGTGCACAAGGGACTGATGAGGGTAGCAATGCCCATTTTTGAATTCAGTGCAGAGAGCAGATCTCAGTAGCGTTCCACTTACTGTTAGTTCAGAGCAGTGGTGAAAATTTTAAAATAAGCATGTTCTGTGTGCTAAAGAAAGGGTATAATGTGCACAGGGTGAATTTTTATTCATTTGTATTCTAGCAGTACCATAAGCAGAATGTACAGTTGTCATGTGCCATATTATTTCTGTTTTCTATTCTAGTGTGTTCCTTAACAAACTGAGAAGTAAGGGATTAATTTAAAAATGCCCACTAATTCCTAGATGGACCAGTAAACATTTTTATCTTTCTTCTAAGGAAAGATGATCGTCGTTTTTTGGATTTTTTTTTTAACCTTGTGGCCTATTTATTAATAAATTTGAAAACTACAGAACTAAATGATACAGAATCACAAAGTTGTAGAACTTCAGTGTAGAGGTGGCCTATTTAATTGAGATTGCTATGTATCATGTGTCATATTCTTCTTTTGAAGGTATCTAAGAAAGTTGCAGACTTGATTCTTGAAAAACAGCCTGCGTATGTTCAGGTAAGACAACTAACAGACACTTCTGAAGGGTAAACCACTCCATTTTCTGCTGTTAGAATGTGCTACTTGCATTTTGCTGTGTAATATTAATATTCTTATCCCAGCAACATCTTAGTGAGGCGCACGTGTTTTATACCAAGAAGTTGTTTCAGATGTTTCAAAGGGACACTTAAAAATCCATCCTGCCAGTAAGAATCTTTTAAAAACCTTTCTCAAATGCACGTTTGTGTGATTAAGTCAGTAACCCCTTAGTCTTACTGAGGGGCACAGGCTTGCGCAGTTGCTCCTGTCAGTAGATGTATTTATCGGAGATTTCTGGTGGGTATCACAGGACTTGCTTCCCCACGGACTCGTGAATGAAGCTCCTGACATGCTGCGGGTGCTCTGTTCCCTGGCAGCTCCAGGTCAGTGTCCAGTGACAGTGACAGGGCATTAGAAGCAGCAGAAATGCAGCTGGCTGTCTCCTGAGCACGTTGTTTCTGCTGTGCAAGGGGAAGTGTGGGGGATCTGTGGGTTATGCCCCGTTCCTGGTGTGAGGTCCTGGTCTGAGACACGCTGCTCTAGGCTGAGAGGGGCACCACATGGACACAGGGCAGGGCATCTCTTTTTTTTCCCTGCTCCTTAGAGGGAAAGGCTTTGGGAACAGCCAACAGGTGGAAGATTGTCTTTGGGAAGAGAAGAACTGTGTTTAGCCCCAAGTGCTGGGCAGCAGACCCTGTCCCTGGGCACCCTTGGGCTGCACCCTCCCTGTGCGCTCCATCCAGTCCCTTCCACCGAGAGGCTTTACAGAGCCCAGGCTGGAACGGAGCCGCTCCGTGTGGTACGTGTTGCCTCATGGAAAGGGGACAATGGACTTTTGAATAACTCTGACGTTTGCAAAGTGTGTTTTTAGTGAGAAGTGGGTACTGAGGAAGGTAATCTTTGAATTTGGTTTCTTAAGCTATTTTGCATATCTGCAACTAAGCTGGCCTCTTCCCAAAAGCAATGCTGTTAACATAAAGGAGGGATGGGTTTTGGGGAAAGGTGCAGCTCAGTGATTTGTCACAATTACTTGTGTCTTTGGGGGCTGACCAGGAGCTGATCTTAAGTTGAACTAAACTTTAAACTTGTTTTTGCTTGACATGTCTTTAGAATTAGATTCGTTTTCAGAGTGAAAGTCTCTGCTCTCCCCAGGGAAAACACTTGAGATACTTTGACATGATGAGCAATATTTTAAAAAAAAAAGTTTTATTTTCTTTAGCGTGGAGAGAGCATTCACTTTTCTGCAGTGCTGTTCCTAACAAAAGAAATCCTAATGGGTATATTAAACATTTTATTTTTTAAAGGAGCTGAGATTATGTTAGGCACTTCACAAAGTCAAATCAAGCTAAATTCAGGTCACCTGTGCTGAAGAGTTTTCAGCTGAAATTCAACAGGATACAATTAACATTCATTATGAAGTGACATCTATTAAATTGGTAGAATACAAGTGCTTCTAAACAAGAAAATGCTGTGTGAAACATGATTTTTTTGTTGTTTTGCTGCTCTCTGGCATATTAATGCAAATTAGACCCTGTGCTTCTGTCCCTGAAGCTTTGATCATTGTGCTGTGGGGCATTAAAGGTATAGTGATTCTTAGGCTAAACGTGCAGTATGTAAGTGTGGAGGGTCCCACTGCAATGAAGATGGATTTGCAGAATCTTTCTTCAAAAGAGAATAGTATTTTAAAAGGTAGTTTATATTAATGTTACGTTGCAGTGCTTAGCCTGTATAAAGGGATGAAACAAATAACACATGAAGTAACTCTCTAAAGTCAGTATAACATCTCAGCAGAAACCTGCTCATCTCTAGTCTTCCTTTGTCTGGAGCAGGACCTGGACCTTTGGTGTATTTATTTATCCTGTTGTCTCTCTGTAGGAACTTGAACGTGTCACCTCCTTGCAGAGTGGCCTGCAGCTGGCAACTGTCATTTGCACAAATGGAAGAAGGTATCTTGCTGAAATAAGGACAGAGATTGAAAGGGGGGGAAGTATTTAAGAAGAAATCTGTAGACCCGGGAGGTTTGGTTGCTGGTGATATTTCCTGTTTATGTGCTGAATGGAACTACAGTAGTAGTTAAAGATACTGAAACAAATACCAGCAGCTTTCTCTCCTGCAGCTCTCACTTTTTCACTTGGGAGTTGTCTTTAAATGAGGAACCTCTTGAGATGCACCATTGATCCACAGACGATGGAGGGAAGCTGTACCTTCTTAGTAGTCTGTTGGTATCACCTCAGTTTCTGGGTTTCCCTAACAATGCCGGCAATATTATTTTCTAGCATGTATTTTGATGGACGCGTTAGAATTTATTAGAAATAAGTTTTGGTTTACATATCATTGAGGATTATGTTAATTTTTAACGTTTGCAGACACCTGAATATAGCAAAGGAAGGCTTCACACAAACCAGCCTGGGGCTTCTTGCAAACCAAAGGAAACGACAGTTGCTTATTGGGCTGCTGAAGTCTCTGAGAACAATAAAAACACTGGTAGGTACAGTTGGTTTTCTTCAGTGGCAAAGTCTTTTTCTTCGTTTCTGTGCAGTTAATCTCTGTGGGTTTTTTATTTTTAGCAAAGAACTGATGTGCGGTTGAGTGAGATGTTGGAGGTAAGTCCCTGCCAGACTGTTATAATTTGAAGCTGTTTGAAGTCTACTTTTGGTTTTATTTGTCAGTCTTCTTAATTTAGTTCCTTCTTTCTTTCCTCTTGCAAACAGGGTATGGGTGTGTCCATGTGGTGGGGTTATATTTTTATTCTTTTTTTAAACGTTGTGAAAAATACTTCACATCACATTAGATAGCCTCTGTGCCGGGGGAGTATTCCCTGTAAAAGATTCAATCCTGCCTTTAGACCTGAGCACTGAGGCTTGAGACAGTTCAGTGAGAGTGCTGTGCAGCTGTCCCTCCCCTCCCTGCCCTCCACTGACACTGCTTTGCTGGCCTTGGCTTGGTATTGGGGAGAACAAAGAAGGTGGGATGTAGCTGACTGTTGATATACTGGGTCTGGATAAAGTACTTCTCCTGCAAGCGCAAATGGCTGTTGCAGTTTTTGCTTCAAAAGCCAGACTACCTTTCCGTTGTATTTTATCCCAAGGAAGAGGACTACCCAGGTGCTATTCAGCTGTGTCTGGAGTGCCAGAAAGCTGCCAGCACTTTCAAACACTACAGTTGTATAAGGTAAGGTGACACTGGGCAGATTTCAGCTTCTGTACAACTTTATTTGTAAATGGTGTGAAACAGTGATCATTAATTCTTATTCTTTAAAGCAGCTCTGATTGAAATTTCAATTTTCTGCTTAGAAAAGTGAGGCATTTCTAAGTGCATAAGCATCCTCAGTAGTTCCCCCTGCCTCCTGTACTAACCCGTCTGCACGCCCACAGCACCCTGCAGTCTGGGTTTGGACTCTGTCCTTGTTTTGGGACTGTTGGCAGGGAATATGGAGTTATAACTGTGCTACAGCCTGTGGGCAGGAGATACCCGAGCTCATTTTTTAATAAGCAAGTTTATATTCTGGAATTAATTTACTTACAGCAAGATGGCTTGTGGAGGGTGACTTACCCTGCTTCTTGGCAACGAGGTTAGCGAGTGCAGAGCTTCATGCTGTTGTGGAGAAAGTGCTTTCAAACCAGAACTAATTTGAATGTCTGCAGTTCCTACCTTAGAAAGACCTGACGTTTCCATTGCTTTTGAGAAAGTAAAAGAAAAATAAAAAAAATAATTGGGTAAACATTAAGTTCAAAGTCATAATAGATATAACAATAAAGGAGTAAAATGGAGTGAATTTTGATGTTTCAGTC
>JAOXNH010000012.1:25226021-25238113 GCA_028566575.1 Bartramia longicauda
AGTCACTAAGACGACCATTAGATTAATCAGATTTTTCGGTTTATGTTATTTTTAATTAGAATTTTAAATTTGTGGGTAAAATTCTGACATTGTTTGATCTCCTGTCAGTATGTTATCTGATTTAGGAGGACCAAGATGTATGAAAACACATCCTTTGCCTCTGTCCTCTAAATGTATACTTTGTTACCTCAGAGTGATGACCCATAATCCTTGATGTTGCTTTAGATCCTGCTGTTGAGGTACAGCTGTTTCAGGAACTGAAGATGCACCAAAAAAGTGTATGGAGTTAGAAATTGTACCTGGAAATCAGCCCCTCTCTGTTCTGAAGTCAGATTGCAAAGCTACTTTTTGCTTTCTTTTTGGTTCCACAAAACCTGTGTGTGCATATAAATTGACTGTACATTTGCCAACATACATTAAAATTTTGAATCTCTTCCTTCTGTAGTAGTGAATGAAAACTATTCTTTATTTATATGAATGAGGAATAAGTAGGAATTCTAGAATCCATCTTCTGATGGTTAACGTTGGCCCTTTAGGAGAAGATTCAGAGTGTAGAAGTTGCCTCAAACCAGTTACAGTGATTATCCCATGGAAATGCTGTGCTTTCTATGGTGAAGGGAATATCCTGCCTATTTCTTGGTTGCTTCCACCCTTCCAAACGAAAACATACTGGTCATATTTGTGTGTCTCATTTTTCCGGCTGATGTTCCGAAATTTTAAAGCTGATTGTTGGAAAGGGGCAGTTGTGCCTTTCTTTGTCCTGGATAGTTTCTCTTATGATAGCTGTTTTTGTTATTCTGTACCAAATACAGCTCAGAGAAATGAAATGAGGGTCTTATGAAGATTTTCTGAGAGTTGTGTAAGCTTAAGTTCTTTTTTTCCCCTGTAGTGTTTCTGTAAGGGCTTCCTCAGCAGCCACTAAAAGTTACCGTACCATGGTTTGCAAAGACGTCGTGGCCTTACCCTTCAGGTTGTGTTCTGCTGTAAACCAGAGTGCCAGATCCAGACATTAGAGCACACATTTCTTGGGGATTGGGAATGTTTTGGAATGCTTGAAGAATTCTGGCAGGATGGGGTCTTGCCTGGGCCCTCTTAACACCATTGCATTGTGAACCTAGGATAATGTGCTGCGGCAACACATGCTTTTATTGCAAGTGTTAGGGATACTGCAAATGCCTGCATTAGGTGCCTTTCGGTAGTAACAGGAGTGTGGTGGTGCTAGTTGGACACACTAACAGCAGATTTTTGATAAATTACTACATTGTGGCTCAGTAATAAGCAAATATATTTTTTGGGAACAAGAAACTTGGTATGAAATGTTAATATGATCAGTAGTTTGATTATAAACATTGTTTTCTTTCATTAATAGTGAGTTGAATTCAAAACTGCAGGATACCTTGGAACAAATAGAGGTAAGAATTGCTATACTGATGTTTGGTATAAGTTAGTATTTAACCTCTAGGTACTAGAGCTTTCTAATGCAGCGTTACTGGCAGTAACAGACCATGCACATTTCTTTCCCATACAGTCTTTGGAGTGCTGTAGTCATTGCTGTGTGTTTAGCCTTTTGTGCTGCAGTCAGCTTCCATGCTCTGTAATATGCTGTCAGGCTTACGAGCCCAGCTCCCTAATTGTGCCCACTGGAAGTGCTGAAGCAGCCAAATAAAATATGCCTGTAACACTTGCAGTGCTGGAGCAAGGAATGCTCCCGGTACGGTGAAGATGCGTGGTGGTTTCCAGTCCGTGAACTGCTGTGAATTCTTGAGACCGCTCCGAAATAGCGGTGGGAAGTAGGTTAGCACATGCTGGTGGGTGTGTACAAGTGCACAGGAGACCACAGTCTCGCTTCGGATTGGGCTTCAGTGAAGTACTTGATACTCTGCTTGTTCTTGGAAATGGTGGGACTGTGGCTGGCAAAAGTTTCAGTACTTCAGGCTGCAGTTGAGCACTCCAAAATGGCCCAGTAACATACAATCTTGGCTATTGTACAAGCATAATTATTAGATTGTTTAAATAAGCATCTTTTCCTCGCTTGCTGTCGTTTAAATAATGTATTAGTTGGCCTGGCTTTATTAAGTGTTTAACATTTTTTTTTCCCTTCATTTATATAGGAACAATTGGACGTAGCCCTCTCCAAAATATGTAAGAACTTTGATATCAGCCATTACACGAAGGTTCAGCAGGCCTACAGGCTGCTTGGGAAAACCCAGGTTAGTGCTCGTCTCCCGAGCCAGTCACAAGGAGCGGTGGTGTAACAGCTGGGGCTTTGGGTACTCTGGTGGAAATTTATTCTCCTAGTACTGCTCAACCTGGCTGAGTGTACAAAGACTTGTAATTCTTGCATAATTTAACAATAATTACATTCTTCTTGTAACTATTAAAGTATGTATTTTGAACTTGTCCTGAAAAGAATTTAGTTGCATCATTATTGAAATATCTCCCATTTTGGCCCCTCCTCATTAAACAAAATGAAATGACTTTCAGTGTTTTCAGCAATTCTCATGTTTTCACTTGCCATTCCCTTTTCTTGGACTGATTCAGGGTAGGACTGCCTGCAGAAGATGGGTTATTTGCGAGAGGATTGAAGCAGAATTGCTTGTTCATTTCATATGGGTGTATTGAGTTCTCAGTCAGTAGCTGAGTGTCAAATAGCAAGCAGTGAAGCCCACTACTTTGAAATGTGGGATCTGATAACTTCGTTCCAGCATATCAAACAATTTTTTAATCAGTTCTTCTATACCATATGTACCCATCGTTAGCATATCTTGAAAGAGTGAGAAAATTCTGTGTCTGGAATGGACTAATGTGATGTGCAGTTTATTAACAAAGGATCAGGGAAACAGCCTGACCTGAAACTCGGGCCTGATTATGGCAAAACATATATAGTCAGCAGTGTTTAGTACCTGGACTGATTTCTTTTCTTTTCTGAAAAAAGTAAGTTTTGTTAAACAAATGTCGTATTTTGGTTTTATTGCTAAGAGGGCTTTTCTAAGAAGTTTATTGATGTGATGTGCATGCCTTTCTGTAACACTTAATCCTACTTTATGTTCCTCAAGTGGATTGACTGAAGACACTGTAGTTGTGGTTTTAGATTTATTGATTGCAAAGGAAATATTTCTGTTTTTGTTGGAAATGTTTCCAGTGGGAAAAATAGCGCTGATCTGAACTCATTGCTTTTCGAGACATTCATCAGTGATTGGGAGGGTAAATGAATGAATGAGTAAATTCTATAATCAAATACATTATAAATATGTAAAATTAGTATTTACTAGTGACAATGTCAAAACCCTGGCGAGCTACAGAGGGAGAGTAGCTAGGGAAACTGATTTTACTGGTAATACCTGAACTCTTTTACGTCACCACATTGTAATATTGCCCAGTGCTACGTCAGGCGATTGTGGAACACAGATTGGAGGCTGTGCTCACAGTCTCCTGTGCTCAGCACTGACAAAGACTTAGCTTAAAAGACCATGGCACATGACAAATTGAATCTTACACTTTGATTTTGTGTTGCTCCTTCTCTTTCAGACAGCAATGGACCAGTTACATATGCACTTCACTCAGGCCATCCACAACACCGTGTTCCAGGTAGTCCTTGGCTACGTGGAGCTGTGTGCGGGGAACACCGACACCAAGTTTCAGAAGTTACAGTACAAAGACCTCTGTACAGTATGTCATACTTGCCTATGTGTCTAGTTTTTAATTTTTTCCACTGTTGTAAGTGCACCTCATGTAAGTAGGGACTCAGTTATTAAATTAACCCTGCAGATACTGTAGTTTCTTAATACAACTCATAGGCTAATTGGGAGATTGGTTATTCGCACCTTAATGCTGATTTTGATTGCACTAAATGTTAGCACTTTGCAGTTAGTGTACACACCATCTAAATAAATATACAAACAGGAGATCAAGATTTCAGAATTTGTCTGCAGTGTAATATGCTGGTTGCTGGAATCACTGTTAGCTTTGAACTTTATTTCAGTGCATGTCAGCAGCATTCACCATTTCTGAAATACTTCATTTCAGCAAGGATTCTTGTAAAGATGTTAACTTCCTAGGATTCTTCCCATTACTCTGAAGCCTCTTCAGCCTGGCTCCACTGTGAAGCCAGGATGCTCTTAACATCTAAGTGGTTATGGAGTGCTTACTCTAATTAAACAGTGGAAGTCATACAAAATTAAAGTCTTCCTTTTTGGGCACGTGTCCCATTGTGTGTTTCTAAAAATCTTTCTAAATGAACTCATTTAGCTCGTTTCCATTTCACAGGGGCAGTGGGAGATTGTAGGTTTTTTTCTTAGTTTTAATTTTTTTTGTTTGCTTCTTTTCTATAAGTCAGATACTGGATTTTATAATAATGTGTTTTTTTTAAAAGAATAATGTTTTCAGTAATCGTTAGCCATTCGTGTTAAGTTGTGTGCCTGTGCACTCTGAGCCACTGT
This sequence comes from Bartramia longicauda, assembly GCA_028566575.1. NCBI lineage: Eukaryota > Metazoa > Chordata > Aves > Charadriiformes > Scolopacidae > Bartramia > Bartramia longicauda. The sequence goes on from JAOXNH010000012.1 coordinate 25,230,461, forward strand.
TTCCTTGTTGAATGTCTCTTGCCCTAGCAATAGGCCTTGCTCTTCCGTCCCTTCTCCTTTTGAGTACTGCTGGAGCAGGGGAGAGTTCGGCTGCTGCGTCTTCACGATTTGATTTGCTTCATTCTAGCATAAGTTCACAGAAATTCGGTTCTTTATTTCCGTAGTCTAAATGGAGTTGTTGTGGTAGTAAGTGATCTTTTCTTCCTGGTCACCTGGAAGCCAATATCTCTTCAAGTACAGTGATCCGTATAACCAATGTTTAGATTTTATAGCTGCTAAAAGCCCTGAAATACAGTGACGTTTTCTGATAAGTTGGCAGATAAAATTACTGAAACAGCTGTTGAAATGGCAGGGCAATTTATCGTTAAAACGATAAATTTATTACCCTATTTTGTTCCAATGTTAGAAGAGTCTCTAGTGTCTGAGACGGAAGTGTCTGGATAATGCAGTCAGTAATGTATATCAGTTCTCCAATTAAAGAGTGTTTTAGAAAAATAAGTAGTATTCTCAATAGTTTTTTATGCACCAAGAACGTGACTTTTTCACTTTTTGTTGATGTGTTCAGATTGCCTTATTTTTATCCTTGAGGCGGTTCTGGTTTGATAAGGAACAGAACCAGGATAATAATTCATTTTAAAAAACCCAAGCAAACTGAAAAGACATAGTGATTAATATAAGGCCTCCAGATACTTTTGCTAGTGACATCTGTTAATGCTGATGAATTGATTTTGTGAGTCCTTAATCGTCAGCAGAGTGTAGGAGAACATGGCTTGGGCAGCGTGTGCTTCTGCCAGGGGCATCATTTCAGCTCAGAAAGCAAGAGAATGAGATTAAATAGAAGGTAAAGACGTGTAGTTTATGATTTTTCTACCTGAAAGCTGAAAAATAGAGTGGGTGTCAGTGATGTGTCTACATTTTCGAAGAAATCTGTCCAGTCTAATGTTTATTATCCAACAAATGTAATTCTGGAGCTTCCCAAGGCTTTGTGGCAGTTTCTGCTGGGGAAGGAAACTGGATGTTCAGAAAGCCAGGGTTGTATCATGGGGGAGGATGAATTCAGAGGGGATTGATAGCTTTGATTAGAGGCTTGCTCTTTACAGAATCCATGGTTGATCACTGTGGTGGTGATGTTGACATCGCTGTTGGCAGCAGCTGTTAGTATTTTTGAAGAGTTTTGCTGTAACTGCAATGCCAAAGCTTTTCCATCACACTGGATATCCATTTTTGGGTTCCCATGCGGTACCTGCATGGCCAGAGCTGGCTTGCCTTGCAGAAGGAAGGTATTCTGGTATATCTGCTGTTCAGACACTTCCAGCCTGGGATTCTGTGGTTCTGTACTTCTTTGTATAGCATTCCATGCACTGGGGCATCAGCTGAAGTACAGGGATCCATAGCACTGAACTGGTGCAGTGCCTGTGCAGAATCACAGACTCACAGAGTGGTTTGGCTTGGAAGGGACCTTAAAGATCATCCAGTTGTACCCCCTGACCTGCTGAGATGTGCTGACCGTGAGACTGTATGGTGTTACACCTGTATCTGTCTTGCTTTTCCATAATTATAAGAGGTGATTAATACGCAGGGCAATTGGAAAAAAGAAAAAAGGGTGGTGGGGGGGAAGGGCAGTAACAGATACACTTTTTGACAGCATTTGATTACTTGACTCAAATCAGGCATTCATCGACTCTCCAGTAGTTCTGGAAAGGAAACCGATCTATATCAAGCGCCTCAGCTGTATGAGTACGGAGGATTTTGTGTGGTTTGGTTTGCCTCTGAAGACAATAAGCCCAACTGGGAGATTTCAGAGTATTCCTGTGTTTCTCTGCAGCACATCACGTCAGACAGCTACATTCCCTGCCTGACTGACCTCTGCAAGGCGCTCTGGGAGGTGATGCTCAGCTACTACCGCACCATGCAGTGGCACGGGAGTCACGAGCAGGAGGAGGAGGCGGCAGCCGGGTCCTCTGGTGAGGAGCTTCTCTGGAAAGAGAACTTCTGATACTGGGAAACAACTCTTCTTAGCTCGAGTTGTTAATCTGTGTGTCAGTACCTCGGTGTGCTGAGCCGGTGCCTTCAGCGTTATTGCTTCTAGTGTGCAGTAAGGACTTGAACACTCACTGGAGTTTTGTAGTCTTCAGTGTAATGTTAATTATTTTAGTGAATGCATGTATGTGCTGTTCTTACAGATAGACATAGTTTTATTTGGAACAGTGATTATTGTTGAGCTGGGAGTCAGCTGTGGTAGATGACTACAAAATCTGAAGGTTTTCCCCTTTAATATAGGATCAATGTGAAATATCAGATTTTTTGGTCAATGGTGAACTTTTCATTGCATATGAAGCTTAGTAGACTGGGATAGTGGGTTGTGCACTGGGAATGGTGACTGAAACAACAGGGAACAAATCTGGTGTAAATCTGTCACTGTGATTTTCAGGAAATCCAATTTCCTGAATGTTGCATGTCATCCGTACCAATGAATCCGTGATGAGCTATGGTCACAGTTCCTTTGATGCCCTTGCAGGAAAAGGCAGACGTTTCATCTTAAACCAGAACTTTGGTTTTCTTTTATTGTTGTTCCAGTTCATGTTTCTTGGGCAGAAGCACAAAACCGTAATCTCTTGGCTAAGTCCTCCTAAGTCCATTTTGCTCGACGTGTTCTAAATGAATATAAAATGTCTGAAGACAGACTTTATTCCCCACTAAACCAAGATGCTTGTGTTTGGCATAGGGTGAAACTCACAGTAGTAAGATTCATGCAAAACTCGTATTTATTTGAATCAGATAAGTTTGCTCTTTTCTTAGTGAAAAGGAGGCTTCTGTCAAAGGACAAGGACTGGAGGATTGCTGCTAAAGTTAGACCATAGGGAGAAAGGGGGAAAAAAATTGAAATGGAAGTAAAGACCAGATCTCGGAACACTGTGCTTCCTACAGTGCAGTTGAAATCCAACATTTCTTCCAAAGCTCAGATTTATTACAGATTTTGTCTTAAAAAGAACGACATTTATGCTAATTAGCGCTGTCTTCCTACTTTAAATTTGAATAGTTAATGAAGACATTTTCTTCAGAGTGTCATTCCCATATTGTGTGGAATCTTAAGGGGAAAAAAAAAAGATTTGTTGAAACTTTTATTTCAGGTGAAAGTTTTTGTAAGTGCATCAGAATTAAAAATCAGAGTTGAAATATTTAATTTTTAGATGTACCATGTGAAGAAAGACTTTGAATTTTTGAGTGACTTGCCCATTCTCTGTAATATTTAGTCTTAAATTTACAATAACTTCAGCTAATTACATTTCCTTCTCTTGTTTTCATTTTATTGTAATCTTTGCAGATGTAAAATGAAGCAGATATAATAAAGACTTTATTGCGTCGAATTACTATCAGAGCTCCACAGCTCAGCTCCAGATGGAATTTTAAAAATAGTTTCTTTTACTGTGGTTGCTTGTGATATCCTGAAGAAAACCCATTTGCACTACAAAATCTTTTAAAGGAACCATTAAGCCTAATAAAGTGCTGTATTCAGTGACATGAGGAATTTAAAATGCATCGCTTTTTAAGCGTGTTTACTGCTAACCCACTAAATCTTCTGTTGCTCAGGTTTACCTTTCTGGAGATGCTGTGGTTTAGCTGTGAGGCACAACTGGAATGTGTTTGAGCTGCTGAATCACTTTTCCAAATACCTCAGCAGTGATAAAGCCCACAAAAGGGAATTTCACAAGTATAATTTAATTTCAGAGGGACTATAAATATCTGCCAAATGTCAGGTTTTTCTAGAAGTCGCTGCTCGTGCTGTAGTAATTATTGTCTGTAGATGGAAGTCTCATTCCGTGTGTACTGATGCAGTAGATGTGGTATGTGCTGAAGCCAGAGCAGAGCTGCTGTAGGAAGTGCAGGGGTGTCACAGGGACCAAGGGGCAGTTCAGGAGGGGATGCCAACCTGGTTCCCGCAGTGAAGCTCCGGGGACCGGGGCAGTGGAAGGAGCAGCCTCAACTATTGTGTGTGTATCTGGATTTTACCATTCAGGGAGCTCAGAGCTGTCCCGGTATTTTCTCTGCTCACACCAGTTAATCTCAGCAGTCTCACAAAGTACCTTCAGTGGGCCCTGGGTCTTAGGGCACAAACCCAGCTGTAGAAGTGAGAAGCTGGATGTAGAGGAGGGGAATTACATCGCTTTCTATTTAAATAGTGAAGCTTATCCAACAGAAGTCCTGTGTGGATTATGGAAAGGAGGTTGCACTTCATCTGGATTGTGTGTCAAGTATTTGTGATTATTAATGCCTGTTACAGATGTTAAAATGTACTTTCCATAACTTGTAAATAATTCCCCTTCTGCGTTTCTGAGGAAAGAGATGTGTCTGCATTATATTATTAAATAGTCTGCTTGTTTATGGTCTGAAAATTAACCTAGTTTGAGACTGCAGAGCAAACTGGAATAGAAGATACTTTCACAACAGGATATTTTTTGTTTGGAAATACGAATATTGTCTGGATAATATGATAATGGCTAAGGCAGAAGTTTCATTATGGGTAGAAAACTAGGATACATTTCAAGGCTTTTGGAAATACCTACAACACCTTTCACCTTCAGTTTCAGATGGCAGCAATGTGATGGGAACTGAGGAGAACAGTTTTGACCGCAGCTATGTCAAAAAGAAATTGGAGCATGGGCTTTCGCGGATATGGCAGGTATGGGTTTTGATTTTTTTTTTTTCTTTCCTAAATATCTCCCTCCTTCTCCCTGTATCAACTAAAATTATATTTATACTGATCTTCTTAAAAAAAAATATCTCTGGAGAGATTTATCAAACCTGTGGCAATCTAATTTCTGTGCCTCAGTTACTGCTTGGTGGCTGTGCTTACAAACTTGCTCAGATGCCAAACCATAGTAATGTGACTTTCAGCCTGATTCCGCCTCTCCCAGCCTGTGTGCTGCCCCACAGTTCATTTTCCTCTCATGTGCTTCTCTCTGTTAGCACAGTCGTACTGCTTTGTGTTTCTGGTGTAACCACAGCTATGGAGAACCCGAAGTCTTGTCCACCTGCCTGGGTTCACGTGTTCCTGGTCCGATTGCTGTGTCAGTTCAATGTGCAGCGAGACCCCAAATGTGTGATGGAAGAGCTGTAAACCTTTTATGTGGCTGAATTGTAATCCAAAACTGTTTCTGCAGTGACAATAAAGCATCTAGGATTAACCTTGTGTTATAGGGCATTAAAAAACTGATCATCATATTACTTTAGAAAGTCAGTGAGAAATCATTCATGTTACAGAAAATGGAGTTCTGCTGTGAATCTCGGTTACAAGTGCAAACAAACCAAAAAGTGCGACTGAGCCAGGCAGCTGAGCCTTCACCTTTTTGTCTTAATGTATTAAGTATACAAAACCACACTTGTGTTTTGTAGGATGTTCAACTGAAAGTGAAAACGTATCTCCTGGGAACAGATCTGTCTAACTTCAAATATGACGACTTCATATTTGTGCTGGATGTTATCAGCAGGTACGCTGGTGTGCTCCTAAGGCCACTTAACACATGTGCACAAACTTCAGCTCTGATAACACAGCACAGTTAATTAAGGCTGATATTTATATTCTTATGCTGACTTTGTTCATATCTGCTGATAGTTTGAAGAGCACTTCTTCTTTATGTAGGAGTCTTGGAGTGAGTGCCAGTCTCTTTCGCTGCCTGCTCCAAGGACGTACTTGGGATTGGTGGCATAAAGGGCTTTGCTGCTCAAGTAGTGCTTAAGTGGGATATGATTTCAGTCTTGACCACTGTTAAGATTTCAGATGTGCAGATCTGACCATTTTGATGTTTCTAACAGCTTTTAAAGTGGCTCTCAGTCAAGCAAGAGCAGTAGAGTATTGTGATACTGCTATGTGTACAGTATTATATGCTTCTGTTTTGGTAATAAAATGATGGATCCTGACTGAGCTGTACAGTGTGCCCTGCATAGTGAGACCTCAAAAAGATGTTTATTTTGTGTATGGCTCTTTGTGTTTGGGACATTGTGATGGGATTTGGAGGGAAGCGAGACATGGACTGCTGTGGAATGAGTGAAGTGTTTGTAGCTGAACTTCAGTGCTCTGCTTTAACGGAGACACGTGTGTGCTCCTGGCAGTGTCTGAGGCTTGTCACTCAGGTTGGAACAGCAGTACTAATAAGCCAATGAATATTCCTAAACTTTGTTTTATTGCTACAGGCTAATGCAAGTTGGAGAAGAATTTTGTGGCAGTAAGTCTGAAGTTTTGCAAGAATCTATCAGAAAACAAAGTGTTAACTATTTCAAAACATACCACAGGTGAGACTACTGTATGTGCAGTGGATGAATCTAATGGCATTTGCTTTTGTTTGGTTTAACTTTCGATGCCTTCCAGAGGAATTCCACTGCATCGTGTTCCTGCACGGAGGCTGACAGGCAGCGGAGTATGTTTCATGATGAGAATCAGGCTCTGAACCCTGGAGAAGAGCGGAGGGTGGCAAAGCCTCTGCTTCCACTGTAGTTGTGGAAAACCCTAGTTCTGCAGCAGGCAAGCCAGATAAAGATGAAAAACTTTTTATGGAGAGTTTCAGTAGTTTTTCAGTCTGCCTCTTAAGCTGTCTCCTGGGATCCTGAGTGTGAATGCCTCGGAAATCCATACTTCCTAGGAAAATTGTTACTTCATTTTCTATGCCATTACATGAAAAGAGCTGATCATGTCTGGCTATGAAATGGTTTTTTAATGTGCAATTTTGTCTTGCATTAAATGACATGTTTAGTACCGAGTCCATCCTTTTGAGACATGTTTTCATAGATTTTTTTCGTTGGCACTATCTTAATTACGTTTCAGTCAACTCTCCTTCACATCTGAGGCCAGTCATACGTGCTGTCACCTGCAGGCAGTCCCTGCCCTCAGATACTGTGTATGGCTGTGACAGCTTCAAGACTTGGCTGGCTGTTTGCCGTTTGGTTTGGATGATAGACAGCTCGTTCATTCTAGTTATTTAGTGTTTGTCTTCTCTCTGGGTGTAAATAGCTTGAAAGATAGGAGAAGAAATACATCATTCCTTGAACTCTGATGTGTAGGAGCTGTCATACAACCAATGCATCCAAACCCATCTGCTCTGAGACTTTCTGCCTAAAATCTGTAAAGTATGAGAATTATGGCAGGAGAACATGAGATGGTGTCTAAATTCAGAAGCTGAGAGAATCTTTTCCAGCTTTGTTAGTTTGGAGCTGGGATTTCTGTCTGGACACGTGAAGACCTTGGTTCCATTTGTCTGAAAAGCTTCAGCCTTAACCAGATGCAGGCCATGTCCTTCAGGGAAGGAGCTGGCTGAGATCGCGTGCCGCCTCTCTTTGTTTCTCAACAGCATTTCTGAACTCGGAGTTGTATTTCGTGATGTGATTTGGAAATGGAGCTTGCAGCTCTGGGTTCAGAAGAGCTGTTTCGCTCTAACCATCTTTTCCTGCACGGACTTACCACACAATACCTTACTTGATAATAGCATTTTGACCATTATGGTTTTACTTATGTTTAAAGGACCTATTTAACAGCTTAGGGAATCAGAGACAAATTTGCTGAATTTTGAGTAAAATTATCTTTGAGTTAAGGAACACTGATGGAATAGGTATGGAAATAATCCTTTTTTTGAAATAATTGTGATTTTTATTAGGGCCATG
>JAOXNH010000012.1:25238213-25249653 GCA_028566575.1 Bartramia longicauda
GTCCCTGCTGACTGCGGGGAGGTCGGACTAGATGACCTTTGGAGGTCCCTTCCGGCCTGGACCAATCTATGAATCTAAGAATAATCTGTTCTTGTCTTCGGAAAAAACCAGAAATGTTAATCTTGTTGATTGTTTTAGAGAACCATTAAAATAAGCAACCTTTGTGTCTACAGAGGAAGAGTTCCTTGTCCTACAGGTGATGCGGGGCAGGAAAGTGTAAAAGTTAACATGTGAATTGATGTGCTATCACCTGTTTGCATTGAGAATGTCTGGTAATTAATATACAAGGAGATCTCACTTCTCTACTTGGCTTTGCGGCCTTGAGAAGTTCACTTAATGTTTGTCTCATACTTTCCTCACTTTTTAAAATGAATGCAATATTACTTTCCTGTCTCACAGGGGCATAACTCATGAATGTTTATGTTAGTACTGTAAATGTAAAATGCTGCTCTGAGTACAGGGTATTAACTGTTGGCTTTCCTGCATTGAGAATCGGAATAGTTCTTGTTAAACCGACCTGCAGGAAGCAGCTGATGTAACGCTGCGTACAGCACAAGCTACAGATCATATTTAAACCTAAATTTTCAGTTTCAGCACTTGCATTTCTGCATGTTGGATGCCAGTGGTATTTAAATGTATTATTGTATAGTTTATTGTGTGTTACATTGTTATGCACTGCTATTCTTATCACTCCACTGTCTCTTTCAATGTACTTATTCTCCAGTTTTTCATACAAAATCACTGGGCATAGAGGAAAAATGAAATATGTTTTCTTTTGCAATAACAAGCCACTACTTCTGAGTGTACACGATTGAATTTGTAGGTAGCTGAGTCCTTGTGTGCGCATGAGCTGGTTTTACAAACGCTGGCTTTAGGCTTCCCAGCTGGTCACAGCGCACCTGAGCTAACACAGGGGCGGCCGAGGCGCTGCCAGGACCAGGCTGGGCAGGCAGAGCAGCCCCCGAGTGCTGCGGGGGCCCAGGGCACACCGTGGGGGTACCAGAAGGACTGGGTAAAAGCCAGTTCTGGTGCAGGATCAGTACTATCGCCTGGGCTTTCTCGAGTCCACGGCACTCTGGATAAAGGAGAAAAAGCAATGTTTATTTTTCTTAATCCTTGCATTTGTTTGCTGTTCTCCACTTCCAGTTTGGCCACCTGATGGCAGCTTTTAAATTCGGAGATAAGAATTGTGGTTTTGTTACCCGTGTGCTTTGGTCAGCACTTTCACGTTCCACCAAAATACAAATATCAAACAAGAGTTAATCTTTTATAGGTCTTCAAATAGCGTACTTTTCACAGTAGAAGAGTAATTCCCTTTAGAAGGTGATCACTCAAAGGACTAATTGCTTTCATTTCTCCTAAACATTTTAAAAGCATGACAACAATTTCCTATAAGTGATCTGCTTTAAAAGATCTGAGTTGATTTGTTTGCTCTGTGTGATATGCTTCTTCACCTTTTTTAATTAAAATTTTATGCATGGAGAGAAAGGGTTAATGTTTTCTGAATGACAAGTTCTGGTAATAAAACAAGGTGATACTGCCCTGCTAAATAGTGGCCTTATAAAGGCCATGTGCAGAAATGAAGATATCATGAACGTCAGTGCCAAGAACAGCAGAAATGCCAAACACCAAGCTGAGTAACCTGCTGCAAAGAAATATGTCACCTTACCTGTTCCTTCATTTCTGTGTTCTGAAGTCATGACTCATTGATTCTCCATCTTGAAGGCAGCAGATGCAAGGATATGAACTTGTGCATCTCTGAAAAACGTGTTTAGTCCTGAGAGTGAGTCTTCAAGGGACAGAAAGGTCACAGCAAACTGCAGCACAGTAATGTAAAGGCTGGTTTTCCTTCACACTCTTTATGTCTATTGGCTTCTTAGTTTTCCTAAAGGAAAATGCATTCATTCCCCTGTGGAGGTGACTCACAGGTTCTACTGAGGACTTATGGAGGGCTTCAGTATTCTACCTGCCGTGTGCCTGCATCACTACTGCTGATTTCAGCTCCTCCTACAATGACAATAAGAAAACTGGCTGTAAGTGTTAATTCAAGTCTCAATGGAAGTATCTAAGATATCTTAGGATACTGCTGTTTCCTAAGGTTTCTAGATATGTAGCTGATGACTACTTTTCATCATTGGTTAATGCCTGAAAATTTACTCTGTGGTGAAGAGGTGAAAGCTGAATGGAGCTGTTCAGGATATAAACAGTTGGAATGAACGTAGATGATGGGAAGGTGTCCTGCGCTGTTGTGATTTGAGACACAACCAAATGTGTGCTGTGCATGTAGGGGGAGAGTCAAGGACAACTGCAGCGCATCCAAGTGAAAGATGTTGGGGCCATATCTTTATAAAGGCTGATCTGATTTCTGTATGTAAGTTTACTGGCCTAACGTGTTGATCCCTATTTGCTGCAGGCTGGGTAGAGCCATGGATATGGAGAATTAGGTGAAGTTATAGGGAGGAGAGAAACTGCTGAGCTTCACAGGTATTCCTTGCAGGTAGGCGCTGCCTTGAACTTGCGTGCTATCTTAAGAAATACCTTCTTATTTACTCTTGCAGATAAAGATTTATTTCCCAAATTCTGGGATGCTTTGGCTTTTGAATCAAAGGCAAGGAAGGACAACCAGAGAAAGACTGTACTAATATGGATCAAAATACCATGGAAAAAAGTATATGAGAACCCATTCTTAGTAGCCCTGTTTGTTACCTTAAGCAAAAACATCACCCTCACTGCCACAGTTTGTGTCCTGAAGAGAATCCCATGCTCATATCTCTAATTTTGGGAACTAATTTTGTCATCTGATTGAATAATAAGACCCAAAATTGAGATTAACAGTTATCGAACAGTAAGAAGTGCTCTGCTGTTACTTGTTCATTGTGTGTTTACTTGCTTAACTGAGATTTTCACCAGTTAAATTTTTTTTTTGATTTCTGAGTATTGTTTATTAATGTAGCTATTTCATTGATGACTGACAGCATATTTTTACACACTGCTGTCACTTCTAGCTCCATTTCAAAAGGAGAGGTGATTCTTCTTGCCAGAAGTGGAACTGTTGTGCTGTATGGTTTGTACTTCCTGAAATTTCCTTCAGGGCTTCAGTTTGTATTTGATTTTTGGCAGGTTTGCAAGAATATATGATCCAGTCGATCCAGTCACGTTTTTAATTGAAAACATACGTAGTTTGTATACATTTAAAAAGGCTTGTTTGCATGTAAGGGAAAGCCCATGAAACTGTGTTTGAGAATTCTTACCTGCATCTGGGCATAGGAAAAATTTAGCAAATTATTTTGTGTGTATCCATTGTATATTTGTTTCTTTTTTATTAATGTATATCAGAGGTCCGAACACAAGTAAAGCGTGCTATGCCGGCTAATTAAATCAATGCCTCGGTGGAAGAACTTAGTTTCTGGAATTGCTCTTGTAAATCTGAGATGTAAACAAAAACCTAGTTATTTTTATATTGTTTCCCTTTGCCTCATGTACGTGATTCTGGAAGTTGGAGAGTTATATGTTTATGCCTCTTTTTATAGCAGAATATTTGCGTAGCTGAATTTTTATTGAAGCATAATTCCTGGTTTCCTTAAAGCTGAGCGAGGCTACCGTACAGCGGGAACGCACATTAATTTGAGTTGCTGTGAAAGGCTGTTCATTTTAAAGCTGTCAAGGCAGCAAATTGTTCTCAAGTGTTTCTTCATTAAGAGTTGTTTGCCGCTTTTGTAGAAAGGTAAATTGGGAGCTTTTCCTAAAAGAAGGATGTGCAAAAACCAGCATTTAGGCCATGGGATCTTACTGTCCCTCCTTCTCCTGCTCCTGCCTGCCTGGGGATGAATTATTCTGTTTCATTTCAGCTCCATGTGGAGATGAGCCGTCTCCAGAGGCTCCATTTATCTCATTGTGGCTTCACTCGGTTCTTTCATGGGTGGTTTGTAGCTTCCTCGTAGACTACGAGCTCATCGTGCTAGTGCCTTTAAAATGTAGAATGTAAAGCCAGTACCTGTCTTCAGAGTTGAGGGTCTAAATGGACTATACAATTATGGATCTCGGCCTTGCTCCCATTAAATGTGAAATTCCAGCTCTTCAGAATAAACCTATTTTTTGTGAATGCCAATCTAATAATAAAATCTATTCTTTGCGAGAAGAGCAGTTTCTGTGGTGTGAATAGTCAGACCCACCTCTGTTAGAGTGAGAAACCTCCCTTTTATTTTTAATAGCAAATTATTTTGAAAGCGGGGCCCAGAAGCACAGGATTTTTAGAAGGAAACTAGTCTTTTAAGGCTTCCTGTTCATTTTGGTTGTGCTTATTGTTTCTTACCTCTCTGATTTTTATTTTTTTTTAAACTGTTCTCCGCAAAAGCAATCATTGTAGACTTGGCCCTTTTTCTATTACTAATATATTCTAGAGGGTTAGCACAGGTCTTTATAGTTACAGATTGTTTCTAATACATTTTTTCTTTATAAACTAAGGGCAGAACTGTACATGAAATCTCTGTTATTGTATTTGTGCTTTGTACTCATGTACTTGTTGACTGTTTTACAAGCCAGTAACGTAGTAGCCACAGGCTAGGAAGCTTGCCCAGAAATCTGGCATATTTAATTAGTGCTAGTAAACAAGCAGAGTTTCAAATTTAATTTTTCCTTCTTTAATTCCTATAAACCTCAAGCCATTTAAAACTTAATTTTGACACTAGTTTCGTTTATGCAGTTGGATAATACTGCAACAGTCCACAACCACAGACGGAATAGTCCCAATCTTTTCCAAGCAAGAAGGGAACAGAAGTTGTTTTGTTTTAATAGTATTTGAGGTTGCCGTAAAACTGTAAATGATAATCTTCAGGTCATCCACTACCCATTTTCTTTTTCTTTCTGTTAGGCTAAGTGTTTCAAGATGAGGAAATTGTCCTACCGTGGGTTTAGCCTTGTAAAGGAAAAGGGTTGCATTCGTTGCCATTCTGGTCTTTGTACAGAGAGCTGTTCTAAGAGCAAATTACGGAGGTGTCTGAACTCTGTTACTTGCCATGGCCAGTTTATTGCTTCTGGGCTGTGAGGTTTAACTCACTACCCCAGGTGGCACAACCAACAGAGGCTTCAGTTGCTGTCTTCTCTCTCGCTTTTCAATGCCAGCTTGTGATCAGTGGTGCAAATGGTTCTCTAGTACTGCTTTCGCTATTAGGGGCCACTGAAGTCTAGATTAATGACATTTCTCCTATCTGTTTCATTGCTGAAGCCACACTGCCGCCAGACAAGTAGCATGCTTATGTCTCCTTATCACAGCAATAAAATACTTACTAATTTTGGCCAAAAACTGGACTTGGCAGCTGCAGCTAAAAACAAATAAAATTAAAAAATTAGTATTTAAATTGTGAAAATACACAGATGAGCAGTGTTGTCTTTCTTAGCTGTCCAGATAGCTTTTCCATCAAGAGTGTGGTTTTTTATTGGTTCTTTGGGTTTGTTTTTTTTTGTTTTAACTGAACAGTGACTGTCTCCTAATCATTATAAAGGCAGCTCCCACCTACAGTATGAAGTGAGTTAGCACATACTGGGCTGCGGGGAACCGCGCTCTTGTTTGCATGAAGTTTCTCAAGTCAGCAGTAACCATCCCAGGGAAAGAAGTTAACCTACTGCTCAAAGTACCATCTCACTGCATTGAAATCACCAGCATTTTCTTCTGGCCTTCACGATAATCTAATTGCCGAATTATCACTGTTCAAAAGGAGTGAAATTCCTCCGGCCCAACCTTAAGCTTCTATTCAGATCCTAGAAGTGGGTGAAAGATGAGAAAGACTTTTGAAAATCCAGCTCTGTCCTCAGGTCAGTGCACATTTTTGTTCAGTTGGGCTTAATGCCGTAGTGCTCCAACTTCAGCATCCTCCTGAAAGCGTTTTAGGTGTAAGCTCAGTTTCTTATAGTAATATGATGCAGCAGCTTCTGTTATAGCCATTAACAAATCTGGAAATTTTAAATCATGAGTAATCTGGTCTAACCAGAACCTAATCCAGTGTGGTTGTAACCACTGTAATTACTTGTTTAAAAAAAATGCAAATTTGGACTTTCAGTGGATGTTAAGGTCTTCTTGTGGTAACAATAGATTTTTCTGTGTCTTGTCTTTTTTTCCCCCCTCATACTTACATTTGTTATCCCATGGTATTTCTGATGGTGTTTTGTAAAACACCAGCTATCTATTTAAATAACTATGCATGAAGTTCTTAAGGGTTGAAAAAGTGAGAGATGTCTACAAGTAGCCTCAGTCTGACTTCAGTTCTGCTTTGGTTTTAAATACTACTGTCATTCTGCAAAAAGAATGCTCCATTTTCTAATGTTAAGGCCTTGTTTTAATGAAGTTCTTACTTGATACTGTCAAAATATCAGCTGATAAAATAAATACATTCTTTTAAACTAGAAAAAAAAGCAAGTATCTGTATTTCTTGTGTGATATTCCTATCACTTGGGGTATTTCTTCCCTGCAGAACTGGGCTGTATTCTGATGATGATGTTGTCCTGAGCCCTGACAGCTCTCTGTGTCCCAAAAATCACATGGCTCAAGGTTGATGTTGCCCTAAATCCAGGCTGTACGTGTCTGAGGGTCTATCTGAATACATGGACTGAGTCATGACTTCAGTGCAGCCAAGTCGGGAAACCCCTCTGGTTTCCTCTCAGGAAGCAGGATTCATCAAGTCTGACTGCTGATACCTTAGTGTATTTTCCCTTAAAATGTATTTTTCTTTGTATCCATTCCGCATAGCTCAGATAAGGAGCAGCCTGTGTCCTGGCAGTCACAGACAGGCTCCCTCTGCAGTGGCAGCAGAGCTGAGTTCTGTGCCCACTTCAATTTATGCCTGAGATAAAGCTGTTTTCATTAATTAAGTATTTGACACTTTGAATTGTTTGGGTCTTGTCAGGTTGGAGTGTGGTTACTGTGTTATGAACTGCTAAAGTGTTCAGGTTTCAGCAGAGTTGAGATGCAAATAGGTACGACTGTAAAACCTTATCGTGGATTAAAAGTGAGACAGAAGCAGTAGGTTCCAGGGGGAAATCAAAAGGAAACACAGGTCAAAGCACCAGCTGAGAGGAAGCAAAAGACCCTCGAGGAGCAGGAACTGAGTATAATTCACTTATAGTAGATGAAGGAAATTAGTATTGCCAGATTTACTGCAGAGGACGCCCTACATGGACTGGATTTGGGGTAGGTTTTGGTAATTTAAACTGTAACACTTGAACTTTTCTCGTAGAGTAATAGAATCAGCTGGGTCGGGAGGGACCTTTAAGATCATCAGGTCCAACATCAACCTAACACTGCCAAAACCATCACTAAATCATGTCACTAAGCACCACATCTGTATGTCTTCTAAATACTTCAAGGGTTGGTTGATTCCACCACTTCCCTGGGCAGTCTGTTCCAATGTTTGATAACCCTTCCAGTGAAGAAATTTTTCCTAATACCCAGCCTAAACCTCTCCTGGCACAACTTGAGGCCATTTCCTTTTGTCTTATCGCTTGTTACTTGGGAGAAGAGGCTGACCCTCACTTCGCTGCAACCTCCTTTCAGGTAGTTGTAGAGATCCTTCTTTGGATTCAAAGCACATCTCGTCTTGCTTTCTGGACTGTAAGTGTTGGGGGGGAACCAGATGCTGCTTTGTCTAACACGCAACATGTATTGCTCTTTTCTTTCTTCTCTTCTTTTTCCTTCTAACCCGAATGACCTGCTCTCAGACTTTCATCAGTTTGTACTCCAATCACATGAAATTTAACAGTTTTGAATGTATCTTCTAAGAAAGACAAACACACATCTTCCATCATAAGAGCCCATTTGCTTGTCAGGTGAAGATCCTAGCAAAGGCAAGTGAGTGATCGAGTATGGCCTATGCACAGTGACTGGTTTAAAGAGGGATTTTTGATTTTAATGAACTGATGGTGCAGAAGGAGGTGGTTTTCGTGAGGTACCTGGAAGGCTTCTACCAATGGGAAATCCAAAGGTATGTGCGATGGCTTCAGTTTGTCCTGCTTCTGGGGCCTGTAAAATAAAAGGAAGTGCTTATTGATATGACTCAAATTATGTGAACCTTTTAATGCTTTTTACGTGTTTTATGCTGTATTTTGAAGATTAATTGGATGACGTTTTCATCCTCAGAAGGAAAAATATAAAAACCCCTTTCTCTGAGCTGTAGCCTTCACGTTGATTTCTATGAAGGCTTTGAGCATCTTGCTGTTCAGATCAGCTAATGTGGCTTTCTGTTCCCTTGCATATTTAATTGGAGGGGGGAAAAAAAGCTAGTGTTTTTGAGGATTCATTAGCACATAAAAGCTACATAGCGCTGAAATGCTCAGAGTCCAGGAGTAATTAGTTCTTTGATGGTGTAATTTGACATCCAAGGCCTCCCGGGTGGTTGGTGTTTAGAGCTGCCAGCGCAGAGGAAGCCTTCAAAGGAGCTGCTCATGTCACCCCAGAGCGTGGAGGAACAATGTAATACTAGAGCATACGGGAGGCCTTTTTAGGTAGAAGTTGATTATTTTGAACAACCAGAGTGGGCTTTTGGCAGAGACCGTCAGTGAGGTGAGGGGGTGTTTGTTCTGGGGGTCTGTAAAGGAGGTGTGTGATCCCCAGAGCTGCTCAGGGAACAGACACATCGGACCTTCCTGTGAGCTGCTGCCTGGGCTTGGACACGGGAAGTGTCAGTGCCTGGATTTCAGCTTTGAAACGATAGCAGAACTGGTGCTCTGTGCTGTTTAAGTGGGTTTTATGCTTTTCTGTGACTTTTTCTTCTTAGTTGTCCCCTCAAGGATTTTTAGTCTGTAATGCTGGTGTTCCCAGCATCTCCCCCTGGTGTTTCTGTTGCCTTTGCTGCAAGACCCGCAAGCTCCGGGTGCCCAGTGCCTGGAGAAGAGCACTTGGAGTCTCCTTGCCCTTAGCTGCTGAATTTCAATAGATAGGCAAACTGTAGTCAGAATTCAACACATTGCTTGTCTCGTTGAGGCAAGAAAATTGTAATTGTACTGATGATTATAGTTCGTTATTGAAATAGTGGTATTTCTAGCATATTTTACTGCCTAATTAGAAATCCAGTGTGTAATTTACCAAGTGCTACTTGTTAAGCAAACCAATATACCAATATACTCTATATTCAGAAGGAAAGGTTCAGCAGCGTGACCTCAATAAGCACTCACTGCTGCCTGTTTCTATATAAGTTCCTGATTATCTGGCAAAAAGATTTTCTTTGGTAAAGGTATTTCTGCTTATTGCTGAACGGGGGCTTTTCTAACGATTAAAAGCATAACAGAGACAACGCAGAGACGTAGTGGCTTTGTTACATTTCCCTAGTACGTTTTCTATATTGGTACCAAGGTAAAGTTAAGCTGTGAAGGAAAAGGTAGCCCAGGAGATGATCAGCCATTGAAGTGTGTTCTTCTCTGAGAATCCCAGGTGTCTGTAGAACGTTGGTTCTTTCCGCTTCCCGCTGCTGGCTGCAGTCTCTGTGGAAAGCAGCATCTCTGGGGCGGGCTCACGGAGCTGTTGTGCTGCTTGTGGAGTGGTTTATGTGTCACACTGCTTTCTGCAGCTCACGTAGAGGAAGAACAGCTACTGCATAATCACAGATGTTCCTCTACGCTTTTTAATGGTTTTGACAAAAAAATATGTTTCCAAATTTTGGAGATTGACATGTTTAGAGAATTTCTCCAGAGGTGTCATAGAACACACATTGTATCCGTAGCCAAAGTTTAGAGATGGTCTGTCTGTTGAAAGAACGCATTAAATACCTTTTATCAAATGTATTTTTATATGTTTATGAAGGTGTTTTTCACTGCATAAATTAAATAATTGTCTGCTTCATGATTTGTTGCCAATTAAGAGTATTCATTTGTTGTATTTCAGAACCCGTCTTGAAGAATTAAGGATGTTTTTGGAGAATGAGACCTGGGAACTTTGTCCTGTTAAATCAAGCTTTAGTATTCTGCAGCTTCATGTATGTTCTATGAATTACACACACAAATGTGTGAATGATTTAATAGCTCAGAGTCCGAGTGTCCTGAGAAGTAGTAAGATCCATGAATGACTGTGCAGATGTTTTCAATGACTGATAAAACCCCCTAAATTTCATGTCATGACATTGGAAACTTAGGTTCAGAAGCTTTTAAAACAGTAGCATTCCTTTTTTTCAGGCAGGTGGAGGTTTACAGGAGATGCTGGAGCTGTAAGCATAATGTCAGCCTTTACTTGTTGTGTTTGAATGTGGGCTAATATGTGAGTTTTCCATTTCTAAAGGATTTGTCTGAGAGTAAGAAGCTAAAAGATGAGAACCTAAAAGCAGTCACAGGAGTGCTTCTAGCTTGTTCCAATTTTCGGCAGAAAGCTTCATATGGGGTTAATTGTCCACAAGTTTGTTGTTATGCTCTGGTTTTGTGGAACTGGAGTCATAATAATACTGAAAGTGCCTCGTTGGTGATTAAAGTTGCATTTTCTTTCTGTGAGCAGGAGTTTAAGTTCCTGGAGCAGTCTCGGTCCCCATCTGTGTCTCCCAGTAAGCAGCCTGCCTCCGCCATCTCTCCGGCCATGACGCTGTTCGAGCAGTACTGCAACGGAGGAAACCCCTTCGAAATTCAGGCCGACAGCAAAGATGATGAGACTGAAGACGTGCTAGCTTCCAACGGGGTGCGTACGGAGTGGTTAAGGAAAAAAATCAAAAGCAAATCGTACTCTTAGTAAATGATGATTTATTTTGTGTGTCAATGATGGCAAAATGTCTTAGCGCAGGGATCAGTTAACTGCAGTACTAGATAACAGAGTAATATCATTGCCTAGGAAGTTATCTGTTATCTTTGTTAGCATCTGGATACATTTTGAGATTTTATTACTGCTTTTTCAGGTTATAAACCAAATAACAAAAGCTCAGATATGCGGGTACTTGATACAGCAACAGGAAAGCAAAAAAAATTATCAGTAGCTGGGAAAAATAGGATGATGCAAATATTTACTCTTAATCAACACCAGAGAATAGAAGTTTGTTTGGAAAGGCACTTACAAATAGCTTTGTATAATTTTCCTGCTGCATTTTTAATGACATTGTCAGCAGCCTTTCAGCCAGAAAAGTTACTTGTATCCTGATGGAGGTAAAAGCCAAGAAGTGACCAAAACGCGAAGTTAAATGAGTGACGATATTATAAGGAAAATAATGGCAGTCAAATTATTTTTTTTAAACTTTTTTTTTAACAGTATGAATCAGATGAACAAGAAAAAAGTGCATATCAAGAGTATGATAGTGACAGTGATGTTCCTGAAGAGTTGAAAAGAGATTATGTGGATGAGCAGACAGGAGATGCCCCTGTGAAAAGGTAAGTGGATTGTGCGAGTCCTTGCTCTCATTTACATGCTTTTAATCTCAGCACTCTAATTAGTTAATTTTTTTTTTCAGTCTATACTCTACCACAATGGAATAATAATCAAACA
>JAOXNH010000012.1:25288362-25299524 GCA_028566575.1 Bartramia longicauda
GGAGTCTCCTTCTCTGGAGACATTCAAACCCCCCTGGACACGTTCCTGTGGGACCTGCTCTGGGTGACCCTGCTCTGTCAGGACCTTGGACTGGATGATCTCCAGAGGGTCCTTCTAACACCAACCATTCTGTGATTGATTATTTCTGGATTCTGTGATTCATTGCCCTTGCCACCAGCAGCAATCAGGCCATCGCCAGTGTCCCCTCGTGATTTAGTCTTGTTCCCTTCACTGGGGGAGGTGAGGAAGAAACCCGAGCAAGGTCTAATGGATCTGGAAATGGGATGTTTTTCTGAACACTGGGGCATTTAGTCCAACACAGAAATGCACAATGCTGGCTGGGAGCTAAAGCTAGTCTGTCTGCTTGGGAGATGAATTCCCTTTGTAAGGGATTCAGTGACCACAAATGGGGAGGAGACCGGAGGGAACAGTGAGGGTCCTTCTTTCCTGAAATCTTGCAAACAAGGTCATTGAGTTTTCTAAAAGATCTTTCTTGTAATGTTAACATCTGCTGTGGTATCACAGTGCTGTCTTGGTTCAGAAAAGAATATGACTGAAAACTTCACAATTTCTCAAAGTTAACTTTGAAGGTGTATAGAAATAAATACAAAATACAGAGGAGACCATCAGGACTGAGATAAAGAGAACTGACGGAGTGAAAGTCCAGAACTGTTTCTCAAAACCACCAACGAAGCACAGACGGAGCCCAGCTTCAGCAAACACAAAGCAGCGAGGAAAAAAATTGACTTTGCAGGGAAGGACTTGGAGAAAAAAACCCTGAGCAAAATGAACAAAATATTGACTTCCAACCTTCCGTCAATGCCTGCCTTGAAACAGAAAATCCAGCAGCCAAATTCCCATTGCGCACAAAAGGCTCTGAAACAAGCCTTTGAGATGAAAACCATTAGTGAGGTAAGAAGGAAATATTTCCCTCCATAGAAAGTCAAACGTACTTTTTACTCCTCAGAGTAACGTATCTGGGGCCGGCGCTATGTGTGAACTCTGCCTGAAAGACATCCTTTCTCCATCCTAATCCATTTGCAAATGGAGTCAGTGAAGTCCCAATTAACCTCAGGTCAATAATTCTATCATTTTCTTTCTTTTCTATTTGCTTTTGTTTTCAACTTGTGTAATGGCCCCAGGGAGAAAAAAATAATTGTTTGGTTCCTTGGCCTTCAATGAATCTTCTCCTAACGCACCAGTTTCAGGGCTCAGATTACTGCTGTGCTTGGCCTTTGAGTTGCTGAAGACATTTCTATGCCTTTAATTTTAGTCTCCATCCTCTGCTTCCGCAGCTGAGATGTTTTACTGGGGCGGGATTAGTCCCAGCTCTTATCTTGGCTGAGAATGTGGGTTAATTTTGTTTTTTTAGGAGAGGGAGAAGGAGCGAGAGTTCAGGAACTATAAAAACAAATTCCTGCTTATGTTTCTTTAGTTTAATGGTTTTGTTTTAATTTAATTTTAATTATTTTAAAGTAATTTTCCATATTTTTAGGTCTTATATTTCATTTCTACTTTCAGAGGTTTTTTTGGAATTTAATTGAAGTTTAAAAGAATAGGATGTTTTGGGGTTTTATAATGTGCCAAGAGATCCTCTGCTGTGAGCTGCTTAGATGCTTGGTAGCGTCTCTTCACCTACATGTACTCTGTTACACAACATTTAGCTCCTCTCAGGGTTTTAATTTAGTGGGATCTTATGTGGAGAACAACCAGCTCGGTGACCATCTCTTCATTCAGTCTTTCAAGAATTAGTGCTGAGTGGAGCAGGGACCTCCTCGTTGGGGATATAAGCTGTTTTCCCGGCACGGTGGGGAGCCAGTGCCTGGGAGTTTTGGCCATGGTTGAGTGTGCCCCAGGGGGAGCTTCACGAGCTGGACCTCGCCTCACTGTTCTGCTTGTTTTAGGCCATATTTCATAGAACTTTTATCAGAGGCCACCCCTGCAGAAGAGGCAGCAGCTCCTGGGTCAGGAGAGCGAGTCCCTGTCCAACCCATGTCAAACCCAGGGCTCGATGGTGGCCGAGCTGCTGCTGGGACCCGGGTGTCAGGGCAGGCTCCTGACGTCGTGCTGGGGGGTCGTGGGCAGGGACTGCCCTGGCTGAGGTCACCACGGGCACAAACTGTGTGTAGGTAGATCCTGTGAAGCCACAATGAGAGCAAGCAGCATCGGAGTCCTCCAGCAGTAGCTTCCATTAAAGTGCCTGCCACGGGGAAGGGACTCACACACTGCATTTTGACACCAATTTTCTAAGGTCATTTTCCAGATATAGAAATGTAACCTTTTTCAATTTAGCTAGAAGTTAGAAAGCAAATTTCTGCAAAACAGGGCTCTTTTCCCTCTCATCCTGCATATCCAGTGTGTCCTTCCCCTTATGTTACTCGTTGTCATTCACAGGCTGCAGTTCACCCACAACATTAAAGGCTTTTCGTTCCACATCTGGAAGTTGAAGCTGTCTCAAAACTTTCTGCATCTATTTTATCAGTCAACAAGAGGAACGAGGCCCTGGGGCCTCAGGGTGTAATTATGGGTGAGATGAGCCCTGCAAATGGAATACCTACCTGTCCCCTCTGCATGCTTTTCTGCGGCAACTTGGATCATAATTTCAGTAACGAACCTCCTGTTGTTTAATTGGGGTTTGGTTTGCTGCGTGGTGCATTGCATCTCTTTATTTTCAAGGGGGTTTTGGAGTGCTGATTTGCAGGCATCTCTAATACCAGGCTGGACATTTTTCACTCAGTTTTGCTCAAACTGCAGCTGACAAATTCCAGACCAAACAAAGAGACTTTAATATAAAACTGAAGGTTAATGACATCACCCTGAACAATCCAAACATTGTAAAAACCATCCAGCTCTGAAGCAGTAACTGTAGACTCGGCACAAAAATACAGTGAGCTTGTCCAAACCAGTCAGACAGGGTTAGTCCATAGCCCATGTTCAGGAAGTAGTGAACGCAAACGGATAAGGACCAGCCCCAAAGCTTGAACGAGTCAACAGGAGTTTTTCCCTTGGCTTTGATGAGCTTCGAGTTGAGTTCTTAACTTGCTTCTGCCCCTGCTAAAATCAGCATCAGAAACCCTACTGACGTCAGTGACGCAGAAACTGGTGGCAGAGGCCCTATTTCAAAATTAAACACAAAAATCACGTCATTTCAATTGGAATAAAATATCTGGAGCTGGATGGACAAGTCTGTGAGATCACGACTACAGCCTGTAACTTCTAGAGGTCCCTCTGCCCTGTGCAGTTCACAGCCCTGAGGAGTGGGGAGTTTGCTGTTCTAGCTGATGGGTTGCTGTGCATATAACTGCTTGGAAAATTTAAGCTCCTGAAGTCATTTACTGCCAAAGATGTAGCACGTAGTCGTGACCTGTCTTCAGGACCAGACGGGTTTTCAGGTTCTGCACTTTGAGCTCAGGTGTTTACAGTGGAGCTTAAGGATCTGTAGCATATTTTATAATTGGTGCTTTCTTTTCTTACCCATAGTAATAATATTAATATATTCCTTACTTATTTCATATTCTATTATGCCTGAAGAGGTGCTAATGTGTTTTCATTTAAAGAATTACAAGACGTGGTTACCTAGAATGCTACATTGCTCACAGTTTTGCAGATATGGAGTTTCATATTGTGAATAGAAATGCTTCTGTTATTGCATGAAGACTATTAAATTTTAAACCTAATGCAATAAAAATAATCTACTATTTTGTATGAGTCATAACATTCATAGTTGCTATAAATGTTAATGAAAAAATGGAGTGAAGAAACTGCATGAGTGATAGAAGTCATAACTTAGACCAGACTTAATTTGTGTATTCACCATAAACTCACTCCTTTATGGATCCGCGAGTTTTGTCTGCTCTGCTCTGGCATGTTTGAGTGTTAGCAATATCCCAACGCCGCGATTGTCACTGTGGGGCTGGAACAATTCTGAGGAAAATGCAAAAGAGGAGGAGTAGGCCCGGTGGGAATATGTTTCTGATAGAAAATCATCGGCCCTCTCAAAGTGTTCCCTGAAACCCCTCATAACCCCACGGACCAGCAGATTCCTTCATCCTTCTGCATCCAGCAGCTCTGCATCATGTTTCTGGTGTTCACTTGCCATTGTTGGCTCTGCAGAACCTATTTTAGCTCTTCCAATTTCCCTTAAGGAGATATTGCTTGTTAAAACGTATGTCTCTTTTCAGTAGGATTTGTATGCCTGCTTGCTGACAAAGTACAAGACCTCTGAGTGAATGAGCTGTCAGAACACCGATGGATGTGCCACATTTTCCCCCTGGAAGTCTCCACAGTAAGACTGTTTGCCTTTCCACGAACATATTTATATCTTTGCCTCAGAGTTTCTTGTCCTGATGCAGAAAAAAAATGAATGTAATTCTGTGGCCTGTGTTGTGAAGAAAGTCTTATTTTATAAAATCCTATTACACCCTTAAGAAGATGAACTTACAGCACTGCACCCTGAAAAGTAAGGCTGGTAAAGGACAGTCTGGGTTGAAAGTGAATTGTTCCTGGCTCAAAAACTGGAATAATTTCTAGTTCAAATTCATTTGTGTTTTATTGGTATAAAGTGATGAGAGCAGAAGTGACCAGGCATTACAGCTGACTGTTCAGCCATACCATCAGCTAAACAATATCCAGGGCATTGTGTGTTGCAGTAAGGTGATTAGTAGCATTAAGAACTACCAATTATCCATGACTCTCACAAAACTGCCCTTCAGGTATTAGATTAAAAAGCCTGACAGATAAGTATTTAGCTACTCGAAGTGGAAATATCCAAAGAGAGGAAGAGCCTTTTCCAAGAGTTTTGAATACTTCTGAAACCTGAGGGCTTCCTTGGGGAAAAATCCTTTCATAAAACTGCCACATAAATCTCTGTGGCCTGAGAGCGGGCAGGGAGGGCTGGCTCCCAGGCTCTGCCTTGGCTCCTGGCTCCCACCTCACCCAGCGCCGCGCCAGAGTCACCGGCTTCCACAGAGGGGCTCGACAGGTGACCGCTGCTTCTCTGGCAGTGAAACACCCCAGCAGCAGAGGGATGTCCAGGAGAATATCTGTCACACGGTGCAGCCCACAGCGGGGCTGCCAGCGCAGTCTGTAACCACGCTAACCTGTGCTGAAACCTGCCAGAAGTGGGGGTTTTTCGTGAAATCTGGTTTTGTTTTCAACAGAGCTCTCCAGGAAACCGCCTGCCCTGTCTGTCCCAGGAGGCATGTCCTCACTGTGGACCCCAGCCCGTGTCGCTGCGCAAGTCGGGACAGGGTACCTGAAAATGGGACCCACAAAGCTCTCCTGGGCAACAGCCCTGGCACCAGCAGTGGCCATGGGTCACACAGAGGGTCTGCAGTGATGGTCCAACTGGTCTCCCTGTCCTCTGCTGCTCCCCCGTCCCCTGTAACATCAAATCCAAACTGCTTGTCTTCACTTTGAGCCCAAGAAGTTGCCCAAGGCCTGTTTTGTGCCCACAGTGCCAGCTGGCCTCCACACATCCACCAATTGCCAAATGACCCTCTCTGGGCTTTCTCCTGTTCTGTGCCTCACGTCTGGGGAAAAATGACTTACCAATAACACTCTCCTGCCGACCCTGCTGCTCTTCTGCAAATCACTCCCTAAAATTCTTTCCCTTGCTTTGACATTTTAAAAACCTTGAGAACTATGAAGTTCCTTATGCGCCAAGACTAGCGTCTGCCACGGTGACCAGGGATACCTCCCTGCTTTCCCCAAGTTCCTGGCTGTCTGCACTTGTTTTTCTGCAGTGCTGAGAGCAAGGAGCTCTGGTGACACCTACACAGGAGCAGAAGACAGGAACAGCAGCAGCACTGCTTCTGAAATAACAGACCTGTGGTTAAAATAAAAGCTGAGGGGAAAAAATGGAAGAGCTTAGCTGTTGGGCTCGGATCAGTAGTAGGTTGACAGCAGAGAGTAGAGGACAAACAGAATTTGGGTATATTTATGGAAGGATGGCTGTATGATGCACAGTCCAGAGGTAGGGGCTTTGATGGGAGAACTGGCATCCTCCACATTTTCTGGGGGAAGGCAGGTTCCTAGGAACAGTAGAGCCTTCCTCACTAAGTTCACTCTTTCTATACAGTTCTCTCTTCTATACAGGTCTCTTGCTGCTGCCTGGACACCATCCCTGACCACAGAGCTCACTGAGCACCTTGTGCAAGCACATCTCTTGGTAGACACTGCTTCAAGCCCATCTCTGCACCAGCAGCAGGATTGTGCCCTCTGGTCCCTTCGCCGTAGGTGCAGGTCGGGTCATAGTGACAAACTGGAGGTGCTTTGTGTCAAGCAGCACAGTAGAAGCCCGAGTTCAATCTGTGTTATGAAATGAAATTGAAATTGCACAGAGAAAAGAAAAAAAAAGTGAGACTGAAAAGGCATGAATCAGATGTTTCACTGGAGGAATTTGCGTTACCCCAGAGCCCCAATGTGTCCGAGGGATCTGACTGGGACTGTCTGAGGGAATACAGGATCGACAGAAAACATGCGTTTTTCTGGAGGGGCAGCAGCTGCCCAGGGCACCCAGCTTAGTGCTGGATGTGACTTGTGCAATGAGCAATAGATTGGCTTGCTTTTTCTAGACCTTAGTTTTGGGCTTTAAGCAACCAGGAGGTTTTACAGAAAATACAGATCTTTCTGTGAAATTGCTTTAGCAACAAGGTTTTTAATCCGCTGGTATCTGTAAATTACTGTCATCCTTGATGGCTGCTCTTTTCATGTGACAGTCATTATAATGCAGTTTCAGGATGTTGTGATTTTTAGCTGAACCCAGTGCGTGTGACACCGAACACAGCATCCTATGTTGGTGTGCCCAGTTAAAAAGCAACATACCCTCACTGTCACCTTTTCAGTCCCTCTGTATCTTTCATTTTGTCCAGGTTTTGTGGTTTGTTTTTTTTTTTAAATACTGTATTACTGTAGGATGATCATTTAAACCACTTCACTGAAGCTGCTGGATGTGATAAATGACTTCCAGGAGAAATGATGGGACGATTAAATGCCTCCTTGTCCAGCAATTCCTGTGAAAATGGGAATCTGAGCTTCACGCAGGGGCTGGGGCAGCCGATGGAACGGGTTCCTCCAGGGACCTGAGGGTGAATGCTCTCAAACCTGATCTTCTCCTGCCGCAGGTGGTTCCTCATTCTCCCCATCCCTGCCGTTGCCTTCTGCAACTGGGCGGTGGGGCTGGAGCCCTGGCCAGCGTAGGGCAAGGCAAAAAAGTCATAGAGCACCTGAACCTTCTCCATGTCCTGGGTGACCAGGGCTCCCCTGGGGCTGATGCGAGCCCCGGGAAGGAGCACTCCTCTGGAGAGTGCATCCAGTTGGCAAACGGGCCCCTCAGAAGAGTCACCTACTGCTGTCACCCCTGGCCTTTTCTTGGTTGCTCTGGTCATTGCACGGGGAGCAGATCAGGCTGCTTTACTCAGCTCCATCTCCCCTGAGGTGATGGATCTCCCCCTGCACCCCGCAGAGCGGTGAAGTGGTTCTGCCAGGGCACCCCAGGCTGGGGGAAGACTCTTCCTCTAGTTGCCAGCTTCCATTCTTCTTCCATTCTTCTAACAAATTAGAACCACCTGAGATTTCTTTCCCCCTACATTTTTAAATCAATTATTCCTTCCAACCTTTCAAAAATATGGTGAGAAAATGAAATTAGTAAATACTGCTTTTTACTTCAAATTTCAACCTTTCAACCTATTTTTATAAGAAAAGTATTTGCTAGAGCACACAGTTCTGGAAGGTGGCTGCACGATTTATTTTTCCTTATTTTTATATAGCATTTCTGCTCTACAGATATCAAATAGATGAAATAAAACTGTCTCTCATTCCACCAAACAGCTTGTGATGGTAAGATGATGAAAAAAACAAATTTACAGGATTTAGATATCTATAAACAAGCTCCATAGAGTCCCTCAAGATTTCCCAGAGGAATCTTTGGACAATTCCAGAGGTCTTTCCTCTAGAATTGCTTGTTAAATCTTTTTTTCTGTAAACTGTAGGAAACATTTTGTGTGATCTGTAAGGACTGCAGCCCATTCCCAAAGGCTGCACAAACCTGCCACAGGTCAGAGCCTTAAAGTCCTGCTACCTACGTCCTCACCTTAATGTCACTGCTCGAGTCAGGGAGAACTGAGTCCCTCCTGGGACTAAGTAAAGACTTCAGGACAAGAACAATATCGATTTCTCTCACTTACCTCTAGGCAGGGAAAATGAGCACATCTCACAGTGCAACCACTGCATTTTGAAAAGCAATAATTAGGGCCTCACTTCATTGAGACACTTGGGAAAGTGCTTAGCTGAACTTTAAATAGGAAAAAATATTTGAATGTTTAATGGCCACTACATTGTTTACCTGAACAACACTATTTTATTTTAATTCTTTAAAATGGGCACCTTTTTTCAGCAGCCAGATCAGTTTTCATACCTGTGACTACAGGCGTATTGAGTGAAGCACCAAATGGGGTGTGTTCAAGGGAGGAATTCAGGTTATTGGAGGCTTTTTCATCAGCTACCGTTTCTTTAGGTAAAGCAAATAAGTGTCATTTAACTTAAAGATTGTAACTCTGTCACTTTTCCTTACAGTCTTGCAAGGGAGCAGCCCTCCCAGGGTTCAAACAGCTCGGGAAGCTGGAAGGTGTGCGCTTGTGCCGCTTGTTGCTGGAGCCACCGACCTCGATCAGAGCTGGCAAACATTCCGTGCCTTTGTACCTCCGGCTGAAATGATATCCTTCTCTGATTAACACAGCCATTTGGGAAAATTTCTTGGAGACAGAATCCACAGCTTTCTCTCCTCACCCCATTGATTAGAATTGCTGCACTCGGCCTGTCCGGCGGTTCTTTGGAGGCGGTGGAAGAACGGGGAGCTGATTTTTGCCGAAGGGTGTATCAGACCCAGCGGCGCCGCAGCTCTGCGCTTGCAGAGTCTTTCACCCCGGAGGGTCTGTCCCGCCTGACTGCGGGGTCAGGAACCCCAGACGTTTTCCCTACACCTTCTCATCGAGTTTATCTATAAATGAGCCAAAGACAGCAAACTCTCCCTATTCTTGGTAACTTTTGTGAAGTGTACGAGATTTGCAAAGCTTCAGGGAAAACCATCACTTGTCCTTAAAATGCCCTTCTCTTTTCCTTCGTGCTGTTGGCCAGGGAGCAGTGATTAAGGCTGTGTGCCCGGCATGGTGTGCGCTCCCATAGGCACTGGAAGATGTGTGATCCCCTGGCACCAGCTGTGAGAGAACAGAGAAGAAACGGGCCATTGAATATGAAGCTGAAGTGAAAAGGAACATTATCCCCTTTTGCTGGGGTCCTCCCCACTTGGTCCCTTTGTCCCACCCCACTCTTGTGCTCCTGCTCCCGCGCCCTGTCCTTTATGGGGAAGCCTGTGGTCCTGGCTGTAGCGGTGGCTGGGAGCAGCTCAGTCTGGAAGGGGATCACGGGGCAGGAGGAGACGGGGGGATGCTGCTGCCGACGCAGTGGGACCAGGGATGGTGCTGCTGGTGAGCCTGGTGGTCTCTGGTGTTAGGGACGTGGTCACCGCTCTGGACACGGAAAGGCACAGCAAGAGCTCCAGCCTGCAGGTTAGAGAACTCTCATGATCATTATCACTATTTTTTCTAATACTCACACTAATACTTGGTGGTGACCTTGTGGATTTTTGAAGTCATGGGTGTTGCAAGGGGAGGGGGCAATTCCGCTCTGTGAGACACCCGTGTGTGTGTGTCACTCTCAGTGTCCGGCCAAATGAACCTCAAAAGTGCATGTTTCTCCTTGCCCAGCCATCCGCTTTTGTTCTGTCTCCAGGGATTACTTGCTCATTTGTCTTCAAGGCAGGGGAATAACTGTCAAGATTTTCTGAAGAAAAATTGAGCTCTTGAAGTAATGTTAAACAGCCTCAGAAGATTTTTCACTGGTGCAGAGGTGCTGCTTCTCTTTGTCAAAAAGGAAATTAGATGATCACAAAAGCCGATTGAAGCTTGTTCTGCTGGAGACAGGGGGGTGTATACCCCGTGGCAGCCTCCACACGGGGGTGTTGGTGCCGTGCCTGCGGCAGAGACCCGCGCTGGCGGTTTGATCATCTCGCCCGTCTGGTTCCCGACTCACTCGGCTGCGTCCAATGCCCCCTGTGTCGCTGGCTCCAAACCCTGTCAGGCTGATGAGGAGATATTTGTCCAAGGTGTATCCGAGAGAACTCTGGAGATCTGAAGTGAAACCGCTGGGATGCTGTGGGGACGTTACAGCTCAGCGATGTCTCCTATCTGCTGTCAGGAGACAGATGGTATGTGCTTCTCATGTTAAATAAAGCTGCAAAGAGCTGCGAGAGCAGGAGGAAATCTGAAGTATTGACCATTGTTTAATTAATCCAGAGAGCCCGTTATTTTTATGACTTACTCCTTGAAACCTTAGATTTAAGCACCTTTGCTCAGGTGGCACCATGGGCTTCTGAACCTCACTAAGTGCCTGGTGGGGACCTTCTTGCTCCAGAGAGCTTCCCAGCCCACAGGGTACATCACCAAATGGTATCCTCCTCCTCTGCCAGCCCCATCTAAAGCAGGATATCCCAGGGCTCAGGAAGAGGGTGCAGGCTCTGCCTCCCACACTCCTCTCAGTGGCGGCTGAATGGCCACGGACTGCAGGGGACCTGGAGCCAAGGGCTGGAGGCCACCGCTGCCTCTTCTGTGTGCCCGTGTGGCACGGAGCGGCTCTCACCGCTCCCAGTCTGAGCAAAGATAACGTACCTTGCCTCTCCAGCCCCTTCCTCTCTGTCTCGCTGGATTTCAGAGGCTGCCACAGGGACTGGCTGGCACCACACACCCGTCTGTGGGTCGGCGGGGACGGGGACAGTCGCTGTCATTCAGAGACAAGTGGTCTCCTTCGTGCATTGCAACCTTACCTCGTGTCGGAGCCGATGTGAGACGGAGCACATCAGTCCAGCCGCCCTCCAGCTCGGGCTGCTCCAATGACGTTTGAATGCGTCAGGAATCCGCTTGCTCTGCTTTGTTTTACTGAAGCTTTGAGCTCCTGGGAGACGTGGCTTTCACCTCAGGTACGGTGCTACCAGCCAAGCCTTTTTTCCCCCCCCAACTGCACTGAGCACAGGAAGGACATGGACCTGTTGGAGCGGGGCCAGAGGAGGCCATGGAGATGCTGGGAGGGCTGGAGCCCCTCTGCTGGGA
>JAOXNH010000012.1:25299624-25317177 GCA_028566575.1 Bartramia longicauda
GAGCAACCTGGTGTGGTGGGAGGTGTCCCTGCCCAGGGCAGGGGGTGGCACTGGGAGGGCTTTAAGGTCCCTTCCAAACCAACCCCTTCTGTGGTTCTATGGATACAGCTGCAGAGCTTGCATCCTAATCTATCTCCAGCACATAGGATATGCACTTACTGTGTTCTTGATGGGCTCGTCGGAATCAGGAGTCCAGGCAAGGAAATCCATCTCCAAAGGTCCAGGGCAAAGGGAAAGCAGCTTGGACACAACACTCCTCTTTGTGCGTTTGAAGTGGATTTCTTTTCTATGAGCAATTTATCCCAGATAGTTTTACAACACGTCTGCATCCTGTTCTGCCGACTCGCCGCTTTGAGGCTGTGCCCATGAAATAAAAGACTTTAATTTTTATGTCTGTTTTTATTTCCTTGCAAAAACTGCAACACAGGTTTTTTTCTCTCCCATTTGTTTCTTTTCATGATTGATACTTTATGTTCTCTAACCAGAGATAAAATACTGTTGGCTTCCTCTAGGAGATGTCTGGATAAAAGTAGTTGCTGCAGTTTATTTTCAGGAAATGATGAGGTGCTTTTTTTTTTTTTTTCCATTGCAATTATAGAGATTTGGCACATACAACCAAAACAATTATCGTATGAGCCTGCTGGCGTTGGATTCAGAGTTTTTCAGTTTGGTAAACTGACTGAAAATATGTTGATAAAATATGATTTTCTCTTAGCTTTTTCAGTGTAGTTTTATAGCAAAGTATACTTATTGCATTCTATGTTATTGGCGCACAAGGAAAAGCAGAAGTACACACAGCCCCAGTTCCCTTGAACCTCATTTGCATTCACAGAATACCCTTTTGGGGCCCAAAGGGTACTGTCCCTAAATCAGAGACACCAGAAGTGCTTGCAGCTTGGCTTAGGCCCTGCCGTGGATGGTGGTTTGATTCAATGCTGGCCAGAAAAGGCTGCGTTGCTGTGCCAGCCCCGGGGCCAGCAGCACCCACAGAGGGAGGGGTAGCCAGCATGGGAGCTATGGTTGTTAGAGCCCTTCCTGCAGTCTCACTGGTTTCCGTGCTCGCAGGCTGAATTAATTTTGTCCTATCGGTCTGTTCTGCCTCTTCAGTCAGTTTATAACACGGCTGTTACAGGGAGACATGTTTCAGTTAACCCCAGAGTGGCCTTTGGATCTGCCTAGCATTTAATACCGAAACTCCTGAAAATCGAGACAGTGGGAAACTGCAGGCAGCCAATTAATGAAGTAGCTAATGAAGAGGGTCAGCCTATGAGACTGAGTCTCAGCCGTTCTCAGCTGATTGTTTCAGTCATCAGCTGCAGCGATGTAAAGTCCTGGTGCATTAGTGTTATAGGAACTAATAGGTTTCATTTGGGAGTCCCTTTTTTTGCAGAGATTGGCAGTTGCAATTGTGTGGAGCCATAGATCTGAAAACATAACCAAAAGATTTGTAATTAAAACAATTGCTGAAGTTTCCATGTCATAATGTAACTCTGGAGACAGGCCTTTTGCAATAAACCAGAGAACATTTCTGTTAGAAATCACCCTAGATGGTTTGCAGAGTTAATAGTGGAGAATGGAGAATGAGGGGTTTGTTGGGGGGTCTGTTTGGTCAACTGGCCCCAAAAAAAAAAAAGGGAGAAGGCTTTGAGAAATGACAGGAAGGTCATGTTTTATTTTGAAAGAGTTCAATTCAGGAAATAACCTGAATGTTTTTAGAGTGCGCAATTTATCAATCTACATGTTTATTTTTAGAGGAAAGAATCAAACTGCTGCAATTCAGTCTGGGCGTGTAGAAATGGGTATTGAGCTGGAAGAGGGGAGAGAGGAAACACTTAAGGTACTTTCATAAATGACCATTACTCTGGTTAGTAAGAATTGCCGTTCTGCTTAGATAAGGAGTCTGGCCTGAGAGAAGGGTGGAAGAGATCAATGCACACCAAGTTAGACAGCCAGTAGAGCTGGAGACCTGAGACAGAAATACTTTGCTGTTTAATTCATTAAAGACTGTACTCCCCTGGCTGAGGCACTGTGAAAAAAATTGACAGAGGAATTAATTAGGAAGTGAGAGATCTTAGCAAATAAAAGCAAGTTTCTTTAAAGAAGAAGTGGAATTTGTTAATGAAGCATTAACCTCTGCTGGGGCTTCCACAAAAGCAATCACATCGGGTGGTCAAGCAGGGAATGGAGAGCAGGGGCGAGGAAGGCTCTCCTCCTCTCCACCGTGGGGCTGAGAGCCCCCTGAAGCCAAAGTGCAGGAGAATGA
The DNA here is from genome assembly GCA_028566575.1 of Bartramia longicauda. Lineage (NCBI taxonomy): Eukaryota > Metazoa > Chordata > Aves > Charadriiformes > Scolopacidae > Bartramia > Bartramia longicauda. The sequence continues at coordinate 25,301,888 of JAOXNH010000012.1, forward strand.
AGAACAGCCCCAAACAAAACAAACACCCCCCACCTAAGAGAGTTATTTTCAGTCAAAAAGAACTGCATCACATCAAAATACAATTTGGGTCAGGCCAAGCAGCTTTGCTCATTGGGAGGACACCTGGCTGTACCAGGAGCCTGAAGTGTCTCCAGGTCTCTCTCCCGGTCCCCGACACGCACCACCACATTTTGTCACTTATTGGTTCCTTGTAGAGAACAGCCTACATGGGGCCCAAAGGAAGTTTGTCCAAAGTGTTAGGAGACACACACATCTACATGTAAATACACGTGCGCTTGTGAGAAAACATAGCCCTTTTTTTGACTGTTTCTGCTCCCGCGCTGGCAGGCTGAATTCCCAGTGTTCCTCCCTCAAAGCCGTGAGCGCTCTGTGCCCGGGAACCAGTGTGACTCCAGCGCTGCCGTGTGGTGCGGGGACTGACAACAGAGTCTCTGAGAGACAGAGATGATGAAATGAAAAATTATGCTGTAAGAAAAGATATCCAAAGCCTGATTCTGATATGACTTTTGTATTTTGAATTTTAGCAAAAATGCAACTAGAGCACCTATATTCTAGCACCACAGCCCACCATGGCTCCTCTCCAATCCTGGTGTCTTCTCTGTACCAACTGTAACATGGTATTTTGCTTTTTGTAGTTTCCATCTTGGAAATTGGGGTTTAATATTTCAGCTGCTTCTAATTTGACCACACCGAAACTTGGCTTTACTATTTCCACAAACAGATCTGTTTCCCGAGGAATCCAATGAGCTATGTCTTTTGAAGTGCAATAAAAATAGCAAACCTCTGTTGATTTCAGATGTATTTTCCAAGGTGCTACATCCAACACAGCCCGGTTCTGAGAAAACAGAACTGTGCGGGAAAGTTGCTGTTGGTCCTTGTCTGTTCTCCATCACTCACAGCTTGTCTCCGGTGGTGGAGACGGATTCCAAACCCAGGGAAAGCTGATGGAGATTAACCAGGACTTTTACTGGTGTAGTTCTTGCCAGCAAAGGAGAAAACAGCGCTTTTAATCAGAAGTTGAATGTCCCCGGTTAAATCAGCCTGAGAAAGGCACACGGGCAGAGGCTTTCCAGCACAAAGCAGTGGGGACTCTTCAAGGCTTTCATGACAGGGAACTTTGAGATTTGAGGAGAAAAGAAGCGGCTGTTTGGGGGAGTGGGCAAGGGTTGTAGTCACAAAAGAGTTATGGATCTGTCATGAATCCATCCTGCTATGGCAGATTATCTGGGGGGTGATTTTAGGCTTGGATTTCCAGAAGTATTCACTGCCTTGCTCCTAGGCTGGGAAGAGTCAGAGAATTGCTTTGAAGATTATTACTCTGAGAGAATATTGAGAACCTCTTTCATGCTGTGCTCATGGCATTGTGAAAATTGAAATACTTTTCAGGACAACTAAGAGTATATTTATTTGACCTACCAGAGCCAGCGGGACTACTTTCTAAGCTTGACCCAATCCTCAAATGAATTTGGGAAATTCATCGTAACAAAATACCTTTGAAGAGCTCGGCTTTCTCTGTTGCTATAACCTGTAAAAGACTTTATGCCCATTCTGCATCTCTGCCACACAGTCTGAACACAAACCACCCCTGACCCATCATCTTCAAATCCATATAAGTAAAAAAAGTTTGGTGTTCTTTTTTTTTTTTATTTTGGCATTATAAAATTCACTCACACTCAAGAGCCATTTGTGAAAGTCACTGATGTCTCAGGGTAGAGAGGAACCTCAGAGCAAGAACTGAAAACAGTAGAGAGAGGTACAAAATTCTGTGTGAAGCAGAGTGGCTTTCAATTTGGAAATGGAGCAATCATCTCTGAGTGTTGCTTTTAAACTGCATCCACACATGCAATTATTCTGCATTTCAAATCAGAATTACCAGCAACATTATGGAAAAATATCAGTAGGGATGAAGTCTATTTTGGTGGGCAATGTTATCAATGCTTTGCTACCAGAAGAAACAAAAGCAACCCTCCAAAAGTGAAGTATTTGAAGGTTGGAGGGGAGTTCCCCCATTGCAAATGGAATATTATTAACAAGTAATTATTTGTTATCACAGTGTTATCAAAGACAACAGTTAGGCCCATCTCTATCAGGTCTGAGTTTGCTTCTTCAACGTGTCCTTAAAATACCTCCCAGGACAGACACTCAGCACCCTCTGGGGCCGTCTGTCCCCCAGATGAGAAAAGGCTTTCTGACTCGAAGACAGATGATGTGTAGCTGTTCATTATGTTAGCAGTCCATTAATCCTGACATTTTCCCAAAGAATATGAAAAAAAGAGTTTCCCCTTTTTCTTTACAGACACTGTTTAGGTGCAAAAGGTTTCATTAAATGAGAGCAAGAGGTACTTGGTGCCACAGGAGCATTGATCCGTGAGGTGCATTTGGCAGCCCACGGAGCCTGAAGGGTACCTGTGCTCCAGCCTCTCCTGAGCAGCTTTACCGGTCGCTGAGCAGAACAGCAAATGCAGCCACTGAAAGGCTTTGTCCCTTGACAAAATGGAAATATTCTTAGGATACACTTCACCACCACTCTGTCCCAGGCACGTCTAATTGCCTAATGTTATTTGTGGATATTGCTCAGTGATGATGCTTCACATCTAATGTGAAACATTTCTTAATAATATAAATTGTTCTGGGCCAGGATGCATTTTTCTCTTCCAGCATCTTTCGGTGTGAGCTGACCTCTGCATCTCAGCTGCCTCGCTTCACAAGCAGCTCTCTCTTGGCAGGTTGACAAACATCTCTTCCAACATGAATTCTGCTGAAGAGCTGGTATTTGTGAATGTGAATTTAGGGGGGAAAGGGCCTTTGTCGTTCTGAGGGCTGTTGACACTCACACGCAGGGCAGGGATGTGTTGCCTAGGTCTGTTTTGTGTTCATTGGGTCATTGTGACACAAAGGAGATTTTAACTTTCTTGGTGACCGTCACGGGTAGTACCCACAGTGATGTTCAGCGTTGTCTTGCTGCCCGGAAAGAGGGAGTTTCACAGCAGAAGCTGAGAACACGAACAGCAAGTGGCTGTTGGCAAAGCGTGCAGACACTACTGTATGGATTGCATGCATTGATATGCTCATCTTTTACAGATGGGCCTAACTGATGGAGAAGGGTTCAGCTCTCCGGACTACACAAGGCATCTAATAAATATGTGCATCTGGTCGCCCTGCTGCACATCAGACACTGCAAGTGTGACCTCCTGTAGTCACTTCTCAAAGCTGCGTTTGTTCGCAGTGAGAGAAAAAGAACCAGATTCTTAAAATCAGCACAGACATCAGATGCCCTTCAAAATTGACTGAAGATACTTTTCTTTTTCCTCTTCAAGACAGGCTTGTGAGATCCTGAAATTGGATTATGAAGAAAATCTCAAAAGGCATATAATGAGAGTTAAGTACCTTTCTGCCTCAGCAGAGCACTGTGCCCACCTCTGCTGCTATAAAATCATAGAAAATAAGCCTTGACAGACAGGAGTTTGACAGGTCATCCAAACGGTCCTCTGCCAAGGCAGGTGATGAGGTCTGAATCTTCCCTAACGCTGTCTGAGTCAATCTGTTCCATGAGACTCACATACAACCCCCTGGCCATCTTACCACAACGCTTCCCTTTCTGCAGCAGTGGGACACGCTCGGTAACGACAGCCTTACCACCACCTAGTTTTACCGGTGAAAGCAGCTGCCCTTTATTAGGCTGGGAGGAAGATACTGATCTGTACTTGCAATGCTGAGAAAGTCATTCTTTTGTTTTCTCAGTGATGCTCTGAGTGCTCAGTAAAAGGATGCTTAAATATAGATTTGTGACTCATCTGGAAGTACCGACAAATCCTGTGCTGCATAGAAACACCTGCAGGCTGTGAAAAGGGTACTCTGAAATTAAACCTTGCAGGTACCCTGACGCTAGGGCTGCCACAGACGGCAGGTGTCCGGGCAGCGTAACTCCGGCACCATCCCACAGCTCAGGGCTGGCCAAGGGCTGCGCTCCCACCAGATGTTTGACCAAGGAGCTGATTGTGTTCTTCCTCCCGAGATGGTGGTTCAAGCTGGAGGTCTGACTCTTCCCACCGCTGGTCGGTGACATCTGCTGTGTAGGACTCCTGTTTCTGTTTTCCTGAAGCAGCTCTTCCTGGAGAAAGTACGATGGCATGTTGCGACGACCCAGTTGTCCCAGGAACTCAAAATTCCCAGTCTGCCACTACCATTAGCTGCAAAATCTTCCCTTTCCCCCCTGTCTAGCACCGGTTCCAAACTGCACATGGTTGGGCTCAGGTCTTCTACGCTGCCAGAGGGCAGAGAGCTGCGTGCTCACACCCTGCACAGACTCTCCTTGGCTTGGGATCAACTGCTGCTGCTTCAATGTAAAGGAATTTTAGGTTACAAATGCATGTATTTTTGAGCAGTAATCAAATAACTATGCATATTTAGCTTCATGAAGACACAGCTGACTTTTAAAATTCCAAGCCCTGGAAATGCAGACACCTTCACATGGTTAGTGTACAGGATTTGCATCTTTGAAAAATAGCTCAAATTTTTGTTTATTAAAGTTGGCAAAGGATGGGGGAGGATTCGGGAAAAGAGGATAGAAATTCACCATATCTGCGTGGTTGGTTTCATCTCAAAACAAAGTTATGTTCTAAGTTATAAATGCATGAGCACTTCGTACTGGCAGACTTTAAATGAAGGTAGTGTTATTGTTAAGAATTTTAATACAGAGAGAATTGTCTCTTCTACCTTTGTTGCTATTTTATTTCAGCTAAAACATATTTAATAAGTAAATCAAATAAAATACAGGCCTTACTTTCAGCATCCCATGCCACAGCAAGTCTTTTAATTCGTGCTGTGTTTCTGTAACTCGCAACGAAAAACAACCAGCATCTTTCTGACAGAGTCGGTTGCTCAGACAAACACAACCCTTCTGCCACAGCAAATGTTCACTAACCTGGGTTTCCGTGTGAGAGGAAACAGACACTGCAGAGTGGGTTAATGTAAGCTTGGTTTCCTCTGAAAATGCACCTTGAATCCACTGATTCAAGCGTCAGCTCTTCTCCAACTCCTTGATACACTGATACATTCATTATGCATTTATTCTGCTCCTGTGAAATGTATGAGACAAAGCGCCCTACAGCCAAAACACTGCAATTATCAAGGTTGTATCAGCATTCCCAGTTTTACTGTCAGCAGCCTATGGAAATATTTATAAAGCAGAGGAGTGAAATTTACCCTAAGTGTGCAATGACAACATTTCAAACCATCTTGAGATGAAGAAAAATAGCATTTTCCATTGGAAAATAGTCTGATTAGAAAATACTCAGTAAGTATCCCTAAAACACAGCCTTTCCTGCAAATCCCAAAGGTGATGCCAACCCTAGACTCAGTATGTATCTTAGCCCAAATCTGCAGTGGCTGCAAAGCCTTATCCCTCTGCTGAAACTGAAGCTGCCCCAAAGGCTGAGGTAACCAAGGCCTTTCCACCACCTGAAGCTCAAACAGAGATCCTGAACCCCAGGTCCCCTATTTGGCTTTTCAGAGCATTCTACTGAGGGCACCAAGAAAACATCATTACTGAAAGAAAAACAACCACCACAATGGCAAAGCATTTCCATTTTGTACATACACATGAACATAACAGACTGCAAAACAACTTGTACTTACATGTTGTAAACGTACATTATTAAAACCAATGTGTTCATTATTAAACTCTCTGCATTATGCACACTTCTCTTACAATCAGCTCATTTGTGTCTTTAGAAACGAGGAATGACTTCTGGAGCTCGCTGGGGAAGCGTGTTGTGCCCCAGAGCTATTCAGAAATACAGCATTCATACAGAGCCACCTTATCGTCTTTAATGACTAAATGCTCCACTTCCCAAAGTCCACTGGTAAACGTAGAAATAGCAATACGTGATATACTGTTGTATGGAAAAATAACCACCTTTGTATTCCTCGAAGTCTGCAGAATAGGTATGTGGCTTGAATGAATGCATGGCATCTTATTTTCTTGTAAATGTTCCAGGAGATTAACCACGCGACAGACTGCAGCATCGGGGACACTCACTCCTCCTCCTCTGGATCCTCTCTCTCGTTCTGGGGCTGCAGCCCCAGCCTCGGGTACGGAGAGAGGGAGCTCCAGCCTCTCACAGAGCTGGGGTAGTCCTGTCCTCTCCAGCGCACGCCCGGAAGGGGCTTGTAGACGTGTAGAGGGGACCCCCATCTAAGATTTATGAATGAAGAGTAAAGCTGAGGGTCTCGCTGTGTCACTGAGGGAAAAACTGAGCCTGAATGAACACAAAAATGGTTTCAAATTGCTAAGGGTGAAATCGTCTCCTGTTTTTGAGGCCAAGGCCGAACTGTGTTGCATAAGTCATTCCTGAGCACTGAAGAGAGCTCTTCACAGCTCATCTATGGGATCAGTCAACAGGGATTTGTCTGCTGATTTCAACAGGATCTGACAGAGATTGTCAAGGTTTATGGCAGGACCAGTTTGTGATGTCTGTCTATGGGAATCTCTAAAGTGCACTCCAGCTTGTGGCACACAGTCCTGCGCTCCCTCCTCAGCACAGCTGCAGGGTCAGAGCCTCCGTAACCCCCAAAGTTACCTCAAAACAACTGCTATTTAGCTCAAGTGCCTTATTTTTCTCTTCTCCTTTACTATCAGACAAGGCCTGGATTTAAGACTATTCTAACCCACGATGTTTAAGTACCTGATGCAGCACTAAGGAGAAAAACCCTTATGGATGGAAGCGGCAGCAGAAATCCCATGAGAGCAGCTGCTGTGTGAAGAGTGGCACTCTGTCCCCTCCCGGTCCCCTGCCACGCAGGGCACTATTTTCACAACCCCCAGGTCAGGGCTGGAATTTAGACACTTGAGATGAGCAAGCATCACCCCCGGCACCTGCAGCTGCCCCTCCTCTGGGGTGACCCCCTCTCGGGCTGGGGTGGAGGCAGCAGATGAGCATCCGAGCAGGGAAAACAAACGGGGTTCCCTCAGAGCTAAGGACTGTGAGGAGCATCCTGAAGTGGTTCGCATTTGAAAGATCCCATGCACATCTCAGCCAAAGACAAAGGAGTGAGGAATCTGTAGGATGATTTTTCAGAGATGTGCATGAACGAGTTACATTATAGTCACTAAATATTTTGTGTATAAAACTCCATAGGAGTCATAGCCCTGCAAAGCTTCCCTGGCACTGGCCTTGCTGCTTGCAGATTCAGCACAATTAGCTTAATGTGGGAAATTCATCTGGTTTTGTTTGTTTCGTAATTTGCAGAACTTTTGCAGTGACAGTTCTGTAACTTCTAACTGCAAATCAGCTTCTCCCTGACCTGATTTCTGCCTGGGTAATCACATCAAGACTCTAACGATGCTTTGAATATGTGATAAAAGGTGCTTATTACTCACAAAACTGTACATTCATCATGTTTTCCTGATGACAGACACACGCAGGAAATAATCACCTTCAACAACCAGGGACTCAGAGCAGCAACAGACTCTAAAAATAGATGCTTCCTGTGCTAAGACACAAGTTTCTCATTTCTTACCTGGGATCCTTTACTGCCACGATCATAATTTTATTACAGAGGAAAGCATTCATCCAGCCTTCATCTCAGGATGGCTATTAAAGAAAATAATTATTTCCAAACAAATTTCACCATTTATTCATAGTGAAAGAATTGTTGCCTCATTGCCTTAATGATGAGTTTCTGGGCAGAGTAATAGGGTGACAATTTTTCCTATAAATAAATATTCTTCAACTACCAATACTGTTAAAGAAAAATTATTTTGAGATGCCTTCGGGGCTTCTGTGAGGCAGCCTACAGACCCCCTCTGTTTCTCTGAGGGTGTTGTGATCTTGGTGTGCAATAACTATTTTACCTTCATTTGTTTTATGCACTTGCTAATAGGATGATAATGTTTTGGGCTATCCTTTGGGGAAGGCAGTATTTTGGGGGACCCTTTGGAGACCATTAAGATTTGAATACTTTGGAGTGACTTTCTGTTCATCTGTTTGATTTGTCTTGCAACCTTGCAAAACCTTTAAGAAGTCATCAAGCTCATTAAAAGGGGAAAAGTAGAGGACTCCAAGCCAGTTACACCTTGTGAAAGCTGACAGTTCAAAATCTAGTGTTAAAGAAAAGTACTGAAAGCAAAAACTGATGAAAGTTTCCAGTTGCCACCTGTTGGTTCCTTCTTTCCTCTTTGTTATGGCACAGTTACAGCTGTTGGGTGGTCACCTCACATGGCTGGTACCAGGAGATGTGGAGAGGACACAGCTGTTGGGTGGTCACCTCACATGGCTGGTACCAGGAGATGTGGAGAGGACACAGCTGGGTGGACAGGTCCATGTTTGCTCCCTGCTGCAGAGCACAGGGAGAAAGGCTGTTCCCAGGGCTGTGACGCTCCCTCTGTGCCACTGCTGCCAAGGCTGGTGTAGTTTGACCATGATGTGTCCTTTACCTGGTCTTGCCCTCTCCCAAGTGTCTTGGATTTCCAACTCCCACCCTTCTCCCCGCGCTGGTCACGAGCAGCATGTGCAGCGATGTCTCTGCGATGGCTGGTGCTGAGCTAGGCAGACGTCTCTCCAGATTTTAGTGCAACGAGTTCAGAGTCCTCTGCACACCTTCCATTCAGCTGCTCGTTGTTGGAGTCGTGATGGTAGAGGTAGACGGGGACCTCCGTGATGGATGTGGCGGTGTAGGAGGTAGATCGCGTGGAGCAGTGCTCCCGGCGCCTCTGGCCCCACTGGGTTTTGTACTGCGTCCATTGCCGCTTCAGAGCTCCTTGTACCTGGGAAAGCAGCACATAGTTAGGGTGAGGCATAATCCAAACCCCTATAATTCTAGCAAATTTTTAATTTGCTCCAGGAAATTAAAAAAAAAAAAAAAAAAGAAAAATCTCCAGGCCTAATTCCATCAGGCTGAGTCTGCCTCTCTCCCAGCTCCAGAAGCAGAAGTTGTTGCTCATCTCTTGGCCTTAACTCCCTCCCTGCCTTCCCTGTGGCAGCAATTGGCTTCGGCAGTTGCTGCTGCTTACGGAGAGCGGGTTCGCGTTAGCCGTTCCCCCAAGGGGTAGGTGTGGAAGAGGTTGCTGCACAGGAACACAGCGGGATGCTGGGGTAGGAGAGGGAATGGGAAGGAGGGATGAGGATTAAAATCCATTTGATGCTGCAGCTGGATCCTTGCCCCTGGAATGGCTAATGCTTTGTGATCCCTGAAAAAACTTAACCTGGAGTAAAACTGGCCATGAACGGCAAAGTGTAAGTATATTTCAAGAGCGTGACAGGGTTAATTTTGTAGAGGGGAAGAGTCAGAGGATTAGTACAGATAAACACAGATTTTGTTCTGGTAATTTACAAACAGGCTCTGTGTTGGCAAAAAAATGGCATCAGTCATAGCCCTCTGCATAAGAGAGAATGCCAACCTTCAGACATTCATCTTCTAGGAATAAAATATTTTATTCAACATTTATATTAAGACTGATGTTGTATGTGGTGCTCAGATATGACTTCAGCTATCGAGTCCTGCCAGGGAATAAGCAGCCCTTCTCCTTCTGCAGGTGCCGGCACTTGCTAGCTCCTTCCCAAAGGATGTGTTGACACACGAGCAGGGAGTGGGCAAACTCTGGCTTTATTCATCCCGACTGGTGATCCCATCCAGCAAAATGTGAGAACGGGAGCAGTTTGCCATCATGATCTGCTGTGAATGACCACTCCTCCGGAGGAGGGCTGAGGCAGGAGAGGCTCTGTGATCGCAGGGGTGTCCCAGAGCTTCCGTGCCCCAGCTGAGCTGGATGTCGTGTGTCGGTTTTGCTCAAGGAATACTCCAAAGTCACTCTCTAGGCTCTTGAGCAGAACAATGTCTTTGATTCATGTAGATGAAGCTAAATGACTTTAATGTTTCCCAAGTCTCCACAGTTCTGATCACTCCATTAATATGTACAAAGTAAAATGTTATCTACTCACACCCACAGCTGCCGGCAGGAAAAGCTGTTCCATGTCACATAAGGACAAGGCTTCATAAGGAACTGCTGTGAATCTGAGATGCTTACGGAGTGTGCAGGACTCTGCAGCATGCCAAGAATGGATATTTCAATGGCTTTGGCTTTTTATTTTTAATCCAAGACACAAGCCAAGGTATGAGGACTGATGCTATAAATCCTTACTCATGCAAGCAGTTGCGCTGACTTTGGTATGCCTGCTTGCTTGAGTAAACAAACGTTTGCTGGATTAGTCCTTTAAAACCAACTGAAAATGATACCCATGCCCAGTTTCCAATACTAGCTCTTTTTAGCTTTTGTTTAGCTTAAGAAAAAGTAGTTAAGAGTTCTCTTCACCTAGAGAAATGTATTCCTGTTTGCCTTCTCCTAACACATAAAGAAAACAAACGGCTGAGTGTAGGTTAATTAGATATCAAACAGAAAAGGCATATGGTTGCAATGGAAGTTTAATTATTGAGGCTGTGAGCAAAGCTCATTGCCAATATTGAGATTTAAAGAGAAAAGGCTGCAAGCAGAGATGTTCTGTATCACACCACCGCCAAAGCTCATCGGTGAGAAAGAACTACTGCATGAAGGAGTAACGTGGCTGCAGCAGGTGATACAGAAATATTACACATGAAGTAAACCCTGGGAGGATTTTAGTCCCTTTAAAATTGCCTTTTGATGTTAGAGTATGAATATTGTGGCTTAGTCACCATAGAAGCTCTGGGGAGGGGCTCAGCAGGATTAAGTGGGTGGCTTTCCCCAGTATCACCCTGGGCAGCAGCTCCTCTATCCCAGGGCTGGCCACGGCGGGGATAACGCACAAGTCCTGGGTGAGCACAGCAGCTCTGTCCCCCCACAGCCATCTCCAGTGCCACCACCACCATCACTAGTACCTGCAGCCTCTGGGCACCCTTGGGCATCGCCTCTGCCCCTACGAGCTGAACGTGTTGGCATTTCACAGAGTCCACCCACTCAGATTGATCCCGGTGTCTTTAGTGAAGGTGGTAAGAACATGGTCTTACAGCCCATTTCCCTCCTGTTCCCCCTTCCCCTGCACAGACCCCAGGGCTCTGATGGCTCTTGCCTGGGGAGAAGAGCTGCTGAGAAGTGATGAGCTCCTGCTGAGCTCTCAAACTGCCCGCAGCTGAGTCTGAGGTGCCACCAGGGCAGCCGTGGGCCTGGAGGTGATCACAGGGTTAGGTGAGGAGGGAAGAAGATGTCACCCAGCTCACACAGCCTGCGGAGAGGAGCCTGCAGCTTTATTCTCAGGAGGGAGTGACACTTAAATTGTATGTCTGGTCAGGGAGAGGACAGGCCTGTCCCTTCCAGCTCAGCCCATGATTCCAAGTGCCATCAGCCAGGTTTAAAAGGCTCCAGGAGCAGCAAGAGCACGAGGTCGAAGCAGCCGGGATTTTATTCCCCGCTGAGCTGCTGGCTGGGCAGGAATCTGGCCACCAGCGTTAACGGATAGCACGAGCTGCTGTGCTTGAGTAAAACAATGTGTTAATCTAGATTTCTGCCACGATTCCAAGGATCTCAGATGATCGTAATTCAGTGCCAACTCAAACTGTTCACGCATGAATTGGGAATGTGTAAGCAGCATTACTGACAATCACATGCACAGCCACAACGTATCGATGACCGAGGGGGCTCCCGGGTTCGGGAGGGTCAGGGTGATGCCTGCCATGGTCTGCTGTCAGACCAGATGGAAGAAAGCAAAGTCTAAAGAAGCAAAGAGCCCGAGTTTATTTACTCACTCCTGCTCTTCAGGATTTGAAAGGTTTTCTGTTCTCCATTAGCCATTCATGCCTCTTTGGCACACAAGATATATGGCGGGGGTTTTTTCCAAACAGACTTTCCATTTTGCTGGCCAGCCTTGCAGTCTAGAAGCAAATCTCAAGCCTGGAAATATGGTCTGGTGAGCAGAGTATTGCAGAGACCTCGTATCATCTGTACAACACTGTTGTTGTTGGACAGATGAGCTACAGTGCTGCTGGACACCCAGATCTTATATGAAAATGCACGAGGAGATCTGCCATTTTAAAAGTCCAAAACAAACCCCTTGTTTATGTGTTCTTCCACGTGAATGCAGCATCGGTACAGCCTCTCATTACTATTGTTATATTTCTTTCTATAGCTCAGCTCACGGTCCTAAAGGGAGGTTGATGAGGTAGTAGGCAATGAATACAATATAAAGCACTGTCAGGTGCTACTGAGTTTAGCATTGTTTGTCCTGGCTAAACTTCATGTATTTCATCCTTGAAGTTAAATATTCCAGTAGGAAAAAGTAAATCCCGGAATATCCAGGCTCCTGTGGTACTAAAATTAATCACCTTGCTCACAGTGAATTTTCCCACGGGAAATAGCTGTGAGCTGTGTGGCAGCAGAGGCAGACGGCAGCGAGCGCAGGGCAGGCGGTGGCTTTGGGCTGTGTCACGCTGCTCGCAGCGACCCCGGGGAAACCCCCTCAGCTGAGCTCTCCTGGGCAGCCAGGCTCACACTGGCGCTGCCTGCGGAAGGACCTCCTGCCACCTTGGAATTAATCTGTTGCTGCTCCTCCATAGGTTTTGTGCCTTATATATCCACAACCTGTGTAACTACAGGAATATATGGGACTTGGAGGAAGGGGGTCATAATCCTTCCGTCCTCTCTTCTGGCAGGGCCCGTCACAGCTACTCCAGCACATACATGTGCTTGATGTTTACTGGTACTGTGCTGGTGCAAGGAGCACCAAACTGTCACGGGTCTATATCAGGGATGTGTCATCTTTGGCTCTCTGCCCACCGTAATGGGAAATTCTACAAAAACTTCCCTTATTTGCCCAATAAATAAAATTTCCTATAAGAAATAATGGGAGAGCATTCTCAGCATCCCTGTCACTGACCACGCTAGGCAGTCTGCAAGTCTGCAGCAGATACAACAATTTTAAAAATGAGTGTAGTGGTGAAAAGTACCCACGCACCAACAAAAATCACACTCGATATGTCTGGGAAACCCAAATCCCCACGGCTGTTTGTTCTTCCTGCCTGGCACCGATGGATGTTTCCGATTAGCGACTCCATCAAGGAGTCATTAATCCTGCATGCAGCCACAGCTACCCAGAGGCAGTTAAACCATCCACGTGATCACTTGTGGGAACAATAGAGTGCCCAACTGGAAACCACATTTCAATATCAGATTCAGTTTTATCTCATTTTGGGCACCATCCTTTCCAGATGTGTCCCCTTAGTGACCGCTCGCTGACAATCCAGGCATCAAAAGTGGGTATCCGGAAGAGAGCCTCCCACCAGGAAGCGGTCGTTTTGCTGCGGGCTGCCAGAGGTGTCAGACAGGCTGTGGGAGGTGACTGGGGGTTTGGTGACTATTTCCATCACTCAGGATTTGTACCCAGACTGTGCTTCCCCAGCCCGCGTAAGGAACGAGTGGCTGCTCTGCAGCTTCCTAACAGCACCCCGGGCACTGCAGGTCCACAGAGCACAGCGTGTCTCTGAGGTCAGACGTCTGAACATCATCTATGACTATGGTGCATTTTCTTAACCCAAATATATTTATTCTGAATTCTAAATTAATTTAATGCAACACTTAATGAACAAAAGAGAGCTGTATATTCACTTTAGACTAATTTTCATTCCTTTCAGTTTTCTGCCCAGCGCACTCTAGGTTAGTTCATCTGACAGGTAAACTCATTCACACCCTGCAATCTCATTTTGGATGAAATGATACACATGGTCTGCCACGATGCTGGCAAGCAGATGCTCCAGATCCGTTTGTCATTGGGTAACCTGAAAATTATATTCCTGGAGATGTAAAGGTGGATACACTTCTCTGACCTTGTGGTGTTGCCAAAAGTACTTTGGAATTAGAGCTATCTGATGAGATTACCTAAGGAACAAACAGCCTTTAAGAGAGTTTATATTTTCAGTGCATTTTCTTGCTGCCTTTCCTCATTTTTAGCATTGCTACAGCCTTTCTAGGCACAAGTCCATGTGTTCTCATTGGAGTTGGAGAATTGCAGAGTAAGTGACCTTTTACTCTAAAGCTATAAAACACCAAGCAAATTTTTTACAAAATCTAATCTGAAAAAAATGGAAGGGGGCACCGGAGAGGGTGAAACAGGACGAAGGCAATGTTCAAGACCAGGATTTTGGGGTAACACACTGTTCGGGGTCAGGTGAGGATGCGCTGGAGCACTGCCCGTACACAGCCCTGCAGTCATCCCTACGGGGAAAGGATGTCCCGAGTACCGCCTGGCCGGCCTCTGCTTCCTCCTCCCCTACCAGGGGGAACAAGAAGCCTTTCCGTGTTCCCAGGGCATGGAGACTGGACTGACAGTAGGGGAGAAGGAGAAAGACGGCAGTAGCCTGCAGATCCTGGGGACAGAAATGTGATAGGAAAAAATACTTGTACGTCTCTCCAACTCTTTTTTTAATTGGATCCATGAAACCACGATCTTCACAGCTCTCAGTCCGTGCTACTGCTCGCGTTTTGCCTTCTCGTTTGTTCTCCCGAGAAGCCGTGCTACACAACCGCAGTGGGAAGCTCCTCATCTTTTCTGCCCTTGCATTTCTGTATGTTCCTGCAGCAACATACAGCTCTGTCCCAAGTGGGGGCAGAATTTAATACTCCCTGCCATCCTGGGAGTCAGCGAACCAGCCAGCAGCACCTTATCAACAGATAACTTGCTTCAAGGCATGACCAAAACATTCTCACAGTCACATCCTCACCGGGAATTTGCTACTTTCTAATAATATTCAGGGATAAACAGAAGCACAAATATCTCTGACATACTGAGTGTCAGCATCACAAAGCCTTTTCTGTACTGAATTCATCTGCTTTTGATTAAAAATTAACTTTTAAAGGATTTTTTAGCTTTTCTGAGACGTGATGTTTTATTTTGCTACAGTTGAATGCTCCTGATGTATTGAAAATGAATTTTTCTGCTAACCATCTCTGGAAAATGGCTTATTGTAGCAATTTAAATGGTTCTTGACATATTCTAATCAGCTATTTTTTTGTTAAAAAAAATATAAAGTAGTGAAGTGGACTTAAAACCATCTGTAGATATCTGAAATATTGATCCAGCTGTAGGAGAATAGGAGACATTTTTGCCTTAAGTGTTTTCATTTCTCAGTTACTGGGTGAGAAACGCTGACCTTAAAATCCAGTGCTAATCCTTGAAGGAGCAAAAGGAATCACTCTTCCAGGCTCCCCTGCTCTGACAGCATGGTTGAGGTTGGAAGGGCCCTCTGGAGATCATCCAGTCCAACCCCCTGCCAGAGCAGGGTCACCCAGAGCAGGTCCCACAGGA
>JAOXNH010000012.1:25323696-25348594 GCA_028566575.1 Bartramia longicauda
CCCCCCCGAGCACTCAGCTCACCCTGGCTGATGCTGAGCTAAATGTCCCATCAGTGTCACATGAACGCAGCACGTTGGTCACAGATGAGTTACTCTGGGAGAGAGCGACTGCCCTGATTTTCAAAAGGGGTTATTGATTCTGTTTGCCTCAAAACCGGACTCTTTACTGGGAGGTCCCTTTACAGGACTTCCTTCTGAAAAGCCTTGAGAACCTGCCCCTGTAACACTGAGCAGAGAAAACTGCAAGCTACTTCTAAGTTTTGACCAAAATACTTGAAGTACAGAAACTTCTGTTCTCTGTGGGTTAGCAGCATTTCTAAAATAATCATCAAACTGCAATAGCAAATAATAGTCTTACCAATAGAGCTGCCATTACAGGTCCATGAACAATATAGAGCAAGTGTGTGTCAACACTCATCCAGCAGCTGGAGGGGAAACACACCATTAAAAGTTATTAATAAACTCAAATAAAATCTATTACACAGTTAAATAACTCTAAGTTCCTTCAAAAACAGACATACTACTCACTTGTCATTAAAGTATTTGGCTCTTGCAACAGCATGAATAGATGCTGGCACCAAAGGGAACCCTGAAAGGATTAAAGTTATAGATCAGTCTCGATAATGTTTTGGCTTGAATTTCATGTGTCACACACACTAAGTCTCTTATCCACAAAAACCAGGTCTGTGAAATGACAGCTTTCAGGAGAGAACTGCAGCCACATCACCCTCAGGGCCCCAGCACTACCTCCGTGGTGGGATGCAGAAGGGAATGATGCTCCAGGCAGGGCAACAGGAGCAGCCAAGCCCCAGGGCCACGCTCTCCCGGGGTGCGACAAAGCTGCTGCGGCGTGAGGAGCGGGTGTGAGCCGTCAGCATGGGAGGGAGGCAGGGACCAGCCTGTTCCCAGCGGAGAATTCCCTCAGGAAAGCCGGGACATTGCTTAAAACCACGCAAACCACTGTTGAGCAAGAGAGGGGCACATTAACCTGGGTGCCAGACTGTGGAGCAATGAACAGCACCCTGAGGAGCAGCTCCTTTGGAGCCCAGGGCGAGAAAAAACCTTTGGAGCCAGGAGTGTTTGGGGGACGGGGATTTGGGATTTCTTCTGCGAGTTCCCAGCCTCTGTGCAGCCAGGCCCACGCGATGCAGCGTCATCACAGCAGGGAGCGGAGCTGTGGGTACCATGAATCCACATCTCCTGCTTCATCTCTGACACCTCAGGGGAGGCCACTGCTCTGACGGGGAGCCAATGGCAGCCCATTTGCACAAGGGGGGCCAAAGGAACCTGCCAGGCTTAACATGCTGGAAGCCTCAAATTCCTATTTCCAGCCTGGCATTAGGAGTGATAACCTGGTCCGCTCCTGAGACAGCCCAGTGCCCTGCCTGTGCTGCGCAGAGAGCTCCGCAAACACCTTCGGTGTAACTGCTGCCCCTTCCCTACAAACCACACAGCTTTCTTCTGAGCTTTGCATATTCTATAATTATGAATAAAAATGTTTGAAAACATCCTGCTGACACCGTGATCAGTCACGTTGTTTCTTTGGGTGTTGGTGATCACAGGAAAGAGACAGAGAATCCTGAGCCAAACTCTGGGGAAGTCTTACCTCGGAGCACAGGCCAGACACGGCTGGAGCGAGAATAAGGTCAAACATGTATGTCAATAGGACACTGTGATGTCTCCAGGCATCTCTGTAAGCAACAGCTACTTACTCTACTGCCAAAAAAACCTTCTTCCTGCAGTTTTCCTTGGGAGGACAACGCAGGTGTGAGAGAACAAACTGGATTGCCTTCTCCTTCAGATATTGTGAGAAATGTATTACTTGGCCTCTGGCTGCAGAACGTCTATTTTTTTTTGAGTGATGATACATGGTAGAACAACAAAGAGATCAGAACAGAAACACCTCCAGCCTCAGGGTGATCTTATGATTTGACAGCTTGAGAAAGTCCTTTTGATTTGGAAATGGAGCAAGACTGGGCCAGTTTTGTTGACAGACAGATTGAAGTGCAAATTTTAAGGGGCCTTTCTGTAACAGCAAAGCGTTCATCTGAGAGCTCTGGCCTGGAATATCATAAGTAGGGAGCTCCACATGATGCCAAGGGACCTTTTTTCTTCGGCTAAATGCAGTAACCTGGAATATTTGGCCCAACAAACTCACAGACAAATTTTAAGGACACGATGGAAAGTCTTCATTAGTGGGTTACAGGGTAAGAAGTTCCCGACTGTGTGAAACTTCCAGTTGCAGGCTGGACGGGATCTTCAGGGCTGGATGTTGCTCCTCTCTTGGAACGGGCCAAAAGGCAGAGAGGCACCGAGGAGCAGAGGACTAGGGCAGCCTCTTGGACCTTGGTGCCACAACATCTGTCACTCCAGAGGTCCCACCTACACGTGGTAAGCAGGGAGCAATGCAGCACAGGTCTTACCCCAGCTGTCCCAGGAAGAGGTATGGCATACGCTTCAGGTCAGACAAGGTCCTCTGTGGCACAAACTGGCAATTACGCTTAATTTGGAAGGCAATGTGTTTCAGCACTGCCCAAACAAATAATACCCTTCTCCAATACCTTCATCCAATACTTTTCTGTGGATGGAGCTGCCTGAAGCAGTCAGACATGAGCATGGATGGACACATTTGGTACTGCTTTCTTGCCCTGCATAAGGGTGATTTCCAGTGAAACAACACCACATGAAAAAGGACATTCCCAGTAGCTCCCAGAGCAGAGGTTACCTGAATGCATCAGAGTGGAAATCATTGAATCACAGAATGGTTAAGAACAACTTTTCACTTTGCTGTTACTGCCTATACAGCACCTGATATTGGACGCCTAACGAGTGGCTGAAGTCAGAGTCTTAAAGTTCTTCAGAACATTCAAAACTGGATCATTTTCTCTGATCTAAACCATTGCTATTTTGTCTCTGGTTAAGCAGCAGGGTTATTTTTTAATTCCCGCTGTAAATGAAATAACATTGAACAAGTATAACATCCCCAGAGAGGATGGCAAATATAGAGTAAATTCTGTCTGCTTCAGAGTGGGGTTGCAAGAGACGAATGCACGTGAACACCCCTCGGTGCAGACGAGGGTCCATCCTTTGCAGCTCAGCTGCACCAGTGGTTTCAAAATACGGGGACCAGCTCCAGAAACTGGAATGGGGCCAGAGAGTCATAGTTCCCAAACGGGAAAAAGGTCTTGATAATGATTTTCTGTCAACACTGATGTGGTCTGGACTTACAACAGTAATTTAAATGGGAAAGAGACTGCATTCAGCTGTTAACACATTGCTTGCATTTACCTCAGGCCTGAGACCAGAGAAATTATCTGCTCCTGTGTAGGTAAAACAGTATCTTCTTTAAAACAACATCTGCTGAAGTATATCTGGTCCTGGGTTCAGTTCAGAGAAATTCTGGTTTCTACATGTTGTGTTTTTCCACTTTGGGAAATATAGATACTGATTTTCCTCCTTTTCATTCCAGAATAAATATACTTTTATAGGTACTGTCACAGATTAATATTTCTGCATGTAAAGTGACCAAATAGACAAGTTTTGTTCAGACGAGGGATGCGCTTGTATAGAAATCTATTTCTCTCCCAACGCTTCACTTAACAAAACCTAAGCATTTCTTTCAGCAAATCCCGAGACGCAGCAAATAACGGACACCGAGTCCTATTGATTTTTGTAGGTCTGTAGGCCCTTCAAAACAAACACACTCAAGTTTAGGACCCAAGAATTCAACCTTAAGCTATGATCTAGTGGTATAAACACAGCAATTCAGGTTAGCAACTGCTAGAAGTATTCAAACACCTGAAAGAATTGATCTGAAACAACTGACAACAGTTACAACTGAAATGCCAAGAGACATACCCCAGCCCAAGAGGTAATACCAGTGCAAACGCTGCTCCTCGGCAAACACCGCCACCACGATCAGCGTGTGCAGATAAATGCCTTCACAGAGCATCCAGAAGTAGTTGCAGCCCAGCATGTACTGATGGAAGAACTGCAGCACCTTGCAGCTGGCCTGTCGGAGAAATGAGATAACGTCACACACCTGGCCATCGTTGTGCGTTTAAGCAGGCAGAGACAAACGTGGCTGCTGGGCTCTAAGAAAGCCCAGTGGGACAAAGACCCCCAGCTCTTGCTGGGTTTGTTCAGCACCTGCCGGTCACAGGGATTGTAAACTTTTGTAAATGAGATGACTGGAACAAACAGCCTTCAGAGAACAGAAAAAATGTATGATAACAGCACTCCAAAAAGTACCACACACAAAATATCCCCTTCAAAATCTCCATGTTTTTTAGAACGGAAAGAAGCAACTTGATATGGATGTACAAAAAGGCTGTGAAGCAGACAGTAACTTAGAGCTAGCTCCAGTTTGGGTCATTTCTTTTACTTTTGATCAAACTTTTCTAAGGTTTGTTCAGCTCTCCCACCTGAGCCAAAGTCACTCACTCTGTAACTGCACCCAGCTCTGAACCCATTACTTCTGTTGGCAACAGAGACTTTTCTGGTAGGGAATCAAAGATATTGGATTTGCCTCTTGGCACGAAAACAGCTTTACTCTATTTTGTCCAAATAACAAAGCAACACATGGAGCTGAATGGAGCCAGTGAAGATGGGAAGTGGCTCCTGCCTGTGCTTCAGGTGGGGCTGCAGACAGACCCTGACAAGAGTCTGTGGCTCCTCGCTGGAAACGAGTCAGTCTTTGCTGGAGCTTTTATCTGTAGCTCAAACAGAAAGCATGCTGCTTGACAGCTACATACCTGAACTTCATTTACTCCATTTCCTCAACATTTCTTCCTTTCCTGAACTGTCACCTGTGGCTTTAAAAATGAAACCATACCCCTATCTCTTAGAGTAATGGCCATGCAGACAGCTCCTGACTCTGAGGGGGAACTGAATCCCTTCCTGTGCAGTCAAAGAAGTAAGAACACCATTGGCAAAGCACGAAGGATGGATGTGATTAGTACTTTGATCCATATCGTATTGATTTGAGAATGAACCTGGAAAAGTTAGCATAGAGATTTTAAGCACAACAATGCATTGAGATGTATTATGTTAAATTTATATTAATCAAACTATAGCAAAAATCAGTCTTTGCTTTGGATGAACCAACAAACACAGCACATTTCACCCATGGCTGAGTGATGCAGCAGGAGTATTTTCCGACAATATAAAGAGAGTGTTTTCCTTAGGGCAGAGCAGGGAGAAGAGAAGAAACTGTCACTGATGAGAACTGGACTCACGCACAGTACAAATACATGACAAACGTAACCAACATCTCGGTGTACATTAGTCTTACCCTCAGTGGGCACAACAAACCCTCTCCCTTCAAACGCTCACGATCCACTGAAATGCCCCCGACTGACATTTCAAATAAATTGTTAAGAATAGGCCAACCGCGGCTATCGATTTTAGATCAAGCCAGCTACATGGGCCATCACTACGGCTGTGCACTTCTTGGCTTAAAGGGAAATAAACATATTTGACCTTATCATTCTGGTCCCTCTTCACCCCTGTGGACCTCCCCGGTGCAGGGCAGAGAAGGACCCTCCTCGAGGAGAGTCCGTACTGCTGCCACGGAGGGCAGGCATGATTGATTCATATCCGGTTTGAAGGCAATACAATATATTCTCAGACATTCTTAACTTCGCGTTTTAAAGGAGTAGCCTGAAGTGTGATCACTGGTTTGCCTCACACGTTTGTTTGTTTGAGTCTTTTTCTGGCTATTAGAACACTATCCTATGAAAATATTCTTAAATTCCAAGTATCCATATGTTACACAAATAAGCAATAAAAGGACTTTCCAAAGCAAGACAGCGCTAAGTATTGTAGCTGTAAATCACCAGCTATCAGAATGTCACACCATTATACAATATATCCACTATGAGTCATCCATTAAACTCTGTTCCAGTCAGAAACCTGGCAGGCAGGGGGCTTGGGCGAAGATTAATGTTTTAATACACTTTTAAACCATTTACAGAACAAAATGTACACAGTTGCTCAGAGGAATCCTAGGTTTTGTGTTACAAGAAAGCAAAATATGAAATTAAACAACGGGGGATATTTTAACAGTATCTGTGTCCATGTCTACTCTACCGCGAAGCCGCCAGCCCAGAATTAGGCGTTCTGGATGGGGATTAATTTGGCCACATCCGCACATCCCTGAGTCCTGGTGGCCGCAGCGACTGCTCTTCCGGGGCTCTGCAGGGAGATCCTGTGGGACCCCGGGGAGCATCCAGCATCGCTGGCGTATGGGGGGGGACTCTGGGAAGCATCAGGCAGGGTGGGAGGCAGAGCGAACCCCAGCCTCGTCACCCCAGCAAGCGCGGTTTCCGAGCTGGGGCTGCCAATGGGGCTAAGTATGAGACTCTGATGGAGGAGGGCAGAGAGGCCACCAGAGAGGGACACTGAGGAGGAGGAAACACCGGCAGGCAGGGCAGCCTAAAAACCAGTACAGGAGCTCCTCGACCTGTGGTTCATTCGGGCTGGGAAGGGAGTCTGAGTGCTCATGAGGTCTGCTGCCCTCTTCTCCCGGTGGTGGGAGGTCATCCCCAGCAAAAAGGGGCAAGAGCTTCAGTCGTTGCAGGCACCTCTCCTCTGCCATCACACCTGAGCAGGCGTCACCAGGAGGATGGGACAGGGCAGAGGTTGCTCACCCATCTGTTCACGGGGTGCCCTGGATGATTCTGCAGCCCTACCAGGGCTCTGGACACGCTGTTGTTGCACCCCAAGCCAGGCTCGCTTAAGCCTGTGTGGAATGTATCTCAGAGCCGGCTGTACTCACACTTTGGTGACAGGGATATCTCCACTCCATGATTCAGTTAAATGCTCCAGGGATTTTCTAACGATACAACTGGGAGTTGTGAGACTAAATATAGACACCTAAGCTGCCTCTCCTGCAGTCAAAGGATAACAAGTCAATACAAGTGATGGAAATTACAGCAAAAATTATGTCGTCCTAAATGAGATACCTAAAACAGGTCAGGCGGATTGTGCCTTCAATGTGCCTTTGTCTATCTGTAGCTCTAGAAGGTGCGTGGGGTGACTAGTTCTGCTGTACGTATCTACAATACACGTGCCTGAGCGTAAGACAGACCTGACCTTCAATGCCTACGGGTGTTTTAAGTCTCCAGATGCACTCAGACTCTGGCCTTTCCTGGGGTGACCCGCTGCCAGGGGGAGCCCCCAGCCCTCTGGAGGATGCTGGGGAGAGAGGACACCAGGCAATTCAGAAAGCAGCCAGCTGGGTGTACGCAACCATGAGCTGTTCAGGGGTGAAATGGCCATCGTCACTGTTTCTCCTCCCATGCTCTTGCCCCGTGTGCTTGGCTGTCACCTGTAAAGACACTTTGATGCCCTTTGATTTATTTCTCTTCTGTTTCACGCTGCTTCTGTTTGGTCTTAAATACCTTTAGGAGGAGCAGGGTGGCTGGGTCAGGACTGAAAACAGACCTTCTGAGAGGAATTCCTTCCAGAAAGGTCCTTCTTCTGAGGGATTTTGAAAAATCTACTTTCTGCCCAATTCACACTCCAATTTCTCACATTTTAGGCAGAACCTTTTAAAGACACATGCTAAGGAAAACTTAATTTGGAGTATAAACTCTGAATTAAACTCAAGTTTAACTTGAATTATCTTGAATGAATAGTTGTGTCTACAACAGCAAAGTTTCTAAACATAATTGCTTTATATTCCCTGAGAAATATCAAAACCTAAGCTGCTTCAACGTGCTGCTCATGTGGGAGGCCCTGCGTGGAGAGCCCAGGAGCAGGAGTTCATTTGGGGATGCCATGTCCATACAGCACAGCACAGAATCCACCAAGAAGGCAAATGTTAGCATTTGCACTTGTTGATCTGACATTTAAGGAGACACTACTTGACATTTTTCCATGCCTGCCTCTTTAGGAGCTAATGAAGTATCATCTCTTCAGTGTTCACTCTCTCAGATGCACAGGGAACTGTGCAAGTGACAGAAACTTACGGTCACCCAGGTCCCATCCTACTTTTTTACGTCGTCTTCACTTTGTAATCACAACCCTCTCCCACCTGTTCAGGAAAACCAAAGGGGAAAATGACAAAAAGCCTCAGTAACTCATGGAGAACTGAACCAGTGTCAGGACTCAGCCAAGCACAGCTCCATGCTGGGAAACACCAACAGCCTTCCAGGGGTGGCTACAGCTCCGTTCTGAGGGTAAAACGGGCCCTTAGGCAGCAGTTCTGGAGCTACGTTATGAATTTCAGCAGATCTAGAGTGGACTCACTCATTTTGCACACACAGCCAGCATGGCCTTTTCTGTGACAGCCTCATATAAAACCCCGGTTGGCTGCCGATGGCCGCTGTGGCCAGGCAGGAGAACTGCTGTCAGTGGCAATCAGCTTTGGGACAACAAGGCATTTTGTGGCACAAAGTCCTTTCTGGAATCACATTTCTGGAGGCAACAGCACTCTGCCTCCTGAATAAGAAACTGTGCATAGGGATGACACTGCTGAAACACCATCCACGGGATCTGATGGAGCCTGGGGTTATTTTGACATGCAATAGCTTGGGACTGGCCCCCAGGAAAGCTATCATCCCTCCCTTGGCCAGGCTGCAGCAGTTTGGAGAACCCTAAGCCTACTAAATGGTACTGCTTTGAAAGGAGAGCAAGTAACAGAACTGTAGACAGAATAATTCCTGAGGAAAGTAAGATGAGGAAATCTGTCCCCAAAATACTTATTCTTAGACTCTTTCTTAGACCTCTTTTTTCCCCTCCTGATGGCAGATGTGCCTTCCCATTGTGACAGCAACCATAACATCATTGTTAGAAAGCTCTGATTTCTCAGAGACGGTGATGGACCGACTTCTTTGCAGCCCGGATTCAGTTGTTCTGCATAAACCACAAATACTCTTCACAGAAATGTCATTTATGAATGTTGTGAATGTCCTTTCATCATCCATACCCTGTACCCCGGGCATGGCCATGCCACATCCGACCCGTGAACCCGACACCACCGGGATTACACGCTGCTTTGTTTCCTCCATTACGCTGAGAGTTCTGAGAATATAAACAAGAATATAAAGACCTTGGGAAAAATGATGGGAATTACTGCTCCGTTTCATGCCATTTAGACCCTGACAGATCTGTCTTAAAATGAATGCAGATATTATTCCAGCCAGAAAATTTGTGAGAATTCTTTGAATATTGGCTGGTTCTGAATTCACAACACCCTTTAGTCTGCATTAATCTCATTGAACCTCGCGGGAGGGGGAAGACTTAATCTTTCCTAGGGTGGAAGAAGTGATTCTGATTTACATCTGAATTACTGCAGGATTGTGCCAGTCCAACCCAGTGATTCCAGTGTGGGTAAAACTGGTGCAGCACAGCCCGAGCACTGCCAGTGAGCTCGCTGCTGGCAGAAACCTCGTTTGCAAAGGATACGCCGGCATAAAACAAACTCATCCCCTTGACGGTGAACACGTGTTCCTGAGCCGAGGTGACAGTCACCCCCTGCCTCCAGGGAAGGTCACACGCAGGCACAGGATGCTGTGGGTGGTCTCACGTTGGCGGTGTCTCCCTGCCGGAGCTGGAGGGCAGGAGATCCTGTCCCTGGGCATCCCACACAGCACTGCTCCATCACTCAGCTTCCCGTTAGCAGAGCTACCCCTCCAGCCATCAGCTGTACCTTCCTTTACCCCCATCAGGACTGAGTGTAAAAATTACTAGTCTTGTGAAACACACAAAAATGAAAGGTACAGATCTGATGTGCAAGACTGTATTAATAGATTAGGGAGCAAGAGTTTTATTTATATTTCCAGAGGGTTTAATGGAGAACATAATGTGCTGTTCACAGATCACCCTTCTTCTGTGGGTCAGTCCATTTAAGAAGGTGATAGAAGATACCCCTTCATATAAAATCTCTTCCAGTAATAGTGTAATTAATGCAGTTGCTACTTTACATACAGCATGCAAAAAATTACCTCAGGTAACATTTTTCAGTATATGTAAGTGTTCATACATGTGTCGTGTTTATTTTTGTTCAAGTGTCCCTGAACCTTCTTCATTGCTTCTTCACTTCTTGTATGGCCACCTGGGCACACATCATTTCTCTTCCATCACTTCAGATCCAGATAAATCCGAGAGAAAAAGAGAGAGAGAGATAAAATTATATAACCAGAAAGCAGGAAAAAGTTATGTGAAACAGCAAATTAAAATATATTGAAAAAGTGGCTTCACTTACCATTTTAAATGAGCAGAATGATCATCCAAGGGTTTAACTCTGTGAGTAAGGATGCTCTATGGCCTCTCCTCGTGTGAATGATGCTTTGGATGGCCTCACATCTTTGGGGTCTGGATCACAGGGGGAATGTGGGTGTCTTGGTGTTAGGGATGAATTTTCCTCTCTTGCTCCTCCTGTCTTTTCTCTTTGTTATTTAACAGAATCTCATTTCTTCTTTCAAAACTATATGGATTTGTTGATATCCTTATAAATATGCATTCACTGTAAGAATTTTCCCATGGCATCACATATTTAAAATCTATTGTGAAACTTTAGGCAGGAGAAAAAAAGCTGAAGGTATTGGGGTGGAAACACATTTATTATTTTGCAGAATAAATACCACCAACTCCATCTCTGCACGTGGCCGTGATGTAAGGGGTCTCTCTGGCTGTTTAAAATTCCTTCTCAACACTTCAGTCCTTCGGTACCTACCAGAGGCAGGAGCCACACACACACGAGCCTGTCCAGCTCAGGAGATGCATAGGTGGAAAGTGGATAAAAGAGCAAACTGCAGGAAGTCGGCAGTCATCTTAAAATGGGCTTAACAGAGGGTGCAGTAGGGATAGAAAAAAACTAAGCTATAAAGCCTTCATTAGCTCTGTTAATTGGCATTAAAATAAAAATATTATGCAAATCTACCTGGTGGAATATGTAAATTTTTAAGACAAATCCTTTAAGTCTTCATATACTTATATGGATACTATATGTAATTTCATCACATGTTAAAAACTTGCCCTCCTAATCACGTATTTACAGGTTTATTATGTTACTAAAAAAAAAAACAAACCCACATTTTCTAGTAATGTCGGGAGACTTCAAAAATGTTAACAGGTCACCTCACCTCCTTTTTTTCTGAATTTTTTTTTAAGGAAGGGAAATTTAGAACACGAGGCAAGATCCAGCAGTGAGTGTCCCCTCGTCCCACACTCGACAGCAGAAGGAAAACAGGAGACCCTGGGTCTTCTGGCCCCAAGTTTGGTACCTCACCTCTGGGCAGCAGTCACTGCTGAGCCAAGACGTGCAAAATGGGTTTGGAAGAAGAAAGTGCAAAACAAGGGCTTTGTTCATCAAAGCATGTGCCTAGCTAATTAGCTGAGGCCAGGTTTGCTGACACACACAGAGCTGCATCAGTAACATGGGTGGAAGGATGATTTCAGTGACTGTGCTCAGCACTAAGGGTCCTCTTTGTATTTCGTCTGGGGACCCGAAAGCTGGCTGTGTACTGGAAGCCCCTCACTGCTCTGGGGCTCCGCAGCCTCCAAAGGAACCACTGATGTCATCTCTACACTGTCTGTTGCCATAGCAACAGAGGCTGGGGGTTTCATCGGGTGATGCTCAGCGTGCCGGTACCTGTCCTCCAGCTACGTGGCTCTGCCGAAGCCTCCGAGAGCTTTGTCATTGACTTCACTGGGGTCAAGATTTCACTTCAAATGAAGATCCAGCCCAAAGGCACTAGATACAGTTTTTTAATGAAATCTTAGAGCATGAGAGTCCTCTCTGCAGCCTCAACTTTTAGTTTAAAGCTCTTCACTTCAGATAATTTACTTCTGCTGTCAGAAAGTATCATTCTTAACCCTGAGGTAAAGATCTTACTTCAATTTAGGTGTCTGATATAATCTGCCAGCTTTTTATCTTCAAATATCAAGTGTACTTTCACTGCATCTCTCGCACAGGCTACGTACGTATGGTACTATGCAGTAAGAAAAACAAAATGTGTGATTTTTTAATTATTCTTCTGCTCTTCTATTTTTTAATCCCCAGATGGTCCCTGGGACTGGTGATGTTTTCTTTAGTCTCTGTATTTCCTGCTTTAATTAGCTTACTTAACCAGTAAGCTTTAATTAGCTTACTTAACCAGCACACATTTGAGAGACACACACCTGATCAGATAATATCAGGTGCTAATGTTTAATTGCTTTCACAAAATTAGAAGCAGATAAATGGTTGAACCATAAACTGAGGGATGTTATTAGAAGACAAGCTGATGAGTGTTGTGACATAACTTGAGAGATTCTCAGGCTCACATTAATTTTGCCTCAGCCAGGGCTGCTGTAACGACGGTGAGCGCAATGCGAGTGCTCTGACCGAGATCTGCCCCACACATTTACCAGATGAGGGGCTGGCAGAGTTTCTGTCACTCCCTAAGAGTGATGAAACGAGCCATTGCCTTGATTTACCACCTCCCAAGATAATAAGATACAGCAAATGGATCTTTTGGGGGCATTTTGAAAAAAGCTGTACCCCTCTCCATCCCTGCCCCTCCCCGGTGTGTGTCTGTGAGAAAGGACAGGCGGCCAC
Organism: Bartramia longicauda; assembly: GCA_028566575.1. Lineage (NCBI taxonomy): Eukaryota > Metazoa > Chordata > Aves > Charadriiformes > Scolopacidae > Bartramia > Bartramia longicauda. Next base: position 25,336,244 of record JAOXNH010000012.1, read on the forward strand.
CAAGGGCATCCGTCCCTTTGGGGGGTTTGTTGAGAAGTGTCACATCGTTCCTGCTGAGAGCGGTGGGGACACATGTTGGTATGGGTGGGCTGGCTGGAGGAAGGCTAAGGCTTCTCCCTTTTGTACAGAATTCAAAGATTTTTATTGCCCAGTGAAAGATCTGAGCTAGGCTGAGCGAAATTCTCAGAGTCTGCACCCTCCACGCGCGTCTCTCCAGCTGGGGAGTGGGGATGCCCATCGCAGCCGGGTGTTAGGCTGGGAGGAGCCGTGCGGTACTTACAGGATCCCTTTTCACAAGGCCGGGGTTAGGCACGACAGCAATGAGGTGGGCGATTGTAAACACCGAGTTCAGCACGTAAGAAAAAAACAAATTCTTATGCAGTGTTATCCTCTGACAGCTGAGGCTCCTGAAAAACATGTAGCAGAGGTCGTAAATTAGTGTTTTTCTTCTGATGTCACTTTAACGAGCTCTTTCTGGCAACGGTATCTCAAGAATGCCTTTTGGCAAGGCGCTATCGGAAAATAGATGCTTTGCATTGCAGCCATAACCTCTCACAAATTTTTGGGTTTGTTTTTACACCTGTTTATCACCACACGCTTTTTAGACCCTGTTGTAAAGAGCCATCCGGCTCCATTCTCAGTCCTTGATGCCTTCCTTCATTTCATGGTAATTGAGATATTAAGCAGTGAAACAGAACCCTGAGAATTATTAGACGTGCATGATACAAGTAATGAACATCAGGAATATTGCTTTATAAGTAACTGTTCCCTGGAGACTCAATTTCTCAAATATTGAGATGAAAATTATTTGCTACTTTAGGAATTAATGGTGAGACAGGATGGGAACTCTGGGCAGGAATCACCTTAAATTCCAGGGGGATTTGGGTTGGTATCCTGTGTGTTTCTCACTCCAGCTGAGGTCCCCAGCCAGGCGTTGTTTTCCTGCTCAGAAGGAGCAGGAGGCTTTTCTGAACGGATGACTTGGAGGAGGGTAGGATTCCTGCCGCTGTGGGTAGACAGAGTTTCACACGAGAAGTTTGCCAAATCATGACTGCGGTTTCAGACCTGAACCACCTTTCCAATTCCTGCCCAAATCCTCCTGCCACCGCCTCGGCTGCTCCTGATGCAGAGAGTGACACCCCAGCACAGCCTGGGCTGGCAGGAGGTGACTGCAGGAAGGCAATGGTGTTAGATAATGCTGTGATGTCCGTGCTCAGTGATCACTGAGAGCAAGCAGGCAAAAAAAAACAGGTTAGGAGAGCCCAGCTAACAGAAAGGATCGCTCTCATGGAGGTAAACCTCCTCCTTGGCACCAGGGGTCTTTTGCAGCCTGGAAGGGAGCACAGGCTGTGGCTTCCTCATGCTCTGCGTGTGGACGTTAATGCAGAAGGCACTTTGTTTAAACACAGAGAGTGAATCTAACCAACTCAACTCTTTTCTGCTCATTTTGCTTGTTTGTTTATTTAGTAATTTTCCTTTTTTAGGTCTTTGGCCACCTGCCACTTATTCTTAGTTCTCCTTACACCTGTTTTCTGAGTCATTGGAAGGAATTCTTCCTTTGGCCTGAGGTCATCTTTCTGGTCACGGTCATCATCATCCTGAAATCCTCGTCACCTTTATTGACATCTTTATTTACCAAGACACGTTCTTTGGTTCAGAATGCCCATGCGATGGGTGTCCTGGGGGCTAGGAATGAGAGTATCTCTTTACACTTGCCCTGATTTTATATGCTTCCTTTAGCATCAGCCATTGGCAATTGCTGAGCACCAGACACTGGGCTAGAGGCACTTTCAGTTTGATCTGCTGTAGGACAGCACAATGGGCAAACAGACCTCTCTTTGGAGCTATTTTTCCTACACTGTGTTCTTGTGCTTACTCCATCTGTGTTTGCTCCCATCACAAATCCAGAAGAAGGAAGGGGTGATGTCTGGAGTGATGGTGTCTTCCCAAGTCACTGTTATGCTGATGGAGCCCTGCTCTCCTGGGGATGGCTGAGCACTTGCCTGCCCATGGGAAGAGTGAGTTAATGCCTTGTTTTGCTTTGTTTGCATGCGTGGTGTTTGCTTTACCTGTTAAACTGTCTTTATCTCAACCCAAGAGTTTTCTCCCTTTTACCCTTCCAATTCTCTTCCCTGTTTAATTGCCGGCTGGGGTTAAACCATGACAGACAGTGTTTCATGAATGCTCTGTCTCCTGCTGTGAGCCTGTATTGCTTAGTGATGCTCACCACTACTGATCCAGGACTCCTTGCTGAAAGTACTGCAACATCTGCGATGCCAGATCATTATGAATCTCGATACCCAAAACTGAAAGAAAAATAAATCTCTGCCAGGAAAGATGTATATGTGGGAAACAGAAACCTCTGCAGTCTGTTTTTTGCTGCCTCTACAGTCAAAGGCTATGATATGGCCCTGAAACCACCTCTTGCTATCTGACTGACTGATTGACAGCTTGCCTCCCATTGAAGGTCGAATAATCTATCGCTGTCGTAGGCAGATGATAGAAAACAACCGTGAACAAGTACTGTGAACCCTGCTCCCATACAGCTTTATTCTCTCTGTCTAAAGATCATAGCTTGGCTTCCTCTCTGTCCTCACATTTTGCAGCACTTCATTTTAATTTCTTTCTCTACTTCTTCCTGTAACCTTTGTGTCTCTGATTAGTCATGGAAGAGGAAGAGCTGGTGGCGGACAGAGCGGAGGACGTGTGTTACTACCTGTAAGGCTGCCGCAAAGATGAGTCTCTCGCGTGGTCTGGGACGGGTCAGGATGGAGCGTTGCCCGTGACTCAGAGCTGAGATGAGTCAAGCAGCCAGATCCTGCCTCGCTCGCAGCAAACAATCACCTGCTCGGTCCATTTTGGGTAGTCAATTTAAGCAGATCCCGTCTTTACTGACCCAAAGAACTCTGAAGCCTCAGTATAGGATTCCAAATCAGATTAAATTGTGCTCTTCCCAGTTTCCTCAAAGCACTACTGTGGCTGTGGTTTTGTGCTCTTTATCTTTACATAGATGGGAAGGGAGTCCATCAGTCCCTTGGGCAGAGTTTCTAGCTGTCTCTGTATCTGACTACTGCACGTTATCACAGTCATCAAACTGCCTCTCTGGAAATCAGCAGAATTCACAACCTGTATTTTGGATCCTCTTATTTTGAGCTTGTACTCTTACAGGTTCCTATAGTCTACGCCAAGTCCACCCATTGCATTTTCCTGTGTTTCCTAGATTCACTCTTGGTGGTGGTGATGCTGAGGGCTTGTCCTTTTACTACCCCTCCTGTCTGGCAGCAGAGGCACAGACACCTAACTCTATAGCCCTAAGATTTATGCCACTTCTCCTGGCCTCTCAATTTACTTAGCATACCCTTTTCCAGCCTGTAGGGACACCCTCATCCATGCTGTACCTTTTCAGGGACCAGCAGCAGATGAAGGAACCAGGGAGCAGCTTTGCATAATGTTAAAAAACCCACAAACTATTAGAAGGCACACAACCTGAATGTATTCATAGATATGTAGTACATACAGGTCAACATTGGGACCAGAAATAGGCTAAGATGCCTCATGGAAGACTTAGATTAAATAACACACGGACTCTGAGGCTAGAACCGATTTAAGCACCAGCACAAGGAATCCGAGGTTTTGTGGAGCACTTTCCACTGCAGGTGTTTAGAGCAGGCAACTGTCCCTCGTGCACTAGAGGTGGGGGTTCAGCAAAAGGTTCCTTTATCCCCAAATTTATGCAATTACTATGCATGTGTAAGCTGGAGTTTTGTGTTTGCTATGTACTGATTGAGTCTACAAATCTTCATATATGTATTTGTGGCCAAAAGACCACATCTCAGAAATCCAGACAATGAAGTTATCCGGTTCAGATAATCAGCTGATAATCCAGCAGGCAGTTTGTTGCATTATATTGAAGTTTATGCTGCAAAACATTAAACCAACCCATTTAAAGACACTAACAAATGCCAGTTAGTTTAGACACATAAAAACTCTGTACTAAAAGAGTCATAGTAAATGTTTAAAACTAAATGGTCATGATGGAAAACACACTGGGTGCACTTCATTGCAATTCCCTGCCCTTAGAGGTGACAAACAGGAACAGCTGAATGTTTACAGAAATACCCTTTGTTTTAAGTTAAGGCTGCAAGATAAAGGAATAGAAAATATGAACCCTTTTTAGACTTGGAAATTTCAGTGCTAAAAAGTGATTTGGGAAATAAAGGTTCTACGGAGAATGAATCCTGGTCATTTTGAAAATAAGGGACTCATGGCTTGGCATGGCTGGGAAGGTACTAATTTAAAAGCCGCTCATAATTCACAGTTACTATTTTGGTCACTAAGATCTGAAAAAAAACAGCATTTAATCTATTTGTAAAATTTGAATTGGGCTTATTTTTGGCTTTCATTTTTCTAGAAACATCAACTAAATAAAAACAAATGATAAATTCTGACCTGTATATAAAAGTCATGCTCTTTATCTGCCTATGGGAAACATAATTAATCCCTAAAGGTATTCTACACTTCTGGAGTGAAAGTATGTCTTTGAGCTGCTGAAACAGACTGATGAATAAACAAAAGAATATAATGTATCTTTCTACAAGGATGATGATAAAGCAGCAAAGAATTGTGGTTTGGATGCTTGTCAAGGGTTCGAATCTGTCGACATTCACAGAGAAAGCAGCTTACAAATACTCTCACACGGGGCTATTTGTGTTCTAGCATAATTTTAGCTTTAAATAATTTCCTGCAGGCTAAATTACAATCTTGAAAAAGTTTAATCTTACAATGACAACAGTGATGGACTTTTAATTACCACAGGTTGCCATTATCGTGCAACTATTCTTTCTTAAACTCTAAAGAGGCTCCTGAAGAGAAAAAGATTTTTCTGTGTTCCATTTTCTTTGTATTCTTGGTTGCTCAAAGGATTATACATTCTTTGGAGAGTTTGGGGGGTTTCTGTATTCTTGAATGAGGTAATTTTTTTGGCAATTAAAGTCAATTGTGTGTGTGTTACCTGTTCAGAAGCATTTGTAATTGTTTCTCATACTGCTCTCACTTTGTTCCCCAGCCTGCAGTGTGGGGATCGCGCATTTGTATCCTTGGAAACCTTTCTGCAGGTAAAGTCGGAAAACTTTGCCTGTCCTTTTAGATCACTTTGCACTTATCTCCAGATACACTTTGCTGATGGTGAGCATTTCCCTCTCTGGTCATAAACTGATGCCCTGGATACCTGTCTAGGAGTAACTGATGCCCACTTGTTGAAAACAAAAAGGTGCTCAGAAGAGCTGTTTCTCACTGCCATGTCCCCTTCCAAGCTTTTCATTGGCAACCACTTGAGATCCCTCAGGGAAAGAAGAGAGAATGTCTGTAAGAAACACTTACTTGAAATAGAAGAAAATTGCCAGGGAAATCAACAGGGATGTTATAGACAAAGCATGGCCAACGATCGCCATATAATAAAGTATGAACGCCATCTGCAATTTAACAAAAAGAAAAGGCAAACGTGAACAATTTGCATTTTTCTCATTGAGGAAGAATCCACAAAATAAACCTCCCACTTTCTATTTCTTTTCTTTCAAAGGTTCCTTTTCATTACACTTTAAATATTGGCAATCTATTAAATAGCATGACTCATGGTCCAAAGATGAGATAAGTGTTTCTTACATGAGCTGAGCTGTTTCTGCTGCACGGAAGGAACTGGCAAGATCCCTGCTCACACTGTGCATCACTAACTGTCCCTAGCCCTAGGAGAGCACAGCAGACATAATACATTTGGATTCTCAAAAAGCCTATGACAAATTTCCACATAAAAAAACCCCAAACTTAAAGAAACTAGGTTGCTGTAGGATTAGTAGAAAGCTTTTATGGTTTGAAAGCAGCTTAAACAACAGGGAGCAAAAGCTTATGGTCACTTGTGGGGATGAGTCAGTGGTTAGGTGCCCTCGGGACTGGGATTGGGGCTTGCTTTTGTTCAACATATTCATCAGCGACCTGATGCAGAGAAATCTCTAAGTTTCCAGGTGATACTTAGGTCTTTCAGATAATAGTGAGGGATTCCAGATGGACCTCCCATAACTGAGGGGACAAGAAGACGCCATATGAGCTTTAAAAGAGAAGAAAGTGGGGTGCCACACTGAGGGACAAAGGATGTAAACCCTGCCTACACCATGCTGAGCTCAGAACTGGAAATGGAACTGGAGACCTCCTGGTCAGTTCTCTGAATCGTTGGCTTACTGTGGAACGACAGCCAAAAAGCCAACACAACACTGGGTATCATCAGGAAAGGCACTGAGGGAAAGGCATTAAGCTCTTGGCCTGTAGAAGGCTGCAGTATTTAAATGCCATCCTTTGGTCTCAGCCAAGCTTTAAAGCATCCCCCAGCTGCCAGCAGAGAGCAGGGGGCTAAACGGTGTGCCAGGCTCCACCACTGCCTTCTGTCCCAAAAGCCCTAATGTAGTACCAGCCTCTCCTGAAAAACCAGACTAGACAGGAGGTCTTAGTTCCGCTGCTGGGTTTATTTTCTTTTCAGCTCTACTTCATTCATTTCTCTTTTGGTCCATGAGCAGTTTTCCTTTTTTTCAACAATTAGATGAATTGCTTTCTGTAGCCCTGTTTTGCCACTCGCATTTTTGTGGTGTTTCTGAGTAATTTTAGACTTTCATTTGAAAACAAATATGAATACAATTCAGAAAACAAAGCCATTCCTGTAGGGATAGGTCCACATCTTATTTAGTTTGTTCTTCAGTCATTTGACAACTTTGGAATCAGGTCCTGCTTTCATTAACCTAAGTGGTGGTGGCCTGATTCAGATATAAACCAAAGCCACACTGACATCATCCTGAACATGCAGAACAGTCATGACCTGATTGTAAATATCATTCCCCAAGTTATGGAAGTTTATGCATATTAACTGCAGATACCCTAGGTTCCCTACTTTTCCTTCACAAAGTGTGACCACTTCATTGCCAGCGAGGACAAACACCTGACAACTTTTTCTGAGGGCACCAGCAGCCCCGGAGAGGGAAGCCCAGAGTGCAGAGAAGATCATTGAATCCTAGACCTGTCTAGGATGAGGCACTTTCTGAACACAGAGCAGTGGGAGAGGTTTTAACCTGTGTGCCCCTGACACTTCTTCTGCTTCATCAGTCATTGCTATGGTTTTTCGTTATATTAGATTGATAAAATTTTTAAGCCTGAATACAGATGAACTGTTCAAAAATATGTTGTTTTGCTGCCTGTCCTGTACACAACCCTCACCTGAACCAGCAAGGTGTAGGACGGGCTTCCAGAGAGCTACACACACGTCTGTCCTCCCCAGAGGACTTGTGGTTATTCACACCCTCTGCCTTTCAGGGTACAACTGCTAAATTGGTTCAACTGTGTGTCTGAGACTCAGCAGCAGCATTTTTGATTACTTCATGTAAAATTACTATGGTAACTGCTCGAAATACGCTTTCCAAATGTAACAGTGGAGACAGATGAGGATGGACTGAACCGTCAGCTAAAGAAGCGTAGAGTCTGTCACTGCATTTGTAAGAACTGGCTGCAATATGGGTTTTTTTTAAGTGATCTGTCTCAGAAGTGCAGCACGTTGGTGCTTCCATTTGCCTTCAAACAAATAACGCATTTCTTATTAATTTCTGCACTCTTTGAAATGGCAATCTGTCATGTCCCTTCTGACATACAGGACTTGCAACATGCTGACTCATCACTTTCTTAGCTTATGCAGATTTTTTTCACCCTGGGCTTACAAAATTTCTAACTTCTAAAACACTTAAATGTTTTGGTTTGGTTTTTTTTTTTGTTTTTTCTTTTGTGTGTGTCCCCTAGAATTCTTCAATTGAGGAACAACAATTCTCTACTAGGAACACCTCCTACTCAGTTAATTATATTACCCATAGGTACATGGAGACAGTCTACAAATGAAGCATACTCCTAGTTTTGAGGACTTGGATTAAAGGTCATGATCTAACTTGGCATTTCTGTAAAGACAGATTGTTCTTGCATTTTCGAGTATTTTTGGTTTCAGAAGAATCTCGATGTACGTATAATTTTCCTTTGTGTTCTATCTGCACTTTGCTTGAATGATGTTCAAAACTCTTCTTCTGGAAGGCATGGGTAATAGGTAACAGAACTACATTTTTTGCCTCCCTACATGGGCCAACATCTGGAAAAATTATATTTTTATGGTGCTTCCATTTAATGCCTCTGTGAGCTCAGACTGCTACTATTATTCTCTTTGTCACATAGGTGAACCCTATTTTATCATGACGGTTCCTCATACTGCAAAAACTTTTAGCATTCACCTCCTGCCTAGTCCTGCAGACTTTTCCAAGGCCCTTTGGGCTGGATCATTACTAAATATAGCCACATACTGGTTTTTGGCTGCATAAAAAGAGATCCTGCAACACAAACCCCAAATCAAATCACTTTTTGACTCTTTTCCTTCCACAATTCCAAACAGTCACAAATTATTCTGTCACAAATCTGTAATCAGATTTTCCTGGAGCTCCACTCACATTGGAGAAATATTTATTTTCATGAGCTTCCCTAACTTAATTTTTTTAAGCTTCTCTCAGATTTCCCTCTCCTTGTTTCTTTTGGTGCTTTTTTATTTACCTCTCCTCTTTCAGCTTAGCAACTTGATGTTGGAAATATTGATGCAAGTTCATTATTTTAAATAGTCTCAATGACTTCAGTCAAACTGCTAAAGTTAAATGTGTTCAGGCTCATAGGATTTTCTTGATTAATGGTCCCTTCTCAAATACTTCTTTTCAAAGCTAGTAAGTACAGGGTGGTATTGTTTGCTTATGAAAAATAATATTAACTTAATATTTCTAGCCCTACAGAGAAGACATCGACAGCTTGGAAGATACTTGTTACAGAACACAAAATTGAAATTCTAAAGGATCATTTAGTAACTGTTGGACAATCAGGGAAAATAATAGGAATTAAAAAATGCATTTGTAAAATAGTGCAAAACTTGTTGCATGAATTGCTGCTAAATCATCCACCCCGTAGCAAACCTGTAGTTAGATTGCATCACTCATCATGTAATTTTCATCAGCTAAAATCATGAGTACAACGCACTTAAATTCTTGTGAAATAAATAAAGCTACAAGATGAGGACTATTCTGACCTCTCTCATATGTGTCTTACTGCTAGCCCAGCCCAAAGCCATTCCCAAACAATCCCTGCCTTTTCACCCATAGCGTACCTTCAACTTCTCCGAGGTGAAAGAGTTGCACAGGGTGTAGTTGGACCACGTTCGGTTGCTCTCAGGATGCCGGAACCAGTTTCCAGTTTCATCACAGTATTTTGAAGCCCGCTCTGGTGATAAATTGCAATAATAGTTATTTTAGCATATGCATATTACACATTATAAAATCCATAAGAAAGAATGTTTATGTTTGGAAATAGAATGCCTGTGTAAAGGATTTTCAACTTGTGCAATTAATATACATTTGTCTAGTTTGAGATAGTTTCTCAGAGATTTATCTGGTGGTGTACGTGTTGTTCACCTGTCTCCTCTTGTCTTGGATCAATGCAGTAAAGTACATACACACAGTGAAGTACATATACACAGTGAAGTATATATACACAGCCTTCATTCAGATGCAAGCAGTAATGTGATAATAATTCATTTACAGAGGCTTTTGGAAGATGATCGTGGAAGAGAAAGCAACGTCAGAACCTGAAGGCAATGAGCAGGGTTTCAGACCAGTGCTTTTGGCCTCTCCTTAAGCATTAGCCACGTGGGAGCCACTGGAAAGTGTGCCTCAGTCACAAGGGATGGGTAAGAGCAGAAACTTAATTTATTTGATGTTTTCCTAGATAGTGACACAGCTGTTTATTTATGAGAACCACAGTTTTTCGAGTCTGACTTAAAATAGTCTAAAAAGCCTACCTTGACTTCCCTTTGCCTATTCTAGCTTTACAATTTTATTGGCTTTATACGTAGATTATCAGCACTTCCAGTCGATACACTTTTACAGAGCCAATTACTATCTGAACATACACATTTTTCATTTTTTGTGGTCAATGTCTGCATTTGTTTTTATTAATCAGCTCTGATGATTACTGATTCTATTAATTTGGAAGACTTGTATGCCCTCTATACACCCTAAAAAAAGCAGTTGATCATATTGACCAGGTAAGGACTGTATGGGCTGGGCTGCCTTCCTCTTGATGAGAAATACACTTCATATAGTGCCGCTGCAAAAAAAGACAATCCTCCAGAACACAGCATATTTTCAAAATTACAGTGAGTCTCAAATCACTGTTTTGGGGGACTTGTTGAAAATCAATACGTGCATCACCAGCAGCAAAAGGAACAGTACGTGTTATCTGCGCCTTCCATCGCTGCAGTCGGGGATAATCTCGGGCTGCCTGTGGAGCAATGTTCCCCAGGAACTTGCTGCCAGATGTTATCTAAAGCTGGAAAAAGTTTTCAGTCGTAGATAAAAGATTAATGGTTGCGCTACCAGGGAACACAGTGTACAAACACCGTACCTGCTATCCCGCGCACTCGGCAAAGCACACGCATTCTGTTAATGTGCTGTAGAGCATAATGCCATAATGCTAACCCCATCTATCATCTCTGTCCCGCAGCGCCGAGGAGGGCACTCTGCCCAAGCTCAGTGTGGCCTCTCCACGTTAGAGACAAACCTGTTGCCTCATAGTTGTCCTTGAAGCCAGACAGACACAACTGATCCTGGTCTGGAAGCAGCCAGGGCCCACGGATTTCTCGCTGTCGTGTGGTCAGAATGTGGGGCTGGGGGAAGAGCCCCCCTTCTGCCCATCCCAGTGACCCAAACAGGTCAAACACTGCTACTAGTTCTGTGCTTTTACATGGAAATAAAGCTGTGAGTCTGTAACCCAACCACAGCTCTACTGCAAGTCACTCTACAGCTGCCCAGTGGGAGGTGTGGGATGAACCTGGGAACCTTCTCCCTAGAAGAACCTAGCATACTCTGAACACATGGACACTGCGTAAGGAGGGGGGGCAAGGCAGCACCAGCACGGCAAAATGGAAGCTTAGGCTTTAACGTTATTCAAAAACCACATAAACTCTAATTTTTCAGGCTCTGTCTGCACCCTGTCACTTGGGTAGGGAACCACTTGGGCATCACGTTATTCAAAGTGGAGGAACTTTGGGTGGGATTTGTCTCATGCGACGTGAGCGACCTCAGCGTCACGCATTTCACAGGCAGCTGTGCCTTCAGGGTCTCTGAATTCCCTGTCTGAGCAAAATGGACGAGAGAAATCTCATCCAAACCAGCAGCTTCAGGGGAGCAGCGAAGCGTCTAAAAAGCTTGACCAGTAGTTTTGCATGTGGTATTGTTTGTGCTACCAACAGCACTTTTATGAATCATATTTTCATAAAAAAACCCAGTCATTTATATATAATAAGACTCTTAACCCACTAACTCTGGAGAAACACGATAGCTCTATCAATCAGGTTTTTTACAATTAGACCAACTCTCGAGCTAGCAGATGTTAAAAGAGTCAACACTATTTTCTTATTTATTGTTGAGTTATAAGCTGGAAGTAGAGAGAAGTTTTCCTCTGTCGCAGTGCACGCTCAGCACATACCAGACGTTGATTCTTTGCCATAGTTTGGACAGACCTGTGTAGTGCTTAGTCTTGCAGATGAGGGAAAAGCTGATGCAGCACATCTGATTTACTTACATCTGCAGTAAAATACTCTAGATTTTTTTTTTCAAAACTGAAAGAATAATCTGACATAGCACAATGGAGATCCTAGAAAACTTCAATTCTAGTGTCCTAACAGGTGAAGAATTATCACTATCATCATAATGCCTCAGTCAGCAGAACTGGAACCTGTATAACAGAGTCATAGCATGCGCTGTGGGGATAAGAATTCCTTCTTAAATACAGCTGTGATGCTTGCTGAGCAGCAGGACAGGAATACACAGACAGGCAGGGGGAAAAGAAGCAGCTGGACGAAGAGTTCAGGTTTGGGTTATTTATCACTCTTTAAATGATATCACTTAAAGGCAGGAAAACAGGGCCAGCAGAAATCCAGAGCTGGCTTTTTAGGCAGAGCCAGGAAATCTGCCAGGGCTCTGGGACAAGAGGAAATGACCTCAAGTTGCTCCAGGGGAGGTTCAGATTGAAGATTAGGAAAAATTTTTACCCTGAAAGGGTTATGAAGCCTTGGAATGGGCTGCCCAGGGCAGTGGTGGAGTCACCATCCCTGGAGGGATTTAAAAGCCGGGTTGACCTAGTGCTTAGAGACATGGGTTAGTGATGGTTTTTGTCAGAGTTGGGTTGATGGTTGGACCAGATGATCTGAAAGGTCCCTTCCAACCTGGGCAATTCTATGATTCT
>JAOXNH010000012.1:25386081-25419186 GCA_028566575.1 Bartramia longicauda
GTCCTGGAGATTGCAAAAGTTAGTTGGAGTGGGTTTTTTGGCTGTGGGGTTTTTTTTTTTACTTTTCTCCATTGCTTATGAATTTAACCTGCCTATTTTGACTGAAAAATCCTTGAGCTGCTAAGAGGAAAGAAAAATTGAAAGCTGCCAAGTATGATTATGAGAATTCAGAAGGAGCCAGAAGCAGCACATAGACTTTCTTTGATGATTTTTCTAACACAATACATGGACTGGGTTCCCTTCTCACAGAAATTATTCAGGAAGGTGATTTTTTTCTTGGTTACAGAAGAATGGAAATACTTTCAGATGTCTAACGCTTTGCACAGTAGAAAAAAATATTCTGCATATTATTCCTAAAGCACAGCTCAGATTCTACACATATTATTAAAAGTTCATCTGAGTGGTTAAATACAGCCTAAATTCAGAAATTAATTTTATTCTTATTAATGCTATAGTATTTGAACTGTTTTCTGACTCATCTCAATGATTCCTCATGTAGTTCCCAGACAAAAAATCAATTTAGCAAAATGAATTTATATTTCTCTGAAAGAGACAATCCTAGTGATTGGCAGTGGAGTGGAACAGTCCTGCAGTAGGGCTTTATCACAACTCTCTGTGAAAAAACTAGTTGGCTTTAATTTGGCCAAAAGACATGGCAAGTAGTCTTTGTTTTTCACTTTACTACATTTAATGTATTTTGTAATACAAGTATCAACTATTTCTGAACTATGGTTAATAATATGGTTTAGTTTAAATCTTTGACAGGGTCATTTTTAACTACTATTGATCAACTTAATTTCAAAGAAGCAGGGTTTTGTTTCTCTTCTCACAGTATGTTCAATACAGAATTATTTTCATTCTCAAAATATCATCAGCAAATCTTCTGTTGGTGCAAACTCCTTCAGTTTCTCACTAATCTATGCCATCTGAGAACTCGAAACCATAAATTAATTCAAATTATCATTTAACCAAATTACATCTTTTATAAGAACAGATGCACAACACAGATTGCTGCACCACTGTATGGATTACTGACCTCCTAGTTTTTTATAACTGTATGTAGACTTATAACTATAATAAAATATTGTAACAGTTTACCAGATATGAGTACTGATGCTACTTTGCTAATTAAATATGGCATTTGTAATAGAGTACGCTGATGAAGTCATTGGTAACAAGGGACCCTCTCCAATTGGCTGGAAGCACTAAAGAAAATTAACTAAAAAATTAGTGAATTAATCTTCATTGAACAGAGCCATTCAAACAGGCAGCTGATCTCCCGCTAGCTTTATTGAGCCAGTTTCAATAATCAAATCCATAAGCAAAATCTAAAAATGGAAAACATGGGAAATAAGGGGTCCCAAAGAAGTACAAGCTTTCGCAGGCTGATAAATACTAGCACGAAATGGGAAAAACGAAAGAAAAAGCCTAAGCATTTTCAGAAAAACTGATGCTGTATTTTTGTGCATAAACTGCATGATCACACACACATCAACCACATGGTGCAGGCACCCTTGGCTACTAGTCACCTAATTAGGCAAACTGACATGCCCATGTGCGTACCCAGCTTTGAAAAAGGGAGGTGTTGTTTAATTCCTAGAGGCACAGCCCAGGGGGATGCAACCAGACGGTGAAATATTGGTACCCCATTATGTGGGAAGGTCATTTTGTATGGACTCTTCTCCAGTCAAACAGCTCCTTCCCTGTGAGCCTGTGGCCAGCGGGGCTGCCTGCTCCCCTCGTCCTTGCCCCCAGGCTTTCCCAGGGCTGGTGTTCCCTCCACGGGGAAGAGCAGGACTTGCCCATCAGGAGAGGGTAGGTAGCCAAGGGTAGGAGGCATTCAGATACTCAGCTGCCTCTAAGGCTCACTTTGCTCCCCCAATGCTCTTATTTTACACTGAGGGATGCACAGTAAGAATACGAACTAGTAATCCCTGGAGAACCTCTGAATATTTGAAAATAAAGCAAAATGAAAGAGTCTGCCTTATCCCCAAAGACAAAAAATGTAGTCACGGACCTGAAAGATAATCAAAAAGCATAAATTAAATTAATTGCTTTACTTCTGGAAACAGCTTGTCATTCTATTAAATTGCCAATTTGTTATCTGTCCAAATGATAAAGACGTTTGGCTCGTGCTTGCTTCTGCTTCAGGGAGGAAGGCAGCGGGAGCAGGAGCAGGACACAAGTATTATTGGGCTATTAATTTTCACTACCCTAATGACATAGGGTCTCAAACTAAGGACCCCCAGACCACGGTCACTGTGACACAAACGGGTGCAGCAACTGCTCCAGAGAGCGCCAGGTCCCACGCGGGACCCAGGTGGCACAGGAAGACTCAAGCCCAAAAAACAAAGGAAGAAAAGCGCGTGGTAAAACCCTTACAGCTCACGGCACACCCGATGCCCACAGCCTCACCACTTACCAGTAATGCCCAGTTCTGTCTGTTGGCACTGATCAGTACTATGCTCAGAGGACCTGTTTCACATCTGCTTGAAACAGAGCGTTACCCACAGCACCTTCTGCTTACTGGGCTGTCCCGGTGGGGCTGAGGCTTCATGGAATTAAATTAAATGTTTAGTTAAAACGTTTAGCTGTCTGGATGTGTATCGAGGTTCTTCAGTCTACAGAGCTGCCAAAGGGGCTTAGAGTATTTTGGTGAACTTCCTCTAATTTCTAACCAAAAGGCAGCCAGAAAAGGGAAGTGTGGCAGATCTCACTTTGAGGCAGAAAGCACAGCCTGCACGCAGGGTTTCCCACTGATGCACACTACCAACACCGTTGGTTGATGTCCCTCCATTGGCTCTGACACAGAAAGAGGACCTCTCTCCAGAACCTCAGGGAAAGGCAGAATGGTTTATGGACAGAAAAAGCCCTCCCTGATGGGCTCCATGGGGCACAAAGCCCGTGTGAAGGCATTCACAGAGACTTGCTGGACTCTGCAAGACCAGCACCCGAGAGTGAGCGTGTGTCTGGGTGTCTGTGTGTGTGCTGCCTTCTCACACCGGTGAATCCAGGTTACCTCATACCTGGTATGAGGAATACCAGGTTACCTCATAGGAACTTGGAACTCCTGCCTCGTCCCAAACCTACAGCCAGCGCAAGCTGTGAGTCACCCATTCCAGGGAGCAATCTCACCTCCCACGGCACCACGAACGTCACCTCATGCCAGACCTGCCTCTTCTCTGAGGCTGCTTTCCAAAACAGCCCAGGATAGCATCACTTAGCCCACTCTCTAGAAAAGCACTGGAGCAGACAGGGGAATGAGGCAAAAGAGCTAAAATGAGATTTGCTTAGCACATTATCCTCCTTTTGACACTTTTGGGAGCTTTGTGAGAACCTGTGGAGAGGAATAATATTAGCAAAATACGGCAGTAAGCTGAGCTCTCGACAGCTATTGATCCGTGCCTGCGGGCTCGGCACTAAGGCTTCTATTTGGAAAACATCCCGCTTCTTAAGGCCTTTCCCAGCATCTCAACAGCCCTGCCAAAGGGACGAGGAAGTGTCTCCGCAGCAGGTTAAGGTGAGGTTTCAAGGGAAAAGGCATGGATGAGAGCCCTTCAAATAGGTACAAATAGGTGAAATAGGAGCAATGTGTCTGGCTGCTCATCCTTAAAATGCTTAAATCCTTTTCCCAGAACTAGCCCTGCTAACTGTGCCCACTGGAGCCGATGGTGTTTTACATTGATTTGTCTCGGTTTGCACTCGTAATCTCCAGCACAGCAGGAAAATACATCTTCATCTCCACAGGCCAAATCTACCCCTCAGCTACAAGACCGTCTTTCACTACGCACTGACACAACCTCCGTCCTCTCCTAAGCCCATCCCAGGGGGAATCCAGTCCTGTTGCAACAGGCACGTTCAAAGAACTGAATCCCTGGAATATATTGCAGCTCAGCATATTTAGGCTGATATCTTGTAAGTCTGGTAACCTGTTATTTTTGAATGTTGTAAAAATACATCGCTCTGCCACTTCGTATGTAATTATAATACTAAATATGACAGCAGTAATTCTAGGAATGAGAGGTATTTACTATAAACAAATCCAAAGAATAACAAGACAAAGCATCCTCTGGAATCTCTTTTTCCACCAGTTACACACTCATTACTCCACACTGTAACCAGAAGCTATACACTGTGTACCATTTACAGAGCTGGAAGCAGCACAAGTGGCACCTCTGGCAAGTCAGAGCCCCAGAGCAGGACACGGTTACGCAAAGCAGATGTCCCCATCCACACCTTCCATATGCTAAGTCTCAAAACAAATATTTGCATTTTTAAATTGTGATAAAATAATAATAATAAAAAAGCTCTAGATACAGGATTCAAGTATAGATCTTGCTCTGGGTTTTTCATATCCCCACATCGTGGAGAGGTAAGACGTGGGTTTCAGTTTGCAGAGCAGTTCATTTATACAGTATTATCCAGTCCTCCTCCTTCCAAGAAAATAACCCACCCATTTTCAGATTTATTCCGTTTACCAGCCTACTAGAGGCAATATTCTCTACACCACTTCCCTGCAGCCGGTTCCTCGGGAGTTGATGGAGAGGGGGTGGCTGAGGCGGAAGGTGAGCTGGAGCACTGCTCTGTGAATGGATACCTTTTTGTTTCTGTTTTCATATTAATTTCTTTCTATTTCTATTACCAAACGGCAAGATCGTGCAGAGAGGCCTGACTAAAGGACTTATATTTGCAAATATGAATTTCTATGCAAAGGAATATATATCAGAAAGGCAACAGACAGATTTCAGGTCATTTTGGCTTAGACATGCCTAGAAGCAAATATTTCCTTTTTTTAGTGCAAAAGCTAACAGATGAAGAAAACCTCCCTTTAACTAGATACCTAATATCAGTTTTCTTAAAAGCTTGATACGCTCAGTGCCCACAGGGCTGTAAGAAGTGATAAATTTAGAAATGGCTAAAACATTTCGGGAAGCGGAATGAGCGGTTGTTGACAAAGCCCTTGCACAGATTTGAGTGATTCTGCTGTTGCTGAGAGCACTCCAGCCACAAGGAGAGCAACCAAGTCCATTTAAAACTTCAGACTGACTTAATCTGAAGCAAATCCCTTCCAACTCTGACAATTCTGTGATTCCGTGAAATATTGACACTAAATGACGTTAGCGAGAGTCCATGCGGAAGAAGGGACAAAGGCAAAGGAAAGGGATTTTATATCCTCTCCTTGCTGTCATACGTGCTCATACGCTCAGAGAGTATCTGCAAATAAGTTTACTAAAGTTGAAAAAAATTCATCACAAATTCACCAGAAATATGATTTTTGGTTCACTGAAGCTACATGCAAAACTAAATAAATAATATAACATTATATATATATAAATAAATAGTAACTAATGTTTAGTTTGGGCTGAAAAAATGAGTAACTGCAAGATTTTGACCTTTTGTTTTAAAATGGCATTTTTTCTTCACCATTTACTTAAAGATAATGATAATAAGCCACACTTTCCCTGCCACACAAAAAGAAAAACCAGGGAAAAAAGCTTTCCTCATTCTGCAGCAACGGGTCAATGCTGTTGGGATGGTTTCTTGGTTTCTTCTTTGTACGCAGGTCAACAGCAAATACTTTTAAGCCTTATTTCCTAAGGAGTGTGAATTATACAATCTGCGTTTATGTGTGCCAGCATTCAGGATAAAACACATATGGCTGAATGTAACACAAGTTTTAGTATGCTGAAAAAAGGAAAGAACTTGCAAATGTCTGGTCTGTACTTGAGGGCATGGGGGAAGGACAGCAGACACCACTGTCTGCTCGAAATGTTCTGCAAACCAGACCTCAGACCTCACCCCCCTGTAACGGGGAACACCAAGAGGCAGGATGAAGACTGAGTCCTGGTGCCCTTCCCAGCTGCCTGGGGCTGTCGCTCTCATTTCCTCACAGCTGCTCATTTTCCCTCCTGTGGCTGGTGGTCACGCTGGACAACGGCTCATTTCAGCCACCCTTGATGCCTTCCCTGGAGCACTGACCAGGAGAAGAGCCATCTTCTGGCAGGCATCCTTGGGGATGCAGAAGTGAAAACCCCAAAGTCCTTCCATGCAAAGAATTAAAACTTAGATGAAGGGTTTTTAAAAAGTTACTTCTGATTCGGAATGACTCAGTCTTTGGACAGCAAGTGTGGGCAGCTGGCTAATACTGGCCATGGACACGGGACTCGGAAACACGCATTTCATTGGAAAGGGAAGTCCTGACTAAAGCCCTGTCCTGAAACCAGCAAGGAACTGCCTCAAGTAGTTTTGAAAAATCCCCCCCCCCACTACTGAGTCACAGGCACTCTATTTTTTTCCTCTTTAATTTGTTGTGGAGACTGAAAGAAGGCTTCGTAGCCCTGCCGTGAGGGTGCATTCCCATCGGCTCTCAGCGGTGCCCCTTCTTTCCCAAGCAAATCCGCGTGCTATTTGTAGTGGCTCCACACACAGCAGTTTTAAAGCTCTAATCCACGTTCTTCTATTCCCAGGAAAAAAGAACACATTTCTCAGACAAAAACAAAACAAGCAAAGCAAAACCTTGTGGCATATATTTGCTTTTGAAATGTAAATCTCTGAGAGCAGCAGCAAATTCAAGTGTTCAAGGATATTTCCAGCTGAGTATTTTTTAATTACACAAATAACGTTCTTCACAATTTCCATACAGAAGAGAGGTCACATTTCACAATGAAAAACTGAGAAATTTGTTGTGGATTGGCCAATCCAAATTAGCTGTTCTCCACACATCCGTGCAAATTTATAGAATGAGTATGACTGAAACCTCAGGCGTGTTTGGCAATTCCCAGGTAAGTCTATCAAGAGACTACATTTCCATGAATATTTTGATCCTGATGAAGTAAGATTTTCTTAACAGAAAAGCACTTCATCAGAAAGGTTTCAGACAATCCCACAGAGACATTTCATCCAACTCTTTCTTACAATCACAGGAATAATAATCTTTTAAACCAAATCAGAACAGTTTTATTACAGATTTTTGAATCTTTAAAAGAATTTATTAGGGAATAAAAAAAAAATCTTGAGTAATAAATGAGCAGCTTTACTTTTTACCTGAAGATTAGGTTTGAAAAACAGCAGAAGGGACACCTGAAGAAAGAGACAAGACTGTCCCAGAGCAGAACAGGAGTTCAAGCTGCCACCATCGGTTCAGCTCCGTTTGCTGTGCTTTTAACTCAAAATAAACTAATTTAGAGTAACCTGCAACAGTAAATAATTGAAACTTCATTCTGTAGCTGACTGACAGGGCTGTGTTGGAAACATGTCTTATGAACGTGGTATTCTGATGTTTGCAACACTTTGAAAGATACAGAACCATCATTTATTTTCCCTTTTTCTGTGGAGAGGTATTTATGCTTTTTTAAAAACTTAAACTATTTTACTTAGAATGGCAGAACACAGCATTTTTATGCCATCTGTGACATTTAGCATGGGATGGGAAAGTTTGTGTTTCTGGCAGTGAGAATTGCCATAAATACATAGAAAAAATGTCTACAGTGATTTATAGATTTTTGGGACAAGTGTTTACTTCACAATAATTCTTGAACGCAAAAGTACAGATAGGGAATGAGATTACACAGAAATGCCAGAAGAGCAAAAAATTGTAAGAAAACATTTTTTCCCAGAAGTATTACTAAATTAGTCTACTTTAGTGGGACGCTACTTCAAGTAAGATGTTGGACTGGAGACCTCCTGAGGTCTCCAACCTCAGCTGGGTTGTGACTCCTGATTGCTCTAAAGCTGAAGTTTTACAGTATAATTTTGTAGGCTTTACTGAAATAATTCAGCATTCTTCTGGTTTCTTCTGGGTCATGCAGTTTGAATTAGAATCACCTCATTCTTCCAAGGCTCAGCTGAGGTGTTCACCTGCACAAAGAGGACTGGAAGCTCTAATGAAGTTGATGCCTTGTGAATTGTCAGTTTGGATATCTCAGCTGTCACAGTCATGTTGGAATAAATTATGTGCATTATTAAAGGGTGAGTATCATCACACACATGTTAGAACTAAGGAAGTCTCCAAAGAGAAGACTTAATTTTCTCATTTTCCTGAAGAAAATGAGCTGTAGTCCCATATCACAAAGCATGAATTTTAAACCACTAACCCAATTTATCAAACTTAAATGTTTAAAGAGTGGTTTGAAAGAACTTAAGAATGTGTTCTTAGGAATTTTGGTGTATTTTTAACTTGCTAACATTAGCAGGTTTTTATGTAGACCATTTATGTCACCTAAAAATCAACATCTGGGGAATAAAGAGAAGTCTTTTCCCAGTGCAAATCTGACAGACATCATGACATCTAGGCAATAAAAATCAAGTTTTTTGTTACTGAATTCAAGGTGAAAACATCCATTGTTGGGCACGCGAACAGAACCGTGTCCAATTTTATCCCTTCCTTAACTGTGATGTTACTTAGATTGATGATGAGAAAAGACACAAGTCCAGCAATACAAAAAAGCTTCTCCAGAGCCTTGCAGCCAGGCAGCTCATTCAGCCAGTCCTGCAACCACGCAAGTGTCCAACGAAAACACCAAATGCCAAAGTGTCAACAGGAGAACCGGCACTGAACTGTGCCGGGGGCTGGTTCAGCCGCAGAGGGCAGGGTGCGTGCTCGGGATCGTGGCTGCAGAGACTCTGAGGTGTGCGTTGTAAGCAGAAACAAGACCTTACA
The DNA here is from genome assembly GCA_028566575.1 of Bartramia longicauda. NCBI lineage: Eukaryota > Metazoa > Chordata > Aves > Charadriiformes > Scolopacidae > Bartramia > Bartramia longicauda. The sequence continues at coordinate 25,394,741 of JAOXNH010000012.1, forward strand.
GGTTAAAAGTTTGGTTTGGTTGGTTTGGTTTTTTAAATAATAAAAAAATAATAAAAATCACACTGCTTGGACAGCAGTTAATTGTCGGGTCTAAATGAGGGAGCCAGGCTGTCCTACACAAGATGCCTACGACAGCAAGAGAGACTGAACACAGGAACCCCTGAAAGAGAGGGCAGTAGAGAGATGGGTTTGACATTTGTTCTTTTCTTTAAAAGACAGAGCCAAGGAAGAGAAGATAATGTCAACTGAGGTGGCAGCAGATGAGACCAAATGATTGCAGATGGTTGAATGCAGAAGCTGCAGGATGTACTTTACCATCAAGTGGGTACTTGATAGGAGCTATTTATGTGTGAAGTGCTGCCTGAGAGAACCCACAGGGAAAAAAAATGCCTGAGTGGTCATGCAGCTGGAAGTTGGGATGGAATCCAGGCAAGACCTGAGGACAGGATGAAGGGAGGAAGGTGGTTCAGCAAAGGAGAGCACCTGAAAAGCACGGCGGGACACTGCCAGGAGGGAGAAGAAGCAGGCACAGAGAAAGGAACAAACAATGATAAAGGCTTCCAGAACGGGCTTGTTGCTCCAGAAGACAAAGGTAAGAAAAAGGAAGAAACAGAAGATGCCAAGAGGGAGGAAGAGCTCATGTGCCAAGAGGAGCAGACAGGGATATCAGGAAGCTAGAAAAATAGTTGGGAAAATGACAATATATTGAAGACTGTGCAGGAGAATTGATTACAAAACAAAAAAAAAAGGGCAAGAGGAGCAGAGAGCCACAGCAGCAGCTCGGAAATGCAGCTTAGGGACTCACTGGCCCAATCTGCATTAGTGTTTCCCTTTAGAGCCATAAACCAGGTCTGAAACAAATCCATTGAGTATTTCCACATGGTGCATGCCAGTTTTATTGGCAGAGCTGCTTGGTTCCACACACCAGACGTTGTGCTCTGAATGCAGACAAAAGGCATGTCTGCCCCTGAGAGCATCTAAAAGTCCAGCCCAAAGGGCGGTTTCACTCTCACAAAGTTCTACCCCACATGCATGACATCGGAAAGCTCTTAAACCACCACGTGTTTCTGCCACAACCTGAAGTCCTTCAGGTGCTATACAATGAAACGTATGCTGTGTGTCTGCTGCCATGCTATCAGCCCCCAACTCTGAATCTCCAGCACTCCTTCCTCTGCCAGCTTCTCTAGTCCCTGATTGGAATCCTTATTTAACCTCCCTGCGCCAGCTGCTGTCCATCCACCCCTTCTGACCCCTCCATGGACAACCTTGATTTATTTATTTTTTTCTTTTTCAATTGGTCTTTATTTGTTTTGCAATGGTGAGGTCCAAAATTCCAGAAGTGTCCCTGTTCTGGAGAGCTTGAACAGGTCTCCTGGTGAGAACTATCATGGATTCTGTCAACCAATTGAACTTCTGTGCTCTGGGATACAGGATTTAGCTGTGAGCACACTCCCCAGGGCCATGCTGGATCCTGTCCATGGATCCCACAGGAGATCACTACAAAGGCACCAACAGAAGCACCTCTCTGGCTTTGCTTCCAGTGCTTTTGCCTCCTCTAATCTCTCCGTCAGTGCCCCAGAGCCCAACCTGGGCCAGTATAATGTTTTTCTGTGCAGCTCATCATAATGGAATGGGAATTATCTGAGATTTCTGGCACTTGGGTCATGGTTGAGAAGAGATGATGTCCCCATCCCTCCACACCTCAGGCAATGAAACCTTCTGTGCCCATGCAGAGGCGGAGCTGTGCTCCTGCGGTTCTGCTCCGGAGGTCTCTCCCCCTCTGATGTGTGCCCTGTAGTCCCTCCAGCGTGAGGGGACAGGGAGGGGATTTGTGGGAAGGGTGTCAAGTACAGAGCTGCTTTCATTCCTGGCTTTGGATAAGAGATCCCTTCAGAAAAGGGATCAGGAACGGGTGGTGGATCCCACAGGAGGGAGAGGTAAGCTGCTCTCTGTCACTTTTGCTGAGGGGCCACAGGGTCTGGAGGGGCCCTGATCCAGAGAATGAGGTATCCTTGAGCACCCAGGGGTACAGGGATGGAGCCTGTGCATTGGCAGGAATACCAATAGCCGGCTGCATGGGGGGTAGGGAGGGCCAACAGCACAGGAGCTCGGCTGCTCCTCAGTTTGGACACTAGTTGGGAGTGAGAGCAGGGTCACCACAGACACCCGCAGGGACACCTCTGTGGTGCTCAGGCCTTATCTGCCACCCTGGGAGGGTCTCGGAGCAGCAGGAGGCTCCTGGACCACCCTCAGGGCACACTGAAAATGGACAAGAGGGAGCAACATCCCTCTAGGAGCCTCCTCCTACTCCCAGCGCTCAGCACCGACTCTCTTCCCTCAGCTCCCCGCTGGCCACCAGCCTTATGGACAGCCTTGGTCAAGGGACCAGAATAACCCTGGGCTGGAGTAAAAAACCCCAGGAGTGCATAATGAAGATGTGACAAACGTAAGCACCAGCTACTCCCATCTAGCGATTTGCTCCTGTCGTACCAAGGGGCAGACAGACAGACAGACAGCAGCAGGAGAGCTGACGGGTCCCCACAACAATGAGGTCTGTTGTGTGTCCGAAGCAAAGATAAAAAATGGGGGCTTTTCAGAGAAATGAACAATTCCTGTAGCTGCAAAATGTGGCTGGCAGGAAATACGGCTATCACTGGTGTTCTTCATCATGCATTAAGAGGAGTCTATCCTCACCTGCTTGTCCAGAGAGAAGGAAAACACAGATCCCACCTGTGTCCTCCGCAAACACAGATCAGAGTGAAAGTCTGCTCTATGCACTGTTATCCCTACACACTGCGGCTGTCACACACAGTTACACGGACACACATCAGCTTCAGCATGTCTAGTTTCAGCAACTGTGTCAGGACCAGCTATAAATTATGGAAAAACTTCTCCACAAACACGCTGGGAAGTGAACAAATCAATTTTTGTGCCAATATCAGGATGAAATGAGGGGTATGTGGATGAAGGAAATTGAGGGCTGGCAGAGAGCACTGAAATGCCAGCTGTAATTATAAAAAGAAAAAACAATTTTCACATGCATTTCAGAGTTTAGTCACAGAGCTAAGTGCATCTTTATTTTATGAGCTTCCCTATTATCAGGCTGTGCAACCGTGCCATGAAATTAACAGTCAAATACGGGCCTTAATCCTGACATAAATAACATTCCCACCAACAGCACCGGGAGATTTGTCAGAAAAGTGTGTTCAGAACTTGACCTCTAAAAATGAACACAGTGTTGTTGGGTCCCTAATTACAATAACTCATTTAGCGACCACAATAAGGCAGCTGAAGCAGTAAGAAGCAAGAGGCAGGCTGTTGCTGCCAGATGGCTTGGTCTTTGCAGCCATTACTCACAGAAATAATATTTGCTCCCACAAGAAGGCCCACAGCAGCCACTGGAGTGTAGCACAAGTGCTAGAGGAATTCAAGCTTCATGATAAATCTTTCTAAAAACAAGCTATGGCAGAGAATCAATCTATTTTTCCAAGCACACAATTTTTTGGGGGGTAAATTCACTACTTTTCACTAAAGTCATCATGGACAAATTACTTGTTTCAGTGAATTTAAGAGTCCATGATTAACTGATGACTCGGGAAAACTTTAGGTGTCCTTTTAAACTAAACAGGTAGCTGGCAATCTGTACATGACGGAGTATTAGAGTATGTCCTTCCAACTCACCTACAACAAATGTTCACTAAAACTTGGGTGTTTAGTCAAATAGTATTTTAACTATTGTCCAATGAGTTGTTATACTTTACAAGCAGTTTCCTGACATAAGTGAGAGTTGTTACTTGGCTTTATTCTGGAAGTGTTCAAACCTGATCTGAAGCCCACTGACGTCAGCAGGAATCCTCTCTGGCTTCAGTAGAGATTACTCCTAGAAGGGATCTGGACCAGCCAGTGCTTCTGCAGGAATGATTAGACCAACCAGCCCGCAAAAGCCATGAGAAAGCTCCTGTAGATTTCTCCAGTTGTGTGGCGAAGCCCATAGCTCTGGCCAGGGACCAAATCCTGCTCACCAAATCCCTCCCCTGAGGGAGACTTGGGCTGAGTGGCACTTCCCGAGGGTGGTGGCAAGCTGTGCCGCTGGTTCCTCCATTATTGGCTTGAGTTTTCAATTAGACCTCTATGTGCCATTCAGTCAGTTACAACTTCTAAGTCTGTGGAGTTTCATTATTTCAAACCTATATTTTCTTACAGTACCATACATAAAAATGAAAGAAAGAAAGGCACAATGGAAAGCACAATCTCAGGACCATACACTCAGAAAATGAAAAAGGGAAGCACAATGGGATCCAGGTTCCTGTTCTCAGTGGTGGGGGAAGGCAGGTCATACTCCTCTTTCTTCCACAGAAACTGGCAAAACAACAGCTCCCCAGGAGTAGCACAATATCTGGCTATTCAGCTTTTTACCTGCCAAATATCCTGTAAGGCACATTAGTAGAAGGAACGTGTCCTGTTCCCCTGAGGTACAAGGATCAGTCTGTCACCAATGCCCTTTACTTTCCATGTGAGAAGATGGTAGAAGGTTTTTCTCTGCTATTTCCAAAAGAGGACCAGGAGAGTCTGTCCATCCCAGGTTCCGCTTCTCTTTTCCATTTGTTCTGACCTGTGCCAAGTAGTTCGGGCAGTGTTTGCAGAACAAGGCTCTGCAGTCCAACTGGATAAAGACCAGCAACGGATAGGTCTGCTCTGAGCCCAGGAGAGAAAGATCTGATTCTAGGTTGTGTATCTCCTGTAAGAATGTTTGAGTTGCAAAAGGTTTTACAAATGGCCTGAGGTTCCTGGGAAGATTATCTCTGAATATATTAATACTGATGATAATATAATAATATACAACCTGTTTTCCAGGAACAGAATTTTGGGATGAGAAGCCCCCAAAGTGTTTGTCTCCTGTCCCTGCTATTTGCATGTACAGACAGGAGCGGTTGCTGCGTCCTCTGCACAGGGCAGCTTCAGATTCAGGGCTAAGCTGCCTCTGATGGCAGCTCACTGTCATGAAGATCTGAACTGAGACCCCCTTGGTAAAATACAAGGCACAACTAACAGTTCAGACATTGTGTGGAGCTTGTATTGAACACACGTTCAAAACGTCCTTGTGAGGGGCTCATCTAACTTTCTAAGCACAGGCAGAAATGCTGAGGAATGGGATCCTTCTTGGCTCATTGTTCTTTACGGTTCGCTGTATCCTACACTTAATTCTCAAAAGAAAAACATCAGAGGTTTCTGGTATTACTCATGAAACCCCGTTACTAATGGCCATACAGAAATCCACGGCACCTCTACTGCACAGACACTTTCTGAGGGTCTGTTGTTGTTACTCAGACCAAATAAACTAAAGCCAACTAGGAGAAGCAACTGTAATTAATTAAGAAAGCATATGCTCATAGGAAAGCTTTATTATCTTATTTGTCCTGGAAAATTAATTATGTGTATTCAATGGAACCGTAACCACAGTGCTGTCATTCCATGAGCAGTAAAAGAAAACAGAGCAACCCACGAGCGCAGCCGTTTTAGTAATTACAAAGTCAAGGCACATTTCTTTCTCATTATGTTTGAATATACAAGCTACCGTGCAGTAAACTTGGGGTTTAGGCATGATGTCAGATTCTTGCTTCTCTTTCATGGAGAAATATCCAATTCAGTATAAAAGCAAATAACAAATCCTGTTCTCTTCAGGGAGATGTGAGCATCAAAATGTGACTGCAGTGTTACCTGCTGCAGTCGTCCAAAAGCAATGCAACTCGTTAGGCACGAGAATCCCTCCTGATGCAGCAGAACGGCTGCAGACCTGGCACAGGAATGGGCAGGAAAGGAGAAATTACTGTTCCAAAGGTTGTGCAGTCCCACTGCTCAGCAGGTATTTTATTTCCCTGTTTACAGTCGCACGTACAGCGTAAGGTTGTAGTTGGGCAGCGGTACCCTCGGAACCCCGCAGCACTGCGTTTTGTCCTGATGCCTGTAGGATTGCTGGAGGAAGAGATTTCATTTACACAGCTGCCATATGTTTTATAAACGGGCTGATTCTGACTCTCTGAAAGTCCATGGAGAATTACTGTCACGGAAAAAAACCAAAAAGCAGATACAAGATCCCAGGTGTTTGAGTTCTTGCCATGTTTACAGGTAGGACCACAAACCACTACTTTTGTCCAGTTTCTCTGGAAAGGGGACAGAGCGTGGTCAGGACCAGGCCCCTGCACCAGCCACTGCTCTGGAGCCCCAGGGGAATATGACCAGTCCCAAACCAGCACAATGAGGCCCTGCTAAGGCTTAATATATTTCCTATGTTAAACAGTACCTAGCACTTTTCTTTTTTTTTTTTAACATAAGCAAAGTCCATTTGCACAGCGGAGGCAGCTTCTCCATCACTTTTATAAGGGCACTGGTACGACAGATATTGCTGTCATCGCTCCTGGGGTCAGCACAGCTCCCCAGCGGAAAAGCAGGAGTTTAATCTCACAAAGCATTTGTTTTCTTCAGATCACCACATTCTGTATCAGAAATGCTTTCTCTTCATCGTGCCGTACCAATGATTACATTAGACCTACCTCACAGCAGTCTATGCAGAAAGGCTGATCTGATCTCACAAAATCCCAGCTCACATTTGTTTGGCACGTTGTGTCAGCCCAAAGTTTTAACTCGATCTGTTACCTGAGAGTCTTCTGCGCTGCTGAGTCACACATGATTAATTCAAACAATATTTTAATTTCCTTCATGATTAGGTAACTAATGATTTGCAATGAGATTGGGTGTTCTAAACTGCATTGGAATTAGTATTTTTTTTTCTTGGATGAATTAATTATAATTGATTTATGAAGTGGCACTCTCGAGGGGCCTGACTTTGCAGTGCTCATTGATGAGGCCAAATTCCCAGTGAAACCAATGAGCAATCTTCCTCAATAAGCACTGAAGGATCTGCCCTGAAGAGGCAGAAGGCATCCCTAGTGCCAGCTTTTGAGCCGCTCTTAGGACTACAATTACAGACACTACAGAGCTGTAATCCTAAAAATACACTTTGCTAAGAACTACAGCAGAATTTCTGAGTGAAGCCTACATGGAGTTATCCCAAGAGCTTCATGTCTTTCCACGAATACAGCATTTTATAGCAAGATAAACGCAGGAAGCTTGTGTTGAAGTACGTGGCAGTGTGCTCCTAAAGCCTTCTCCGCCAAACCAGCTGGGGAACCCCACGCAGGTGCCGTTCAGTTTCCTCCATAAAGCCCCTTCCTCTTCATCTTCTCGTGATTTCTTGATGAGCTCTCACAACCAACAGTAAGAAGCTGTCTGTCTGTCTGTCAGGGGGTAGGAAACGATTCCAAGTCACACCAATGCGCTGTCTCCGTGTCTTCTTAATTGTTTGCTTCCCATTATTAAATATAGCTATTTGCTTTTTCGAGAGCAAATGGATATTTTTTCCAACCATATCATTAAAAACCTTCAGTTTTGTGCTTGCAATGAAGTATTGTGTGATTTTTTTTCTTTTCTTTTTTTTTTTTAATCAAGGTGTTGGCTTTCAAGATCCTCTTATTTATAGACCTATTTATCAAGAAGCAAATCTCTCAGCAAGGAACATGTCCTAGAACCATTTTGCTGAGATAATCCTGTATCGCTCTTTAAAGCAATTCCACAAGGGGTTTTTTGACACAAAAAAAAAAAAGCTTCTAAACACCAATGGCTGCACTTTTAACACTCCAGTTTGAGAACAACTTTAAAACTTGAGCAGTTTATCCAACATTAGCACATCTTCATTCCTGAACCAGCTGTCGTATCAAATGTGCGCGGAGTCACAGCACCGGCAGCTCCTGATGTCAGCGGGTCGCTATGTAGGGATTTGGAGGGGCTGCTGCGAGGGGGGGTCGCACCGGCCCGGGCAGCCTCAGCCCCACCGGAGCTGGGGGTCGGGAGACCAAGACCAACCCCTGATGACCAAACACAATCTTTTTTGAAGATGCTCCTTAGATGCTATATAGATTGAGGAAACTTGTTCAACTTCTCCCTTTTCTCCGCAGTTTCTCCCTTAAAAACCATTATTGTGCTGGCTGTAACAAGATGAAAGCAGACCTCCATTATCTGGATGTCTCCTTTGCTTGGGTTTCATGTGATTTAGATATTATTCTTAGTATTGACATTTAACATCTGCAGTGTGAGTTGTGTTTTAATATTCCAAACATTCAGGGAATAAGTATCAGGCTCTCTAATCCAAATGTTAATTTGGTTTTCAGAAGAGCATTGGGATGAATTCTGATCAGCCCTTCTGTATCAGCTTCTCAGATGAGTTTTAATACCGTATGTGAAGATGAAAGATGATCAAATGTAGAAATTACCAGCTGATTTAGAAGGGCAGTATTACAATGGGCTAGTCGTCCAAGATCAGATTTCCATTTTCAGCCTGGCATTGGCCTGCAAAATCCGATCTCGGTCCAAGCATGAGTAATGCACCCTGTCCCAGAAGACTTCAGCCTGTTTGTGGAGCGCAGCTGGCTGAGCAGCAGCACTTCTGATTGCTGAAAAAGTTTTGAGGGGAAGCGGGGAGAGTTACTTGGTTTTACTCTGAATCAGATCAAAAATATATATTTTTTTTTAATTTCCCACGAACTGGCAACTGAGAGCGTATGTCATCCCGACAATCCCGGCACGTGAAGGTTCCTGCAGGAAACACCCCCCCTGCACTCACACCAGCGACAGTGAAGCTCTTTGGTGACCATCGCGTGATTCAGCTCCCGAGGAACTGAGCCGAGCCCAGGGGCGAGGGGACGCCGGGCAGCGGGAGCCGTCTCTGCCCCCCGGCAGCCACGCGTGGGCCCACTCTGGCCACAGTGAGACTCAGAAAAGTTTCAGGAAACAACCTAAAGTGTGCAAAGCCGAGTAGAGGAAGTAACCACATAACCCAGTTTTAGCAGAATATGCAGTCGTATTTCAGGCTTGTATCACTGCACAGCAAGGCTGGAGAGCACATTAACTTCTCTCTAGCCATCCTCATTTTATGTTCAACTGCTTTTCCCCATGTGAAATTTGCAATTCAATGCAATCAATTTCACTCCGGTTAAATACTTTAATGTGCTCTAATAAAAACAGGCCATTGATATTCTAATTCTGTTGTACTGAAACTAGCACTGTATTATGAACACATGGGACAAAACACAGCACGCGCTATGGATGGCAGTTTCGTCCTGGGTCCTTTACACGAGACACACCAGACTTCGGGGCACATTTCATGTCAAAGGGTAATAATGTTCTTTACGAATTGTTACTTTAAATACCTAATCACCTTAATTTAGATCTAAGGTTTTTGAGATGCATGGGGTAGTGTTTAGGCACTGCACAGCAGTACCACGTCATGATTTAAGGACCACTCTCACACACATTTTTTGCACACACACAAACTGGGAGCACTCAAACACAGGAACTGTTTCACTGGGCCAGGGTCTAGGACAGCAGAGAAAGACTGCAAGCTGCATTTATTGAAACTGCCCAGAGAAAGAAGACAGAGAGGCACAATGCAGTGACAAGAGACAGATCCTAGAATTTTTCATAAAATCCTTTCTGAGACAGCCTCAAAAATTTCCTGCCTTCTACGGACTGGATCAGAGGATGCCAGGGAGGAATGAAACATTTTGCAAGGTGGTTTTGTGTCTTCCCTTGCTGTGAATTATTTTTAGACAGCAGAGTTACCATCAATAATCTCACACAGAAATAAACAAATATAAAAACTAAGTAGTGTCCTTCATTACCACTGACTAATGATAAGAGTACCATTTTGGGCTGCTGTCTGTGTTTAGCCATCACAGATCCCTGCAGGACTGGTTCTGGTGGGAGGTATTCCTGCCCAGGGCAGGGGATGGCACTGCATGATCTTTAAGACCTTTTCCAACCCAAACCACTCCATGATTCCACGATCTATGGAACCACCCACCACACTTGTATTCTTTGCTGATTTTCCAGTGATTTCAAGAATTCCAAACCCCATAAGCCCTTGAAATCTGTTGAAATCACCATCTGACACATCTAGTGTCAAATCAGCTCAGCACTTTACTTTCTCAGGCCTGACCTCAGATGTAATTTTCATCAATGGCAGAGGCCATTCCGCTTGTAAAACGGAGAAAGGTTGAAGAAACGTGGGGCACTGCAGTGCCCAAGGGAAAACAGGACCAGTGTGTACGTATCTCTTAGTGTCCCTTCATCTGTGTGTTTCAAGCCTTCAGAGCATCCAGGGCCTGACTCCCACTGTCATTTTCCAAACAGATTTTCTGATGCATGGCTTTACCCTCAGAAACAATGAAAGCTTCACGCAAACTTCAAATAGGAACAGATTTAGAGTTGGGTTTGTTGGTTTGTTTTTTTCTGGCAGATCATCATATTCAAGGCAAAGGTGCTTTGCATTACATTACCCAGTGTGAGCAGGATCACCTTCAGGAGGATTAAGGGATTTGCATTGATGAAATATTGCAACACACAAGACAGATAATTACTGGTTTTACAGTTGACACTGCTCTCCCTTGCATGTACTACCTACTAGCCCTGATTTAATAATTTTTTCTTCTGAATTAAGGTCAGATCAATTATCCCACAGAAAGCCAAGCTTATTTGTGAATCAATTACCTCCCATGTGTTTTTTATGCTATTATTTTTTCAATCTTTCTTGATGAATAAGAAGCTATTAAATTTGGACAAATATTTTCACAAAGCAGTTGGTAGGCAGACAACAAAAACAATATTGAAAGATTTCCATAGAAATGAGCTCATTACCTCTGCCTGTTTGTGGGAAAATAGTTTTAAGTGGGTTTTGTGTGTATGCTGCCAATCTGGTAGGCAGAGATAGTTGCAGAAAATGTAATTAATAGATAAACATGGCACAAAGTATGGGAGGTTGTGCTCTGAGCTGCTCAGTTGTTTTGTTAACTTAGACCTTGTGCAATTCCTGACTGATAAATCAATAACAAAATCAATCATTTCTTCCAGAATTATCCTCTCTGGGTATGGTAGGGAGCTATTAAGGACTTGCCTGATCCACTCTAACTGTGTGGGTATAACTAAGTGGTTATTTCAGCTGACGGACAATGAGATCCCGAGAGCGTGCCCAAGCATGGAGTCAGGTATGTGAGCAGAGACCACGTAAAGCACCCCTAAAACACAGATCACGGCAAACCTAATTTGCTCCAGCCAGTAACCATTATTAAATACCCAGACTGCTTCATATCAGGCAAACAAATGTGCTCCAGTTCAAGTAAACGTGTGCCTCTTCACACCCAGCACTGCTTTTAACCCCCCCACCAACAGCTCCCCTTTGTGAGGCAGGACCCCGCGTTCTCTGGAAGAAGGTAAGGCAGCCCAAAGGCAGTTTACCTTACTGGGTTCAAAAGCAAAATATAGGATCAAACACCTGTTACAAAGGAAATGCTACACTCATGAAGTTTGCTTTCTTTTACAAAGTTTGTATTTTAAGGGATATAAAGTACCAGACAAATCTGGGGAGACGTTTACAAACAAACAAAACACAAACAAAAGCAGTGAGAGACAAACCCAGACACAATCCAAGCAACAATCCAACCACAAACCTGTCTATGGGTCACCAAATACAGGTGTTTCTACACAAATATTACCCTCAAGCTGAAAGGATAAAAGGAAAGGGAACACCCATGGAATGTGGTACTGCTTTCCAACACTTCCTCCAGGAAAACCTTCCCCATACTCTTGCTCTAAGAGGGATTTTCCCTTTTATTGGAAATACTCATTCACTTTATGTTTTCATACATTTTCACCAGCAGGAATCCACCGTCTTGTTTTACTTTTGTCTTTTGGGGGAGTTTTGTCTCTGTAAAGGCAGACTGTCCCAGGCAGAGCAAGTTCTAGAGCTGGACCCTGATGGGTCTGTATGTGAGAAGAACAGCACTCAGCAAACACATAGAGAACATTAAAGGAACTGTACGCCCTGAAAACAACATCCTCAACACAATTTGGGATGAAATATGTCTTCAGAATAAATTTTCACTTAAATAACAGAAGGGATGAAAATAGGTTAGTATCTCAACCTCGCTTTTTTAAACTTTACTTCGCAGAGTGACCTGACAATCTGATGCAAATTAACTGGATAATTGACTCGTTACAATACTGGGGCTTGGAGATATGATTTGACCCACTGCAGGTAAGCAAAGGAGAGTATGGAGTCTTTACCCCACGGCAATTCACAAACTTCAGAGCAGTCCATTGGGGAGAAACGCTTCAAAAAATCACAGTCTTCCATTTGATGCAGATCTGCCCGTCCTATCCCATGCAAAGAGAACTTCAGAACGAGCGAGACCTGCTCAGCTACCGACTATTATTCCAGATCCTGTATCGTTAGACAGTGGCTGTGATTTTTGGGGGTTGTTTCCAGCCACAGTGAAGCAGAGCAGAGCTCTGCCGCGTCTCCTCTCCCCGGCAGGGGACCCTGAAGGCAGAGCAGGAGGTGGCTGCTCCCTCTGAAGAGCTGATGTCCCAAAAGGCTTCCTCAGGCCCAGCAAAGACATCCCTGGCTGCTCAGCATTCTGGTCCACCACACATCCCCAAACACTTCCAGCATTTGTTTTCCACCTGCAGCCAGGCTGTGAATGATGTATGTGCTTTCAGACGGGGCACGGGTTTAACCAAATGGCAGCTGGAACCTGGTACCGACGTCCTGTGCCCAAGGCTGACAGCCTGAAGCACCTGCCTATTCAAACTACATCCCATCACATCCTCCATCTGTAGAATTACGGGCAAACACATAAAGCAGAGATGGGTTTGTAATAACAGCCACTTCCCCAGCTATTGCTGGGATTATTTCTCAGGAAGAAAAAAAAATGAACACATTTCAAAAAGGAAGACGATGTAACAGAGGTAAATTAAATGCAGACAGGAGGATGTCACAATCTCTATCCTCAATTGCTCAAATGTAACCACGATGTCCTAACCACGACATTCCAAAAATGAGTCCTTACGTTAGAAACCACAGCAGTGGTGTCAGAAGGTGCTGTGAAGCCGTACCTTGTTGTAAACTCCCTCTGAACGTTGCTCTGAACCAATGGGGGAAAACGCATCCTCCCTCTCCCTTCCAGAGATGCCCAAATTCAGATTTTTTTTGAAACTTCAGGATTCCAAATTTGAGAGTTTTAGACTTAAAAGTCTTCGCAACAATATAAATTTTGAATCTGCCAACTGAGTGACAATCAATTTAAATTCTGCAGAAAAATGTTTTTAAGAATTAAGAAAAAAAAAAGATCTATTAGCAGTGTGTTAAAAGGATGCCACCTGCCGGGCACCTCATCCACCTCCGGTACCAGACCCGGGGAGGTTCAGTAGGTGTGAGAAAACTGAAAAAGCCTGCTTTGCAGGAAAGCTCCCTAAAACTGGGAAAATAAATAAATAAATAAACAGCTCTCTGTGCTCCTTAAGCTCAGGGTTTCCCAAAAGCCTGTGGTTTTCTTTCTTTTCTGCAAGCCTTCTCATGCATGCTTTTTTCTCTCCCAGCAGTAGCAGCAGCAGCCACCTTTCAGGAGCATTTATTCTTTGTGTTTTCCCCTTAACTCTTCCCCTGCTGGTGCCTGTGTTCCTGCTGGGAAGGCCGCATCTTAACAATTTGTTCACCACTTTTTCCCATTCTCTTCCCTTATGCTCACAGGCACTGCCCAGGCTTCCCACGGAAAACAATTATAAGATGTAACAGACACACACACATGCGGAGATGCGGAACCACAAGCAAAGGTAAGGAAACTGGTATCGTGCCTTTGGGGAAAACCAGGTTGTGCTTTAGGCTCTCCTTGGCACATGGTCAAAAAGAAAAGCCAAAAACAAGGTTCCAGCTTTGAATTTGTATTTCCCGGTGTTGTGAGATTATCTCAGCCCTGTTACTTCATTCTGTTTCAATTATTGGGTTTGCTTTTTATTTAAAACATTGCTTTTTAGTCGGAAACTGTCAGGCACATAGGGAACTACTTCTGTTAGATCTAATGTCCCTTGCAGACATGGAGTGCAGAATATCAGAAAAAACCTGCAGAATTGGTATGGGTTTTTAAAGTCTCCCATGTTCTTCCAACGTTCTTCCAGGTTTGTATCCATCAGGAAGAGTTTCTTCCTGGTGCTGAGGCAGCCAGAGAGGATGCAGGCTCTTGTGTTGGGCGCTACATCAGCCTGGTGACACCGCTCCTGGTCCCCACCAGCCCCCGCGGCAGCCGGGTGGCTCGGAACCGTGCGGCTGCAACAGCCACATCCCTGTCCCGCACTTTCCTGGCCAGAAAGAGCTGAGGAAAGGGTTGCTGGCATCTAGAAAGCTTCCCTGGACCACAGCTTCTGAGGCCACCATGCACACCTGAGATCAGCCCGTCCCCTCATCAGACACCAAGGAGATTAATTTTGTCGTGCATTGTTATTGTATTTTACCATTCTACTTCCAGGCATAAGAGGACAGATGCTCTGATTCCACTCTGCATAACCACTGATTGATATGTATGAATTCAGGCTAGTGATTTAACTTATCACTTGTTTATGGAAATGTCCATTATATACTGTTTCCCAAGCCCTGAAAAAGAGAGTTCTGCCCAAGGGTGGCAGACATTACTGGAAGAAAAATGCAAAAGAGAGGGTTTTTTTATTATCAGACAACCAGACTGGCTCTAAGCAGGATGGCAAAACAGGATCTGTACGCAGGTGGGGTAGGGACCTTGTTTTGGAAGGGTTTTGACAGGAATCTGAATCATGCACACAGACCGTGCTTTAGGAGCGTATCTCCCAGCTACAGAAACCCCAAATTCCACCCACCTACACGCGGCAGATCCTCTCTTTTCAGCTCTCAGGAAAAGGCACGTGGCACAAGTTAGCTTGCACTGCACTTTGAGAAGTACCATGTTCCTCCTCCCTGTGTGGCACTGCCCCTTACCTGCTGTGTGTGCCCAAAGAGCGAGGGTCACTTAGGAGGAGGACACCATGGAAAATAGTTTGGGAAATGCTGCTGCAATAAAATTGTAAGAATATCCTAAATCATCAGCTTTTAAGAAACCAAAGCCACCTTCTCACCCTTCCCACCCTCATTCCAGATGCCACCTCGCTGAGTTGAGGAGGAGGAAACTCCTTAGGAATAACAGTGCACAAGTTAAACAAGAAGGAGAAAGGAAAGACAGTTTTCCACTGGATCTCTCTCTGAAATGGATGTTTGAATACCTGAAGTGGTTTCCTCCCTCTCCAAAAGTCTATCCATCTCTTTATTTACTGTTAACTGGGAGTTCTGTAATATATAATCATTTTGCCCAGGGATTCAGCAGAATGTGAGGAAGCCCATGTCCCAACAGGATTTCACCGGTACGACACCCCTCTCTGTGCACACATTACAACAGCTACGACAGCCTGTCAGTAACGCCAGGTGGGGTTAAGTACAGCAAACAAGTATCTTTGCTGTTCCACAGCAGCCCACATTTTAACTACTGTGAATCACTGATCACACTGGGCATTAGCTCCTGTCACAGAAAAACTCACCACGGCCAGGCTTCGGTCTCACCGAGAGGATGGTGCTGCTCCTAGTGACGGGGGCAAACACATCCCTAGCACTGTTCCATTTCTCTGGCAGGGTGTGCAATTGGCTCTTAAAAATCCCCAAACTTCAAAGG
Organism: Bartramia longicauda; assembly: GCA_028566575.1. Lineage (NCBI taxonomy): Eukaryota > Metazoa > Chordata > Aves > Charadriiformes > Scolopacidae > Bartramia > Bartramia longicauda. The sequence continues at coordinate 25,410,358 of JAOXNH010000012.1, forward strand.
AAGCAGATGGTAACGAGCAGAGGTGTACCTCTCGAATCAGGCTAATGCTAACGATCCACAGAGAAAATGAGCTCTTCACCAACTAGCGATACACCGGAAAGCCAAGGGGCTCGCTGTCGTACCTCCACCTTCCCTGAGACTGATGAGCTTTAACCATTCAGCAGCACTAAGCCCACTTCATTATTAGCTCTCAATATCCCAAGTACATCAGCTTCAGCTTTCTGAAATTTTTATTTGCAGCCTAAGGCTCTTAAATTTCTGCATTGTTTTCACTTTCCACCTTTGATTTTATCAACGGATGAAGTTAGTAAAAGTTAGTAGGTTTTAGCAAAAACTGTGTTCGATGATGTTAAAGGACCTTTTAAACAAAAGCACAAGGTACTCTCCTGTGTGTGTAAATCACTGGTGCCATTATCTCATATAGAGTCTCTTGGAATTAGATTAATAAAACTAAATTCATGTAATAAGGTCAGATGATTAAAGACTCTCCAGATTATAAAGGTAGCTCAGAAGCCAATTGAGTAAGCTTTATTTAGCCTTCTTAGGAATAGGTACTACAATTTTTAATTACTTGTCCTTACACTTCTTTTTCCATTGGAATCCTTCCTCACTGGGTTTCTAAGGATGAACAGTGCCCACCAAACGAAAAGTGATTCAATACCGTATTTTATCACTGGTATTTAGTGGATTTCATTTATTGTAGATACATCAAACCTTGCATGGTAAACAGATTTATTAATTTCTTTTTCCTTGGTGCTCATAACTGCAGTATAAACTCTTCACTGACAACTAACTCACCTCCAAACTACCACTGTTTTGTGAGAGTCTTATCCTGATCCCACAGCTGAGGCACCAACACGTTTCATTTTGACAGCTCAGCATTTTTTTCCTTAAACAAAGAATGACTTCTAAAACTCACGACCTGCTCTCGGTAGCTCAGCACATCATGCATGTGAAAGATGAGGAGGGAGATCTCAGACATGGGAGGAAAAACGTTTAAAAGACAAGTGACAGCACATTGTTGTGTTTTCATAAATGTTGCCACGTACATCGCAGGTGCCATGTCCCCAGCTCCTGTAGCACCTCCTGGAGAGGAATTTCCCCCTGGAAGGCTTCGTTTTATTTCAAGGTAAACTCTATCCATATTTTCTAAAGTTCTTGAGCCATTCTTGGGCTGTACAATAGCATCTCTTCCTCCTTCTAGTTCTTAAAGAGATGACAAAATTTCTGCCATTTAGCAGGAAAGTTGCTACCCCTATCCTGAGTTTCAGTTCCTTTGGGGTGATTAGTGCTTTCAGTCCTTCTTCTGTTCGCCCACTGTTGGATGCCTCCTTCCAGGACCACAGTGATTCCCTGAGTCATAGGAAAAACTAGGCTGGAATGGACCTCTGGAGATAACCTGGCAACTTCAGGGTTGGAACTGGTTATTCAGGGTCATAGCCAGGCTAGTTCTGAGTTTCTCCAAGGATGGAAATTCCACAGCCTCTCTAGGGAGTCTGTTCCAGTGCTCAACCCTTCTCACTCATCTGTGTGCTAATGATCCGGATCCGACTGAGGTTTGGAAATGTCTCCAGTATCATGTGATGAACACTACTGCACTTTAGGGGCATTCACCCCAGTAAAGGGGTAAGATTTTCTGCCATTTCAAACCCCCACTTCTTCGATATATCCTGTGGAGCTGATATGTCAGCAGGCATTTTTGAAACGCTGCCTTCTGGATGAAGTGTTGGAAGGCATTAATTAGCTGCCCTCCTTGTCCTATCTGACTTTCCTGTACCAAACTGTGCATCTGGCACAATGAATATGCTTGTTAGAGAGGGCTTGGAAGTGATGTCATTTAACACGAGTGGGTTGGTTTGTTCCTGTATCACTGCATGATCCTTGTGTTGATTTGTTCCTGATTCATGGCCTTACAGATCTTTAATATCTATCCATACAAGGAATACCCTATCATTTTTCTCCTCTGCTGCCATCATCAAGCGTACCCTTTCCCATGGCTTCTTCACTTTCCTAATTAATGTCTTTATTGCCAAGGGGCTCGAAATGGAAATAACAGCTATCAGAGCGCAGCATGCACTCCTGGTGCTGTCTTACACCCAGATTCCACAGCAAGCAGCTGACACCCTCCGTCTTCAAACAGACAAGGAAACTCAGTAGTACAGAAGACAGCCAAGCTACACTCTTTTGAAATTTTCATTGCTCTTAGTGTTTTTAATAAATCTAATGAATAGCTAAACTTTACATCCAATACTAATCCTGCAGGAGCACCTACTATAGGTATCTAGAGGCTTACTTGTATCCTTGGACTTCTACCTACATAGAATAAATGTCCTTGTATCCTACCAGCCTTGTCACACCTTGTGCCACAGGTTCAATTTTTCCTGCAGTCAGTCCCCAAAACTGTACTCCAATATTAATGCTAATTTTATGTCTATTTCTTTTTAACTTTTAATTTTAAAAGCTGCATATCTCACCCCTATAAATCTCATTTCTTTAACAGCAACACTGCTGCTGGCTGCTTTCCCCAGAGACATTCTTCAGCTGCAGACACTGAAGGCTTTGATGGCCCCGGTGTGCTGTGCAGGATTTAACACCTCTTCTCACACACCTGCTTTCCATTTGTCATTGTGTGGTACTTCCACAGGGGCTGGCAGCTGGCTGGGTCTGTGCCTCTGCAGGACGCTCTTCTGACACGAACCGTGGCTGATGCTCCTCTCCGAGACCACGCACACGAGTGACTGCTCACCTCCCACGTTCCATCACCACCATCACCAGGGTGTCCTCTCACCTCTGTACCTCTTGTGTTCTAGCCGTTTTAGGGGTATTTTAGGATGTCCAAGTGCTTTCCACTAACATACATACTTGCATTTCTATTTTACCTTTTTGCCATTAGAAGACTCCAGCAGCCCATTCTCCTCTGCAAAACCAGTCTTTTTACAATCAGTTACAGCTGGCTGATTCCCTTACACCAACGGGCTCGGCATGTCCTCAGCTTCCCTGAGATTTCTTCTCTGAACAAAGAGCTTCTCTCTCTAAAACAGCATGCTTCAAAGCGCTCCAACTGTCCATTCACATTTCTCCTGTCAGCTTTCTGGACGGTCAGGAGGTATACACTTCTTGCCTTTCTCTCTGTGAGGCGCATAAAATCTTCCCTAGAACCAAGTCTATGAACTTGGTTTAGAGCATTACCAGAAAGACAGTGGGACCTGCTATGGTCAGCAAGTCCTGCTCACACACCGAGTGACACGAAGCAGAGCTGCTCACATTCACGAGGTTTCCAAACGGCTGCTGTGTCTACATCCTGCTCCCTGAAGCTCTGCACAATACATCCATGAAGAACAAAGACCACTGTCTTAAGATCAGTTCACCAGTGGTTTAACTTTGCTTGGTGAAAGGGGCTTGTGAAAGAGACCCAAACCTTTAAAGTCCACTGCAAAAGTCTAGGTCAGCGGGGCTGAAGTGGTCCCAGCAGTGGCAGACTGACACCCTGCGCATTTAAGTCCTGAAGGAAAATAAAACATCACCAGAAATCTTCACAGGTACCATTCAGCACTTCAAGGAATCTCATATTGAACATATTCTTTGATGTTGTTTGTGGCACGGCTGTGACGTACTCCATGACCCGCATTACAGTAAATCAGATTCCGACTATGCATTGCAAACTATTTATGTAAGTAGAGAAATTATAGGCTTTGATACTAATAAAACATTGTCCCAATATTTTGTGAGGGTATGAAGACACCTTCAGGTAACAGCTGAGGTTCCACAGGGTTTTTTCTGTGTATAGCACATACTCACCTCCCTCTGGCTTAGCGGCACCCATTTCTCACGCTCCACAGGCCATTAAGCCTCACTTTTCCTGTTGTTAAAGGGGAGGCTGCTACATTTTTCACCACGGACTAGCTTAAATACAAAGATTTGTGTTGTTTCCATCACTGCGCAGACAACACACCGGCAGCAACGACAAAAAGCTGGAGTGGGCCTGGCTTTTCTCAGAGGTGAATTACTCTGGACGGCAGGTGGAAGAGAAGAAGTGGTGCAGTTGTATGATGATGACCTACAGGCTTTTCCAGCCATGACCTCTGGCTGCATTAGGCGTTTCATGGGATGAACATATTTCCTTCAGAACACTGCAGATCCAATTGCCAGTAAAGCAGCAGGATTTTAAACACTTATAAATCCAAACATACATGTTCTCTTTACAGTGCTGAAATTACTCCAGTCTTTAGGAAGCACATACTATCAAGTACTATGAGAGAAGAGAAATGAAAAATACAATAAGAAACAGTGGAGTAGAAAATACTGGGTCTGTTTTATCTGTGAGAAGACATGGTAACAGTGATCATTTCTATTTATTACTTGATCCTGCTTTGACCCCAAATGTACTTGGCAACATTTGAACAAAGAGAAAAATTTTGTATTATAATGCAAACAGCTGAAGGGCTTGAATGAGTCAAGCCCCTGAGCAGCCTGTAGCAGGGGAAGTGGCCCTCAGAAAACTAAAGGAAGTCTCCTTGCGCCCAATTTGTTCCCCATTGCTGATTTTTTTTCTCAAGACCACGGCTTAAAGGATTTGCTGAACTCCTGGCACTGCAGCTCCGCACAGCCAGGAGCACATGGGAAGCTGTCTGTGGGCTACTCTTTCCGTTTCTCAAGGGATATTCTTAACCAGCCTTAAGCAAAGCCAAGGACTTACCGGAGATGCTCTAAATCGCTCAGACTAAACTACCCTGTGAATCACTCCCACTAATCCTGTTTGCCATTTCCCTTTGTTAGAAACACAGTTCCTGGAAAAGTTGCAATACAAAACATGAAGATTCAATAACCCACTCAAGCACCTGTATAAGCCACTACACCAGTACCGGTGACCTGCCTTATCGATACACGACATGCGGAATTAAATATCGGAGCGTAAATGAAATTTTCCCTGTTACGATCTGTGTAAATGGAAGACAGTGCTATTAATTAGGCATTTTGTAAAGTAACTTTCCAGAAGGTCATCTCTATCACTAAATGCACAGATCATTCAAAGCACCATTTCCTCTGAGTCCTCCCTTTTCTGCAAAACACCTCCTTCTCTAAATCTTTTCCTATTTGATCCAACTTCTGCATCCCATACTTTTCAGTCTTCGTAGCGTTTCCACCCCAGCAGCAGCTGGGGGTACCAGCAGCAAACTCCCCCTTTCACCTGCTGAGCTGTCTGGAGAGCAGGGATTTGGAAGAAAAATAAAGGAGCTGGGCTGACTGGTGAGAACAGGGGGAGTTCTTAACAGCAGAGATTTGGCTTGTAGTCACATGAGGAAACTCAGCAGCCCGAGATAATTTTTCTTGGCTTTGGTAGCGAAAGGTAAGAAGTGTCTCCGAGCAAAGCAGTGGAGGTGTCAGCGTCCTCTCTCCCCTGCCCTTCAGTATCTGAGGCCAGAGGAGATTGCTCACAGCGTGGTTAAGAGAATGAAATGCTCACACCCACAAGGTGTTCCAGGCTGTTAGTACGGTTTGGAGGGGGACCACCAGGACAGTCTAACGATCATCGAGTATCTTTTGTTGTTCATTGTATCCAGTGGGTCGATAGATGACAGTCCATAAGACATAAAGAGCTGTAACTGTATGGTGTTCAGTCCTGTTCTGTGAGGAATCATACTTGTCCATCCAAAGATGCTCACCATCCGCTTCTTGGCTGACAGACAGCAAATTACAGCATCACGCTTCAGTGAGGAAAAGGGAGCGCAGTGTAAGAGATGGACCCGGCGATGAAGAGGCTGCACAGCTACAGGTAACTGAGACCAGAGAACGCAGGCTACAGCCTAACTACAGGTAACCGAGACCAGAGAATGCAGGCTACAGCCTAACTACAGGTAACCGAGGCCAGAGAATGGAGACAAACCTCAGGAGAGCAGGCTGGAGCAAATCCTGTGGTCTCTGCACAGCAGAACGTAGCTGGTGCAGCAGGGGCTCTGTACCCAAGGCAGCACAGAACATCACCAGTTTGGGGCTGCATGGTAACTGGGTTAAATTGAAAAGGGAAAATCACTCCTGGGTGTCACGGTAGTTCTCCACAGATCACCCGAATCAAGCCAGCTCAATTTGCCACAGAAACCTGCTCTGGTACACACATCCTGCAGGGAAGATCCAGATACAAAGGATATTGAGGAAACACAGCTGCAGAGCTGCCTGTGATTGCTCTGGGCCATTAACACCCCTTACTGGTACCAGCTGGAGGGAAACCCAGCCCAGCAGAAGTGGGGTCCTCCACCTGCATCCATCACAGCTGAGACGCCCCAGTCACAGCAGCTTCCCCCTGTCAAAGCCTGACTCCGTGCTGCCGGGGGACAGAGGTGGCCAATTCACTCCGCCAATTTATGCAGCCTTTGATTACCTTTCTCGCTCTTCCATCAAGCTCTAAACAGTGCCACGAATTACAGCAATTTTTTGTTATACAAGCACTGAAAACTAAGTAAATATTTCACCATAAATAACACACACACAGAATATTCAGCTGACCTTTGGAGGGACCCTGTGCCAAATGTGGAGTCTCATTATGGTCACACAGAAAAATAAAATAGAAGTTTAGTTCTTTTTCTCTTATATCTCAGCACGATCTTAATCTTGGAGCCTTGACATCTTTGTAGCAGCAACACTGTGTTTTCAGCAGCATTTTACATTACTTAAAAGAGATTTTTTTAATTGGCAGCTTAGTTCTGTGAAGACAAGACACAATTAATCTTCACTCAAGCAACCTCCAAATATGTCTGAACTCACTTGGCATCGCCTGCAGAAGTGTCCAGTTTCTAGGACAAAACAACAGAATAAAAATCTGCTTTTCTAATTGTGAAGAGGTAGCTCAGCACTTTGTAGCACATCCAGGAAGAGAAAGGCATTTCAAACACTTGCTTTTGACTAATAGCAATTTTCTACCCTGTGCCTTGCCCCAAGCTAGTGAGGACATCACAAACTGGAGTTAAAGCCACCAACACACACACGTCCCATTGCTCTACTCCTTTAAAGTACAAGCCACTAGAGCTGCGAGAAATAACATGTAGTGAAAACACAGATCCAAAAGTACTACAAAATTCATCTATTGTATTATTCATCTAACTCTTGGTAATAGCTAATAATGCTCATCAGAAGCCACGGACAAAGGGCGATACAGTTCCTGCATGCGCTGCTGGATGTGACCAACGGGAAATTATTTGCTAAACGGTGTCACATGGAACAGCAGCACGGAAATGTGGCATGTGAGGCTGAAATGCATGCTTACTTCCAAAAAAACTACTGAGTGTAGTGTAAGCAGCTAATTCCACCAAATTTGCATAAGCATACCTGAAGTAAATGATAAAGAGCCCAAGCTCCAGAGGTTTATTGTAAAATAGAAACCATTCCACGTCACCTTTACCAAACCACACGGGATTACTGTGAAAAACCAGGTGTACTGCACGCATGTCGAGGGGCAGTGCAGGATGCATCGGATGCAGGATGCACTGGAAAACTGCGTTTTAAATGCATTTAGCAGATCCTCCCAGGAACCCACCCTTCAGGACCACAGCACTTCAGTATCCAACCTGCTAGAAGCAGTATTAGTTTGCCTGTCCATTGTATGATCCTTATTCAGAAGGCATTCTGGGAACCATGGAAAAATCCATGGCATTGCCTACTCTTACTCCCAGAGCTATTTCCTATCAGCTGTGTTCAACGACTCTACACTCAATCGAGACATGGCCAGTATCTCTGCCATCCTCATCCTGCATTAACTAGTTTTCCATACGAGCAATTCGGTGTGTCTATTTCACAGACAGAATCAGTTCACATTTCACCCAATATAAAGTACAGCTTTAAAGAAAGTCTTACATACAGATTGTCATTCCCTTCCACCCGCCAAGTCCCACCACCACAAGCTCTGCATGGAAGCATAACTGTAACAAAACAAAAAGCTTCACCACAAAACATCTAGGATGTATGTGTTACTCGCCTTAAAGAGAAACTATTTTTTTTTAAATTAATGGTGAAATTTAGCCATGAGATCTTTCACAGTTGCTTTTCCTGCTGCAGGAGAATGAATCGGAGGGTCTGAGCAGCCAAATCTGCTCCCGCCAAGCACAACTTCCAGTCAAGCATACCTCAATTATTTAGTCACTCATTCTCCCAAAAACTGTATTTGCATGCATAATTTTAAAAATACTGAAGAGTCTTTTTTCCGTATAATGATTTTCAGGAACTCTAAGTCACGATATACTTTTCTTCTTACATTTTCAGTTGTACAAAATTAGTGGAAATTATGGGCAGTTACATGGTCACGCCAATACTACTATGTACAGGGTTTGCAAGTGCCCATTCAGCTTCTCACAGGTCCCTAGACGCAGATTTAAAACTAAGATATAATACTAACTGGCTAGCATTTTAGCTTTGCTCCATTCTACTTTGATCTGGAAGAGAGCTGGATGAAAAACAGTTCAGCAAACATTTTGTAGAAAGCTGTTTTCAGCTTTAATTAAAATTCTCAACTTTTTCAGATGGTTTTCAAAACGACTCTGCTGTAGACACGAAGGAGAAGTTGTTCACTAAACTGGATTCAGTCAGTTTATTAAACTAATCCTTGTGAATGTATTATTCAGTAATATTTCAACAAGGTTTTTAAAAGATGCTTCCGTTCCTTCATCTCCCATTGAAGCTTAGGAGCTGCAGAGAACTAAACTGTAACTTACCTCAACTGTTTGCTGATATTTTTATAGTTAAGTCAAATATTTAGCAGTTTATTTGTGAACTTTTTGCCATAAGCAACATAATCTGATCATATTCCCCCCCCCCCCACTGTCTGGATACCTCTGTTAACAT
>JAOXNH010000012.1:25440075-25457043 GCA_028566575.1 Bartramia longicauda
GCCCGAGACTGTTGGGTTGGGTGTTTTGTTTTGCGTTTGGTTGGTTGGGTCGTTTGTGTGGGGGTGGGTTTGTTTGTTTGTTTGTTGTTTTGGGGTTTTTTTGTATGGTTGGAATGATGATCTCAAAGGTCCCTTCCAACCATGAGGATTCTGTGGCATCACAGGGAAATTCCGTGCCAGCCAGCAGACCCCAGCGGCCCTGGAGCCAAATATTGGGGTGCCTTCTGCTCAGCTCCTGACCACATTTCCATGGAAAGAGTCTCCAGACGCTGCAGCCGGGCACTAGCACCCGAGACGTGGGAGCCTCTCTAAGCTCCGTGTCCTGGTCTGGAGTGTAGCAGAGCCAACCTTCTGTTGAGTGAGAGGCTCTCACTCCTACTCGCTGCCATGGCCACCAGGCTCAGCTGAGTCTGTCCTTACCCCATGGAGGGGTCACACCTGTGGGGAGGCCTGGGCAGGTCAGGTGACCCAAACCGACCAATGGGGTGTTCCATCCCATCTGCCACGCTCAGGACAAACGCTGAGGGATCAAAGGGGTTGGGCCGGCTCCTCTTTGAGGCCTCTCCTTCAGTAGCTCTCTTTCTTCAGCAACTCTCTTTCTTCAGCGACTGGCATCTGAGGAGGACCCTGTTCGTCTGCCTTCGGTCCCTGTTGGTGAGTTTTGGAATCCAGTTCCCGTTTGTCATTGAGTCTGCTCTGGAACTTTCCTAGTGCCTGCTGGTGGCATCTCCCTGGGAGGTTGATACGGTTTTGTATAGATTTTTATATATTATATCTATTTCATTATTTCTTTTTTATTTTATTATTAATAGTTCATTTAAGTAGTTTAGCTTTTTCCTAAACTCATAAATCTTTTTATCTCTCTTCTTCCTCTCCTTGGAGTGAGAGGTGGGGGAGAGCACCTGTTGTCTTGTCATTGCCCAACCCGGCCCAAACCATGGCAGATTTATTGGTGCCCAGCGCCTAACTCCCAGGTTCCCATCCGGACTCTGATTTGTCACTTAGAGACCCAAGGAGTGATCAGTAAGGCTTGCTCACCTTCCAACACTCTGGAAGCTCAGAGCCTCTCCCAGGATGTTTCTGAGGGGGGGCAGGTTGTGCCTGGGGGGCTGTGGGGTGGTTGAGGGTGTCTGCCTGCCCAGGAGCAGTGCTTGCTCTTTTTAAGTCCTGGATGTACTTGGGGTGGTTTTAATATGGATGTGTTTGCTACTTGTCTTTCTGTGGGGTGATGAGTAATTTAATTTGCTTTTTCTTCTAGTTATTAAAATGAAATGCATATTTTACTGTAGGGCTGTGGGATACTTTCAAAATCAGTATTTTTCATCACAGCTTATCTAGATGCAAATTGCTCCTAATAAAACATAACGCTTCAGCTGTCGCAGTGTTTGCAGTCTTCAAAAAGACAGACTTACTGTCTCTGGGCCTCTTCTTAGCATAGCACAAACTGCCCTTAAATTGCTATCACGTATAGTGAGTGTTGTTATTATTATCTAACGTGATTATTGCTGCTCAGAGCAGCTCTGTTAAGTACTGTATGTCACACACTAATATTAGGTCTCCACCTCCAAAGATTCTGCAGTAATCAGACATTTTAATGGAAGTTACTATTTTACCTTTCAAAGAACATTATGCTCCAAACTTCTTAATGAACTGCAAATATTTTAGCTCCTGCTCTGATGTCTTACACAGTATTCTCCATTCTGCTTTCTTCATCTCGTTTCTGCCCTTGACACAATTAATTTCCTTCTCTTGATTTCCTGTTGAGGGTGAATTATTTCTCTGTCTGCCTTGTCCCACAGGCTCTTCCATTCATCAGGTGTTTTGTATCTCTTTTCCTTGATCCAACAACTAGGCTTCCTGTAATTTCTCAAATTTTGCTTTAATGAAGTTGATTACCAATCAAGAATGCAAGCAGTATAGGCTATGATTAGACACGTGGAGATCAGACCTGCAGAAAGAGAAGTGTGCTCAGACTATACTTGTTTAATCAAGATACTCTGTAAAACATCAAGCATATCTGAGATCAGCTGATGTGATTTCTGTGAGAAACATCCTATGCGCTATTAAAAATGCTAGAGAAGGGTCTGATGTAACACAGCAGCTGCTCCAGTCACGCTGCAGCTTTAAGAGGGATAGTTACCATTGAGGAAATAGAGCAAGAAACAGAGATCAGGTGTAGCAAGGCACCAGCTAAGTCTCTCTGTGTTGAATTAGACTTCACACCACCAATTCTGGATGCTTTTGTACCTGCTTTTAACAGGTTTCTATCCTGCAATAACTCTGTATCCTCATTAAGAGACGGAGGATGTGTTTTTGAATCAAATAGGACACGTGCAGTGTGGAATAGGATGCTGTGACTTATATTGGTGGTTTTTGCTGTAGCTCTTATTTCAGTGCGATGCTGCCTTGGTTCTGGTTTGTGTGCTTTGTGATAGACTGGTCTGGAAGAAGCTTTTAAATATTTTTAATATCTTTTACTCTTTTGTATAATGAGGGAGTATATCATGCGTGGAGTTTTGTTCCATGTTGAGGATGCTGATACCTCAGCAGATGATCTGATCTCATAGCCCTACAGCTAGCCCACAGCAACTTAACTGTGGCTTCCCGCTGTAATCGGAGTGTGTCTGGGAAAGTCACCATTTGTCCCTAAGGCAATCCTAAAGAATTCTGCTTGTGAGAAGACACATTCGAATGCTGACTGTCATTTTTTGTGTTCTAGTTTGTCACCCTCTTCTGTGCTCCTCTGTCACTTACTGATTACACTGTCGTTGAAGTCAGTGGTGAGGTCTGAGCCTTCGTTTCAGTGAGTTCTGGGGATGTATATACACATTACACTCAATATGGAAATTCAATAAGAATGTGATTATAGATAAGCGTGTCTGCCAGCTTCTGCTTGCAAGCTGTAAATAGCTGATCAGAGATTTATTTCTCCAGGTGAGCATGTAGTGAGTCAGATGCTTTTCTTATAGTTAATGAGTTTCTACAGTATTTTTTGTTAGATTAACCTCAATCCCCAAATAGAGTGAGAGAAATGTCTGATTTTGATAAGGCCTCACACTTCTGCTCACCATTTCCAGGCATACTTTAGAACACTTTAAGGGCTTAATTCAGCTTGAGCAGTTCAGCAGATCCTGCTTTGTAACCCATTTCGCCTCTGAATCAAAGCAGGTCCTGAGCAAGACCATCTGTGCATGGGGTTACCAGTGAGGACACACTTCTAAGAGTTTTGGCCCCAGCTTCAGCACCTGAAAAAGGTGTGTCATCTTCTGATGAGAGAAGACAAGTGCCTGCCACTGTCATCCAGAAGCTTTAGCTTGATATTTCTGGTTGCATTCCCGACTGTGCAGCCCTGAGATGTGACAGGGGATTCAGATGTGCTCTTCAGCCCCAAGAGAGACGCTTGAGTGAATTCCTGAGCTCCCCAGACACCTGGAATGCGGATACACTGCCTGTGTCTTGACACTCTGATCATCCACCTGGCTAAATGGGGTCATTCCTTGCCCTGCTGTGGCAGGTGGGTTTTACAGCCACTATCCTGGAGCTCCTCTCTTGGCATTGGCAGGGCTGGATCCTCTGAAGCCCTCACAGCTGTGCTGCCTTTGAACAGCCGTTCCCTCAAAAAGGGAGAAATAATGAATTCAGCAACACTCGGTGAAGCTGATAAAATGCACAGGCATAAATTGCAGTCCAAAACGATTCTTCAAAGCAACAGCTGAATTATAAGTCATGATATAAAGCCCGGTGGCTTGGCTGCAGGAGATCTCTGGTCGCTGGGGGCTTGCCCTGCTCCGCCAGCCATGGGTGGTACTGCTGACAGCTGGAAAGCTGGGACACCCAGCTTTCGGTGAAAGGAGCACTTCATCAACATCGAAACACACGTCAGAAAAGACATATTGTGTTCTTCTAGGGCTGGCAGGACCTTGCCCTCTCTCTCTGAGTGATTGCTGTTGCCTTTGCCGGCAGATCCCTATTTACCTTCCAAACAAATTTGGCATCCTGTGACTTTGCCACTGCATCAGAAATGAAGGGTGAAGCAGCTGAGGTTGTGGACAGCCTCCTTTGCTTTAAAGAGATAAACCTTACAGCTTTATAGTTCTGCTGGGAGCTTTATGTCTCTGGTTGCCTGCGTGTTCTTTGGCAAGGTGAGAGGATTTTGGGGATTACAAGTGTCCTGTGTGACAGCGAGGGAGAGATGAAATTGGTTGTACCGTGCTCTCCTTGTGCCTCAAGGAACTTAATTTCCGCTAAAGCTCAGGCGAGAGCCAGGGGTCAAAATGAATGAGACATGATTAATAAGTAACCTTAATAAGCATTTTACATGTACCTTTTGAGCAGCCATTAAAACAGCCCACACAAAAGCGACTTTTAGGTTTTCCCTTAAAATAGCCGGTTTTCCTCTGCTCTGCTCCCAGCCCTGGTGCTGTCCCTGTTGTTTGGGAGGATTTTTACGAGTTTGTGCAAACAGAGAGCCTGGTCCATTCTGGTGCTGCATTTGCCTTTTGAAAAGTCTGTCAGGTATAAACCAACAATTGACAGAGGTGCAAAGACCATCCGGCTTCTGCTCTGTATAAGGCACTTGAAACTAAGGAGTGTTTTTGTTGGTTTCCTTTATTTGAAAGATCTTATGTGAGCTTTCTTTTCAAACGTGTTCTGAAGAGGAGGTCATCTTCAGGGAATTCAGCCTGAGCTTATTTTATGTTTGTTTATCAAATGTTTTCTGTAAGAAACTGCTAATTAATTGCCTATTGATAAAAATGAACTAGGCGGCCAGAATTCCCTGCAGCAGCAGCTGAAGGCAGTGCTTTGGGGAAGGAGCTTTTCCAGGGACTGTTGGTCTAATGGATGCATTGACCTGACAGGTCAATTGCCTCTTCTGGTGGGGTTTCGTACCTCCTTCCTCTAAGAGCCTGGACTCTGCTAAGGATTTGGGCATCTCCCTACGTATTATTAACTTCCGATATTGCTGTTCTCATCCACTTGAGTAGTTTGCTGCTGAGGAAGTCAGAATTTTGGTGAAAGATAAGGTTTTGATGTGATTTGTTTTGAAACTCCTACCTCGTGCTGCCTGTTGTGGAGCCAGTTTGGGAATGAATTATGGTCTGTTGGAATGAATTGTGTTTAATTTGTTCTAGAAAATGGACGGTAAGCAGAGGATTGGGCAGGATATTAAAGGAAGAGGTGTCACCCCATGACAGGGAACACTGCCCCAGAGAACTGGACACTATTTCTAATTTTTCTACTGAGGTCCTCTGTGGCCCTGGCAGATCAGGAAAACCACAGTTTTCCCGGGCAGCCTCTGTGTTACCCATCTTCCAGCTGTCTGAGTTGGGAGCTCTGATTTATGAAAATGCAGAGAAATCACAGCTGCAGCTGGAATCTCTGCAATTTCTATTGAACATATATATTTCTAAATAACACAAAGCTCTCTGGAAATGCAGACTTCGCTTCAAACAGGACACTCAAATTAGTAAATATTTATCTTCAGACTCTCTGTGGCTAAATTCTCCCTTTTCATGTTGGGAATAATAGCATCTGTCCCTGTACTCCCTGCCAACACACACAGAAGGAAAGGAATCATCCTGTTGTGAGAACAGAGCTCAAACAACATCTGTAAAATGCAGAACATATGTTTTACATGCAAAGGAGCTCCTGGCTTTCCCTGTCTAAAAAGGTAAGCTTGCAGTTGTTATCCAGGATAGCAATTTGGAGAAGCTGAAGAGAAGTTTGGTTCTTCAGGCTGTTGGGGTGGTTCCCCTGGTGGGTTATGAATGTGGCCACCTCGGTGTTGGTATTAATGCAGATCTGTTGGGTTCAGTAGACCTGGGTTCAGAGAAGAGGAGTTTCTTTCTAAGGCTTCTGAGTTCTTGTTTACTGACATGGGTCAATGGGCTTGTGTTGGATACACACTTTTAATCAAACGTTTGATTCTGAATGGTATGGCTGGGGCTGGCTGTGATGGCATGAGGAGAAGGCTTTTTAGGCTGCCTCTGCAGAGCACTTGGTGTAGTGTCTCATTTCATTACCTTCTCTGGTAACTGCAATAGTCACAGAACGAAGGAGAAAAGGAGTCATTCTGCGGTCCTTACCGCAGTTGCGTGGCACTTCACTCCAAGGATCTAATTATTTTCAGAATACCACTTTCCTTCTTACATTCTTACACTGCTATAGCTACAACATTTCTTTTAGAATACAATTCAAATGCATTTTCTAGGCTCCCATTTTCTGCAAAATTTATCATCTAGAGCAATTCGTAATAATTTCAATGCTGAATTCAAATTTTAACATCTCCATTTACTGGTCAAATTTTAAAAAAATGCTACTGAATATGTAAAATAGAGAGTTATTTGCAAAAGAGCAAAAAACCCAAAAATGTTTCAGTGTGATTTGCCACACCAGCCATCTATACAAAAATTGTCTCCTGCCTATTTAAATTCTTCAATGGAGTTCCTCAGTAATTCCAACATTTTAAAATAGAAAAAAACTGTATTATCATCTCTCTTCTTGCTAAGCTCTGAGAAGAAATAGCTTGATTGAATGTGGGTGGGGGTGTGTGTGTTGTGTGGGTGGATGTGTTCCATCTATGACAAATAATTATAGAGGATTAAAAAAAAAAGATATTTAGATTTAGTTTTTATAATGTGAAAACTGTGGTCACTTTCCCTTGTTAAAACTTCTGAAAATAGTATTTCCAGCACCTGGGTGACCTTCAATATTAATCAACAGAAGTGTGCTGAAAAATAGGTTTTTTAAAAGAATATTTTTCAAAATCCTGTCCCATAAATGATTTAGCATTTTATACCACAGAGTAGCGAGCCACACTGAGTAATGTTACTTACCAACTTTTAGAAACAATGTGTTGAAATATTTAGTATATTCTGCTGTAAATAATGTAATGCATAAAACAAATACTGTTGCATTACTGGAAGGTCTAACATTTATTACTGCATTTTCTACTTACAAAAAACATTCAGTCATAGTAAGAAAAAATCATTAGCCGTTATTGTTCTAATATTTTTCTTCCCATTTAATTTTTTTAAGTTGTTAGCTGTCTCTATATCAAAGTTATGACTGTTTACTTGAATTTTTACTTGAACATCTGCAATTTAGAGCACCAGCACAGCTTTTCCAATGGTCTTTCTAACCCTGTGTCCTCTCTCCAAGCATGACTAACAGTTCATGTCTAGGGAAAGAGCAAAAAAGTAATCCTTTTCAGCTTTTGACAACCAGCAGTTTAGGGACTTAAAAAATTAGAGGTCATTTGCACATCCTGTTAATAGCTTTTAGTATACCTTTCTGTTATGAGTTTAGTTAAGAGGTTTTTTGAACACAGTTACAGTTTTAGATCCCCCCAATATTCTTCAGGAGTGAGTTAATTGAACTCGAGAGTTAACGCTCTGTACTTTCTCCTGTTCGCTATGTGCTACTGAACAGTGAACAGTATGCAAGCTCGACAATTTTTTCTCTTAGAAGGTTAAATACTGATGCCTTTCAAAAAGGCTTTCTGGCTCCTCTAATAACATTGACTTTGAGTCTATTTTGATTGCTCAGTACTTACAGCCTTTCTAGTTAAAACGTCAACCAGACTTCACGAACTACTCAGAAGTAAATCAGCATTTGTTTTTCCTCTATGTCTTTAAAAAAAGCCAAATCATATTCATTGTATAAATGGCAAAAAAGAAAACATTTTCATTACAGAAGTATTTTCATTTGAAATTGGAGTCTGTTCTCTTCAGGGTTAGCTCAGAGCCTTCTTCAAATTTTACTTCGTTCTAAAAGATGGCTTTGGTAACATTAAAACTATCATCTTATCAGAAAACAACTGATTATAATAAAAATCTTGAAGAAATTACTTTTCACATAACGACACTATGGAATACAAAGTATTCTTTTTAAATATTAAAAAGGGAGATTTCTTTTCTGCACTTTGCCATCCAGAACTCAAGAAGGAAAACATTTCTTCTTCTCCATAAATGTGAGGTAAGAATTTTTTTTAATATCATGGAAGTTCTCATCAAATGCAATGGCAATTCAGCATCACAACAAATGGTAGTTCACTTGAATGACTTGTAAAATATGGGAGAGGTTCTGCTTCCATGTGCACCTGTATTGTATTTCACAAAGGCTCTTAATACACAGTTTCCCTGTGAAAAGTGGAAGCAGAATACATGGACAACTTTGCCAGATACCCCTGGGAAAAATAAATGGTGCAGTGCAGTAAGAGCAAGAAAGGAGCTTGCCAGTATAGAGTGGTAAATGGTCTTTGAGTTGTGTCAGTTACATTCATTTTTTTTAATTATTACTTATTTATTTATTTAGCCTGCTAAATTTTCCAAGGACGAGTGACTTCAGATCAAGAAATCCCATTTAACAGCTGTTACCCATATCCTCCACCTGGGTCTCCCTCAAGGAAAGACTTATCAAGATTCACCAGGACTTTGACAGTTCTGAACACTATGGACCTGTTCACATCTGTTACCTTTCCTGAGTCACATTTTGAAAACTGTAATAAAGTTTGAAATGCCCACTGTGTTCCATATTTGTTCACTACCTCTTTGTTGTTAGGGTAATTTAGTATTATCATATTATCATAATTATCCCTTCATTGGTGAGATATATTTTGGACTCTGTAGATAAATACTGAAAATGTGGCATCCTCTGTGACCTTAACCACCATAAAGTCTCTACTGAAGTAATTTAAAAAGAACATTTTTTCATTTTGGTTTTTTTTTTTTTCATAATTTGCCCCATAAAATAATCATAATTTGATTGTTATTTTCAAAAGAATCATGAAATATGCAATGGCAACTAATATGAATGAATCATGTGTTGGAAGGGAATAAAATGATAATCACTTTAAAAGGAAGAACAATATGTCTAAATTAAAATGCTGGTCAACAGAACACAGAGCTGACATTTACAAAGGTTATGTTTGACTGTAATAAAATAAATGGCAGTTCTTTGTGTACACAGTTGTCAATTAGCATTGCATATGTGTCTCTTGGATACATTTATTTTTGCCTAATGACTCCTTATTCAAGATGCAAAAATCTATTATTAATGTTTGGTAAGTACTCCTGACTGGGTGAAATAACTAAGAATAATAGCTGCCTCTTTGCATTAGCATTTTCTTTTCATGAGAATGTCACTAAAATGAAAAAATAATATAACATCTAAAATCATCAGAATTGTTTGGAAGCAGAAGAGTCAAAATATAATAGAGATGGGAAAGTTATAAGAAAATCTTATTTACTGTAGATTCAAGTGAGAAAAATTATTCTTTTCAAGGTGAAATTAAAACAAGTAAATCTGTTATTTATCTACTTTGGACTTCTCATCTATAATAGGGCTGCTAATGCAAACATGATTAATCTTGAATGATACTTTTTAGTAACTGAAGACAAAAATAATTTGAAAAAAACATTTATATTTATTGCAATGCAAGTATGAGGCTCCCTAAATGCCTGAACCTCATGAGTGATTTATCTATAATGGAAGTTTTATTTCCTTTTCGCCCTTAATCGGGAAAAGAAGCCCTCCCATTGAAACTCAGAGGGATAGAGTATTTCCTTCTGGCATCAGCATGGAGTGCTGTTTTGCCTCAAGAGAAAATGCAAAAGAAATGTACTTGCTGCATCTCTCATTAAGCCTGAGATTTGCTGAATGTTACACAAACCCCTGGGTTGCACACAAAGAGGATTGTTGCTAGAATCACATCCCACTGTCAATTTAAGTCAAGATTCTTTTTATGACTTTGCAGCAAGCGGTAAAACCCCTTACTCTCCCTCCTAAAGAAGAATCAGGTTATAAATAGACTGAGGGCTCTTTTTCACAAGACACAGAACTCCAGTAGTCTGCTGTCCGTGAGGCTCACTGGAAAGGGTAGCTAAGAGTATCCTGGTTCTAGCCCTTATTCAGAATATGTGTACATTTTACATTAAAACAATCATTGAACAAAATGAACAAACAATCCTGGGAGAACTGATTTGAAACCAGGTGTGGTGGTTGATCCCTATCAACAGCCAAACATCTGCCCAGCCTCTCGCTTGCTCCCCTCTCCCGTGGGATGGGGACAAAATAGAAAGAAGGCAAGAAAACTTGACATCCCAATAATGACAGTTTAAAAGGAAAGAAAACGCTGCATGCAGAAGGAAAAAATCAAACCAAACCAAAAAAAAAACAAAAAAAAAGAGGATTTAATTCACTACTTCCCACCGGCAGGCAGATGTACAGCCACTTCCTCAAAGATCGGGTCCTCAGCATGTGTAACAGTTGCTTGGGAAGACCAGCACCATAATCATAAAGATCCTCTACTCCCTACTCCTTTCCTCAAACTTTTATTGGTAAGCACGACATCGTATGGTATGGAATATCCCTTTGGTCAGTTTATGTTAGCTGTCCAGGCTGTGTTCCTTTCCAGCCTCTTGCTGATCCCCAGCCTAATTACAGTGAGAAAAAGCCATGATGTTGTACAAACACAAACGCTCCAGTTATGTCTATCATGAAAAAGATGCATATGACTGTTTCCCAGACAGCTCCATTATGAAATGTAAAAGGTGATTGTGCTAAATGCTTTGAAATGAAGGGTTTCAATCCCTACCCATGGGACCCTGTTTGGATCCTGCATATACACAGATATCTAAACACAAAAGATGCGTATAACTGTAGACCCATTCTAGGCTTCCATGTTTCCTACAGGGAAGCCCAAGTCAGTTTTTGTGGTGGATACTGACCTACAGAGAACTTGCCGATAAATGAAAATATCTCTTCAGGACTTAATTTGGCTCCCACTGAAAACAATGGCAGCTTTTTCACCTAAAAAAATCCAGTACTTTCTGTATCAATTACTTTTATAACACCATGATTACTTCTGCCTATTGTTATTCAAATATCAACATTAACATTGAAAAGTTTGTGAAGCAAAAAATATCCATTAACATTTTTACATTATTTACAAGTTACAGTTTTAGTACCAATCTTTTTTTTTTTTTTGGTGAAAAACGTTGATATTCTGCCTGTCAACAGATTCAATCCACAAGATGAAAGGGGATTTAGAGGTGCTGCATTATTTCCCTGACTCCTGTTCTGAAATTCTTTATGGTTATTTATATGAAGTACTTTATCTCAGCAAATATAAGCTTCATTTTAATATGTTGAAAATGAAGCAGTTTATATGATAACTATTTAAGCCTTCAGTATCTCCAATCTATAATGAGTATTTCATTCGCTCTTATTTACATCCAGAACACTAACAAAATATTTAATTTATGGCCAGATGAACTTGCTGACAATCTAAATGTGATGACATCCATAACAAACAAATATACTGGGACCCAGGGATGACACGTAGAAAAGTGTTCAGTGACAGCCTGATAAAGATCAAAACTTCACTCTTACCTCAGTAGAAGAGAGTTTAGGAATCATCCATGAAACAAACCAGACAATGGTGTGTTTTCTTTTTATTTTTTTAAATAAATAAAAACGTAACGTTTGGTGCATGTAACATTTATCCCAGATGTCATACTTATTACTACAGCAGAACAATCCAATGTGAATTTCTGCCTCCAATCAGAACCAAGATAAATGCAGTCATCCAACATAATCTGTTTAGAAACCCTAGATAATTAAATGTATATTCCCACAATATATGATATAAATAGAAATTTCTTCTGCAGACATGCAAATCTTTTAGAGGTGATATTTTCAGAAGTGAATGCACAGTCAGACCAGATATACATGAAGAGAGATTTCATATCATTAACTATACCTCATCAGGAACTGTCAATATGCAGCCCTTCCTTGTCAAGATTTAACATCCCTAACATTTAACTTAGAAACTAACTTGGAAAGTAATTCAAGAACTTCAAAACTATTTAAGCACACCTGAGATATCATCTGCATGAGTGGTATCATCACCACTCTGTACATCAGTAGCAAGGTGCACTCCCTCAAATCGCTTGCTTCTATTTCTTCTTTCAAGCTGCAGTATTGTAAAGCTACGTATAACTTACAGATAGCCAGGGAACTGTATGACTATATTGACATATACCTGATTAAATAGGAGTACCACTGAAAAAATATTCTTTCTAACTTCTTCCAGCACTTCCATATATTCCCAACAGTGAGAGATTACAAGTACATGAGACTATGAGAAATTCTTCACACCTGTGAAAACATGCCATGTTCCACACCCAAGCATCATGGCATGCTCTCACTCTAAGGATTGAATATGTACAAAACTTCCCAGCTGATGTGCACAACGCATACACACAACCCCTAGCTAGTTGCTTTGCATACCTCCTCCAGAAAGGTAATTTACTACTGACAGACTAACAATTACAATAAAGAGGATCTTGAAATCAGGTAACTGGTTTGCTAACTGGGTTGTAGATTTCATATTTGTTATCATTCCTGTGGACTGTATTTCTTAAATATTTCTATTATTCATTCATTAGTTTTAGCTTGAGTAGGTGACTGAGTGGGAGCTACAGTCATTCTGCAAGTCAATTAATGCTTCGTTTAGCAATATCTAAAGCAAATCTGGAAAGAGCACAACAGAACACATTTCTTTGGATCATCTCTACTTTTTCCATGTACGAAGCCAATGTCAAACCATAAACACATACCTGAACATCCTTTCCTCATACATAGAAAAATTCAGAAAGGAAAGAACTTGATCTTCTGCTCTGTCTTCACCACCACTCTTTACTTTGAAAGAGAAACTACTGGCCCAATGTACTTCCATTTAGCACTAGGTTTCACTTATGAGACTGAAAGATTGTTTTGAGACCAGGAGCTCTTCTGGACATTTTTCTGGCCAGTAGAGTTGCCCTTAACTTTTCTTGGATCTTTTTCCACCTAGTTTGGCTGTACACCATTTAGTTTCCAAATCAATGCCTTCTCTGATATGCCGGGAACTCCCCAGTGGGATTTCTTCCTTTCTTCCCTGAGCCCTCTGAACTGTTTTCTGGCACTGTCACAAGACAGTAGCTTCTCCTGAGACATTTTTGAAGCCAAGAACAACAGCCTTTCACCCTGTGCTACCTTGTCACTCTTATGAAAACAGTAACTTCAATGACACTGACTAAAGGAACCCGTGGACAATAAATTTCCCCTTGAGATTTCCTCAGGGGAAAAAAAAAGAAGGAAAAAAAAAACACAACCAAAACCAAAACACAGCCCTTCAGCACTTACAAGCTACTTGCCAAAATAAAGTTAAAATGAAAAAGAAACAGGAAATAACTAGAAAACATAAGAACTAACTATTGGATACAAAAGATAACTAAATTTTTCTCCTTCATTGTTTGATGGAAGCATAGCAGAATAATATCAATTCGCAGGGTAACAAGATGACAAATTAGCTAACTTATCCCAGAGTACCATACATAAATCATAAATTTAAGCTGCATTCTATTTATCTCTGTTTATATGACAAGTCTTTGTCTAGATAACATATGGGAAAATCACAAGCCCATGTCACTATTACTCAGGCAAATTCCCCATGTAAAATAACCAGACAGTGCTGAAATAATCCATGTTATTTTCAATCCTAAATTCGTGTAACAGGGAAAATAAAGATCCCAAGGAAAAATGGAAAATCACAGTCTCTAGCCATACAGGAAGAATATTACCAAAAATCCCCAGTTCATCTACCAAATATGTATTAGGTCATGGGTCCTCTGGAAGTCTCATTTTTACTGTAACTCCATGTTATTTCATTTCTTTCTCTTATCCTTTCCAAACTCTCTTTTAACACTAGCTATTCTTCTTAATCTAGTCTCCCAAGGAAATGAGGTTTAGGATCTGCATCTGTCTGTCTCTCAAATCCCCACTTTCAATCAAAACTGATGAGAAGAACTGATGTCTCAAAATCATTAAGTTGCTGAAATTTATGTGAAAAAGGCATTTAGGTAAAAGATATTAATGTCTTCAGAGGAGGGAAAAGTTGCAGAATTAGCTCAGCCATGCTATTAGGTGTCAGAGAACCAGCACAAGGAGAGCTGTAGGAAATAAACTTTCATAAATTCTGCATTTCAGAGAGGTGTCTGTTTCACTTCTGAAATAAAAAAAAAGGTCTTAGAGAAGAGAACATGATTTTTCTCCAGGCACTGAACAAATCTGAAGTCGCAACCTATAGTTGCAACCTATATAACCTATAGGTATACCTATATAACCTATAGGTATAATCACAGTAGCATACAATTCTTGGGGACAGTTCCTCAGAAATCTTTATATACAGTCTTCTGGGCTATTCCTCCCTTATTAAAATCAATCTAAAGCTTTAGACTCCCTCAGTCTGCAAAGATACTGTATTTTCAAAAGCTCCCATAACTCCTCTAAAGAGGACCTTAATTTCCTTTACTCTCAATGAGAACTGAATGCCTAATTATTTTTTTTTAGGTCCTTTTGAAATTTTATTAGAAAAATAATACAAGCTGAACATATCTAGTATGCTTGTTCCAGTTCATACCACATTCATAAGTGACATAAATTATATAAAAGTTAAAAGTAGACTGGAACTTCTGACAGATATTTCAAATGAAAATATGGAGGGAAAAAGTTATTCATCTCCCTCAATACAATGTGAACCCCTTACTTTTCTGCAAGTGCCATCTCACAGACGATGCACCAGTCACTTAGAATTACCAAATGAAAGGCTCTTTGAGACAAGGAATGTACTTTCTGGTTGTGGAGAAAATGTGAATAAATAACGCATCTTTTTCAGCAGGATATAATTTGGATGGTGCATGGGATATCTTTCCATTGTATGTACTTCCAAATAGCCCAAAAATATATAAGGAAATTTTATTTTGCCACAGCAACTCAGTAATAAGAAACACGAATAAGCTCTTATATAAAACATTTTCTGAAATGACAACCCAAATGATTGGAGTAATATAGAAGGTTTTAATTTTCATTCCCAAAGTACATAAAAGAAATTTCAAACAGAAGAGGTGAGGTTCGGCAACTACGGTACAGATTTATGCCCTGATGAACCAACAAGGCAGAGGCTGCCCAGTGTAAGAAAGAATTGACCTAAATTTCCTCCTCATCAATGGCACGACTCAAGTGATTGGCAAAGGCACATCCTGACTTGGATGCTGCTGCTGCACACAGCAGTCACCTGAGATTGCAGTAATTCAGCAGCTGCTTAGCAGCATGTGCCAACAGGCATCCTACGTGCTGAGAGTGGCACTGAAGAAGCCTTTGTCAGTGCAGAACAACTGTACTGAATTTAGGGACCAGAAAAATTACTATCTATTCCTAGACACCTGATCAGGTTTTTTTCATATTGGCAAACCACATATAAATAGATGCTGATACAGATTTAAATGAATCTTCATAAAAAAAACCTTCGAAGCACAGTGAAGCTTCCAGCCAGAACTGTTGCTCTTTCTCATTGTCTTTGCTTATTTTGCAGGGATCACTATGAATATGCACTGAGCCTGAAACACTGAAGCTGCCTCTGAATCGCAGTGCTTACATCTAAAGTTGGGAGGACCTTATTTAAAATTCAATATTGCTAAAACAACACATCGCCACCACGTTTATGATCTGACCCTTAGCTTTTATTGCAAATGCTAAAAAATAAAATAAAATAAAAAATTCTTATTCTTTCCTTCTGGTAGAAAAACAACCTATTCTATGAGCAGCAGGAGTAAACAAGCACATTTCTGTGTTTTCTTTCCAATGTGGATTCTCTGATGTGTAATAAGGAGTACATCTTTTTGCTTAGTAGGAGAATTAGTTTACCTGGGCATCTATTGTAATTACATTAATGGGAATAAAAGGTCTTGGCAATTTCCACCCCAGGTCAAATTGGTAATCAGGTTCTACTGTCATTAGGCAGGAGAGAAATGGTGAAGACAGACATAGTCACAGAGCATAGACTGAGAATGAGAAGCAGGGGGGATGAGACACAAAAAAACCCCCGAAACAGATTCCATTAAGCTAATAAATACTAACCATTTTTATCTGATTTTTAACCAGAATTCCTGTGAGCATTTTTGTATTTGATTATACTTCATGGGTGTCTTTTGATAGTTTTACAACTATTTAACAAGCCCAAACTGCCTGAGCAAAAGAGAAACCAAAAATGAATCACGTCACTCAAATTCCAGAGGTTAAAGAAGAGTGACCCTTTCACTCTCAAGGGAAATCTTCCAGTATGAGCAGAAGTGTATGAGGTATCAGAGACTCTGGAAGGACAAAATCCTTATGAATGCCCCAGATGTGGGGAAAGTATCAAACAGCATTTAGATCTTCTTAGGAACTAGTGCTGCTCAACCAAGAATCTGATTTGCAGAAAGGAAATAAATCTTCCTTAGTGCTTACAGAATTGTCTGGCATAATGCTAAAACACAGCCCAAGAAAGAAACAATATTGAAAACTCCAGTATCCCACCGTGATTTCCAACCAATGCACAAGGGAAACTTGCAGGCTTCTGCAGCAGCTTTGGAACTCAAGTTTATAATGACAAATTTTAAATTTGCAAGTAGTAAAAATTAAGCCTCTCAGCTAAAGCAAAAAAAGATCTTTCCTAACCACAAGAAAAATAGATCCAACAACCCAAAGTCAGAGATTAAGCAAGTCCTTTTATCCTTGCAATCGTAACTGGAACATAGTATGCATCAGATTAATGTTTCATTAGAATATAAATTGCTGATATTTTGTGAGACTTATGAAGATAAACTTTTTCCCCCCTTTGCAGGTGCAGAGCACTTAAAG
This sequence comes from Bartramia longicauda, assembly GCA_028566575.1. Lineage (NCBI taxonomy): Eukaryota > Metazoa > Chordata > Aves > Charadriiformes > Scolopacidae > Bartramia > Bartramia longicauda. Next base: position 25,456,801 of record JAOXNH010000012.1, read on the forward strand.
TCTAGGCATGTTTCAGGGCCTTTTGGATTTTATTTTATTTTATTTTTTCTAACTCCTATGCCTGCCTTTAAGACGGTCAAAAACTCCATAGATTCCCAGTTGGCCAATTAACTTTCTCAGACTCTCACTAAGATTTTCCTTAATTCAGTAACAACTGAGAAGACTCTTAAGGGTTATGTATGGTATCATGTATCACACATCACTTTTTTCTAATTTCAGCAGCTGTTCCAGACTCAAAGAAAA
>JAOXNH010000012.1:25460546-25478939 GCA_028566575.1 Bartramia longicauda
TATCCAAAAATATTTAACTGTATTTTTCTGGGATTCCTGAATAGTTCCGATTGAAGCTAGGACAATGGTTTTTATTTTATTATTTCTAAAATAAGCACCCTATCTGTAGACATCAGTATGTGGAAATTCTAAGGGGATCCACACCTTAACTGTAGGATATTTTATAATATCATAAAGTTAGAAAATGTTGACAATCGCTGGAAGAGGAGAGGACTCTTATGTCAGCAGTGGGCTCAACAGCAGAAGCATCATTAACACCAGGATTGCAGAACAATGACAGCAGTGAGGAGTGGGTGCAGGGCAGAATTATTAGTCTTTGATGCTCGTTTCTTCCTTTATGTAAACCTTCTAGCAAAATTCCCTTGCACGCCTTCTGTAAGAAGGGTATGGATTTTTGGGTCACATCAAGATCAGTCTCTCAATGACAATTGTTCGTTTTAATTTGAACTTTCAGTACACAATTAAATTTCATATTAGTCCTATCAGATAACATAAATCCTCTAATGCTCTGGAAAATAAATTCTAAAGTCAGTTTCCTTATTTCTAAGCAATGTCCTTGCATTTTATTTTTTGTTTGGATCTCCTTCACTATAGTTCTTTGCAGAGATACACAGTTTCTGTGTTTCCTCATGGCCAGGAGCAGAGATGCAGACCTGAAACGTAAAAAGTGAAATATATTGCTGTGGGTGGTTGTTAAAAGACACTTATTTTTATTCACCATCTGTCTCACTGGTTTGTAGCCAATATCCAGCAGTGAGTTTTATAACTGCTTTGGGATTAATGGAGTATTGAAGAAGAAATGAACATTTTCACAGTTGTTTAACTTGTTGCTTTATTTCTCCTTTTGCATTAGCATTATCATCCTGCAGCATCCGTTGTTATTAATAAGCATAATAAGTGTGCTGGAGGCAGCACACATTGTGATGTCAGGTGTTATTAATAGCAGTCTTCTGAAAGAATGAGAAAAAGCCACTCTGGCTAAAACTTCACCTACTTTTTCTCTCCTGGGTCTCTCACGGGGCACTGTGTGGCTGTGGGAGCCAGAGAAACCAGCAGCACCTCTCGTGTCAGCGCTTCTGCCCCGGGCTCATTCCCTGCCCGCTGTCTCCAGCACCGTAATGTGCACCTCTCATCCGTGGTTTGGTGTCAATGTCCTTTGGATCAGACTCAGTATCAGAGTCCACCGGAGTCACTTTCTCTGAAACTGTGTCTCTGGAGGTGTTAAAACTGCCTTAACTTGGCGCCTACCATTTATGTCCAACTTGGAAGTGCCCTTTTTTTTTCAGGAGGGAGAGGGCAAGAGCTTTTTCAGGTTGTGATTCGGTGCAGGACCCTAATTTAAGTGTTCTGAACTGCTTCTCAGATCCTGCCCGCTATCCAGTGACTATAAAGTGAGAGTAGTCTCCTTGACCTTGGCACATGAATTCAGTGTTTCGTGTGAATGTCCCTTTGTGCCATTTTCTGAAGTTGCTCCACATCATGCCTATATGTTCCACAGGCTGGATTGTCACAGGCTCTGCTGGGGCAAGTCTGTAAATGATTATAATCAGAATTACTGCTATAAGGGTCCATAAATTCTCCAGAGCAGGACTCTCCAGCTGCGCTTGTTCAGCTCCCATCACAATCAAGCCTGATTCCTGTCTTGAGTTTTTAGGCACTGTAACAATCTGGGCAATAATAGTAATAGACTTTGGCCACTGCTGGCTGATGCTGGGCCCAGGAGGGAAGGATCTCCAGGGGAGAAGTCCTAAAACACCCCATTCCCCAGCAGAGCAGTGACAGACCTTAAGGCTCATGGGTTCCTAGCCCAGAAAGGCACAGAGAAACCCTGCACAGGCACGGGAACGCTCATGGGAAATCGATGTGACTTCAACCACTGTCTGTTCTTCACCAAGTTGTGAGAGGTGCCATGGCTGGTGGGACACCTGGGAGGGCAGGAGTTCTCTGGCGGGATGCTGAGTGAAAGGGCACTCACAGGCTTCTGCTGCGGTATTTGGAAAAGTCATTAGTGCCGAGTCAGAGTGCTTTTCATTAAGGCTGTTGCAACACCTGCTTGCAGCACTGCTCATTTAAACGTAGCCAGCAGGTGAGACAAAAATAATTTATCAGCCTCTGGCTTTCTTTGTCAGGTATGAAAACAACCAGTTACTAATACATACGGCGCTGGTGCTGGCGGGATTAGCCAGAACAACCGGCCTTTGTCTCAAAGCAGGCCATGGGTGGCTTTCCTGCCACTTCCGAGCTCATCAGAGGAGACCCAGCCGTGAGGCTGAGAGTGCCAGCTGCACGAGGCCAAAAAAATAAATCTGAAAAAAATTGCACATGTTTGAAGAGGACCCCAAACATTTTTTTTCAAAAAACAGGAGAGGAAAAGGCTCTGTTTTTTTCCAGGTTGCAGCCTACCAGCACCTCTTCAAGCACTTGGAATACCCCCTCCAGCTGCTGGAAAAACTGAGTGTGTCTGAACACCCTCTTTCGAATTAAACCTCAGTCAAGCTCCGTTTTTAATCTTTCAAGGGGAACTCTGTAATTTTAAACTTCATTTCATCCCATAGAAAGAAGCCTTAGAGAACAAACAAGACTTTGAATCAATCAAGATATTTTCAAATACTTTTGTACCACACTGAAGGATTAGTGTAAGAGGTGGTCAGACCACACTGAAAGGGGCACTGGAAAATTAAGTGGTATTTCAATCCAGAAAGACTGAAGCACACCACTTCAGAACGTTCTATGCTCCTTCACTACTTCTTTTTGTATAAACTTTTGTTGAACGTACTGGTTTTTTCCAGAAAAATGTTTAATTTTCACCAAATTGATGTGAGCCAGAGGAAAAACGTTCCAGAGTTTTCCAGCTGCAGAAACAGGCCCAGCCGCACCTTTTCATCGTGTGTGTGTTTGTAGGTGTGAACTCTTTTACAGAATAGATGGAGAGCAACTCAGTAGTAGATGATGTATCTGCAGATCTGGATTTTCACTTTCATGTTCAAGCTACTGGGCGTTTCTCTTCCTCCCCAAAAAGAAGGTGCTCCCCAACTGGGGAATTCCATGGAGCAGTAAAAAAGTTTTTAAATGTATGGACAATTCATACAGAAATAGCCAGCCAAAATATCAACCAAATGCAACTGGAATAGAGTTCTGTTTCCTACAAATAGATCATTGTAGAACCTGCTTCATACATCAGTAAACATAATGAAATATATCTTCAGACCCTCTACTTTTTTTTCGCCAAGTACAAATTGTGTTATTTTCTTCCTTTTTAAGCAGTGCTCATCTGTTACAGACGAAAAGAGCTGGAAGAATTTCTGCTTTGAAGATTACCCATTTTGCTTGCATGAGCCCAAGAACATTTGGTACTCATCAAGGCTACATCAAAGAGTTTTACTGTGTACCTGCATCAAAAAGGTAGGATTTTTAAGAGCAAAGCCTGTAGCTTCATCTTTGTCTTTATAGTTGAATAGCTTTCAGAAGGAGGAAAGATAACAAGCAAATGCAATATTTTCTGTGAAAGGAGATGTCTTCAAAATAACTTTTCAATTCTATTGAATATTTATTAAATACATCAATTTAAAATAAAGATTCCAATTAGGAATGGCAAAAGCCATTCAACTTTAAATTTAAACATCCAAGGTTAATTTGAACTTTGAAGAATGATAAAAGAATGTTTCTTTCTTGAAACATGAAACAATATTTCATCTATCTGTTTAAAAACACCAACCATTAATTGTCTCTTCATGCAATCTGTAGCCTGAACAGGCCACGTGAGTACAATCCCATGGTACCCTCCAGTATTTACTAAAGCAACCTTATCCCTCTCTAACTCACTGCATTGTAAAGATTCTTTCTCCTGGACTCTTGCACTCAAGAGGGTTACAGCCACTAAGCTCCAAAGCCTCTTCTTCCCCCAGAGAGACATATCTGGCATAAAATGGAGACAAACTTCTCAGAGTGTTCCTTTTCCTCATTTCCCTTTCTCATCCATCACTGCATTTTAAAGTCATGTCAGTATTATTGACAAAGTTCACTGATGAGTCAGTTGTTTGGTCCAGGCAATCACTTTGAGTTTTAATATCTATTGACATTCATAAGGAAGCACTATCCAACTGATCCCCGTTGTCGTCAGGATGCTGAGTGGGCAAGGGTTCTCTTTGGCCTCTGTCTCTAACCCCTGATGTCCTTTGAGAAGTCATGACCAGCACAGCAACGTTGTTGTGAATAAATCTGACAAGTTCCTCAAAGTCAGAAGGCAAAGCAGTCCTGGAAACCTTGTGTAGATGCTTAAAATGCTTTTCCCATCCTGCCAGTACTCATAAGCTCTGTTTGCAATTAAAAATGCTACAACTAAAAATTTGGAATTATTTGTTGTGTTAGGCTGCTATGTTTCTTGCTCCAGTTGACATCCTCTTCTGAAGTGTTTTAACTAGAGATAGATTCAGAGGCTTTCTGAAGTTCTGACTTTGCTGCAAAACCAAAAGAAAAAAAGACAAAGATTAAATAGATTGTAATTCCTCAGCCTGGAAAAGGGAAGGCAGTCAAAGTTACAAAGCTGAGCTGTAAGATCATGAATAGTAAAGTGGAGGTCATTAAACAGTGCTTATTCATTATGTCTTGCAATAGGAGAGTGCGTTAGGTACTCAGTGTTAACAGTGGATTTCAAACCACCAGAAGGAACTGCTTTCCTCTAAAATGTGCAATTAAATTATGGGACTCATTTTTGTAGGACATTTCAGCAGCGGAAATTATTAATATGTGGGTCCTTTGGCACTCGCTGAACACAATAGTTCAATAGTTCACATTCTGCTTCTTTACATACATTCTACACATACATTTATGCATATTTTCCATAAACTAGCACTGCTGTGCACTGGTGGGGACCTAAAAATTGAGAAAAATGACCTTTGGTGTGATGCAGGTGTGGGAGTTCTTATATTCTCCTGTTTATGGCTGTTTATGTCATGCTGTCAGTTTATATCATATTTTTCTTCTTTTTTCTGTGTGAAGAGATGAAATAATGCTATTGTTACCCTCAGATCTACTCTCATCTCTTTTCACAAAATATTGATAAAGATCAATAGAGATCAATGCACATTTAGTAAAAAAAAATTAATTGCTCTATAAAATTTGAAAATCTATTGCGTATCTAAGCTTAAACTGACACCACCGTATTGTGACTAATGCTGTAATTTTTCTCATGTTCTGTGCCCAGCCACATGGAAAATGTCACTAATTACCACAGACATATAGCGTGGTGTTAAGTGGCATCACTGCATCATTTTCAGCTTGCTTCACACTTCCTGATTTCAATCAAATCCATTTGGTTCCTTTGGAAAAATCTAGACTCAAGGCTCTTCTAGTGATGAAAATCATGTAGCTGATGAGAAGCTGCAAATGAACTGTGTGATGTGCTCTTCACCTCGCGTGTGTAACTTGTACTAACGGGTGAGTAAAATGCCATGGATGGGATTCATTTTTCCCGTTATCTCCACTTGCCGGTTCTCCAGGCTGCTGGCTGTCCCTGGTGGTGGGGCTGGCTGAAGTAAAGGCTATGGATAGTCACCCTGGCAGACTGCAAACACTCCTCATTTCTCAGCACTCTCCTGCTGAGGAGGGACACCCTGAGCTTCCCTGGAGGAGCTGAAGCTGTATATTTTTGTCTGTAAATTGCTCCATAACTACCGTTTCGTGGAAGGTTTAGATGCTGTTGCTGTGCTCACATGTTACTCAGTTTAGGTGTGACACACAGCCCCAGAGCTGTACTCAGGTGGGCACCATGGGGCCCCCAGCAGCCCCACAGCATTCTCCCCAAGGGAAATGAAAATGTCTATATGCTTTGGTAGCCCCAAGACCTGGTCACCTGGGATGGAAGTGGAGTCTCCAAGTATCCTCACTCTCCTCTCCATGCTGTTCTGGCACGGTGCAGAACATGCCAGAACCTTTCTGAGGCTCCCGAAGGTACAATCCCAGCTGTTTTTTTGGTAACAAAAAGGCAATGCAGTTTAACGGGTGTGATTTCACTGAAACACTGTTATTAGCAAGGGGATTTGGTACTTCAGCTGGAGCAGTTCTTGGACCTTTTCCACAATCCTTTAATAAATGAGAGTCCTTCAGCTGGTGATCTATCATAACCTCTGCTGGTTTTGCACAAAGATCTTCATCTATGAGGTCAGCTAAAGGGCTAGTTTCATATGAGAAACTCCTTTTAAGTGTGCAGTGAATTCTCAGCAGGAATTACAGCTTATAATGAAAGCTTAATGTCACTTTGAATAGGGAGCTGGATTTGTGTCATGTTAGTTCCTCACAGAGGGTTTCAGACTGCCAACTTTCTGCTACACAGGTGTGGGCTTCATTCAAACAAAATATGAGTTTATTTAGAAAAAAAAATCATTAACAAGATAAGAATATTTATAAATATAAACCAGAAAAACGTAAAGATGTGCTGTATATGTTCCAAGAGAGTAAACTCAATAGTTGCCATTTAGGCTTAAGTGTACCCAAGATAATACAGAAGAGTGAAGTTACATCTCCATCTGTCTCGTTTATCTTAGGATTCCACAAAATCTAATTTGGAACAGACTTCTGGCACATAGGACTAAGAGGAGAATACTTCTGCTCCTCGTAATTGCCTGATGTGTGTACCTCCATCCCCTGCCCCAGCGCTGCTGTCGTACCACGCTTTGAGCTTCAGGAAGAGGCAGGCAGCAGTAAAAAGTAGGCAGCAGCGTGTCTGGTGTGGAAGATCTGCCCAACAGGCTTGGTAAGCTCAGCTATATCCAACAGAGGTCTTGTGTTTTTAAAATACGAATAAGAACTGGTTTTACGGGCTGGAAGCAGTTTTGATTTACTCATTCACCCTAATCTCACCTGCTGTCAAACATCACCACTATGAGGAGAGGACCATTGCCCACATTTGTCTATCCTTACCCAGGCTGGAGACACTTTTATTCCTCATTCATCTTGACCGACCCGCCCAGGAAATAAGTGAAGGACCATACAACGCTGCTGTCCAAGCAGAAGGGATGAGACTCAAAGTCAGGGATAGGTTACATAGTTTGTAGGCATAACATATTATCCCTTCTTAAAGTCAGATTTTTTTTTAAATTAGCGGACTTAGAACATCTTGCTACTTTAAAATACAGTCCCGCCCCCACCTTCCCCAGCACAAAAAGAAAATAAAAAAATGAATTGAGGAAAAGTAACCCCAGTTACTTTTCACGCCTGTTTGCCTGTTCTGTTTGTCCCACAGAGATCCCATGGCTCCTGCTCAGCTGTATTCGTGCCGTGAAGGTCCATAATCCTACCAACTGCCAAGGGACATTTACCCATCCAGAGCTGAATTCTTTATGGAGACCACTGTGAGAAACATTTCTCTTTTACCTTCTGTGTACTCCTCTCTAAAAAAGTAGATGAATTTTGAGCAAAGGCAACGATAATGCAATTATGCCAATTTTGTGGATCATACTTTTTTTTTTTCCCCTTCATTTCAAACTTTACAGCAGGTAGAGGAGCCATCTGGCACAAATAACCTGTGATCTAATAAAGCATCAATGGCTCTGAGAGATAACTGAGTCTGGAAGGAGCCCCCAGTGGCCCCTCTCAAAGCAGCTCAGCCATTATTTTTTTTTAAATTAAGGTACATGGTATAGCACTAAACCAACCAAGCAGAGGAGCTTCAGAGGTCTCTGATTCCTCTAAACAATCACATTGCCTTTAACTTTAATGGCTAATTTGTTTCTGCTTTTTTTCTGGAGTGAGCTGACAACTGACTTTCCAACACACTCCCAAGAATATGCCCTTGAACCACTGGCTGAAATGCAGGTGCATTTGGCTGTGATTTTGCCCAAAAGAGTTTTTGTTGTTGTTGCAGAAGAAACAAGAAGTTTCTTGTACTCAAACATCAATAAGAAGACTTTTCAGAACTGATCATCTTCAATAACTCAATGCGATAAATGCATAATTGGATGGTGTATTGGGGAGAAAGGTCAAGGGAAGAGGAAATTACAGAAGCTCTTCCATATTCTATTAACCATCTGATAATATTTTTTTAATGATTTGCCTTACCTTTAACATGCTTCTGTCTGCACTCTGTATTCTCCATGTACGCTGTCATTTCTAACTTTGAAAGCAACTTGAAAATAATATTTTTATGTTAGTTCTTGATAAAGGTGGTCTCAGTGGTCAGTTTTTGAAATCATTGGGTCTTTACCAAAACATTTATTGCTCTGCCAAGGTACAGCCCCACATTTACACAGCAATTCTGCAGCACACTTCTCTGAAGAGCAGGATGAAATCTTCCTCCTTGGTGGAGCTGAGCCTGAGGAGCACACTGCAGGGGCCTGATTCTTATTTTTTTTTTGGTGGTTGTTTATTCAAATTTCATTGCACCACGTGCAGACCAACCCTTTCTCTCAGCTTCAGATCTACCCAGAAGAGATTGCTGACCAACGCTGAGAACTCAGAAGGAAGCAGAGGGTTTCGGGCAAACTCAAGCCTCCTCAGAAGCCCTGCCAGAAGGTGAGGGACGCAGATGGATCTGCCGTACAGAGGTGATGTCTGAGAAACTCTGACATAACATTTTCAAAGGAGACTGCTGAAAATCTGTCAAGGATTATGTATAGACATAGATCTTGGAGACATTTTTTCTGTGCTGTAAATGACTGCAGGGAGCCCATTCCTCCTGAGAGGGAAAAAATGGCTCTGGCCTTTTATTTGTGCTTTTGGGTTTTTTCTTTTCTATTTTTCTCACATCAGGGTGACTAATGCCTGCCAGTGATCCTGTAGTAAAATCTCTGTGCCAACAGGGAGATGAAGACAGGTGTGGACAGAGGACCAGACCTGGCTTTACCCAACCATCTCCTCTGCTGCATCCATGGGTCCCACAGCAATGGGAGCCCCCTTACCTGCCAGCAAACCTTCCCACCACCAGAAGGATGGTACAACATGACTATGCCGTGTCAAACTGTCACTTTTCCAGTCTAAGGTGTACTGCTTAATCATCCCACGTGAATCTAAAGCAGCTTTTAAGCCATTATATTGACTTTTGTATACAGGACACAGGTGCTGGACGACCAAAACAGAGTGAAGTGACTAAAGGATGGAGAAGACAAGGTCCAGGACTGATTCTTCCCAGTGCCGGGTGATGAGAGAAGCGCTGAACAGCTGAGACTTGTGGTGGTTCCAGTTGGTGCTTGAACAATAATCAGCTGAAAAAGTGGTGGAGAGCTCTTGAGGAAAGTGAGGTGCTCAACCATCTGTGACCCTTGTGCCGGGGAGGATTGAGAGTCTAATTTATCCACAGCTGTCTCCAGAAGAGGTACGCTCTGGGAACATCCTTCCCCAAATACCATCCGCTCTAGTAAATAGTCCTGAGGCAGACCTCTCCTCTGGCCCTGGGTATTGATCTGCAGCACTGTGGGTTATTTGATGAAAGGTGGAGGAAGAGTTGGGGAGAGTAATTGGGAAATGACTCCAAATCCAGGAGCAGCAACAAGGACCCTGCAGGACCTAACTGGGGTATCACACAGCCTGGTGGCTACTTTGGCTGATGAGAAGCTCTCTCTCAAAATTGATTTTGATGTGAAATTAAGTTTTCAGAAAAACAGTATTTTTGTAAGTATTGCCCTTGTTCTGCAGGCAACTTTCATTTCTTTATTCCTCAAAAAACCACCCACCTCAACAAACAGAAATGTAGATGTTTCTGTTTTCAGCCAAAAATATGCCAAGAATCCAACTTTCTGTTTTTTCTTTTTCACTGAAAAAATGGATTTTCCACTAGGAAAAAAACCCCACCATTTTCTACTTTTTTTTTCTGCTGTCTACTTGTATTCTACTTTATACAAGAAAAAAAGTACTTTTTGTTTTGCTTTTGGAGATGTCTATAAGCAAAATTAAAAACAATGCAAAACAGGAGAAGCAGAGTTTACCTTACTTATTTAGAAGGCAGTAATTCTGCAAGAAAAAGCTCTTCCTTAGATTCTGTTAAATGCAATGATATTGCCAGCCAGCACATTACCACTAAAAGTTTGGATCGCTTTTCTCAGTAATTCACTTCACATTTTCCCATAACCTTTAGACCACTGGATTATGCCGTGTCTTTTCTTTTCTAGAAGTTGTTATTTAGTTGCTGGATAGAATGGCTGCAGTTTTCTGTCATAAACTTTTCCATATAGAGAAAATGAACCCATCACATTCTGGTCTATTTTCCCTCACTGTCTGAATATACATTATTTCTAAATTTGTGACTTTTTTGCTATCAAGAGTGGATTTTCATGGACAGCAAGGTGTAGAGATGCTGCTGGCCAGGCCCTTGCCTGTGTGTTTTCAAGGCTTAGAGCACTCTGGGAGTGCTCCACCAGTTTTGATCTTCAACAGAGTTTTGGGGAGATCAGCCAAGATCAGCTCTTCCATACTTTAGAAGCATTTCACCCACTTTTTCCATACTTAGTGCATTTTTTCTTACCTTCCCCCCTCCCACTCCATCACTGCCCTGTGAAGCATCTTTTGATAGCTCCAAAATCCTCCTGTCTGTGCTAGCAGCCTTGCCTTCCACAAGATGCCCCTCAGATCCCAACCTGGAATTGCCTTTGGGGAAAAAGCCAGCAGAAACAGGCATTTGTAGTGAAGAGGCTTATATTCTCTGGGTTCCTATCTGGGGGTGGCAAAGCAGTGTGACACGCTTTGCTGAGTTTTCTGTATTTTGTAATTATACCCTCTGAGAAAACAGCAGTGCAGTGGTGAGAACCAAAGTGCCTCCCCACAGACCTGGGTGCATGTTGTGAGAACAACACAGCTGCTTCCTCAGGAAGGAAGAAGACATACGACATCCCATTTCACTTTTGGGAAATTGAATTGTATTTTCTTAGAAAAAGTAGGTGCCCATAGTGTTTTCCATCTTTATGGGCCTTTTTCCTAGGCAGTTGCTCATCAAAGAGTCCCTTCCACAGCTGTTGTTGTCTCCCCTCTCATGGGATGATGCTCTGAACCCTCAGACAAGCCGGGGATATTGAGTACACCCCAGTGATCATCCCGTTCAGAGGTGCAGGTGGAGCTCAGTGCTCCAGCACGTGGTGTGTGCTGATAGTTTTGTGCTGTGTGTGTGGTAAATCAGATAGAAAATGGCAGGATAATAATCCCCAGTGCAGTTTGTGGGATCGACCCCATAGCCTGGAAAAAGGAATGTATTTGCACTCCTCATAATACTGACTTAATTACTCTGCTAAGCCAAAACTGCCAGTCTTGTCCTGCACCATTACACTGGGACCCTGGATTACCACCAGGAATATGAGCAGAAAAGGGAAACTTCACACCCTTAAAGTCAGCTCCAAGGCTGGCTGCAGGGTGAGTTTTAAATAACTGGCATTTTCTGATGCTACTTGAGTATTGTAGAAAGATATCTCTGCATTGACTCGAAACTCAACAGGAGACCAAAGAGTAATGGTTCAAAAAGTCATTTATTCTTGGAATAACACATGGCTGGAAATAGAGTGTAATTCCATACATCTGTAGCATTTTCATATGGGTAAATGAAATTATGTCTGAAGAAGCCTTCTTTTTGTATATACAGGCGTTCTATGGTTCTCTTCAGTGAATGGCATGATTCAAAGCTGTATCGTGATTTAAATTTTGAAAACAACTTCTGCCATAAAATTGCAGTACTAAAGGCTGTGGAGGTTCTTTGCATTGCCCCCAAATTTTGTGCTTTCTTTTCTGTTAAAGGTGTATTTCTCCCTGTCCTGTTTATTTGAACCCAATGCAACTCTGCATTTGCTTTTATCTTCATCCCATTTCAGTCCCAGTTTTCTCATAGCGTTCTTCAAGTCTTCTCTTCCCGTTCTCAAGATTACCAAACCAGCACCCATGTTTGCAAAAACCAGGTTTTTTGGGGGTTGTGCTGTAACAGCACTGCCCCTTGCAGAAAGACGTAACCCAGCAGCAGTGTTAGTGCAGTGCCATAAGATGCTGAAAACAGCTGATTCATAGAAGATATACTTTTCCAGAACATGTATTTCATACATATCCTCAGTAAAAGCAGTGTGATAATGAAAGAAGACCAGCAACAGGATACTATTGGCCATAACAAGTGAGAAAATGGGAATGTTGTTCTTTCTGATTTGTTTTTTCAAAATAGCAACCTGCCTGCCTGCTTTCATTCCCTTGGAATTCTTTTTCAGACCTCTAAATCATGAAAAATAATTGCCATATTCTTTCCCATTTCTAATAATTCAGCAGCAATGTTATCGGCACCTGGTGTTTTGTTGTTGCTGAGCTTCTGATTGCCTCTCGAATCACTTCAAAATTTAATTCTTCCACAAATAGCTCGTGTCTCTGGGAGACAGCTTTTTATTCACGATTAACCATCTCCCTGTAGTGGACACATAAAATGCTCCTCCTTGTTCTTCTGTAATTGAGTTTTTATAATGAAAAGGCTTCCTTATTTGTTCTTTATCAGACATAGATGTGGTTAATTTCCTCTCTTCCATGCATCGATACCTTTATAAAATGTGTTTATTTTGCTAATCTTGCTATCCTGTATCATCTCTTTCCCCAAGCCATGAAAGTATTGCCCTTCTCCTCGTACTGCTGGCCTCACCGCTTCCCCTCTGGCTTTAGTGCCTTTCTCATCCAGACTTCAGTTCTGACTCCAGAGGGTACAGCCTTACTGTATGTCAATCTCAGCTGCTTTCTCCCAATCTTTATCAAACCATTCTTTTTCTGTTCTTTTTGGATTTATTCCTACATTCCATTCTAATGCTTTCTTTGCCATCTCCCTGCAGATGTTCCACCTGGTGTCACTTTTTTCTTATAAACATCACAAAATCCTTTGAAGACCCCAAGCCCGTTTAAGTGCTCACAAGTATTTCTGCCCATATTCTGGATTCCCCAAAGATTCCGTGTTGTGTCTCTGTCTCGACTGCTTTATTTCATTTTGCTCAGCTCTTGCTTGGAGCAAATCATTTTCCCACAAAACTGAGAGCTCTCCCGCAGCCAGCTCTCCTTTGCTTTCCACTGTCCCGGGCAGCACTTCTACCCCTTGAATAAACCAACACGTGGTGCAATCTGATTGACACCAAACTATTTTAAGGGACTCCCATATGCTTTTGAATGTTCTCATGAGTGAACCATGTGACCTTCACATCTTTGAACTGGGCAAGAGGCATTTGAGTGCTATTAATTCTGTCTTTAATGTTCCCAGCTGGATCCCATGCACCTTCCTTCTCTTCCTTGGCTGAAAGAACTATGTCCACCTGGGAAGCTGGACTGAGAGCTTAGATGTCACGAAGGTAATGGCAGCTTCTGTACTGAGTTTATTAAACATTATGTCTAATGCTAACAGAGTGGTGCTCTGAGCACGTATCCTGCACCCTTGCTCAGAGCGGGGTTTCGGTGGAAGCCTCCCAAGGAAGGGGAGTCCAGTAGACCATGGCAGAGCAGAGTCAGTGATCTCCGTACCTGGGAGCATGTGCTTGTCTTTGACTGCCATTGAGTGGTCCTGGTGATGCCTCCACAGCTCTCACCAGCACTGCACAAAGATGGGCATGTTGCCTCTCCTGCCTCGTTTGGTGTCCTGGTGGTGGGATGCCACAGGGAGAGAGGCTCCATGGTGTCTTTGAGAGGTCTTCTGAGCAGCTCTCTAAGTGTGTAAGGTGTGACAGTAAATAAAGCAAACAAAATAAAATTAAAAAAAGGGTCCCATTTGAAATCTGTTCAACAAAACCCAAAAGCCAGACACATTTCTGGCCAGAGAACAGCACAGGATGAGGTACTCGCTTGCAAAGGAACCAGCCTAACAGATGGTTCTTCCCTTGCATTGAAGCGTCATAGACAAAATCCTGGGAGCCATACATGTTTTCTGAGCTTCCACTAGGAATCATTGCCACAGCTTGGCTGCAGGATCTTCGAAATATCCAAACCATCTTCAGCTGAGCCTTCAGCTCAGGGAAGAGCAGGGAAACCAGGCTGAGAAGGTGAGGGAGAAGGTGTTTGGGCAGGATGGGTGGGATCTGAAGGCACATCACCCTCAGAGGTTTCTTCTGGCTGACCCCTGGTGGTGGCCACAGGCTCTTCCAGCCTGCAGAGCTGCCACTCTGGTTGTGTCCAGCATGGATACCCCATGGACAAGAGAAAATCCATCAAAACAGCATTTATTTCCCTCTGGAAGTTCCTCCCTATTTCTTCTAACTAGAACCAACTCTTGTGACTAAAGAAACAGTACTTAGAAGAGGGATATACTCTCTCAAAACCAGTTTGTGGACCAGTTGAGGCCATTTCTTTGCAGAGCACTTTTCTCAATGTTCTGAAGTTTAGCAGATGTGACTTCCTGGGAATGCCATTTGGTTGTTTGTGAGCTTAAACCCTGGAGTTATCTGTTTCTAGAGGGCTGCGAGGGTGATGCTTCAAGTTGAGGATTGCAAAGTTCGTGTTTAGGAAATGAAAAGTTACAAAATATTCTCCCTTTTTTTCCTCTTCTCGTGAAATCATCTAAAATGGGAACCAGATTTTGAGAATTTGTGCTCATATAGCTATTTTAAAGGACTGTACCAAAGAGGTTGGTTTCTGGAGAGACCCCCTCTTGCAGAGCAAAGGAATCCTTCACTGCACAGCATCAGAGAAGGCTGCATATTTATCTGATTTTACAATAGTTCGGGAAAGCCACTGGAAACCACACAGAGGTTTCCCTGGATTTATTTATTTTTAGTAAGGTTTATATTTCGCTGTGTATCACTGCTACCCAGGCAGAGGCACTAAAGAGTAAACACTTTCCTTAAGGCTGCATTAATTACAAATAAAAAAGGTCAAAAAAAAAAAGATTTAAAAAAATATTTTCTCTAGAAATGCTGACTCCTGAAAGCACTATCTGCAAGGTACAGGAAATACTCACTTTCCATTAAGTCCCATTAGATTCCTAATATAAAGCCAGACTCGTGAAAACAGGAAAATATTCTCTCTATGAGAAATGGTGAACACGAGGCCAAATGCTCTTTCCCTCTTTTCTGTAAACACTCTGAAAGCTTTGTTGTTAGAGGTGGGATACACAACTTAATTTTCAAGAATACATCATAAAATCAGGAGGGAAATAAGGCTAATATTTTCATGCATATCTGTAATTAAGCCTCTAATTCTGTGTTTAGTTTTCCTGACATGAGACTTTAGGATCCTAACATTTGAAATACATTAAACACAACACTGTCTGTGTCTTTATCATGAACCAAAATACCTCAGTATTAGAAAATTAGCATTGTTTGGGTTTTCTATCCATTTCCTGATTTAAGCAAAAATGAAATATTCTGATGAATGTTTGTTCATTTCAGGCAAGAGGCAGAAAAAGTGATTAATTCTTACAGTAACCTGGATAAAATCCAGAATGGCAGGTTTCCAGCTCGCTGTAACAACACTCAAAGTCCAGCTGATTTTGATAAACGCTGATATCTAAATGTTTATTTTCCATGAAGCATCCTCTGTAGTTCTTTCAGTGATGGAATTATCTCAATGAGGAAGAAAGGTGTTGTTTTGGTGCGTAGAAACTAAACAATTGGTAGTAACATTAGGGGGTTTCCCTCTGCTGGCAACACTTCTGAGTAGGGGCAAATTCTCCCAATGCCTTTCCTGACAAATAAAGCCCAAATGTAGCCCTGTGCGTGAAACTTTGGGCTGAAACACTGCTAAAACACTAAAACACAGCCAGCTCCCCAGGAGGCTGTGTGTCCCCTTGTGTTGAGGTGACATTAGTCCGGGTGAAGCCCAGGCTGTGCTGGTGGGTGTAAACCCCCTGTTTTGCTCCTCACCTCCTTCCCCCTCCAGCTTTTGTCTCTCTTTTCCATTTAGACCGTCACCTTCTCACTGCCAGGACCCTCCTTCATCCCCTCTTTGCTTCTTGCCAGGGCGAAGGATCCCCAGTCCCGGGATGGGTCTGTAGGTGCTGCTGTAACACCAATAATAATACACGCCCTTAAAACTATTTTCCCAGATATTAAATCAGTACCAGGGCTCTGCCCGGTGCCTGCGGCTCCTCTGGGAGAAATGGGCAGAAATGCCACTGTTTTGGTTGATTGTAGTTCTGATGCTGCAGGGCTGGTGTCTGACCCATGCCACGTCCCACCAGTGGGGCCACCTGGTCTGGGGCAGGAGGAGGGTCTGTCTGCCCCAGGACTTACAGCCCATCTTTGATCCCACAGAGCCATGGCAGGTATATTGTACATGCCCCTTTTAGACTCGTGTATCAAGAATTTTGCCCAAAATATGGCCTCTCTTTGTACCCATTCCCATTTCTCTGAGACTGGCAGGTTCCCTTGAACTTAATATCTGAGGGGGAAAAAGGTTATTTCCATCAGCTTGGCAAGAGTTTGTCTTCTCAGGGGTGTCAGCAAGAGCGCCGAGCGGTGACCTCGCGAGAGCAGAGTGCGATACACAAACCAGCCATTAAGTCCTAATGGCTTTTTTTTTTTGGCTTTTTTTTCCCCTCCAGCAGGACTGAGTCTGCCTCCTGGGACCAAAAGCTTAGCCATAACCTGCAGGAACGAGGCCTCCTGCGTCGGTTCTTTATGCTCTGTGGGGCTGGTCCCCAGCAGAGCCCCGGGCAGGAAGTGGCAGAGAACGTGTTACCAGCACATAGTTCATAAAATGAAGGAAGCAGCATGTTTTCCAATCTTGCCCGTGCTTCAAAAATAGGAATCCTTTGTCCTGCCAAACGCATGGATAAATAACCTTGTTATCTGTGCTTTGCACAGATTGATGTAGACAGTAAGGATGTGAGATTATTTAGGGTTTTTTTTTCCCTAAGATTCAATGTATGTTCAATAGTCAAAGGAGAATACACTTTCAGGTGTAAAAGGTTATCATTGCCAGGAATTTGCCTTTGTAGAACAGAGTTGGGCAGAAGTCCTCAGTAGAGGATGTGAAATGAAAAAAAATGTGCCCATGAAAGGCACTGCTGAAGGGGAAAAGCAGGAGAGTTGGAAAAACACAAGGGGTCCTGTGCAAATATTGACGCTGAAAATGTCGGTGCTTTTGTGATGGGTACATCAGAGGCTGGTGTAAACTGAGTGTTAAAACCTATAATCTCATGCAGACACAAAGTCAGAAACTATTGTGTAAAAAAGAACTAATTCCCACCTTGCCAGTTTAAAGCAGTTGTTCATCTTCCTTTAAACCATTTTCCTCTTTCTCTAATGTCTATGGTGATATTGTATTCACAGACATGCTTTTTCTTCTTCTAAATGTCAGGATGCTTATTCTAGTAGGTTTGGAGCTGGAAAGTGTAATGGGCATTAAATGATGTCTTATGTCAAAGCATAAGTAGTATTTAACTGAACAAACACCCGCAGCAAGCACTTCAGTAAATACATCATAGGCGTCCACACGTACAGGCTTATACAAACTGGTTATTCACCCAAACAAAAATACCTGGGTTGTACTCACGGTGAGGAACAGCGTGGCAAGAGCAGGTTTCTTCAGGACAATCTGCTTGTCTCACGCAGAGAAGTCGTAGTTTTCTATAGCTGTATTAAGAGTGTAAAATTATTCAATATGTATTGCCAGTAAAAACAAAAAAAGAGAGAAATGCGGAGTTTTCGAGCGCTTCAGGCTGTGGGCAGGTGGGGAGAGGCTGTAGTGGCAAAGCAGGCTGGGTGAGGCACACCTGAAGAATCACAAATGAGAGGGAAAAAAGTGAAAACAGTGCTAGTAACTTTGGATATCTGTAGTTTATGGCCACAAGCAGGGAGGTGAAATCGATTTCAAAGAGAAAGGAGCAAAAATTGCAGGTAGAACCAATGCTGGCCAAATGCACAAGTTAAGTAATAAGCTGTATTTTCACCCAGACATCTCTTATGAGGAAGGGAGAGAAAATAATCATCAGGAAGAGGATTAAACTGCTTAGGACCTATTTGGCGTAGCTTTCACAAAAATATTAATAGCAATTGTTGTTTTAACAGCTGGGGAATATTGAGGAGGCGACTCCACACCCAGAGAGGGAACGTGTGGATTAAAGACCGTTTGGGTGAGTGGAATATGTTCAGGCTGACAGCACAAGATTAATACTACCTTGATTACATATGGAACTGGTCAAACTGTATCTGCTTGAATAATTATGATTTTTAACCAAAAAATATATATTTACAATAATAGTTAAGTCCCAGAAGACTGGAAAAGGACAAATTTTATGAAGAGAAAGAAATTTTATCAAAGTGGAAGAAATTGCGATCTAGAGAATTACAGCTTAGACAGCTTCAGTTTTGTACCCAGAAAGAATCTAGAAGAAATTGTCTTCAAAGAGCAGCAGAAATTATATAAGGTTTAGAAAACATATAAAGCTAAAAAATGATAAAATTAGATTATTTTCCTATAGACATTTAAATGAGGACGTAATTGACCAATGTGAAAAGAGTTTGGGGTGGTTTTCTA
>JAOXNH010000012.1:25486016-25504876 GCA_028566575.1 Bartramia longicauda
TGTGGCTGCCCCATCCCTGGAGGGGTTCAAGGCCAGGTTGGAGGGGGCTTGGAGCAACCTGGTGTGGTGGGAGGTGTGGGTGGGCTTTAAGGTCCCTTCCAACCTGAACTCTTCTGTGATCCCATGATTCTATAGAGAGTATGGTATGGAGAAGGCAGTGGGATGGGTTTGCTTGGAGGGACGAGGAAGGAGGGCTCCGTCGCTGCCCTCGGCACCCTGAAGGGCCAGGTCACATGGTGGGACCCCCACCCCACCCCCCCCAGCTCACTCCTGCTCTTCTCCTCCCCATAGACACCCCACCGGCCAGTGCTGGGATGAGCGTCCTCCCTGAACCAAAGTGCAGCTCCCAGCACAGGTCATGACTCACACTGGGAACTGGGATTTCCCTGGGGAATTGGGGATGGGAAGTACCCCGGGTTCCCAGAAGGATGGACTCAATTGGGTGAACAGTGAGGAGAGCAGTGAGTTGGAGAAGGACGTCCCCTCCTCCTTCCAGCCCAGGGAACCAAAATTGCTGCCCAGCTTGTAAAAACATCTTTTGTCAACAGGACAGAGCCTGCAAGAGCCGTGACCACTTCATTTCCCTCTGATTCACCTTTCTCAAGATACGTCCCACCTCCTTTTTCCCCACAGAGCCATCGGAGCTGTTTCTCAGTGGTTTCTTCACAGGGTTAAGGGTTTTGGCAATAAACAGTTGGAGGGTGGTTTTTGGCTCCGAGGTCTGGATCCCCACCCTCTGCTGCTGAGGCTCCGTGTGCTCCTCCCAAACGCCTTTCGGGCTGAAATGAGAAAGCCACAAACTGAGAAAAAAATAAAATAAAATGAGGTTTTTAAGGAGGAAAAGCTCAGTCCTAAATGCTACCGAGTGCTCACTATAGCATTCAAAGGCATAACTCTGTCTGTTGGGGGTAGAAATGTTAAGTATAGGTGTGTTCAAAACTGAGGCCATGGAGAGTTGGATGATTCCCTGTCAGTTCCATTGCAACAGCTTTGGAAAGAGCTTCTTTACGGTGTGTCTGGAGATCAAGAGCAGCTTCCCCTCAGCATAACTGCAGAGCACAGTCTGTAATCGTTTCTGGTCTCAGTTTTAAAAAGAAGATACAAAACTGAAAAACAAAATGAGGTGAGCTCTACTTCAGTGACACATTTACTTTTCTGGGGTGTTTGTAGCTTTAAATGGTTCTATGAGAATTAGAACTTATTCTGATTCATACTGCACAGTTTTATTTTAGTACAGCTTAGATTAATTCACACTAGAAGGATGCACAATTGCTATTAGGAGATCAGTTAAAGAACCCTCTTTAATTGCCAGTAGAAAAGGACAGAATAGGTATCATCTGCAAAGGTATAGCGTATCAGAAGGAAGAATATCCAAACTGAGGACTTTAAACCAAACTAAGGAGATTTAAAAATCTCCCCTTCAATATAAACCGACCCTTATTTATGTGAATATTGCTTTAGATTTCAAAAGAACAGTCTTAGAAAAGTTGGAAAGAACGAACTGTGATAAAACCTAATCAAGGAAATGCCTTTAATGTTAAACCAGGTATTTCCCAGCGTTGAATATAATTGGCTCTGGAACAGTTTTGGTCCTAACCCTCTTTGAAGATAAATTGGAGTGAAGAAAGAAGTTGATTTCCTTTCCCACCTGGAAGAAACCTGTTGCCCCTCCAGAGCAGGCAAACGTTCACATCACCCGTCCAGCAGCTCTGTGGGCACTGAAATGAGGGCTGGGGATTTTTTGCTTAGCCCCTGTTTATTTGCCTGCTCCTCCTGATGTGCACGGACAAAGAGGAACCCGGGTAAAGCAGATACAGGCTGCTCTGTGCAAGGTCACGCTTCTGCACTTAAAGGACGTTATCAAAGCCTTTGGGCTCCATCCAGGTCTTGGGGAAATCACGGTAGAGTCCCTCTGGCTGGCACAGCAGGAACTTTACAGCCTCCTGGAGCCATGAGAGAGCAGTAAATACCATTTGTCATCACTGGTTTTGCCATCAGACTTCCCTCCCACTTTTAGAGAGAGTAAAAAGAAAAAGGGAAAAAGAAGTCTTGCTGGTCTCACTGCTTCCTGCTGGAGTCATTTTCATAAAGTATTCCTTTTTGACATCAGTAAAAGTCGGGATTTCTCCTTGTTGAAAATGACTGTGATACTGAAAACTTGTTTTCTTGTTGAATAATGAGGTATATTTTTCACCCTTTACTCTCTTGACTCTTTAAATACCTTTTATTAGTCTAATCTATCCTCTTTATCTTGCTTCCCACACACAGAGAAAAATACCCCATAGAGAACTGTGTTCATATGCATTTATTAGTTACTAGGAGTTTTATTACTGCATTTCATACTGAGCTTTAAAGATTTTAATCATTAGAGAAGATGCCACATGCTTGCTTAGTGAGCAGCAAGCCTCCAAGAGAGCTCACTGAGCGAAAAGGCTGTAATTCAGCCAGTAGCTATATGAAGGAATTTAACCCACTGTTAGCACAGTGAGGCCTTTAGGGAGGATCTAGCATGAGAATAAACAAGGCTTAATGTTACTGTGTGCTCACCAGCCCCAGATACGGCCCCACCACGGGAGAGAATGTGAGGTGCTTTGAGTTCAAACTGCATTTAAAACCCTTCCCACAAAAGCAGCTGGGCACCCAACCTGCCGTGGGGCACCCAACCTGCTGTGGGGCATCCAACCTGCTGTGGGGCACCCAGCCTGCTGTGGGGCACCCAACCTGCTGTGGGACATCCAACCACACCATCTGCATCTGGAAGAACATCTGTTTTGTCCAGGTTCATCTGAAACGACGGCCAGCGCTGCCCATTACAAAGGGAACCTTCATTAAAAAGGACTTGGTTTATTCCCACATGATAGATGCAATGTTTTATATTTAATAAATTAGTCTCTAACTTTTCTGAGCTCTCTCCCTCTTTTTCGACTGGTTCAGACACCAGCTGGGAATGGTCCTTTCTCTGGCGTTTATTTGGAAATCACAGCTTACGATCACACCGGTTGCTAATAACTCAAACAGCATGATTTTATGCATCTTATTTACATGGGGTTTTTTTATACCAGTGCTGTTCATTAGACTTTATATACAATGATTAACACCTCCTCTCCTCAGCAATTAAGTAATTTATCAGGTGATAGACATCACTGCACAGGACCACCACGCACTGAAAAATAGGGCTGACTTTAACAGAAGCAAGTACCTGTGCGCTAATTATCACCAGTGATAGTTATGCATACTAATAAAAAGCTTTCTAGAAAGATAATGAGGCAGATTTTACTCTCAATAACACCAATGTAAACGCATAATCGTTCTGGCACATCCCCAGAGTGGCTCTTCCAGGGACACACAGGGGTAGCTGGGCTGTGGTTACCCCCCAGAGCAGATTTCCTGTCACCGCCGGGACCCAGAGGAGCTGCCCTGGGCTGGCCTCGGGCTCAGGGACACCACCCCTCACCGGACACACAACATCAGGGAGTTTTTTCTTAATGTGGCCCACTGTGTCTAATTTTTTATTTTGTTTTATACAAATGTTCTATGTTTTCCACCTCCTTAGCCGATTAGAAGTGGCAGAGGAGCAGGGACACTGCTGGGGTCAGAAGCCTGCTCCAGGGACACAAACTGAACTCATCGCCATTTTGCTCCTGAAGTATGGAATTGTGAGAAAGCCAATTATTGGGAAAAATCACTCCTAAAATTAGGTGTGGCGACATTTTCCTTGCCATCATTTAGCTTGTCAATTAAAAGAATTATGTGTTTCCACATGGATTTTTTTTTCCTTTTCTCTTTTTGACACCTAAAATTCCACTGAAACATAAGGGTGAAGCACTCTCCTGCTCTAGATACACTTTACGAAGCAATTCCCTGAGTGTGGCCACAGACTAAGAAGGAAGAATCAGTGCAGACACTCATTTTTATAGCACCTTTGATATAGCTCCTCACAAGGTAAGACTAAGAGAAGAACCGGAAAGATGGGTTGCAATGGACAGTTAAGGGCAGTGATGTTATTTGAGGTGGAGTTCAGCCAAATCTGCTTATTTCAGCAGCCCCACCGTCCAGCAGCAGGTACGACTGTCCCCCCCAAATCACTGCCCACGAGTCTCGGTGGCCGTTTGCCTGTGCAGGACACGAGGAACCCCACTGGTGACAATCCCTGCTCTCCTCTTCCTGCTCCTCCTCAGCCATCCGGGCTGTGACACAGGCTGCCGGCTGCTGTAATAGAAGTTAGTTTGCAGGACGGCATGGGCTGCGCTAATTTTCAAGGTGGCAAAACGCTAGCGCTTGACCCAAGCGCTGTTTCATCAGGAAACTGGAAAAGGAAGTCAGGCGTGAGTCATGCCAGCTCTGCAGAGGACAGACAACTTTCCAGTGAGTCAGAGCCACAGGAGCCCGGAGCGCTATCCGAGTAACGCAACAGCCTGAACAAAGCACCACCCTGGCAGCTGGAATTCTTTGTAGCTAAAAAAAGAATAGAGATCAGGGCATTCACCTGGCCAGAAGGTACAATCCATACAAAATGGAATAGCTTCACTAACGGGCTGAAGGAAACTTCCACGGCCTTTTCCCTTCCTCCTCCCCTCCCAGACCCTCCTGCTCCTTAGGGAACCCTGCAAGAGTTATGGGGGGTTCAGTCTGATACTGGGTAGGTGAGGGACTAACACCCAAGCTTCCGATACTTCACTGAGTACCCGAGCAGTAAGCCCTCGGACTTTGAGCTATGGTTTTATGCGGGAAAAGAAAGAATGTGTGGAGCAGCCACGTTGTAAAGGTCTGCGGTGGCCACTGCAGCGTCCTGGAGGGAGCCCGGACCACCAAGAGAGCTCTCGCGGAGTCCCTGAGGGGGCAGGAGCAGAGGATTATCAAACTCCTGGATCCCTCCAGGACACTGGCTTGGGTACCACATTGCCCAGGTTACCTTGTGGTGTGTGACCGGGCACCCAATCCTGACACCAAAATGCAAAGTGAGATGGATTTTGGGCTCCCTTTAAATCCCACTTCTGTATCCCCCCCTGAGACACTCCTATAAAAGTCAAAGGCCCGGAGAGGTAAGAAGCAATAGCCCATTTCTCAGGTGTGTTACCAGAGATTACACCCCACAGATGGCTGTTAAAAGATGGCTATCCTCTATGGTTAAAAACAGTCTTTAGATTGAACTTTCACGTCTGAAACGGGCCTGGTTTTGTAAGCCATGGCCAGAAAGCTGCAGCAAATGCAGTTGGGGTCCCCCAAATGATAGCGCCAGGCATGAAAAAATATTCAGAGGGACACTCTGGGCCAAAATTCACAGCCCCAGGGACGGGACATGGGCAGCACCAGTGGGGGTGTCCCCTGTCCCCCCCAAAAGAGGTCAGACTGTCCCCACCTCTGTCCGAGGGCCGGTTCCCAGAGGAGAGGCTTGGTCTGGGACAAACACTGAAAACTGTGTCACGAGTCACCTAAAATCTTCTGTCACAGCTCATGCTCCTGCGTCCACACTAAGCCATAGATTAACTGAAATGAGAAGGGGTTTGAGATCGGGAACAGAAATGGAGCGGCAGAAAGAGGAAGGCGAGCACGGCTGCCTGCTTCAGCCAAAAATCCAGTGGTGAGAGAGAAGTCCCTAAGAAAAACAAATCTTGGCCAGTTTTCCCGTCGTGTTCTGTCTCCACAACAGGGATGAAGCACACACCTGACATTTTCTAACTGAAAGGCAACGCCATTTCCAGCCAACAGCCCAACACCCCCAGGAAAGCTCTTCAGAGAGTGGCACATCAAAGAGGGGACCCCGCGGGAGAGAATCGGCTTCGCCAGGCACCCCATGGAGAGCAGCTCCTCAGGGAGAGCCTTAAAGAGTGCCGGGGGTGAATGACATCAGTGCCATTTACTGGCCTTCTTCAAAGAAAGGCCTCAGCATGAAGGAAATGATTTAAGAGACAACTAAACTCTGCCAGAGTCCTAATGAGTAAATAATAGGTTCCACTACATGTGTTGGTGTACACAGCTAATTGGGGATAATTACCAGAAGCATATGACAGAACAAGCTCTCTTTTTTCCAAAAAACATTTTATTGACATTACCTATGAATTCATATTTAGAAAATATTGTAGGTGAAATTAATTGAAATTCGAACATGGCTCAAATACAAAACATAAAAGAAGGTGCAATAATATCACCATAGGCATAACCTACCATAAGGAATACAATTGTGCCTCAAAAGAGTGATTACATGAGACTTGCAGAAGTTTCTGCTTTAACAGCCACCGCATCAACACAAATACCAAGATCCTCAGCAGATGTAACCAGCGTAGGTCCATTAAAATAAAAAAAATGTGCTGATTTGTGTCATTTGAGGATCTGGAGTGTAACTCAGCAGAAATTTCAGATGTCACAGAAAAGTAATGGCTACATTTTAATACTCGAGCAGCTTATTCACCACCTTTGTCAGAATGTTGATCAAAGTACCCCTATTCCCAGTTTTCTCTTGTGGGACAAGCCAGATTTAAGTTTGTATTTCTTTCACTGTCATGAAAGCTTCCAAAAGCCTTGACCATGAGCATAACCATTACAGTCTACGTAAGTGACAGTGCCAAAGGTGTGGAGTGGCAGGGCAATAAACCTCTGAGCACGTTTCTGAAAGGTTTCTTATCTTCAGCAAGCAGAGGAAGCCAAAAAGAATACCCACGGTAGGGATTTAGCTTCGTACTCTCCTTAGCTATACTATGAGACGATTGAGTTTCCAAATCTTAATTGATTTGTTACAGCTGAAATACTCTCTCCAGGCAGGAGTAACATTCCCCCATAAAAACATGGACATCTAAATACCTGGCTTGGCCAAAGTATTGCTGCAAAGACAACAGAGCAGAAGAACCAGACTTTGGTTCCTTCTTCTTCTATTAAATGCAGTTCTTCATAAAAAGTAAGTTGGAAATAAAAGGCAGTTCTGCAAGACAGAACTATGTCGGGGTATAAAACTGTGTGGAAACTATCTTACAGAAGAAGAAAGGGGGATCAAAAGAAGGTGTTTCAAACATCCAAGTGCACATCAGCTTTAAGACTTCGGGTTATATGGCTGAGATTTTTTAATCAGTTTTCTCATCATCCTTCTGCGGAATACGCTCGTCGGCTTGTTGGTCTTTGGTTTCTGAGTCCCTGCTAAGGAAACAAAGGCAGGCGTGAGGGAAGCAGGACGTCAGAGCTGTTACTACCCTTTGTTGTTGGGGTTTTCTTTTTCATGTTACGCTGTTTGAGCAGTCGAGCCAGCAATAACAAACATCTCATAAAGTGCAAAATGTGTTCTGGACGCCCTGTTCACGCTCCGTACGCTCTCCAGTGAGGCCACCTTTGGCCCTGGAGTCCTGCTTTGCTGCTCTTTCCCTGAGCAGGCACCAAAGCCTTTTCCAGCCGTCCTGCAGTGACAGCAGCGTGGGACTAAGCACACTGCTCTAGCTGTAAAAAAACCCACCCAAACCCTATGACTACATTTCTCTGGACAACACTGGGGCAAAGTCCCAGATAAAACCAGTGCCTGCAGGAGATGAGGAGGTGGAGCGGTTTGGGTTCCCGCACAGGACCGTGTTTCACACGGAGGCTGCTGAGGACAGCGGGGGTGATCTCCAGGAATCCTCACAAAGACCGTGTGGAAGGTGTGAATGTAGGTCAGAAAACAAGTACTTTGCCAACCTGACTGAAAATCTTACATCTTCATGCCCCCTGTTTGCCTGCAGGCAGGGGCCCTGCGGCCAGTTCCCAATCCTCTCGCTCAACATCACCCCAAGGGATTTATTTTCTTTTCCAACATGAATTTTTTAGGTTTTTTTTTTTAATGAGATGAATCAGAAACCTTTTCACTCCAAAAGCTCTAGATCAGTTCAAACAGCAGCTGCATATTTGCACAGGGAAGGTCAGGTGAATTCAACCTGAGATGCCAAAAGGCAACCGGGAAGATGCCGGAGAGGGAATTACAGGGAGCGGGAGAGAAGGAGTGCCTGAAGTCGCCCTAAAGATTTGCTTAATGTTGCTGTACACTCCCAAGCTATAGAAATGAATACATATAGTACATCATCAGTTAGCACTAATTATGTCCTTAACTACGGGCTTTGGTTGTACCAAGCCTTACTGAGTTGTGAAATGCACAACTTAGTGAAAAAGCTTCTAAGCGATGGGTTTTGCCTGGCTGCCCGGAGCCCTCCCCAGGGGACAGCGTTTCCTCCCTTCTTCCTCCCAGGAGGAGAGTGGGGAAGGGGGAAGCCCTGGGTGGGCAGGGGCAGAGCATGGGGGCGAGACCCCCCAGAGGCTCCCTCGGGCTGGAGCCTGGCCCTGCCGCTTCCCAGGGAGTAATGGATGGAAATGAGATAATGAGCACAAGCACCTCAGAGGGACTCAGTGTGTGATTAAAGACTGGCTCTCGATACCAGAGCAGCAGAGACACCCTCAGCCGTGGCACCCACAGCCATACTCCTGCCATGACTAACTGGCAGGCAGCATTTTTACTTCCCATCCCCGTGCTTGGGGTGCAACCCCTGCCCCAGCCCTGGCTTTCTAGCCCAGGAATGAAGAGCCATTCCCTGACCCAAGCATTCCGACTCCACACCTGAAATCCTCAAGTACTCGGGCCTGCTGCATGGCTCGGGTTGAACAGGTACTTTGGGGCTTTTGTTTGTTTGTTTGTTTTTTCCCCAATGTACAAGCCAGACACAGCCCTAGCATCGCTTTCTAAAATACTGTCCTGTGACTGCTCCCCGAGCGCTCTGGGGCCAACACTCGTTATGCTTTTCTCTCCCTTATTCTTTTACCTATCAGATGAATTGAACTGGAGCACTAAAACTTGCAATAGTTGGTATGAACGCAGGGCTGTAGGTAAAAGCAGCCTAGAAGTAGTCTACACCTGCTCTGACCTACAAGCACAGCCAGTAGCTGATTTGAATAGAACCACTATGAAAAATCAGTTCTCATTCCCAAGCCTCCCTCCGCCCCACGGACACGGAAGCAGCTGACTCAGCACAACTGATGAGGCAGAAATCTTTAGGAATGGGAAATGGGAACAGGCAGCGGGGAACCAGGCGAGGATGGTAACTGCTGAAAGTGGAAAGGAAAAAAGTAAATTGATTTCACAACTCACGTTAATCCTACTTAAAAATACCTAAAAGAAAATGATAAATTAATTAGTGTTCACGCTGGCGCTGAACAGTTTAAAGACGGATTCCTTGTGGGCTCTGGTAAGATAATTAGTCTCTTTGTGTACCCTTCTCTACACTTCATCCAAAA
Source organism: Bartramia longicauda (assembly GCA_028566575.1). NCBI lineage: Eukaryota > Metazoa > Chordata > Aves > Charadriiformes > Scolopacidae > Bartramia > Bartramia longicauda. The sequence continues at coordinate 25,495,257 of JAOXNH010000012.1, forward strand.
ATGGGGCGACCGCCTGGCATCACACTGCTCTCGTCAGACGGACTTCCCGTTGATCTCAGCTCTCCCGCCTTGGAAAACACCCGGTCCAAAGTGCAAGAGGCATTCCCGTGCAGCAAGGCAGGGAGCAAGAGAACACCGTGAGCACTTGTCACTGGGATGCCTTTGTCTGCTCATGACTGACAAAACACAGGGAACATTACCTTTTCTGCAGACTTTGTAGCAATCGGTCTCGGTGACGAAGTTATTGGCATTCCCACCGCAGCCGGTGTATCTGAACTCCTTGCAGGATTTACTGGTGGAGTCGTAGTAATAGCGAGGTACAGCAGAAGAGCACAGCCCTTCATCCTTGGGGCTGTAGCACAGCGAGGGACCAGCTGGGGAAAAAGAAATAAAAAGGAAAGACAAATTAAATAAATGTAATCTCTGTGCCCGGCTTCTTAAAATTTACCCTGCAATAAATTTTGTGGCTAAACAGCTCTTGTTCCCATTGGACTGACAGGAACTGTTACCGACGGCTTCAGAGACTCACTACCTCTTATTCCTGCGAGTTAGGAATTTGAGAAAGCGACAGACAGTCCCAGAAAACAGGATTACTGCCCCACAAGTGAAATCCATCCGCTTTCCCCATTTCAGGCACTGTGCACACAACACAGATATTCAGTCTGGCCACAAGTCATGTCCCACGTACCCAGGAATACAGCAATAACTCCAGTGGCACTACCTCTGCAGAGGAAAAAGGCACTATTTCGTTTACCCTTGCTGTGATTTTGCCAGCAAACCCTGCCTCCTTGCAGCCAAGAGTCCAAACCCCACCGCTTACCTCACAAGAACCACGTTCCATTTTGCCTCAAGAGAAGTTCACTTTTCTCACTGGAGACCTTTTACCAATGCATTGGATGTGCAACAGAGAAATTAAAAATGGTTCAGCGTTCCCCTAAGGAAATGCTGACAACCTGACTCCAGCCAAAACCAACCGTCTCATCAAGCACTCATCAAGCTTGGGCAGCGACGGGTTTTATTCATTCTCAAGACGCTGTCTCGCACGGGGTGTTAACCCGGGGTTTGTGACAACCCTCTGGTACAGTCACCTGCCGGTAATTACAACCTCTCCTTTCAGAGCTCATAGAGAGACAGTGCAGAGACACGTCAGGCAAAGAAACTTCTACCAGTTGAGTTGCCAAGTGCGAAAAACCCAAGGCACCTCGTGCCGTCTCCCAGCCCTGCATTCCCGACAGGCCCTTCTGCTCTGTCAGAGGGTATGGCTGCCTGGAGGTGACCACCACGCGCTCCCACAGCTGCCTCCAGCCGTGTTTCCCGTCAGAGCACACGGGTACAGCCCTCTGGGAGTCAAGACATCGGCAGAGCATCGCTGTGGGCACAGTCAGGGTCACAACATTAAACCAACACAGCGTTCTGCTCCTCCAGCAACAGCTGAGACACGGGACGGTGAAAGGCTGGAGACAGGATAAAGATCTGCTTCACAGAAGTCTTCAAAAATGCCACTGTGCGGGTAATCCAGAGGAAAACGCCAAACAAAATGTCATCTTCGTATCGCTTTCACACCATCTATTTTATTAAAAAGTTGGAACAACCATTACTTTTCTCCGGGAGACAGTGGTCCACGCAAGACTGCAGATCTCTGAAGTTGTTGCCATTTCCGTAGCAGCCGCCGTAGATGAACTCCTCACACCGCATCGAGCTCAAGTTAAAGGCGTATCTTTTTAGGTGACTCCTGCAAGGTCCCCCGTCAGCCTCCATCCGGCACAACTTGGGCACTTCTGCAACAAAAGCAGTTTCCTCCCTGTGACGCCAGCCCCCTGCGCCCCCCTGCACCGGGGTGCTGCAGCCAAACACCCTCGCCCTGCTCACGGGCAAGTCCCAGCTTGTCCCACCACCTGCAGGGCTCAATGAACTGGGATAAGCTTTACGGGAGGAATGGGATGCACTGATTGGCAACTTGTTATAATGCTAAATTGCATTCTAAATATTAATAGTTAAATTCCCCATGTCACCTCTGAGACAAGGTGTCTCTGCACAGAGTTGCCACCAGCGAGACAGCGGCCACGAGCAGGGGGGACAGAGGGGGTGGGAAGGACCCCCCCGAGCAGCGCAGCCTCCCGGTGCTCCCTCCAGCCCCCCGCCATCCCCGGGGGGGCAGCGGGGCCGGTGGCCGCCACTCACTTTTGATGGTCCAGCAGTTCTTCTCGCAGTCGTCGAAGGTGAGGAAGTTGTTGGCGTTGCCGTGGCAGCCCCCGTAGGTGAACTCCTTGCAGCTCTGCGTGTAGCGGTCGTAGTACCAGCGCGGCACCATGGCGCGGCACGGCCCGTCGTCGGGGGGCAGCAGGCAGGAGCGCTGCTTCTCTGCGGGAGACAGCGGCCGCCGGGGCTGAAGCCACCTCGGGGAAGGAGGCGACCCCGGCCCCGGCCCCGGCCCGCCGCCCGCGGGGTCCCTACCTGTCAGGATGCGGGGGACCAGGGCCGCGCAGGCCAGCGGCAGCAGCAGGGCGGGCAGCGGGGCAGCCCCGGCCCACGCGTGAGGCGATAGACGCGGCGGCGGCGGTAGGACCCGGCCCAGCCCGGCCCCGCGCGCTCGGCGGGCACAATGTCACCGGCGGGGTGGGACCCGCCTCGCGTGGGACTCCGGGGGCGGGGCCGGCCGCCGCCGTCGTGGCCAATCAGAGAGCACCCAGGCAGTGACGCACCTCCCCGCCTCGCCCCCCTGCGGAGCGGCGCATGGGAGAGGGCGGGCACTCCCACCAATGGGAGGACTGGAAGGCGGCTTGGGGGCGGGGCGAGGGCGGCCCGGAGCTCCCTGGGTCCTAAAGGCCGCCTTCCCCGGTTTCAGCCCGGCTCTGCCCCTCCACTCCGTGGGTGCGTTGCGGCCCCCACGCCAGCTGGTTTGGCATTTCTCCGAGGGTTTGCAGGGTGCTCGGCGCCGGCACCCCCGCCGCATAGCCGCTCCGGCCTCGCGTGGGGTCACCCGTGACACCCCCACGGCGGAAAGTCTTCCCCTCTGGCCTTTGCCCCCTGAGTCAGGGTTCTGCTGGGTCCTGCCCCGGCTGCCCCCGCTTGCGTGGCCAGCACCGTGTTGTCCCTGCGTGTCGCTCACCCGCCACCGACCCTGAGCCCGCAGGAAAAGTCCGTCAAACTCTGCTAAAATTCAAGCAGATTTCTGGAATCTCCGGCCTGGGCTCAGCAAAATTTCCACACGTGGGGAATGTGGAGGTCACCAGCCTCCCACGGGGTCCCTTCGCCTGCAAAGGCTTGCAGAGAGGTTGGGATAGGATGGGGGACTGGCAGGGGTCTGTGTCCCCCGGGTGGGGACCACCAGTACCTTTGTCCAGAGGGAGCGTGGGGGTGGGAAAGTGCTTCTTTTACCCTGAGCCAAACCGGGGGGGAAAAAGGCTCATTTAGGAACAATAACATTTTTGGCATAAGCCAGGAGCCACTGGAGGGGCACTGGTGACAGTGCTGCCTCCGATCCCCACTCCTGTTTCCCAGCCGGTGATCCGGGGAGAGGCACCACAGAGGACAGAGGAACTGGCCCCTGCAGTGCAATTTCACCACCAGCGGCTGTGCCTCCCCTGGGACACAGGTAACATTTCAGCCACCAGAAAAAAAGAAGCTGAAAGCTTCTTTGGATGCACAAATTTTGGATACACACATTTTGGATATGCAGAGGAGGCAGGGACAAGGTCTTCCCTATCTTCTCCCACGACCCCAATTCTCCTGGGCCGTACTCCCTCCGCTCAATCACGAGTGTTCAGTAGTAAGATTCAAGTGGAAAACTAACAGTCCTATTAAGCGTATCTCCCCAGATAATCACTGGATGGAAAAGCCTCGGTCCAAAGTGTGTCGAACCTTCCGTACACCCAGGGCTGGACTTCTGACCTAGTCAAGGCAATCTTGTTTCCCACTGAAGTAACTGCCACCGCTTGTCCTTCCTTTGCAGCGATGCCTCCTATGAAGTACAACCTGCATGGCCAATTCTACGTGGTGGGGACATGGGAGGAGGTGAAAGGTGGCTGCTATGGGGATATATTGGAGCAAAAATCCCAATAAATGAAAAATAGAGTCTTCTCTTCCAGGTTGGAACAGAAGATCAGCTACAGCTGGCAGAAGCTGCGTATGGTAAATAACAAAGTACACTGAAGATGTTGAACTGGATCAAATTCCTTTTTTTTTTGGATCTGTGTTGTTCCAGGTCACTGCAGCTTAACTCTTAGAGTGCTGCTGTCTTCCCAGCTACAAGTGCAGCCACTCTTGGAGAGGCTGAATATTGTCCCGGGGCCTGCTAATGACTTTAATGAGCTGTTCAGGAAGACAACAGGGATTTGTGCAAGAGGTGGGTGTGGTGGCATCCTGAACGCATCTGTTAAACAACAACAACATGAAAGACAAAATTGATTTTCCCTTTTACTGCCGAGTTCCACCCAGCTGCTCTGGAGTGTGGAAGAGCTGTGGAGCAAAGTAAGGTCAGGTTTCTTAATTCCAAAGTGCTTTCAGAGTGCCACTACAAAAGCAAAATCCTGTCCCAGCAAGCTGTGTGTGTGAACCCAGCCTGTTTTCTGCAGCATGGCAGGGAGAATTTCTGTCATAGGGACCTACAAAGCTCAGGATAGCTCTCTGGAAAACTCTACCTGAAAAGATGCTTCTAAGACACAATATCTAATGCTCATCTCCCGCCCACCAGCTCTGTAGCTGCGTAACTCTCTCCCTCCTCCGTCTCTGGCAAAGCTAAGCAGAGGGCAGTCCCAGCAAACACTGCAGGAAACATCCTGTGCTCTGGTAGCGCACACATCTGGTGTTAAGATGCTCGAGGAGATGGGATTAGGATACCAGCTTTTGTTCTGAGGGAGCAGCAGAAGGCCAGATACGGCAGTGATGGGCACACCAGACACACAGACTGGCAACTAGCTCCTCACCGTGAAGGAGCAGCTGAGCCAGACATCTGAGAAGGCAGGGGGAGCACAATGGGAGTGCTTAATAGCAAAGGAAATATCCTGGCAGACGTTTTAAAATGTTTTTAAACCTCTTGTTAAAGAGGATTTAAGAACTAGGCGTGTGTAGGGAAAAGAAGCTTAATTTACGATGAATGTTAATACCAGCTCCTTACATACGATACTGGCCTCAAGCATCCCTGAGGTATGTGAGGGACCGGTGCTGTGGTTATGATTTCAGTGTATAGGGGAAATTCTCTTGCATTATTAAACAAATCATGCCCTGCATTGGCCTTTGGTTTGATGTACGTAATGCGTAGCTGATGTTAGTCAGCTGGGGGTACAGGGTTCTGCAACTTGTTGGCATTTTGAAAACAAGTTGGAAAACTGCTGACTGAGATCCCCTCCTTCATCGTGACCCATCAAAGGGAATAGGGGTTAAGTATTTTAAAATTTGGAGAAAAAACCCAAACAAACAAACAAAAAAAGTTTTAAATAAATTACCCATTGGCCGTATTTGTTTAGCATAACATTTATTATGGAAGGAACACTTAAACATTTGCAAAGTTAAGCATTTGATTTGACTTGTTACAGAAATCAGCCCTAATTGCCTGGTTTTCATTAAATCCTTGATTTCCCAAAGGTGGAGAGTCAAAAGATGTACCCTAGTCAGAATTCACTAGCTGTTTTTATCCATTTATATCATAGGTGTAGCTCCTGACGTAGTTGATTAAAGTAAGTGATGTTCACATAAGCAGCAGGAGGGATAAAATCTGGCCAACAAACCATGTTTACTCCTTTGCATCTTTTTCTATTTTTCACTGAGCATTCCCATCCTATGAAACCCAACTGTTCAAGGGGTTATATAATAAAATTTAGAGTTTTCCCCTCTAGGTCACTGGTCAGAGTCCACCACAGGTCATGCCACAACCAGCTAATGGCTGCTAAGTGGTCTGTGTGAAATTAGTTTAGTGGGTCTCAGGCCAGACGTGAGTTGACAGATGCCCAAAAATCACTACTCCAATTGGCTTCCTTCTTGGCAGTCACAGCAGCCTGGTCAAGGCCATGCAAATTCAGCGTTTCCCCGAGGCTAGGAGCATAGACAAAGTTGTTTGCAAATACTTCCCGCTGTTGTGAATGCCAAAAAGTCTTCAGGGAAGGTCACAGCACAGGTCTATGAGTGCCAGCCTCCAAGGACCACGCTATCACTTCTAATCCAGCTATCCAGGGAAGTGGTGGGAGCAAAGGTAGGGAGGGAAACACTGCTGAAGCCTCCCAGCAGAGGCAGCCCTGAGGTCAAGGAGAGGATGCGAGGTGGCAATGAGAGTCTTGAGCAAAGTTTTCCCCCTTTGGCTTGTCCTGCATGGGAGACCAGGCTGCCGAGCTGCCAGTCAGACTAAAGCAACTTAGCGTTCCCTGCAGCAACAATAAAAATCCAATCTCCCTCCCTCTCGGCCTTTTCCTCCTGATGCCAAATTTAAACGACCTTACTTTTTTGGCAGCAGGAAACTTCACAATTAAATATAGAAGCAGAGCAGACTTTCAGATGGAAATTACAGCAAGGGAACAACAGATGGCATTGTTTGCTGGGCTGGAAAAGCTGCATCTGCTCCGAGAAGAAATGCTAATCGGAGCTTAATTAGGCATTCAGAGGGAACCGTACCCCATCCCCAGGACAACGGCCATGTGTACTCGATCCTGAAAAACACAAGAAGTAGATACAAAGTCATCAAAAATCCTCGCTGGACCAAGTCCAAATTAAGTGCATAAAGACCCAGAGACTTTCCTTGTGCTGAAACCCCTCTGAGCTGCTCAAAATAAAAATGTAACTGGTGAAGACTTATTTTATTTCGCTTGTGAGTGGTCAGTGATGGAGTTTTCAGTTTCAAAGCAAATAATTCTGGCATGACACTGGAATCAGATCCTACCCTGGCTGCTCTCTGACTCTCTGAGGTGTGGCAAGATTAAAGAGTAGCTGAGATCTTTATACCAAGCTCCTTGAATGGGAATAATAGAGTCGGAAAGATCAATAACACACACCTTGCCTAGGATAACCAATCTCTCTATAGACACACAAAGGAGGAAAAGAAGAGGATGGTGGAAAATGTTCCCTGGTTCATCCCAACTAGGTGTTCAAGCGCAAAATGAGCCCCATGGCACACAGCGCCCGTGCATGGTCCAAAGCAGAGCACAGGAGGTTGTTTCTTCCTCCCTTCCCTCCCCCCTCCTTCCCTCCCTCAGCCCTGCCAGCTTATCCCGGAGGTGCAGGCAGGCAGGCAAGGCTCTGTGCATCCTCATTTCAGTGTCTCCTGTTTGGGGTACCAAACTGCCACCTCAGTTTGGAGCCAGCAGTGCTGTTGGCAAACCAAGTGTTTCACCAAGAGGCCAGCCCCAGCTGCCAAATTTGCCAGCACTGCAGAGCCCCTCAGTTGTGCTGTGTTTTTGCATTCAAGCCCTCATCTTGTTTTAATACCCTCTTTTTCCCCTAGAGAGGGTCACTGCTGCCAGCCCTGGTGCTGCTCTGTGGACCTGGGCTCACCATGCCACTTCAGGTGCTCCTGGCAACTTGCACCTGATGGGCAGTGCTGATGGGAACCCCCCTTTTGCCAACCACACACCCTGCTTCCAACAGCCCTGGAAATCAGCCTGAGCACAGCCCCATGGGTAAATCAACACCCAGGCCTTCTACACCTACAAGATGTTCCTAAACAGGGATCGCTACTGATTTCAAACAATGCTCTCCAAACATTGCCAGAAAAATCACTGGAGATCAAAGGCGTTTTGGAACAAGTGACTTAGAGCTATAGTAAAAGAAAGAGTTTTCTTGGCACCAAGGCAACTTTCAGCAGCTCCAAAGACTGGTGAAGAGAAATGTAGCAGGACCCTAAACCACTTCTGCCTTCAGAGGGATGTCAAATCCTGGTCTGGTGCCACAAACCTAGGGGCAACTAGAAGAGAAAGTGGTCTGCCTGACCTCGCTGCAGATGCTGAAGCTGTAGGCGTTGATCACCCTTATGCCAGGTGACACCCCACTGCCACCACAGTTTTGAGCTCCTGGCTTGGCTGGCTGGTTCTGACAATGTCCTGTGGGCTGCGAGTGTGCTCTGTATCCCATTAAACATCATGAACTCCCCATCATGTCTCTTTGAGAGGAACCTTGGAGATTTTCTGATGCTCTGTAGCTCCCTGACAGCAGATTTATTACTGCTCTAATTTGGAAGAGCCTTGTCCAATGATGTAAGTGGTGGCTGTACCCTTGTGTGTGCTGACCTGGAGCTGGCCTTCTCCCAAGCACTGTATCTCCACGGCGTGTGGCAAGGGGGGCAGGCACTGGGAGCAGATTTTTCCATAAAGGCACCCATTGCAGGTGTCCAAGGTCACGGAAATCAGGGAAGGCCATGTGCAGAGGTTCTGCTCTCCTCCAGAAATGGCATGAACCAACCTGTTTTAGCAGAGTGGCAGTGGGCTGCATAAGTCAGATCTTCCTGTGCAACACAGGAGGATGGATGGGTTGCCCTGTTCTCTTCAGAGGCTGTCCAAGAAACCGTTCTCTAGCATTACCTTCATGTGGTGAAGGCTGAAACGTGCAAGGTGTCAGAGCTGCCATCTTCCTGCTGTTCATTACCCATGCACTGCTAGGATTGGAAGACCTAGCAGCCCAGTTGAAGGAGAGATGTCCTCACACCATGAGATTGTGCTAAATGAGGCCAGCCTGCCAGGGCAAGCCTTGAACTTCGCTGACTTGTGAGGCTTGAAGCTCAAGGGCATAGCAAATGGCAGACACCACGAGGTCTCAGCTTTCCAAGGGCAGCTGGAGAGCTGGTCCCAGCTCATCCACATGTATCAGCACATGGGTCTCAAAGCAGGGCTGCTGCTGACCCAGTCTGAAGCTTTCCAGTGTTCACAGTCCGGGAGCAGACGCAGGCTTTGGCTGGCTGCCTGGAGGTTAAATGTCTGTGTGTTAGACCCAGACTTCCTTCTGAGCGGTTCCAGAGGGAAAAGAGGAAAAAAAATATCAAAAAGCATTCCTAAGAACCTAATTTATCCATCAATGGCCAGTTTTCTGCCATCCCTTGAATGTGAGAAAGGCAGAGAGGAAGTGTGACCGGGGAGCACGACGGGCCTCTTGGCTGCCCTCTTTGGCGAGGGGGAAACCGAAGGCAGCCAAGGGACTCCGGAGGAGGCAGCGAGCAGCTCCAGCTGGGCAGTGGACCTGACAGCATCCTCTAAGCAGGAGGGAGAGGACTGCCTGCCTTGCTGTGGGTCAGCCCCAGGGCTGTGTCAGTGCTTCCTACCCTTTCCTAGGATTTGAAGGCTGTGTCCCTGGGCTGTCCCCCTCCATGAGCTCCCTCTTTTTGTGCAGGACACAAAAAGGGTGATCCCAGAAGTTACTCAGCACCTGCCTTCCCAGAAGGATAGCGTGCGAATGGTTTTCTTGAAAACAGAACCATTTATTCTCCATGCTAAACAGGGCAAGCTCAATGACTCTGGTCTGGCCTTGTCTGAGAACTTGTTTCAAAATCTGGCCTGTAAAGACACATTTCCAAGAGTGCCAAGGCTCAGCACCTGGGGCTTCTGGAGCAGGCTGTCTTGTTTTCTGAGAAAGGATTACCAGAGGGTGCATATATTAAAAAAGAAAAAAAAAAAAAAAAAAAAAAAAAAAAAAAAAAAAAAAAAAAA
>JAOXNH010000012.1:25613468-25626889 GCA_028566575.1 Bartramia longicauda
GGCATGCTGAGGTCACCGCTGCTAGCCCCGGGGGGGTTTAGGGGGTAGAAAGTGGAGCAGGCTGGGAAAATTCTGGTGCTGGCCAAGCACAGTCTTGCAGGTAACGAAAGAGAAGAGGAAGAAAGGATGGCAAACAGGAGCCAAGGTATCCGCAGAGCATGGCCAGGCTCTGGCTCTAACTTGCAGCGTGGAGGGGGCTGACGAGGTGACAAGTGCCCTTGGCTGAGTCTCAGAGCCTGGAGACCCCACGAGGGGAGCTGGAAGGGAGCGTGGGAGCCAGGGCCAAATCCCAGGAGCCAGCCCAGCCTCCTGCTGAGGCATTTCTCCAGTAGTAAAGTCGGATGCTGCCCATTTGTTAGAGAATGATCATTTATGCCTCCTTTCATATTTTGAGGAGTTTATTTTCCTTTGCTATCTCTGCTAATCCAACCCCTCTCCTTCCGTCCTCACAGCATCACCTGTGAACGTGTTTATACACTGCCTCTATTTCATTCTTATTTATCACTAAAAATCCACCTCCTCAGTATTCAGTTCAGCCAACATGAACCACACTGTATCTGCTGGCAGATATTATTGGGTCTGCTGTAGCAAAATAATGTTTCTGGAGGAATACAGAAGACTCAATTTATAAAGCATTTCTGAGGTATTTCTGTGTTGATACAAGACAACTGAGGACTCAGTACAAGAAATCGCAGCAGTCACTTACCCTACAAACACCTCTGCCTGCCTTCTACATTTAAAGTACTGATTTTTAGCTATACTGAAACATTTCAACATCAGAATCCAAGAAAAGGTCATTTTAAACAAAGAAAAAGGATAAGATAAATTCTCTAGGATGCCTAATACAAATGACATTAAGTTTCCGAAGAGCAGCGCAAAGATTTGAACAAGTACATTGCAAAGGAGACAGCCTGTGGAATTTCCTGCCACCAAAGCACTACTTTAACAGCCTGATGCCAAGGGGTCTCTGCGGCAGCTCAGATGGAGCCCCCAGGGAGGGCTGTTGTTACATGTGCTGCCTTGTGAACACAGCACTAAGTCAGCCAGGAAGGGCCCAGGCCCTTGAACAACGACATGACACGGTGCGGGGAATGCGACGGATACAGGGCAGCCAGGCTGGGCTTCTATATTTTCACCTGGGATCCTGGAGCAAAAATGGAAACCTTCCACAGAAAGGCAACAAGGCTGGTTAAATTTTAAGGGTTTAACCTCTAGAACAACTGAAAAGATACTTCAGCTCTGTTTTTACGTTTAGATAACAGAATTGCCAGATTGTACATGTTCATCTAGTTATTCAAAAGTATTTCTATTAACAAAGGAGCTGGGGACATGCTCACCAGTGCAACCTCCTGACTCCAGTGTTACTTAGGGATCTGACTGGCGAGCTCTGGCCAGAGCATATACAAGGAAAATGAGCTTCAAACCTATAAACATTCATACCAGAAACCTGACATACACCCAAAACAAAAGAGAAGTTTGAATGGCTGGTGATTTGGACACCAACCAGCATTTTGGTTTTCTGATAAAGGCCCAGAATATACACATTCATATCAACTACTGCGTGGCTATTTGTGAAAATGAATGCTTGAGAAAATTACAGCCTATTACGTGTTTGTAGAGAAGGCGATTAAATTCCACAATAAATGACTTATTGTGTATTATTCACCTAGATCTAAACAGTGGTTTAGAACTGCTTATAAAAGGAAATTCACACAAAAATACTTACATAACCTATTGAAAGCTCATGAGAGCAGAGAAAGTTGCAGCTATATTAATATTGTATATTCATTAAGTGGAAGGACAGGACTGACAGCCCTAGAGAGAGAGATATTTGAAATGAATAATTCTTTCAGTATTAAATGTGCAAATTAGAACAATTAAACTATAAGCCACTCAGACACATTTCAAGGCTAAATGTTAACACCCTGTAGGAATAAGAACAGACTGGCTTGCTGAGAATGCAACGAGTTTTGCTTCAAAGTCCCTCAGTTTGTGCATCATAGGGGCTACAGCCTTCAGCTGCTTGCTCTTGTGTGTGACATCCCCTCCTGTGTGACAAGGTAGGGGCTTTTTTGTTACCCACCCCTGTTAAATGTTTTTGAGTGAGATATTAATAGAAAGACTAAGCGAACAGTCTATACGTCCTGTTGGAACACTGTGACTTAAGCGGCCTTCGGATTAAAATATCACAAGAAGGTGGTTTTGATTTAAACACGAGGTGAAGATTTGTCTCTCAGGCCACATCCCTGAGGCTGGCAATCCACCATCCTCCACCGAGCTCAACAGGATGACTCCCATCTACATCCATGGGGTCTAACTCCAAATTCTTTGTAGACCTGATTTCATTAGTGTGAGCTCATCATTTTCAATATACACATTTTCTCTGCCTTTTTTGCCATCCAGCCTTCTGCTTTGGAAACTGTACATGCCATCACTTCTCTGGCTCTCCTAGAAAACCCTCTTGATACATCCTAAGTCGTGTTTGCTTTTTTCATACCACATCACATTTATGGCTGTTGATTATCTTGTGATAAACTCATGTGCCTTGGTCTTTTTCTGTTTCCAGCTAATGAGCTTCTCCTGCTTACAGCAAAAGTTTTTACTCTTCAATTCATGGCATTGCATGTAGTGTTGTTACATTTCATTTCTATTATTTTTGCCCTCTGGGTCATCTAGTTCTTGCAGCAGGATACTGTGATGTTCATCTGTATTCCCAGTATCTTCCACCTTGTGTCACCAGCCAATTTTATTCCCTCATTTCTAATGGCACCAGGGTCATTAATGAAACCAGTAAATGTGCTGGGTCACTGTAGGATTCTGTATCACAAGGATGCTATGGATGAGCTCTTTTTTTGCCAGTCTTGATTTTTCTCCTGCTGTGCTCCTGGCACACATTCCTTGAGAAATGCTAACAGCTATTCCTCCAGGCCACCAGCTGGCTTTTCTTTTTTGTGTGGAACCAGCTAGAAGGTACCAGAGTCCAGGTCGGGATGCTTTACCAGAACTAGATATCACAGAGACAAAACAGAGAGTCTGATCTGGCTCTCACAAGTTCTGCATTTTTAATTCAAGTGGGATACAGAGTGTTTGCTCCTAGCATACCTGTTATTTGCCATCCCTTACTTTTGATGCACATGATACAAGCCTTTTTTTCTTTCTGACAGTCACAAGCACTGGCTTCACATAAAGATTGACCTTTACTTCATTACTGATGATAAGGAAGCTCTGAGTGCGCAGTTGCTTAGCTCATAGATACCCACAGGGACTTCAAACAGAAATAAGAGCGTGGCTCTGGAAGTCGCACAGGAAGGAATGAAAAGTCTAACTCAAGGTCTTTTGACTTCACTTGCTCATCTCCAGGGGGAGGAACCCCTCTTGTCTCTTCTGGATAGAGAATCATAGACAATTCTTCCCTCTGTATGTGAGAAGGTCATAAAAGCTGATTAATCCAGTCTGAAAGCTCTAAAATATTCAGGAAAAAAACCAAGTCTGGGTGGGAGACTTAACAAAGCCCTTCAAAATGGAAAATGTCTTTTGAAACATGTCAGTTTTGACAAAATTAATTCTGGTTGAAACATGAAAAAAATACTCTTGGAATGTTCTGGGTTTTACTATTCCAGAATGGAATACCTTGATCTCCACACTTTGAATAGCTTTTAAATTTTTTTTTATTTATTTACTTGTTTATCTATGGATACCAAATCTCTCTTTCTTGTGTACAGGGGGAACAGATGAAGTAGAGTCTTTTCTTCTGCTCATACCAGCAAATGCCTTTTGGTCATCATTCCACCCAGAAGCCGTTTCCAGAAGAGTTTCTGAGGTCTGGACACTGAGACTGGCCCTGGCAGCCACCCGAGGCTGGGGCTGGAGGCGGTTGTGGCTGGGGCTGAGCTTTGGAGCCTGTGGTTTCCCAGCTTGGGTCATACACTGTCCAAGGAACCAACTCCTCAGATCGCTTGCTGTAACTGTGTCCATAAGCACCCCTGACCTTCTTCCACAGGAAGTGTTTGCTGGAGGGTGGCAGTAAAGACAGGAAGGTCTGAATTTATCACAAAGCTGAAGAGGGTTTAGCAGCACCTTCCCCTCTTGCAACACAGCCCAGGCCCTGTTACTGAACAACAACCAAAGCAAGCCTACACCCGACCTCACCTGCTCCTTAGTGTGGAGCTTAGAGCTCTTGGTGGGAAGCACAAAGTCCCTGCCTGGTGCCGCTGTGAACAGCAGGAATTGTGTACAGTCACACTTGGAAGAATTGAATTAAAAAAATGACATGCCACAACCTTCTACACAGGCAGTAGAAAACAGGCTGTCATCAGAAAGGACAGGCTGAAGATGACAAAGTCAGTCAAAAGTAAAAGTAGTGTAACTGGAATTGAGGCTTAGGGGCATCAGAGTACCAGCATTCATAAAAGGCAAAAGCTTTTTTTGAAACCGGTGCTGTCATAAGGAGACATTTAATGAGAATTCACTGTCACACTGAATTTAGTGCTGGGCTGGTTCACTGCCATCCTAGGAACATGCATCCTTTTGCCTACCCTGAATTGAAACAGGTGTTTTATCTTATTTATATTTAAATGGTCCAAACTATTTAACAGAGAGATTATGATCTGCGACACAAACTGTTTTATGTTATCAGAAAGGGAAATTAGGGACTTGCAGTATTCTTTTTTTTAAACGTTCCTTGAGATCAAAACCTATATCTAAAAACATGCTTTTGTTGAAGCACGGTTTTGGAGTGAGGCATCAGCTCCTTGTTGGATTTCTATAGCCTCCAGCATGTAGGAAGTCAGATTAGATAATCCCAAAGGCCCCTTTCACGCGGTGGGGAGCATTGAAGCTGTCGGCGTTGTGCTGTGGTGCCACCTAATGACACAGAGATCTGTCCTGGAGACTGAGCAGCCTGAAGGTCTGTAACACAACAGGCAATACTTCATGGATTCTACAAATATCTTTAAAATGTGTTTCTCCTTTAAAACGTACAAAACCACGTCCCTTTTATTCAAATAGCATTCAGAAATACAAGCAAAACGTATGGGCTAAAGGAGACCTCGGGTACCTAGTAGGTGCCTGCTGACCAAGCTGTTAGCAGGTTACCTTTCTGATGCACACCTGCAGAGATGCATCAGTGCTTTGGCAGCCAGGGAATCAGAAAATCTGCTTTTAGACATAGATCAGATTTCAGCATATAGGAAGGAAGGCTGCTGATAAAATTCTAGTAAGAATGTCTGCATTCTAGTTCTAGTTCTAGTAAGAACTGTCTGCAGGGAAAAAAGGCAGATGTTTTGTAATGTTTCTCAGGGATGCTGGAATTGGCTATATTCAGAGACGGGTGCTTTCCATTAAAAATCTGTCAGCCCCAGGGCTTTCCCTTGCTAACCTTGCTGGGAGATGTGGAACGGGGCCAGGCCGTGGCAGAGAACCTGGGTAATTACCAGGTGTTTGTGTTTGCTGTGGGACACCATCAGCTCTCACTATTACCATCACCTAAGAAAAGTGAATGGCTTGAAAATGTTTCAGAGTAAATTTGGTTATTTTCCCTGCTTCCTCTGGGTTCTATAGATTTCTGGACCACAAGAAGATATTTTTGTGACCAAACTGGTCTTCCTGCATAGCATATTGTGTGCTGGAATCCCTGGTGAGCTGCGAGTGCAGATCCTCCAGTGCATGACAGCAGTGTTGGAGGTCCCTGAGCTGAAGAACAGCAATAGAAAAAAAATCACTGGAAAGAGGACTGTGAATAATTTTTTTATCATTAAAATGCTCCAATGTTCACTGGATGGAAAGTGATGGGAATTAAATATTTAATTTGATTTCACAGAAACTTTTAAACCACAGTAGTTTCTTATGACCTCTGAGATTCAGTGACCCTTTTAAGGAAGCCCACCATATTTTACATTATGCAGTTCTCATTTTGTACAGTAAATTACTACTTATTACATTGGATTTCATTTTGATGTAGCCAAATTCCTGTGGTGCTATAAGCTAAATAATAGTTTTGTTGATTACCTAAAAGCTGGTGCAAGTGTTTTGTTTCACCTTCCCCTCCTTCTACGCTTGCTTTTGAATACGTAATTCCTATAAAACCTCATTCCTCATTTTTCTTTGAACAGCAGCCAGTTATGAAGATTGACAGTTTCATGAAATTGTCAGTGGTTGTTAATTTGTAGATGATTTGTAAGACAAGAGGAAAAGCCAGATAAGCTTCATTTTCTTTGGCATATTGTGTTTTTTCACTAATAGGTAAATGCTGCTAATCACTGTTTAAATTTTTCATGCCTTTTCATTCATCTGTAATTACCATTTTAAAAATTAGGTGCTATGTCAATAAGATCCAGTAAAGGTTATTGCAACCTTTGTTTATGCATTAGAGAACCTAAACTCAAGGAGAGGGAAGTCTAGCGGGGCTGCGTCCTTTCATACATTAAAAGGAACAAGGACAATTTCTTTTAGGAACTTTTCTGGAAAAAGCTAATTTTGAAAGGAATGAAAGTCTTGTCCTTCATATAAACAAACTGAGCCATCCAACATCATTACTACAAATACAGTGTCATAGAGTGGCATCTAATTAAACCAAGTAGTCCAACTAAATTGTATTCATTTCAGAAATTGTATTGCTGCAACACAAATTCCCAATTCAAGTGAAAGTACTTTAATTAATGGATTTAATTTTGGAAACTTTCAAAGAGAGTGCTGATTCCTCTGAGATTTATGCCAGTTTACTTCATGAACTTTGGTTATTCAAAGCTCATTGACCTCAAACTTCAGTTATTTGTAATTGCCTTTTCCAGGTTCGGGAAGTTATGGAAATGTTCATTGTAATTACAGTGGGCTCAAAAGAGAGGAACAGAAGGATAAGACAAAACTACCTATGTCCTGGAGCAGGAACTGATTTCTCAGTAGACAGAAGCTGTTTTCTTACCTGTAACCATTTGGTGTAAAAACAGCTATTCTCCCACTGCCTTCTGGGGTCTGACAGACATCATAACCAGCACCACGAAATAAATGTCCTGAAACAAATTTCAAAGAGACATTTTAATGGGAAAGCAAGAGGTCTAAAATAGCAGCAATAAGATCACCACTGTTACATACTTATTAATAAGGTTCCATGAAGAAAAAAATAATTAAAATTCTCTTTCTTGGAGTCCTCCCATTTGTGTTTCCTTTGAGTAAAGGCCAGACGCAATATCAAGGCTCAAATGTTTTTGCAATATTTTCATCTTCACCCAGAAGGTATAAAAGTTCATTATATGAATAATGGATTAGCTAAAAAAATTGTGCCCATCTTTACATATAGTAAATGGCTCTGGACATTGCACTCTTTGCAAAGTGAAAAAAGAGTGAAAAAAAAGTGAAAAAAAAAACCAACAGTGGAATTTCTCCAGCTACGAAGGGGACAATGACTGCAGACATCATTAAATAACTTTGTCTGCACAGTTTGAGACTGGAGGAAGCCACCAGAAAGATTATTATTTCTGTTGCTTTTCTGACACAGACAGAAACAGGGAAATCTCTCAAGAAGTATATTTCCTGGAGATTTTCCCTCAGCATGGAGGAAAGAATGCAGTCTGATAAATCAATTATTTTTGAACTGTGAGTTGTCAGGCTTTTTTAGTCCAACTTCATAAGTCTGTTTCATATCCTACTTCCTTTCTAATTTCAGGTTGATGAACAGGTTGTTGATTTGCATGTTTAAAGTTTATTCTCCGTAATAGAGTACACAAACATAAATTATTCTGCAGCTTCAGAGTCTGGCTAATTAGTTTAATATCTGGATAATGGGGGGAGCCCTTATCTGCTGTGATATTTCACTATGAACTTGATGAGAAGTCCAGATTCACCTGGCCACAACAAAAACAGATCCCTGACTAAGTGAAAAAGGCAAGTCTGGTCTTCTCCAGAACACCATCTGTCAGTGTTAAAACTCCCAGTGTGCAGCAATTTCTGAATGTTGAATCAAGCAAATTTCATCCAAAAAGACTGAAAAGGGAAGAAAAGTTGACACAGAGAAGTACTAATAAGAAACCTATACCCAAAACCCAGCCCTAACTTTTCTATAGATTTTAATTGTGCCTCGAATTAATCTGTTAGTAACAAATTGAAAAATAAGGCCAGTGGATAAAAGCAGAGCCTGAGGATTTAATAAACTGATTGGAAAGGTATTTTCAGTAGAGTCATGGTGTAGTTACACATTGACGTAGTTGTAACCCCATGCATTTCCGTGTTCCTCCTGTTCCTATCTGCTCCTTCCCAAATTCCAGGCATTATAAAATCCTCACAGAAACACATATTTAATGTCTTTGTGTGAGAACTACATTATTTTCTTCTGTATCTCAGCAGAAGCATAAGAAAGGTTTAACTACATTTTCATATACTGCATCAAACAGAAAGGAATACTGATTTAGTCCTGTTCTGTCTAGTCAGTATGAATTCCAGGCAAAGATCTCTTACAAATGTCCAGGGCATAAAAGATCTGGAACTAATAGAAACTTGAAAGCATAGTGGAGACTTGGATCCATCTCCTTTTTCTCCTTTCTCTTTCCACAATTGAGCAAAAGTTTTGTATTTCCACATGAGATGCAAAAGAATTCCTCCAGCATCACATGTTGTCTTTCGCAGGGTCAGTCATTTCTGAGTTATACAAGACTACCAAACATGCCTTTATTAGCTTTTTGTAATGCTTTCATATAACATGGGAATTACTTAAATTTCAGGAGTGTTTCAACATGTTTAAAGGCATTAAGGTTGGAAACAAGGAAATAAAAGCCATTTAAGATGTGCATGCTGAGCCAAACTCTGCTGAGGATCTCTGGCACTTGGACTTCGCCAAGAGCAGCTTCAGCCCCTTCTGCAGAAGAGTCCCAAAGACAAACCCAAACAAGACCCAGTTTTAATAAGGACAATCACCAAGTGTGATTCAGATGGATGGAGTGAGAAGAAGCTGGAGTGGAATGGCCATGGTAGTGCATATGGAGTAGCCAAATGTGCCAGCTGCCCACCAAGAGCTGGAATTACCAAGGAACTGAAGTGAGATAGCCAATTTTCTTGCCCCAGGCTCATGTTGTTATTGTCTATAGTAATATTAAAGACAAAGACAACCCACTGTGTCTAGTGTCCTAATTGAAATAATAATTATCCAAAGGTAGGCAGGATTAATTGGGGCTGAAATCTCTTTTTTTTTTTTCCCCCTTCAGGTATTTTGTTAGGAGTTGAAGGGAAGATTTAGAGGTAAAAAAAAATGAAGAGTGCTCACAAAAGTTTTTCAAACAGTCCTCCTGTACATAAAAGACCACACAGAGAAAAGCTCAAAGGTTTTTGTGGTAAAACCTGAATACAAAAAATAAGTTCAGACTCTTTGGCAAAATGAAGGTGGAAGTGGTTTGGGCAGGGGATTATTTACTCAGTTTCCAGACGGGACTAAGTCTCCAAGAGAGGAATGGAAAATGGGAGATCACTGAAGGAAGTCCAAGAGGTAGCCATGTAATTCAAGAAATCAATTTGATTTCTGCAGCAACAGTTTGAAGGTTTTCACATGACAGAGTTGTTTTATGCCAGAGCCAAAAAGAAGACTGTGGGACTGCAAAATTCAAGATACAGCCTTTTGGGCAAAAAACGAAGTGCTGGTTTGAATCGGGAAAAAGATCTTTTGGAAAGGACTGCAGTTCTGAAAGATCTCTAAATGCTTTTTACATAGAAAATGAAATGAGAAATGATCTGTAAGAAGCTTTCCACATGGATAGACAGCTAGGCACATACTACACAACCTGACAGGTCTCAATTATAATCTTTTATTCAGACAAATCTTTATTATCTCTGTCCCAGGATAAAAGCAGCAGTGCTTTCCAAGCAAGGACCAAGTACAGCAATGAGTATTGCAGCTTCTTAAGTCTACCTAAGTCCCGGAGCTAAGCTGAGGGCAGCTTCCAAAAAAGGTGGAAGTTTTCCTTCCACCTTTCCTCCTTACAACTACAAGCAGTTTCCTGTAGTTGTAGAAGATGCTGGTGCCTCAGAATGATATTTTTCAAGTTCTACTCATACAGCATTCGGATTTAGGGCTTATGGACTTTCCAACACTGATAACAGCAGAAGTCAGGGGAAGGACCTAAGCCTTCAAAAATAAATCCAAAGGAAATATTTGCACAAGCCCTCTATAAGGTGAGGAAATGGATCTCATTTTTTGACAGGCTGATTTAAAACATAGGCAGCTTTTACTGACGGGTGTCACTCACATTCATTACAGCAGCATTTAAAATGAAGAAGCTGAAGAAGCTGTCAGCTGCCACAGGAGAACTGTAAATAAGAGCAAGTTCAGGAGCCATATTAATGAGAAACTGGATTATTACTAAACATTCAATCCAATCAAACTACACCAGTTAGCATTCAGAATCATAGAATCATTTAGGTTGGAAAAGACCTTTAAGATCATCGAGTCCAACCGTCAACCCAGCACTGCCAAGTTCACCACGAGCCCGTGTTCCTCAGCACCACATCTACACCTCTTTTAAATCCCCCAAGGGATGGTGACTCCACCGCTGCCCTGGGCAGCCTGTTCCAAGGCTTGACAACTCTTTCTGTGAAGAAATTTTTCCTAATATCCATCCTAAACCTCCCAGTGCATGACTTGAAGCTGTTTCCTCTTGTCCTATTCCCTGGGAGAAGAGGGGACATCTCCTATTCTTGGGAGAAGAGATGACATCCACTCGTCTACAACCTCCCTTCGGGTACAGATCTTAAAACTGCAGTATTGTAATAAACAATATGTTGCTTAAATCTATTTTATAACACTTGCTTTATGACTTTATCTGTCACTCCTGATTATAAAAATGGAGGATTTTGAAACTGTTGCAGTTAGCAAGATAGATCTTGGGAACCATTAATGATATTAGAACAGCCCAGTTCTTCCCAAGTAGTACTAACATGGAAAAGGGGCTGAGAAGGGCTGACAAGATTCTTTCCAAAATATGCTGAATCTGAGGAAATAATACCAGAAAGGAAACTGTCTGTAGTTGTTATATTCTTGAAAACACTGTGTCCTGAAGATAACATTTGACAAACTTCCTACGCACCAATGTTTCCTATGCATATAAGTCCATTTTAATGAGGCAATTATTAATGATTAGATAGTAAAGGCTTTAATAATGCAAAAATACAAGGAGAGTCATTGCATTTTTTAATTCAAAGTGGAAAAGCAGTGTGAATCATAGAAGTGACCTCTGAAGGTCTATAATCCAACCTCCCAATTGAAGAGAGACTGCTGAAAATGAGATCAAGTCAGCTGGGGCTTTCTGTACTTATTGCTAATAATAAGCTCTGTTCTGTCCCCTTAATTTTTTACTGTAACCTAGGAGAAAATATCAAAATATCATCATGGCAAAGATCAGATCAGCTAAAGCTCTGCAACACACAACAGACATGAACTGCATGGGAGTGGATTTGTCCATTTCGTCAAATGTTGGAGGGAGCTGATTTTCCCATCTGTTCAGCACAGATGAGATCACATCTGGAGTGTTGTGTCCAGTTTTGGGCTCCTCAAAGAGAGACATGGGCATATTTCAGTAAGTCCAAGAGAGGCGCCACCAAGATTATTGGCTGGAGTATATGGCATAGGAGAAGTGGCTGTGAGAACTAGTTTCCTTCAGCATAAAAAATGATGACTACAAGAGGATCTTACTGATAACCTCAGGTACCTACTGGGAGATGACAGAGAACCCAGACTTCCCTGGCAAGAGCTCAGAGGGGAAGGCAACAGACACCAGGGTTGTGTGTGTTGCTGTCACAGGGCTTTGCACTGGAGCTTGGATTTGAAAAGCCTCCAAAGGAGAAAGTCTAATGGCCTCTCATAAAGGCTGCTATAGGAAAAGCAGAGTTGACCTGTGAGGGGCAGGTACGAAATCTGCATTGTCTAGCCTCAGTTAGTCTCCCTGGGTCTCAGGAATCACAAAATGGATACTAGAAGGTTTCTTTTCTTTTTAAACACTCCAGGTTTCTCCCTTTCCCAGTCACGCTCCAAACTTCCTCACTAACCTCTATGATCCCTTTTCAGCCTTTTTGGCTGAAGTCAGTACAATGCAAGGATGATTTCACAATCCACTGTTTACTTTCACTATGGTCTACCTGCAAGCCATGAACCAAATATGCAAATCTCTCCCTACACAGTATTTAGGCAACAGGACTCTACTCAGTCCCAGTTTGTCAAATTGATTGAATACTCAGGAAAAAAAGTCCATACCTATTTATTGAAACCAAAATGCAAATTCACTTTTTCGTTTAGAACTCTTTGTTCTCGTTTTCAAGAGCATTCAATACCAGTGGATATCTATTTGCATAAATGTTTCCCAAAGGGCTCATGAATATTCATATGTGTATATGCCTCTGTCTTGGAAGTTCTTGGGAGGTTGGGGGAGGAGGGAATAATTATTCAGCCCGAGAAAAATTAAAATCATGTGGCTCTGGTAATGAGTCACAAACTTACCAACTACAAACAGCCAAAACGGTGGTGGGAGCTTGTTCCAAAAGCTGAAACTTCTCCTACACATCATCCATCAGCTTCGGGAAAGTGAAGTTTAGCTGTAATCACAAACAAAGACAACAGCAAAGTCAAAGTAATAAGCTCCCACCTAGGAGAATTTTCTTGCTTCTTTCTCTGTTAATTGGGAGGAGCAGTGCTGAATACCCCCAGCAGGTTTAGAGCCAGCCTTCCTCACCTGCAACTTTCCGGCTGAGCTGAACACAGAGCGTGTGGCAGAACACGAGTTAACAGACCCCTAAGGTAAACAGGGACTCTTAGAGGTGTGTTTCTGTTTGCACACTGACAAAGAAAAGACTGAATGAGCTTATCTTTAATAAAAATTGGGAAATCTCAATTTTGAAACACATTTGAGCTAATAATGGTCAAAGAACTGTTGAAAATATGGAACACTAATTATCCCTCTATAGTTGATCAGGCACATGTTAAAGCACTCTGCGTCTGCTCCTAAGGCATATAATCTATAAAGTAGATGAGTTTCAGTCCATTCATCCAATTCAATTTTCTTCACCAATTTATCTTCCGCTAGATTAGTAAGAATGTTAGAAAACTGATGTTATAAATACAAAAAGGGCTTTTTCACCAACTGAATACTTCCATATTCTAATGTTTTCCTAGCAAACATATTAGAATTGGAAATAAGCAACTTCTGAAATAGTCTATTTCCTTTCCTTGCCACAAATTAAAACAAACAAACAAGAAAGAGATTTACATATTAACATTTTATCTTTTTTGGAAAACAGAGCAAAGTGTACTATACGAACTCCCTAACTTCTCAGCAGGAAAATTTAAAACCTACTTCTCTGTAAACCTTTTTCTTGGGAGACTTTTGCACACTTTGAAGCTTATTAATCTTAGATATCATGGAGGGGAAAGAAGAAGGGATACAAGAGTCCTC
>JAOXNH010000012.1:25640939-25653027 GCA_028566575.1 Bartramia longicauda
GACACGTTCCTGTGGGACCTGCTCTGGGTGACCCTGCTCTGTCAGGGGGTTGGACTGGATGATCTCCAGAGGTCCCTGCCAACCCCGTATCATTCTGTGATTCTGTAAATCTCTTAAACATTCGTGCTGCATGTGATTGCATACGTTAAGGGAAACACTGTCATTCTTTAACTCAGAATAAGTAAATATAGCTAGAATATGGAATTAGTCTTATCTGTAAGCTATAGAGTTGCTAAATGCATCTGGGTTTTTTTTTCATTTTTCTCCTTGCTAAACAATTTAAACAGGAATTATTTTTTATATACAACAAAACAGTTCAGTGTTAGAAGTATCAGGCATGACTTGTGGCTTCTCAGCTCTGAAGAAGTAAGAGACTGTGATGGAAGATGAAGATCAAAATAAGGTTCAGGAAGAGCCTTACTCATCAATTCAGCAGATTGTCATCTACTGAGGGGGCTGCTCCGTGACAGGGAGTGAATCATTCTCTTCTATCTCTACTGTTCTGTGGCACGTTTAGGGACATTTGTGTGAGTTTCCAGATTTCCTTGTGATCACATACAATCTCCATAGCATTCCATAAATGGTGCTGAATTACATTTAACATAGATTAGATGTTATTGTAACAGTTTCTTATCACTGATGGCTGACTAACTGACCTGACTCCACGTGAACCCTGTTTTATTAACAGAGCACTCTCTTGTGTTGGAAGCAGCAAAAATGAAGAAGGTTCTTTGTGTACGTGTGAGGAACAAGGGGGGAAACTGTGGGATTTGGAAGCACATGCCCTGT
Organism: Bartramia longicauda; assembly: GCA_028566575.1. Classification (NCBI taxonomy): domain Eukaryota; kingdom Metazoa; phylum Chordata; class Aves; order Charadriiformes; family Scolopacidae; genus Bartramia; species Bartramia longicauda. The sequence goes on from JAOXNH010000012.1 coordinate 25,641,729, forward strand.
GAAAACATCTCCTGCTGGTGTCTCACCATCTGGGACATGCACGACATCACTGAACAGCCCCCACGGGCAATATTGAGTTTTAATGGCCGTTCAGGGAACGTCATACGTGGGTCATTTAAGGATAATTAACAAGGGCAGCAGCAAGGGTTCTTTTACTTTTAATACCATTACGCCAATGCCTTAATAGAATTTTTACTGCCTGTACTGTGAAGCCTAATGTTTCTGGAGAACACCCTGGTTCATGACTTTTTAAGATAGGCACCGTGCTAATTGCAGGTTATTGTATAAACACTCCTTTTGTTCTCTGGATGACGAGGATTTATCAGGTTTCTGTATATGGCATGGCAATGGATATTATTTCCTCAGAGGACTCTCGTTGTGATAGTCTTGTCTTGCTTTTTTGAGCAAAACCTACTCTCATCAAAGGTAAAATTATGCTCAATGCATGTTGCACTGGATGTATGAATTCAAACTGTTCAAAGAATTTTTTTCCACTTCCACACAATTCAGGTCATGGAGTGACACATTGCACTGAAGACCGGACAAGAGGTCCCAGTACTTAGAAGGGTGTCTGAACAGAACAGAAAGACACGTCTCCGTTTCTTGGAGATACTAGTGAGACCACAGCAGTATTCCTTCAGCTTAAATCAAACTATGTATTACACAAAATCTACATAAAACAGCAAACTGTATGCTGCTCTTGTACTGACAGAAACTGTAGGTGGTTTTTTCTTTAGAAAATCAACAAGTATCAACATCTTTGAGGTCAAGGTTTTTTGTTAAATTCCTAAGTAACCAAAAGTTGGAATTATGCTGGAAAGTCTCACACCTTAAGCTGTAAAAAAAAAGGAGCTCTAAATAAAAGTGAATATTTGGTAGCTAAAATATGCCCTTGCTCTCTTTTCATCTTTTCCTCATTTAATTTCAAATTTAGGGTAAGTGATGCATTCAAGGAAGTTAGATAAAATTCAGACACAACTCATAAATCTCCAAGAGTGAAAAGTAAGGTTATATCAAAATGTGAAACTTGGAACCTCTCGGTTTTTTCACCCAAGTTCAATACCTCGTTCAAAAGTGTTGTTACTCGGGGTCAAACCTCTCCATTCACTTCCATAGCACACATGGTAATTGTCTCTGGCAACTGTTTCCCATACACCCAGGAGTATTTGACAAATCCTTTCCTTCTTTAGTATCGGGTTTTGTTTTGTGGGTTGTTTTTTTCCCCAGGGTTACTCCTCTGACTTTGGGAGAATTATATGTTTTACATAAATGTGAGACCAGAAGCCAGTCCTTTAAATTTAATTCACTTACTAAAGGTAAGTAAATGACTAAAGGTAATCTATACCTCAGGTTAATATAGGTGCTAAAGGTGTGCTTTTCACCTGAGGTACAGAACAATCAGTCAAGCTTCATGTACCATCAAACAGAAACAGCTGCATTCAGCAGGTAGGGTTTGTTTTTTTGAAACTCTCTTCTGAAATTGCTCTGAATTATTCCAGAGACCAACGTGCCACCAACATCCATCAATCCCAGCAGTCATAAATCTGGCTCCCAGGCTCTGTCACGCATCCTTCCCTCTGAATCACACAGAGAGAAATGGGAACGTGGCCCAGTGCCTGGAGCAACAGCATTTTGCTTTTATGCTCCAATATTCACCACGGCCGTTCCTTCTGGTCTGCTTTCCTTCACACCAAGCAGCAGGAAGGCAAGGAAGTAGACCCGTGTCCTTACAAGATAAAGGCTGACCTTTAGTCGTTGGCCAACTGGTAAGTGTAGGCCACACCAGAAGGTGGTGGCTTTGGGTCCTCCAAGCACACGGGGCTTTGCTGGGTTTGGTTTGGCTCGGAGAAACCAAGTGCCCGCTCCTCACTCCCTGCAGGGGTGGGGGTGTCACAGCACAGCTGTCTGGGTGCTCCACAGCCTGCAGAGCATAGTGGTCACCATTCATCATCTATGAAAACACTATCAGCTCTTTGGAAAGGACAATTGCCTCTGAGGTATAACGGCAGTGACACTTTGGAAATTAATCTGCCAGTTGGTGCTGAAGCCATAAAATTCACGCATGATTGAACGACAAAGAGCCCACAGTGAAGATAAACAAGAAAGGCTACACCGTCTGTCCTCTTCTTCATTAGAGTTTTGTATTGGGAAAATAGCAGGAAGAGTATTTTTGTAGTTGACCACAAGATCCCCCCGTCTGCCAGCTACAGCTTTGCTCCTCCAGCACTAACAGACATTCCTCTCAGAAGGCAGATTTGGTGCTGGAAGTTGGTACTGAGGTTTCCATGTTTCTGTTCTACATAACGATACCACTAACACCGACATTCTGTCTTTTTACAGTTATGCCCGGGCAGAAATATAGGAAAGCTATCTTCCTTGCTGCTTCAGTGCCACTAAGGGAAAAAGAATGTGGGTTTCTGCTCCGCTTAATGCAAATGAAGTGCTCGTTCTGAGTGTAACATCAGCGTTTATGGATCAAGCGTTTGCTGGCAGCGCTAAAAACGAGCAGCCAGTGTAGGAAAACCATCGGACTGAATCCATTAGATTTAAGGGACATAATGAATATTCAGACTGGACTTGGTGAGCAGACAATACACCATCCTCCATCCAGGCATGCCTGAGAGAACCAGACCCAATATCCAGGTGGTGAGAAAAAATTCACCCCTTGTCCATGGAGGCGACAGAGGTCAGGAAAACAGCTGTTTGTGGAGAGTTTGGGGAAAAGGGTTTCTAGGAACGAGAAGAATTCGTGTCTGAAGCAACAGGAAAGGAGACCAAAACTAGAGACACTGAAGACAAGTGGATGCTGCAGGGTGAGGAGGCATTATCTATGGGTGGAATCTGATGGGAGTGGATGCTACAGCGTCTACCAACAGGCGGAGACACAACTGGAGGCGGTGGTAGAGCTCAGATGGGGCTACTGGAGTGATGGAAGAGAGGAGAGGACATGGACAACCCCAAAGGTGCTGACCCCAAAATGGTTTTTCTGAACATTAATGTGAGAGGTGATTTATACAAACGTGTAACATTTGGGAAAAGATGTCAGTACCATAAATTGTCATTCAGCAAACAAAGGACCATCCGATATTGCTGTACAGCAGGAATAGTATTTGAGGAAACACTATCAATGAAAAATAGCTTGCATGTTTTACTGTATTGCTGACATGACTTCTGTATAAAATCTGACCCAACTGGTTGTCTAACCAGATAACCTGGTGCCACTCAAACACGATTAAAGGCAGAAAGACTGAAACTGAGCTGTCTTTAGAGAACTCAAATCTTTTTATTAAAGGTCCAGTCCTTCTGCCTTTATCCATTTTCAGTGGTGCTTTTGGAGCGAGCAATTCCAGCCGTTACCTACAGCCGTGGCTGTGACAGAATTTCTTCCCTCTGCCTGTTCTCATCTTAGATGCTGATAAAAGCAGGGCTCGGAGGACTCATTCCCCTGGCTGCTGGACTGAAGGACGGGTTGCCTGTCACAGAACACCAATACTGAAGCTGCATCAGGTTTATATTACACTCCAAAATACAGCTTGGGAGCTTCATGTAGCACCAACCTTGATACCCAATGTACTTCTGTGCTGCAGTAAATCCCCTGTGTGATCCCAGACACTCAGCTCCACCTATCAGCCTCTCAACTAATAGCCACATTTTTTTCCCCCAGAGTTTGCCAATAAAAATTAGAGTGGGAAAGATTAGGTGGATCTCTTCTCAGCTACTGAGAAGGCGCTGCTTGTTTTCAGATGGGTAATTATCAGGCCGTGGAGCTCTCACCAGGGCAGTTACTGTGGTTTCCTCACCTGTGGTTAAGAAGCCCAAAATGCAGCGTCTCGGGACGTCCTCCCTTACACAGCGAAGGCAAAGTGTTCTTGGAAGCGTGTCCATTCCTCCAAGAGAGTCCATCAAAGTCTCCATTTAAAAGGCTGAAGGAAACAAAACCTGCACCCCTTTAATTAAGACTTAAGGCTTTTATTGACTGATTGCTCCAGCCTGATGGGAGCATCCTGGGGACAGACCCCCGCTGCCCCCAGTAAGCTTGTTCTGTGCCTCCAGGGTTACCTTAAATATTGCTGCTGCTGACATTTAATCCAAAGGTCAGCTAATACCCAAGGTATTCCACATGTAAAATTGATGTTTACTGTCTTCAATATAAATTTAACAAGATAGGGTACAACAGAGGTGACAGTTGTTTGGCAGCAGACTGAGAGTCTGGAAATGGTCACATTCATTTTTGGTAGGGATCTGAGCATTGCAGTTTCCCGTTCAACACTCAGTGTTTTTATTTGGAAGAATACCATGAAATATCTGCATCTGCCATCTGAAGGTCATGTCTTTCCACTCTTAATAACATGTAGTATTTCTGGCATCTTCCTACCCTGAGACTTTATTATTTATTGAAAAAATAAGGGAACTCTTGGACCAAGAGAGCAAAGGAACTTGTTTTGTGAAGTTTGCAAGGGCTTTTGTGAACTGGATCATAGAATCATGGAAGGGTTCGGGTTGGAAGGGACTGACTTACCTGGCGATTAAAGTCAGCAAGAGGCCAGTAGTGTCACACATCTGGGATGTCTCAGTCCTCGGCTAAGCTGAACCCTGGCAGGCTCACATCCCAGAACAGCAACGGGCACGGCTGCTTGTGTTTTTCCTGCTTGCTGAGCAGAGAAATTGAGAGAGAAAAGGTTTTAGTCCTGTTTTGAATCCAAAGAAAGGGAGTTAGTGGAAGGGTAAGAAAAGTGATTATCTGCAAAAGCCACAAGAGCATTCATCAAAGCGAGGCATCACTCATCCTGTTCCTAATGCTCTAATGCTTCATTTATGGATATAATTCTTATTTCCCAGGACTGTCCTCTCTCTGCCCATGAGTTCAGTCTTGTGTCCAAAGAAATTATTTTTCTCCAGAAAAAATTGCCTCCCTATAGTATGGCAAGCACTTTTGAGACTTTCTTTGGAATTAAAAAGGTAATGAATTCTAATAATATGACTTGCTGCTATTGGGAACTCATAGCATCAGCATTCTGGGGAAGATTTGTCGATGAATGCTGCATACATACATTCAGTCACACTCACTACTGGCCAAGCCATAAATGCACTTTAAGTTTGTCCAAAGTTGTAATGCTTGTAGGGAAATTGGGCTTTGAAGTGACTCGGCCGCTTCAGGGAGCAAACGTTGAGTGAGGACCTTGGGTGCTGGCTGAGGGGGGACAGGGGAGGAGCTTTGGGCCTTTCCAGGAGGGAAAACACGGCTTGGCTGCCTGTCAGATTCATGTCAGCCTCTTTACCTGGGAGAATAGTATTTTTTTAAACTCTGCCACCTGAGAGAATCTGTTTTTTTTTTCAAAAGATAATCCATTCACTCCTTAAAAATACTGTAGAAGCCTCACAGAGCAGCATTCTCAGAGGAATGCTCCCAACCCAGCCTTTACTGTGGAAGAGGAACCATCCATAACTTCCCCTCAGGTGCCCCTGACAGGCAGCCAAGCCGTGTTTTCCCTCCTGGAAAGGCCCAAAGCTCCTCCTCTGTCCCCCCTCAGCCAGCACGTTTCACTATATACATATATAGTGTACAGATTCATTTATTCATATTATGAATATATACTATATTCATATATAGTGAAGTGAAGTGAACTAACAGAGTGTGTTATCCAATGGATGTGAATCCCTCCTCAGCAATGCCCCTGAAAATGTCATTATAGATTGTACAGTATCCAGATGATCATTTTATTGACAGCTTTGCACCCTTGATCTCTTTTCCTCAAAGTGTAAAATCTGATCCCGTCAGGCTCAGGGCTGGCAGGAGCCCGTGACATTTAACTGTGTCTGTTCTCCCCTTCCAGTTCACCAGTCCTCTTCACCTGCTGACCCTCTGCACTGCGGCGCCAGTTTAATCAGCCAGGAAGTCTTTTCCAAGGTAGGAGTGAATCTCCCATCCGAGAGGTGATACAGCCTGGAACCGTCAGTCCCCGTCCCCTCTCTGTGGATCCAGTGTTTGCTCAGCATACGCTGATCTCCATCAGCACGCTGGAGCCGGTCCCACGCTGCCTTCTGATGCTAATATTCCTGCATTATAATCTGGTACTGTCTGCTTGCCTCTGGCTTCTAATTTCTTTCATAAAATGATAATGTGTCGTGTTTGAATACGGTGGTTGTGTAATTGTCTCAGGATGTGACTAGCAATTTCTCAACTATGCTTTTTTTTCATAGCAAAATGTACGTTTGCTGAAACCTAAACCATTTGTGAGAATCCTGCAGCCTAACAAGATGGAGAAGATATCAGAATACAATGTATTGAACCTTTTTCAAAGGAATATTTTCATTTTCCACTTAAGAATGACTTGTTTATGCAACACAGTTGATTTAAACTAAAAAGTTACCTTTTAAAACCCATTAAAATTGAAACAAGATGTTTTGATACACTCAAAACAGTCATTTGGCTTAAATCCAGCTTCATTCAACTGAAGAACATTCATCTCGTGCATATCTTTGAGGTTTTTGTTTTCTTGTGTCAGCTGACAGTGGATGATAAACCTCAAACGCTGCTGAATGGGGGAACCCTCTCTCTTATCAGCCACAGAGTTAAAAAGATGGGGTTTTTCCCCCCTGGGCTGCAAGATGGAGCTGTAGTTTGTGCTCTTCATTGGTGGACATCATGGAGCCGGACAGCAGGTACCTGTGCCCACCACCTCATCCTGCCCTCTGGAGTCTGGCTCTTTCTCCTGGTAGCCAGACCCTCGCTGTCACCGTTCTTGTCAAACATCTAGGACCTTGAAAAATATAGAGGTAGGAATTTTGACATTTTGTTAATATTTTAAAGTGGATTGACTAAAAAAAACCCCACTCTAATCTGTTAGAGAATCAGAGCCACTCACAAGACCCCCATTCTCCAGCGTGAGACACCTGAGCCTTCCCAAAGCTAATAACTGCCCCATTAGCTGCTGCCTGGGGGCTCCATTTAACAGTTCCAAGAGGAGCTGCTTGGAGCACGGCGCCTCTTTCCCTGCCGTAAAAAGCTGTGTGCAAAATCTGCAGAAACTCACAAGTCTGAAATTGCTTGCTGTCTCCTCAGGGCACGTGTGTGAATGTTAGTTGATGTGAAGAATAAAGGGCAAAATGCCGTTAGGATACAGCTGGCTCTGATTCCGTAGTCAAAATCCATTGTTTCCCAATGTGCTCGTATTCCTACATCAGTATTGCTGCCAGTGAGGAGTTGCTGTTTCAGCACTAAAGCTGCTAAAGGACTTTTCTTTGATGCTGTGGCTTCATTGTACCATTTTTAGGAGGCAGTTTCATTTCTGAATGTTATTTTTTCCCTTCATTGAGCAGAATTATTTAAGCTGCAGCGAGAAATCCTGGTAGTTTTGCGGATGTTGGGAGCCAGGTTCCCAAGGCTTTGTAACACCATTTTCACAAAAATCCCGAGCCCTGAGCTCATCCCAGCTACAAACTCACCCTCTGAAACTGCAAGTTTTGGAAATAGGTTTGTTTGTTTCTGAACTCACTGCAAAACCTCCCAGCTTTCTGTGGGACAGGTGGGAGGGAAGCCCATCCGGTGACGCAGAGGAGAGGAGCATGAGGGACCGGACCACAGATGGAAAACCAGGAGTCCCCTGTCCATGAGGAGCCTCACCAGGAGACAAGTCCCCTTGAGGTTGTGTCATGCTATAGGCCGTCGTCTTCTCGACTGTGGCTGGATGATGTTAATTATTTGTGCCATTAAGCATTATCACCACCCTGGTTGTCATGGCAACACCTTCATCAGTGAAGAGGGAGGTGCTTGCTGGACCCCAACGTTAGGCACAAAAAGGTTGTCACCTTAGTGTCCCCGCTTGCCCTGAATAGTCTATGGCTAGAAACTCCTTGGCGTGTCCAACACTCACATAAAATCCCCAAACCTCAATTGCCGCAGCTCCCTGGGGCTTGGGACCGGAGTCTCCCCCCTGGCAGGTGTGGCCTCAGCATCTTTTGGTTGGACGAGATGATTTTAAAGGTCCCTTCCAACCTAGACAATTCTATGGTTCTGTTCTCTCTCTCCCCCTTTATGAACACCTGGAAGTCCCACCATTGCTTATAGCAGCTTTGCTCATTCTCTGAAACTTTCTTTTTTTCCCCTTGCAGTTAAAATATTTTGCAAAGCCGTCTCCTCCTCCGTAAAACATCTCCTAACAGCTTCAAGGGAGAGGGCTAAAGAGAAAAAGCCTGGACAAAGCTGAGTGCACAAAGAAGAGCACCTGCTTCATCCCAGCACAGCAAAACACGACGGGAACAAAACACAGTGTGTTTGTGGTGGAATTGCTGTGAATCTCAAAACTCTGGGCTCGAGGGTGGTGAAGAGTGCTGGATGGAGATTAATGAAGTGAAATGTGATTGCTCCAAGGCTTAGAAGCTGAATAATACATCAGGAAATTCAATATAAATTTCATCTCACATATGAAACAAGGAAAAGCACGAGCCACTGCATAATATTGAAAGTTAATCACTAAGTCCTAAGTGGTTACATGAGTTGGTCAGAAAAGGTGATAAACAGCCATGGGAACTGTCTTCCTGCTTCCCAGGAGGGCTTCAGGTCTGGTTTTCCTAAAGCACTGTCCACCAGTGGTGTGGGTGAGGGGAACTAAGAACTAAACATTGGCAAAAGGGGCTGTGGTGTGGAGGGGCTGGCCCCACAGCAACCAACCTCCAGAGCTGCAGAGCCATGGGGTCCATAAGGGACAGAGGGGAAGGGCACAGCATCCCCCTACTCCCACTAGCCGTCTGGAGGATGCTCCCACATCCCGCTCCTGCATCCCATTCCTGTGGCTGGGCTCCTGCTGTGGTGCACTCTGCAGTCTCACAGCCAGTGTAAGACCTTTCCTGCTGTTTTTTTGAACCCACTGGTTCCTTGTTGCCTCCTCAGTCATTTCCACTCTCCTCTCTCGGTGGCCAGCTCCCTGAGCTGGGACTTTCACATGATGCCATTTAAACAGGAGAGTGTACAGATGTGGGGATTTCAGAGAGCCAGGCGGGTGGGGGGCAAGAAGCTTCACACAGCAGCGGGGGAGGCAACGTGCAGCAGGGGGAAATGCCCGGAGGGGACAGGGGTGACACGGGGGACCTCCTACATCCTGCACTTCCAAGGCACCAAGGAAACTGGAAGACTGAACTGGCCACTAAGCCTGGCCCAGAGGGCTCCTTCTGGGCTGGAGCTGTACAAACTAAAACCAAGGGAGAGTCCTGCTGCTGAAGTACTGCCAATTGAAAAAAATAAAAAGAAAAACCAACAAAAAATCTCCAAAGCTCCAAAAATGTGATATTTTTAGTATTTGAGTCAGAAAGACAGGGTGTTAATTGTTGTCATGATTTAATGGTAATTTTTTGTCCTGGCATTTGACTGGACTTCAGAGATATTCCTAACACCTATCATCTGTACTTCAAGCCCCACTAACAGCACGGATGCCTCTCTTTATAGCAAACACCTTATCAAAGGGCTGAGCAGCTGTTGCCCCTCCTGCTTCGAATTTCCACTATTGTCTTATCCAAAAATTGCAGACTATTGACTAGAGAGGATAACAATGCAGTAACAGAGTGCTGAGGGCCCTAGCTTTTTCTGTTCCCGGCTTCACTTCCACAAAGCAGTCCTGCAGGCACCATTCAGCCTTAGAACAAGTGTCTGTTATATAAAGAACACCTTTTTTTGTGTGTAACTCATCATTTCAGACGCTGCCAGCCCGCAGCCTGACTCGCTGCCTGCCGCACTGCCTGCTTTGTTGCTAGGAGACTTTGAGCAGGAGCCAGTTTGCCATTCAGCTCTTTGCCTGGTGTGCAGTTGGAGGGAAGAGGACCAAGCCTGGCATTATTGGAAACAATGCCCTCCAGGTGGTTTGTCTTTTTTTTTTCCTGGCACTGCTGGAAGCAGGGGGTGGGTGCTGTGCAGCAACATGGGGTTTGTGTACCATCATCTCCCAAAGCTGGAGAAGAAAGGCAGGGTTCACATCCAGTGTGGATTCTTGCTCATTCCTCTGGAAAGTGGAAATGCACCTCTTGCTCTGGGCAGCACTGTACAGTTCACATTCTCATTATTGCACTACAGTAAGAGTCATGGCCCAACCAGAGTCACCACTCTGCTGCCTGACCGAGCCCTTGCTTTCGAGAGCTTATGGTCCAACACCGCGATTCTTGACTTTTATCAAGAAATTATGGCTTTTCTCACTCTTTCCAGACCTACTGAGCAGAGCTGGGCTGGAGAATAGGGAAGGCAATAGGCCATTGCAAACAGGGAGGCTGCCACGCTCCAGGGATTAGAGCCCTCTGGCTACTAACCCCCAGCCACAGTGTCATTTCCCAGGGGTGTTGCTCCAGGGCTTCCCAGCCCCAGTCGCCTCGGCTGGCAGGGAAATGGGGATCCCGAAGAGCCAGACACCCAGGATTCATCAGGGGGTGACAACCATGAAGACCTCTGTTCCTGACTGTGGTCACTGAGAAAGACAACAGCTTTGTGTTTTGGGGGATCCACACAAATTCATAATTGTAGTTAAAATTATCTGTATCTTTTTGTACCTAAAATATTATGAATTATTTTGTTTTACTCCGTGGGAAAGGGATGGTTCCTGCGAAGCTGATTTTCAGACTATCTGAATATGAGACTCCTGCCATGAAACAACTAGCTTTCAGAAACATCTTCCCCTAAGTTCACGTCTGCAGCCATGGCCCAAAAGCCACAGCAGTGACCTGGGAGCACAGCTTTATGCCAAGTGCTGCCCTCCAAGGGAGTGAAGCAGGAAGAGTGAATAAAAATGGGTTCATCAACTCCACAAACGTGTGCAGGTGCTGAAGATTTTACTCTTCTAACATGGTCCAACTTGTTGGTGCCATGATCTGGGTTCCCAACCCTGCACCGTGCCCTCCTCTCTAGGACAACTCTTCTAATGGGTCGCTGGACACGGCGACCACTGGAGCTGAACGAGAATGTGGAGAAACCATGGGCAACCTCGGCTTGAACTACTTGTCTTGGAGCAGATTGAGACTAAAGGACGATGTTTTCTGTCTCCATCTACCCTTTGTTATATCAGTTCCAGGTCTCTGCTTTCATGCAGCTCCTGCCATTTCATCAGGTGTTCTTAGCCACGCAGTTTAGAAAATCCCAGTTTTTCAGTACCTATCCTGAGGTGCTCAGCTATTCACAGAGACTCTTTAAAAACGTTGAGGTTCACTGCAGATTCTGGTTATTGATAAATTTATTGAATTATTTTCTTTTTCTCTCTCTCTCTTTTTTCTTTCATGCCACCATGACCACAACATCAATGTGCATCACACGTCAATTTGAAAT
>JAOXNH010000012.1:25662123-25678748 GCA_028566575.1 Bartramia longicauda
TGGCTTTACCTTGGGGTTATAACAGAGACCTGCTGGGACAACCTATGAACAAATGCCATTCTCAAAGGGCATACCTAGTTCAGAAAGCAGAGGCGAGGCAAAAAGGAAGGACACTTTGCCCTTTAAGTCAAGGATACAGACAAAAGCTTTGATTGAGATGGTAGAGAGTTCTGCTGAAAGCTTCTCGGGGTGATTAAAGAGGAAAATAAAGACACTTCATAACGCTGATGAACACGTAAGGAAGAACACATGCATGAAGAATTTTGTAAGCTCCTACAGAAACATCCCTAATGTACATGTTGTCATTAGTGGAGATTGTAATTACTCAGATACCAGCTGGACATGGAGTACAGACTGTCCATCAGACCTCTGGAACGTGCCGTTAATCATCAATCAGTAGATGGAGAGAGCAGCTGGAAGGGATGGTATTCCACATACAATTCCGATAAAGAGCAGAAAACGCCTCTCTCGAAGTAGGAGGTAACTGAGATGAAAATGGTCATTAAATGACAAAGTTTGTGATCATTAGGACAGGAGAAATGAAAGAAAAACTAGCACGACAGATTTCAGAAATCTAGGCACCATTAAACCCAGCGGATTTGTTGATAACATCTTCTGTCAGCACTAAAGGAAACAGTTAAAGGGAGCAAGAATATTAATTAACTAATGTTAAGGACATGAGCTAATTATGCAGTTGTGGAGGGGGCATAGGAAGTACAGGGTGAGATCGTTTTGATGAAATAATTAAGAATCATGGAGTTCTGCTCTAAGACTGAAAGAAAGGGAAAGGCCGAGCTAGGAGGGCTGAGCACCGAGGTGCAGCACAACCGCTGGGACAGGCAGGGAAAGAACGAGCTGCAATTAACACGAGACATCCAAAAGAGAAGAACACCCAGAGCTAAAGGGAAAACCAAGGCAATGATTTTCACTCAGATAATCTTCTCTAAACAGAGCACTACCAAGTGAGGTAGTGTAATTAGTATGTGGCAGGAAAGAAAGACCTCATCTTTGAGTATTTAATATGTTTGAATCATCTGGGTCTGATGACTTTATCCCACGATACTTAAAAAGGCTGGATAGTAATTCTCAGCACTGCTAACAACTATTTTTAGTTGTTCAAGGAGATAAGAGATATTCAGCAGGATACAAGGAGCTTGCCTTTAAAAAAAATGGAAAAGGAAGAACTGGGGAGTCGAAAACCCAACAGCTTAACTTCAGTTAACCTGCAAAAATGCCAGTCGTGATCCAAAAACGTCAGTGTCTGCTCTGCTCAGGGGTGGTAAGGCCTCCAGCGATGGGGTGAGTTCAGTCCAGGGTGCTGTACTCCAAGGAAGACAAAATTCACAGGAGCATAGCGAGACAGTAAGGGGAAGAATGGCCCTCTAAGTCCATGGTGACAGGACATTGAGGAAGAAAGACTCAGCTAAAAAAAAAACAATAAAATCCAGTGCTGAATCTATTGAAGCCCTGGAAGAGATTGCCTGAAGAGGTAGGGAAATCTCATTTCTATGTCTTCTTGTCTCATCACTCATGCGTTTTTCTCAAACACTTGTCAAGAGTGACATGGAGGCAGCTACAGAACCAGGTGAGCCTTTGATGTCCCCTCCAGCCCCACCTCCCCACGCTTGTAACTTCTCAGCCCCAACTCTTCCCTTTAATGTACCCACAAGAAAGCAGCAAATGCCTTATTACTTTCATTGCCTGCAATCACTCTGCTCCTTTCCTCTTTCCCACTATCAGATTTCCAAGAAAATCCTCTTTTAGAAATTGTCAAGTTTTATTTCATATGGCTTCTTTTCTTTTGTGCTACAGACACCGTGTGGTGTTTCTCATAACTGCAGAGTCTCTGACGGCACTTACTTTGCTGTTAGGAGTCCCAGCAGGATTCACACCAGTGAAGCTCTCCAGGTGAATCTTCTGGCCATCTCTGCGTGTCGGGAAGGGGAATCGGACTAGATGACCTTTGGAGGTCCCTTCCGGCCTAGACCAATCTATGAATCTATGAATCTATGAATCCTTCCAGCAGCCGTGTCAGACTGTAAAGAAAACCAAAGAGAGGAATCAATGTATTTGCTGGGAGAGCTAAATTCCTACACTTTGAGATGACTCTATTTCACAAGTTGCCCACTCTGTGAAAGGGCTGCAATGATGATTGCAGCTTCAGAGGTGCTCAATCAAACCTTTCTTTCACAAAATGCATTTTTCTCTGACATTTAAGCTCTGAAACTGGCAGGGTATCACTCACAAAATTTCCTTAAATGGTGTCCTTCCTCAGCCCAAAGCAGCTGCCTTTGCTGTCCCTACAGACCGGAGAAAGCCTGACAGTGCCCTTGCTCCCCTCCACACAACCCATGTGGAATTCCTTCATTTTCAACAAAGGCTGCATGAGTTAGCTAGATCATTAATGGCCTCATTTTCCCTAACATACTAAATATGAATAGTTTGGTGTTACTGGGAAAATACTATTTTGTATATCACACATTTCCATGCCTCTTTCATTCTTTATATAGAATAAAGACTGAAAAAAATTGAAGATATATAATTGTAATAGATTAATTTGCATTTATTTATTAAACAAGCAATTATCACTCCTGATTTATCTGTAATAGGCTTAAAGCACAGCACTATCCTTGTTTGGCAAAGAATTCTCACTATGTGTTTTTACAATGAAAGAATAAGCTATATTTTTCATTACTGAAAATGTCTATAACTGTATGCTTCTATCTTGATGCTGGATGCCATCTAGATCTTCATTACATGACTTAAAATCTGGAATAGCTCCAGTGGTTTGTACTAAATTATTCATGCCTGGAGATAAACAGGAAAACATTCCAGATTATGATTTCTGTCATAAAACATTCCTCATTTAACTCCCTGTCATTTTCATTAGCCCATCACCTGTGAGGCCGATGCTTTGTGCTTTATTTTTGTTAGTATTCCTCATATACAAAGGAAAACCATATACTCCATTCGCAATTATCATAATTTTACATGATGAAAAGGAGGAAAATCACCACATCCATGAGAAAAAGCAGAAACCCAAACATTAGTAGAGGCCTTTTTGTGGGGGTGACTGTTTTTTCCTCTTGAAGAGAGACAAACAGAGGGGTTGCCTTTGAAGGCACATTAAGCCTCAAGCAGTCACAGCCACAAAACAATGCATTTGTTTTTAAACAGCAGTCCTGGAGCTCACACACCCCAGCAGCAGCCCTGCCGGGAGGAAAGGTGTGTGTTTTAAAGCCCAGCAGTTTGGTCTTGAGTCCCATCACAATCCGGTAGCACTCAGAGGGGAAAAGCCCTGGCAGTGAGTACCTGCTGACCCAGTCACTTCCAGTCCATGAGTCTGCTGCCTCGGGAAGCACAGGGACAGCAGCTCTGGAGAGCAAATTCCTGTGTATTTATTATCCTGTTAATCGAAAGGATTAATCTCACCTCATCCCCAGTGACCATCATTAGATGGTCATTATCAGATGGTCATCATTAGCCTTTAATGGGCTGCTGCAATTGCCTCCAGGTGCACATCCCAAGCCTGTGGTCACAGCCCAAAAGGCACGATGGCAGCAAAGCTACACCCTCACAGCATCACAGACCCTTCATGGTTGGAAGGGACCTTTGAGATCATCGAGTCCAACCACACAAAAAAAAAATCAAACAAACCAAAAAACACCAAACAAACAGACACAAACCAACAATTTCAGGCACTAGAGCATGTCCTCAACCCATCTCTTCCCCAGACACACACATCCCCCCTTCCTTCCTGCATCCTAGGTTCCAGTACTGTGGGGTAGAACTATTTTTGTTAAACTATGACCTTATACGATTGCTTTTTCCATGTCTCTCCCTCTACCCACAATACATTCCGAACTGGTAATTAATCCCAGCCAGATCTGCTGGAGCAGCAGCAACCTTGGAGAGACGGTGCCTGAAAACACCAGGAAAAGCATCTGGAGGGAGAAGACTTAAATTAGTGCCTTCATGGAGGCAGTCACACCAGGAGGGCCAGTCAGCATATCCCGGCTAATCCCATGTACTTCGAGGATGACTTTGCCTCTCACCTGATAAAGGAACTGGGGACGGAGTTATTGGGGTGTTGAAGTGGGGGGGCATGGGGAGAGTTCATAAAATGAGCAGAACACGGTCCCACCTGGTCATTGTGATGTGGCTGATGCACACCAGCACGGGAGCAACAGTACTTCAGCTATCACTGCCAAGGACAGCCAAACCTAAAGCCGTAAGATAAGAAAATAATTTGGATTAAAACATCTCAGATAAATAGTTTTGAAGAACTGAGCATTACTCTCCAAATAAAGTCATTGTTCATTCTAAGGAAAAATATTTTACTGAAATTCTTCTAAGTTTTCCTATTTTTCTACATCTTGAAAAAGTTTTCTAAATTTCCCAACGTTTTTCTAAAAGAACTCTCAAGTTTTTCTGCCAGCCCACACATCACTAACAGGCTCTCACTCATTTTTGTGCTGCAATTAAAGAACATCATTTGTAGCTTGTTAGGTGCATAGAGTGAGACACTGACATTGTCTGCACTGAGACTGTATCGTGTCTTAATGTTTGCTGTTAAGTTGAGTGCAATATATTGTCCTGCTATAAAGGTGATTATGGAACACAGACAGTTTGACTTGGAATGAAAGCTATCTCTGGATCTCAATTAATTAGAGTAAGTTTCCCAGTTCAGCAGCGTGTACCGGCAGGGTGAGGGTTCAGAAAAGTTCAATATCACAAAGCTAAAAAAATAAAAGAACTGTTTTTTAATACTCTTGCAAGAATTTAACCCTACAGAAAAATATTGCTTAAAATGATTCCCTGTACTGTTTCTTCCATCCTGTACAGGATAAAGGCTATACCTTGCTGTCTTGGTTCACGGATTAGGGACTCTTTTAGAGTAAATAGTATTTCTTCCCATCTTAGCCCTTCCCACCAGCTGTGGCAGGACACCTCCAGGCTTTCATTCTGTCAATGAATCAATGCGAGACTATATCTGGTCTTGGAAGCTGAGCTGCAAGTACAGGTGTGTAAGATGAAAATACTGCATAGAATTCCTCTTAATTTGGACAAATGTTTGGATTGATATGAAATAAAATGTTTTGTTTAGGTTTTGACATTTCTTAAAATCCTTTAAAATGAGGAAATTTTGATGTACAGTTTGAAATACATTTCCTTTTGAAGTACTGTATGATTTTTTTTCTCTTTTTTCAGATAGCTTGCCAGGTCTTTCTTCCTTTTTTGGCAAGCTGAACCACTTGATGAATCAAAACACTTTCACAAACTGTTGTAATCATGCAAAGGCTTCTTGCTGCAGAGAAAAAAATCACCCAGACAAAATTCTGTGCAGCAGAATCCCCATCAATCAGACTTCTTCCCTCCCTCTATTGCCTCTACATGTCCTTCTGATGATTTCTTAAGCTGCAAACTAAGATATAGTCAAGCCCTAGATTTCCTTAAGGCCCTCTGCCTATTTTATTTTTCTTTTCAAGTGGGATGAAATACCCCTGGGATTCTGGCACAATTTACTAAAACCTTCTGTCCCGTTTACCTTTTAAATTCTGGCTATAATCAAAAGTGGCCAAACGTGGAAAGAGACACTACTGCACTTCTGCCTGGGATCAAACCGTAAACGCTGACTATATTCTTAGGAAACCTGTTCTCCCCATCCTCATCCTCTTGCACAGATGTCTCAGCTGCTGTCCCCCCAGCACCCAGAGCAGCAAGGGGCAGGGGAATGGCAGCCCCTGCCTGGGCTCAGAGAGGCTTGAAGGTACATTTATCAAAAATGGGAACTTCCCAAAGTCAAATTTGTTTGGTCTCGCCACACTCAACACCTTTTCCATCAAAATGAGCTGAAAAGTAGTTACAGATTCTCTGTGAGTGTTGGAAAACACAGCTTTCATTTCCTTTAGAGCAGAAGATCTATAAAAGGCCACTCAAAAATACCTTTCCCATTTTATCGATCAGAACAGTCGAAAATTGGTTGTGCTGACTCGTCGTATTCAAGCAGCATTTTATTTCTGTCTCTGAAATGCTTTTTAAGCCTCAAAGGGTTAAAGAAAATAAGGAAAAATAAAGAAAAAAAAAGGAAAAAAAAAGAAAAAAGAAAAAAAGGAAAAAAAAAGAAACAGAAAAAAGAAAGAAGGAAAAAGAAACAGAAGTAGAGATATTTAACCCAGGAGACTGCATAACACCAATGACTTTGCTCTGCAGACAGAAGGCGTTGCTGCCGTGGCGGGTGCAGGAGGAGAACACTAGATGGTCCCTGTGATCCAGTTTTGCTCTTTCCAGCGCTCCGCAGTTGAAGAAGTACAACTATGGCATGTCCTTGCAGCCAAGGGGAAAAACACAATGTTGGCCATCGGAAGTCACCACCCAGAACCACATCAAGAACTGCAAAAGTAACCATGATGGTTTTCTCAGCCTTTAAAGCCGGGGAGCAACGTGGCAATTCTCAGTCTCCCAAATGGAGCGGCGCAGTCCTTCGGAAAGTTCCTCAAAAACAATTGGCCAGAGGTTCTTCTCTCAATTTGGATCCACCCTGTAATACAGAGTGGTTGTTATACTGAAAAAGACCAGATGAAACAGAGAATATAAAAATAAAGTAGAGAGGTTTTGAAAATAATGGTATGTTGGGTTTTTTTTCCAATCTCAGACGAGTAGGTTTGAGGCTGTGCTGCACGAAGTAAGGGTTTATTAAAGGAAGCGGCAGTTCCTCAACTTATTTTTAGAATTAAAACTCTGGAATTCATGAAGCAATCAATTGAGCCCGATTTATTGTGCAAATAGTCTTTGGGCCATGTTTTCAAGTCAGATTCTGTTTGTGGAGGTCCCATTCAAGGTTTAGAACACCTTTTTTCTGATACCACCTGTTTTTCACCCTGTGAGAAGTAGAAAAGATTGTTATTTTTCAAAGCTTTAGTCCTTACAGTCACCAGACACATTTTCCATTCAAAGCCATGCCTGATCTCAGTTGCATTCTGTGTCACAGACACTTAAATGCCTTTAAAGAGTTAACGGGAATCGGTATCCTAAGTCAACCCTCACAGAAGTTTTTGGATGTACCAAAGTGATTCCTGTCAAAGCTAAATGGGTCACCAACAAAATTAAAGGAAAAATGTCAGGCAGGAGGAGCCTGGAAAGAGGTGGAAAATCCCACTGCCTTGCTACTGGGGAAGGAAAAGAGCCAGAAGCTGTAAATCACACAAGGATCCAGATGACGTTATCAGTAAAAAAACCCTTGGCTGTGAAAGCAAGTCCCCCCTCCCTGAGCTCGCTGGGGAGTGAGGGGCATCAGGGAATGAAATGAAATACTTTTCTTTCCATATAGTGTGAGCATTGAGACCTTGGAGCAGGGTCCCTGCAGCCTGTCCTTCCCCTCTTTTTCCTGCCTCCCCATCTGCCTGCGTCACCCCGGTGTCAAACCAGCCCCCCACACCATGGACACGCTGCTGCTCCTCCGCCTGGAAGGGAGGAGGAGAACTGGGCACCCGCCATGAGAGCTGGCTCCAAAATCTTGGATCTCCTCAGGCATGGGCTGTGGCCAACGTGGATGAGTTTGGGGCAAGCGCCACAGAGAGAGGAAAGTCTCGCCTGGAAGGAGCTGTGCCGTTTTGCCATGGCATCCGTGGCCTTGGTGACAGTCAGCAGGGTGATCCCAGCTGGGACACCTACGCCCCACACCTCACCCCGAGGTGGTGGTCAGGTTGAGCAGGGTGGATATCAAAGACAGCTGATGTTTCCTAACAAACAACAAGAATCACAGAATCACAGAATGGTTAGAGTTGGAAGGGACCTTCCACACCACAGACCTGTATCTCTCTATTGCAATGCCCTGCTTTAAATGGCATTTTCCTTCTAGCAGCTCTCACTATTTCCTCTGGAATGGATGTGGGGGTGTTCAACAGCAGTCCATTGAACGCTGACAGGCCGAGGGGTTGTAACATGTGTGATACTTGACAGGTGGCTTTTGCACCCTCTACTTGCCCCAAGGCTCCTACCAGAAATAAAGCAATGCTCCTCAGGCTGCAAGCTGTATTTGCAGCCCAGATGCCCACAAACTCTGGATCGTTTCACCAACACTACCCCTCTGTGGCTTCTTTGGCTCGTTTGCTCATCCGCGTTCTTCAGCTCTTGCAGGTGAAACCCCAGTGAAGGTCAGCAGGGTCTTCTTCAGCAGGAAGAACAGCAGCCACAGTCCTCATCAGTGAGTTACAAAGTCACACAATCTACAAGTTAAATTAGATTTCCCAAAGCTCACAAAAATTGTTATAAAAATAAATGTAAGAATTTGAAGTAGGAATATTATTAGAAAAGTAAAAAAGAAGAGTCTTAGGGAGTAGCTGTTCTCTTAGGGTGCTCTTTAAGCACAAAGAAAAGTAAAAAATGCTAGGGATAGTTTGGAGTTAACAAAAGCCATTGGGCTCTATAGGGAAGGAGATGGAGACCTCTGAATCTCCAGCCAGTAACTTCCCTTTTGGCACATCCTGGGGGAACAGATTCGATGGTATCTGGTGGTACTTGAGCCGATGTTCCTGTTACCACTGGTCAAGCTCATTGACTGGGTGCTGTGTGAGGCCTCAGCTCCGTTCCACAGTCAGAGAGGGAGATGCCGACTCCTGCAGAGACACTCTGGCTGCCTTCCCAGGAGCAGCTCTGTAATGTAGCTGGTCTCCCCCAATACTGGCCTCCACATTTTTCCAGCATTTTCTCTTCCCTTCCACCGCCTACTCTTCTCAGTTTGGGTTCTGTTATCTCTATTATGTGTTCTCTCACTTTCTTGCTTTCCTTAAGCATTTATGTAGTTATAGCCTGTATTTATCAGCTGCCCAGGGATTTTCCTCCAGCCCTCCTTCCCCTTTCCTCCTGGGAGCCGAAGGTGAGCAGGACCTCTTCAAGGATGGGAACCATTTGGCATGGGTTCCCCCTTCCCCAGTGGAAAAGGCATCAGCCTCTTCGTATGTGAGTCCCTCCTGAAGTACCTTACCCCAGCTGCAAGAGAAGCGACTTGGGACAGGGATGGAGGAAGAGCTGCAGGAGGATTTTGGAGCAGAAAGGGGACATAATTCCACCAACTGTGGCAGGAATCATTTAAGAAAGTTAGGTGGCCCTAAATTCCATGTTCAGTTCAGTTTGAGAAGCCAATTCTGCTTACGTTAGACCACAGTGGGTCCCCGATGAAGATATCCTGCTGGCTTTATCTTCCCAGAAAAAAAAACAAAGCAGTTGTAGCGAGAGGGCTGAGTGATGGCTGCAGGGGTATCCTACAGAGGCAGAGAGAATCTGATGTTTTGAAACATCTTTCCTTCCCTCTGCTCAATTTTGCCCTTTCTCACAATTTCTGAGAAAATTCTGCTGTTATTCAGTAATATATTTTTTTTCCCCAGAGCCTGATGATACTCCCAGGGCTGCACCAGGAGGCCCCACATCTGATAGCACATTATCAACTCTCCCCGTGACACTTGCCAAACCCTTACGTTGTTCTTCCTTTTTAGCACCTTCTTAATATATTCTCCAAACATCCCGAAGACGATAACCCCCATCCTGACAAATCTTCAGCAGGCTGGAGGGCTCCGTCATGCTTCTGCACCACACCAATCCTTTCCTCACAGGCTCATGCCCCACAGGCACCCCCAGTCCACTCCCACTCATCCTCTGCTTTCCCAAACACGATTTCCAAGCACTCTGTCATTCCTGTGCACGTTACAAGCATTGCTCACTTCAGCATGCGGCACACACATTTTTTTGGGTGACGAGAGTAAGCCAAAAAACCAGACATTAGCAATTAAAAATGCTTTTAGTACAACACAACCTCCACATAAAAACTTTTGGAAAGATTTATGTGTGTTTATGATTTCGGGCAGGCTGATTCCCAGGGCGTCTCTCCTCGAGTAAACTGAACTACATCAAGCTGTGTATCAATTGATCAGCACAGGGTTTATCAGCACTGGATATGATCTGAGTTTCCCAAATATATTGTTTAAGGGATTAGGGGCTAAGAGAAAGATGTGAAAAGGTGCAAAGAAAATGTTCCTGCCACCACAGTCAAGCTGAAATTATTTGAGGCTGAAGATGTGGGAAATCTCTACAGCTTCAGTGTGATAAATGCTCGTTTGAAGCTTTATTCCTTAAATTCTCTCTCTTCCCCTGGAAAATGTGAAGCTGTGAGAGGAGTCGCTGGAGCAGAGATAGCTTTGTGAAGAGGGAGGAGAGCGCTGACACAGGACGTGCTTTTCTGTGTCCCTTGCCCTGGCTCTTCTCCACGCAGTGTCCACGTAGTCAGTGGGCTGTGCACCAAAAAACGGGGAGAGAGGGGGAGGATGGACAGAGGGAGGAGCCCAGCTAAGCACTCCCTGAGCTGCATAATTTTTCTTCACCCCTTTCTAAGGACAGTGAAGGAAAGCCAGGAAAAGCTGTGTGGAGCAGGACCAGCTCCTCCCAGTGACCCCCACTTCCCTCCAGGCACAGTCCTACCAACAGGGCAGCCACCAGCACCAGAGTGGCCATGGGCTCTGCTGGGCTGTCCCAGCCCCTGGGGACAGGAGCGAGACATCGGGGTGGGTTAGCTGGGAAAAGAGCTCCAAATTCTGTCTGCAGAGCTCTGGCATATTTTCTTCTTTTTTTTTCTTTTTTTCTTGCTGGAGCCCAGTTGGTGCCTTCTCCTCAGCCCCTTTGTGCCCTGGAAGGATGTGCTGGACATACAGGTCCTGCTTGTGGGATTAGCTTCTCATCCACACATTTCTGTCTGGGATGAGTACCACAAAGAGACTAATTAGATTATTTTTTTTCTGTTAATGAGAGGGGGGAAAAAAGAATGACTGCGTGTTGCTGGTGTGGCAAACTACTTCCACGACACACAGCCACCCCCCTCTACTGCATGAAACAAAAGTGTTTAAAGAAAGGGAGCACAGGCAGGTGTAGTTTAATGAAAAGCTGCAAAAGGGCAAATCTGGAGGAATTCTTTTCTCCCCCTGCTTCCTCAGCCGTGTCCTCACTCACAAGCGATTACAGGCTCTCAGCAGAGAGGTGTTGTTGTTGGGAAAGGTCCCAGCAGGCGGATTGGGTGGCCCCTTACCCTGAGAATAAATGCCAAATCCAGCAGTCTAGTAAGGAGGAAATTTTTTAAAAATCTATCCTGCTACAAGCCTAAACCAACAGAAACTGGAGTAGACACCATGAAGGTAGAACTGATCGTGTTCAGGATGGAAGGTGGTTGTAACCAAGATTTCTCTCCACTCCCTTCCTCATCTGAAAGCTCTTCTTTCCTATAAAAGTCAAAAAAGATTCTTTTCCAATCAGCAAGGTTTTTCCCAGTAGAAAGTGTGCCGTGGGGCATGTGCTAGAGCTCGAAGGGAGGGGACAGGGCACCCTCTCCTGCTGCCATAGCTTCCCCTGAAGCAGCCCTCAGCTCTCCACCCCACGCCTCTTGCTAGGGAATGGAGAAAAGAAGATAGGAGTGGGTAAATAAGCAGCAGCTGGGGGGTCTTGGAAGGAAAAGTCCAACCACATGTTCAAAATGTGGTAAATTGCAATAATTAGCAGCAAAATTATTTGTAATTTAATGTTCTACTCTGATTCTAGACCTTCTCATGGCACGGGAAATGTTCTGGACCACCATCTGACCCGGCGCAGTCATTATTTCAGCCTTGAATGGTTTGTTTGGACAGCATGGTCTTCCTGCTTCTTGCCCGTCAATGGATTCTGGATAGACAAGAAACCAGCTCACCAGTCTTCCTGTGAAGGTTCAGTGTTTGCCAGCAAAGAAAAATTTCTTTTCAGAATATCTTTAAATGCAGTCACCTCTGGAAAGGAAACTGTTCCATAGTCTGTTTGGTAGAGAGCAGCACGAAGCAGACGTGTCCCCACATGATGCTGGGTATGGACACACGTGTATCTATAGGACTATGCAAACACTGAGGACATGCTCTCATAAAAACTGCCTTTCTCAGCTGTTTGTTCTTAGCACTTCAGACAAAGGTTTTTCTGGCTGACAGTACATACTTGCTGGAATATATATGTGGCCTAAATAACAAGAGGAATAATTGTCATACAGAATCTGCAAGTACAATTCAAGGATGACATGTAAGTCAAACACCTTATAAACAGAGTCAAGGGTCTCAGTGCTCGATTCTTGTGATGCCTGGAAGGAAGAATCAGAACACTTTTGCTCGTTCTTACCTTAGTTTCGTGCTATTGGACTAAGAAGTAGCCACTCCTTCAAAGAAGACATAAGCAGGAGCATGAAACAGAGTTATTATTCTCTTTTTCACCTTTTCTGGTTTCCCAGTAATGTTAGTTTCGCTCTTTCTTCTCCAGAGAAGCTGGAGGAGGATACTTTGCTCTTAAAGTCTGTTTCGGTTAGATTCAGCTGCTTTTTTCCATCTCTTTTGCTTTCCATCTACTGCTACTGCTCTTAAAGCTGACATAAAACCTTGACTCTTTAAATTATATTTAAAATATTTGGATGTATATTCTCCATATATGGAGAGAGAAAATGGAAAGACAGCCCTAGTGAGCACCCTTTTAAAAAATATTGATAAAAGGAGTGAGTCTGCCTCCCCTCTTATTATTTGTGACTAATTACCTGCTTTTTAAATCATGAAACCCCGGTCTCACTGCAGAAGTTGTGTGCCCTAGGAATGGGTATAAATCCTCGGCTCAGGCACAGTGGGTTCCCCTGAGGTACACCCTGTATTGCCTCACTCAAACGTGGAAGAAGGAGGGTTTGAACCAGAGGAACTCCCTGTTTTCTGGGGGAGCTGCCATTTTTTTTGGCCAGCCTAATTGCCGTGCCTCACACTGTGGTTCAGCAAGGCCAGAGTCTATTTGGGATTCCCACTCTATCATTTAGAAGAGCTTTATTTGGATGCCGAGGCTGAGGCTTGAACTCCACTGGTTGATCCTAAATAGCTGTTGCTGCCGACAGCCACGTCGATTCTCTTACCCCAGCTTGCATTTTTTTAATTTCAGATAATTCCCTGTCATCTTCATCCCACAGATCATTGCCTTGCCTCAGCAAAGCACTGAGGAAAGGTTTTCCATGCAGGGCTGTTTGCATCAGACAAAAGTCACATCTCTAAATAAGATGTCAGTTTGATTTTGCAGTTGGCACCGCAGTAACTCCTGCACTAAACAACCCATAGTCTACGACAGGCTCTGCACTGAAGGCAGCCAGATCTGGAACTGCCATAGGGACCACTGATACACACAATGAATGGACATAAAACAGGAGATGAACCATCTTTAGGCTTTAAAACCAGCCTAAATTTGAAGTGCTTTTAAAGCTGTGAAATCTGAAGCTGTTGCACGGGCTTTCAAACTCCGTTCCTTCGTGAAAGGCCAAAATTACTGTATAGCGAAGTCGGTTATTTTGGCAGCATTTCACTTTCTGCATTTCTGTCCACAGCTGAATTTAATTACCGCTGTATTTATGGAAATACTTACCTAACTGGAGGAGCTACATAGGAATTCTCTCAGTCTCATATAAAATGAAGCGACTGCAGGGACCTTGCCCTATAGAGAGAATGTGGAGAAGTTTAAATCAGAGAGATCTGCAGTCATCTCCAGTTTTCATTTCTTTCCCTCCCCAGTTCCAATGAGTCTTAGCGTGCCTGAAAAATGTAAGATTAGGGCTGGGGAAAGTAAACTCCTCTGTCTATCAGCAGTGGAGTCAGCGGTCCCTCCCGTGCCCTAAGAGATGAAGTCTTGAAGAGGAGATGAAGAGGAGCAAAGGCACTGAAGTTTTCAAAAGCAAGGAGGGGGAGCTTCCCCCCTGCTCGCACAGCGTCCCTGGCAGCAGCTCTGTGCAAGGAGCACTAGGAGGAGGCATCCTTGCTCATTCAGCTTTAATCCAAATACCAGCTGCATCCTCTCATTTCCCCTCCCTTCAGAAGGTGGAATGGCTTGTGCAGAGCCCCACAGTCACGGTCCTACCACCTAAAAGAGAGGCTCCCGGCAACTTCTCTCTGTTAAGGCCATGGTTTTTGTTACCCTGTTTCTCTCTAAGGTTCGTTAACCGAAAATAAACTGTTTTCATTTAGATAAAATACTAAGTAGCATAATAGCAGTGTTATTGTAACTAAGCATGCAGAGGACAACATTTTTGTCTCACAAAAAAGGCCGTAATTCCAATCCCATAGCACTTTATGTAATCATATGGGGAAGATGAACATCAGAGGGTGGACTTTTAATTCTGTAAATGATGTTGGCTCACAAAAAAAATAGGTTTAAATGAATTAATAATAAGTTTAAACTGGAAAATATCGGCCTTATAACCATCAGGTCAACCAAGTTCAACATTCTCCATGTCAATAAAGCTATTTTGGAGCAACAGGTACAGCTCCCTCTTTTCTAAGCAGACTAGAAGCAGAGGCATAAGAGAAGCATCCTCTGTCTCGCAGTAAGGGCCACTGAGGAAATGGTTGGGATACCACGGGACGGGTCACACGTAGAGTTAAGGTAGGTGTTAAGTGTTTCTGTGAAGCTGTCAGACCAAACTCACTTCACGTGTCTGCCAAGCATGAATCACACATAAGAACAATCAATGGGCTTCATCAGCCTTCATTTCTAAAAGCTAGAGAAACAGGGGACAGGCATCTAAGACACTCCCTCTCAAAAAGTGCCTTTTTGGATGCTAAGTTCATGTATACATATTTGATTTTGAAAAATCTCAAGTCAGGTGAGTTAAACTCTGCCTTACATGTTATGGTGGCTCCATCTTGGGCTGAAGGAAGTACCGAAAAGATAAGTATGTAGCCCAAATTTGAAATCTTGAGTGAATGGCATACCTATGGATCCAACATTCTGTCCCGCTGGCTTTCAAATGTTGCATTAAATCCCTGACTGAGAGTAGGCCATTGCTTATCCTGGTTTGTTAACGTGTCTTCTTCATCTTATCTCCTGTTAAGGACTCATGAGCTGAGAAGACCTTTATTCAGCATCAGAAACTTGAGCACATTCCCTCCAACTTTGTGCAACCAGGAAAAAAATTCCCAAGTTTAAATATTGGAGGCTTGAGTGACACGTCAGCTTTCTCCAGAGGCTTTACTAAAAACAATGCTCAAAATGTATTTTCAACATTGCATTAAAAAAGAGAGAGAAAGAGTGTGAGTTTCGGGCGGAAAGGATGGAGACGGCTGCTGGACCGGTTTCAGGCTGGCAGTATAGAGACATAACTGAAAACAGAAGTCACAGGATCTGGGGAAGGGAAAACGTACAAGAGGAAAGAAAAGAAACTGCTTCCCAAACACCCTGAGAGCGTAGAAGGCCTCACGTTTATTACCAAGGGGTGTTTTATCATCTATCTCGTAGCAGCATTGCAACTCACAGTGTAAGTGTAAGAAAAATACTTTCCCTTCAGAGTTTTGTTTCCTGAGGAATGGCGGGGGATTTTACAGACATCACAGTTATTTCCATTCTGGTTCCCAAAATAACTGATGAATAGTGTACTGCACTGTAAAAGGCCCCTTGGAGTTGAGATTGCTACTGATTGTGCCATCATTCTGACAGAAAGTGGCAGCACAGACGAGTTCCCTCCCTTCGCTTTGGCCATTCCTCTTCACTTCCAAAATTTAAACTGATGAAAGAAAACCTGTGTTGCTTTGTTGGCATGGGAATGTCAGCCATTTTTTTATTCTTAGAAACGATGACCATTAATGGGGCACGAGGGAACAAGAATGAGCCTAAATGATATTAAAATTGAGGAAGCTGCAGAATAAAACTTAAAGCTTTGAAAGGTGCCCACCGGATTCACAGTTACACAACTGTCAGTCCCCTGAGCGATTACAGGTGGTCTTGCCTGAGATGTGAACGTTCATAAAAATCCTCATGACAATCAGGCACGATGGAGGAGATTCAGGGTATCCTTGATATTTCTTTCTCCTTGTTTTTTTCAGTGTTTCTACTTTTCCAACTTTTAAATGAGGCTGGCAGCTTTGTTGGGATTCCTTAGGACTGAAAGTATTGTTATGCAGCCATCTCTGAAGCAAGGCTAACAGAGGAGTTAATATCTTTTATTAGGCTGGGAGACAGAGGTAGAAAATTAGGGGATCTTTTGCAGTATTAATCCCACTTCAGATCTGAAATAATCCAGCAAATGCCAGGATAAATACAGGCTGAGAAATGTAACTTAATCAATTAGACGATTTGGGGAAAGAAGGGTAACTGCTGCCCCTGGAGAAAGAGAGATGTTGGCAGAGGAAGAGCTAACAGTTTTTTTCCTGTCTGGAGCGCTGGGAGAGCGTTCCCTTTACAGTCCTGCCAATGTGTAGACAATTTCAAAGCCATGTAGTCCTGTCATAGTTCAGACTTTGATTCTGAGTGATGCTGTACTGAGCTCATGCTGCAGAGCCATCTCAAAACACCACCCCAGGTGACTGACTGATCTCCATCACTCTTACAGCAGGATGCCTGCTTCAGGTACAAATTCCTTCATGGTTGACATCTACCTTTAGAGGAACAAACTCTACCCTGGGATTTCCAAACCAGCAAATGTGCTGAGTATATATAGGAAAACATGGGATAGGAAGGGACCATCAGGTTCAGTGAGCCCAGCTGCCAAAACACAAATTGCAGTGTAATAGATGTCTATCTCAGGAACGTCTGCAGAACACCCACTCCTCATGGCC
>JAOXNH010000012.1:25689846-25703317 GCA_028566575.1 Bartramia longicauda
CCAGTGCTCCAGATGGGGCCTCCCCAGGGCAGAGCAGAGGGGGAGGATGACCTCCCTCCACCTGCTGGTCACACTCTGTGCACCCCAGGACATCATTGGCTTCTTGGCCACAAGGGCACATTGCTGGCTCCTGTTGTCCACCAGGACTCCCAGGTCTTTCTCCTCAGAGCTGCTCTCCAGACCCCCCCTGTGCATGGGCTGAGGATTGCTATGAACTTATCACCTGTACCTCTAATGTCTTTTTTGAGGTAAAAGTCAAAGTGCCATGCAGTGGCTGAAGTGTTTTGACACCCAACCCCATTAGATGAATACCCCCTCCTCTGATGGAGAGCTGCAGGACTTAGGTGCCAGGCTGGAGGAAGTATTTATTTTTCTGAATCAACATCTGGCTCTTTAACGAACCCCGCAGGTGGCTGTGTTGGTGGTTTCCAGTCTCTGATGTGGTCAGAGCTCTGTGTGGACAGCTTAAAAAGCCAATCAGGTCCATGACTGGCTCATTCAGCCTGGACTATTTTCCTTGGACCTGGTGGCACTGTGGGATCTGTACAACCTCACTAAAGCCTCTCCTGAAGTAGGTGCTTAAAAGCATCTACAGTTCAGACCGGAAAAAGGGATAGTGTGTTTGTGTGCATAAAGTTTAGCACAGGCAAGCTACCATCCAGCTGGTCTTTCTGAAACAGTTTATCCAAACTATAATATTTTTGTCCTTAATAAGGAGATATAAACATATTATACACCTAAATTAAAAGAATATTTTAAAGCAACAGAGTCAAGCACCCAAATACAAAAAATTGGAAGAATTAAAACTGTCTGTGGGGAAAACGTTTAGAGTAAAAAAAAAATGGTAAAAGATGTACCTTATTTTTTTCTTATCAGAAATGTTTTTGGATACTTAACCCAGCTCTCAGCCAGATTGTTTTAGACTGGTTGTAATTTTCTGCAGAAAACTGAAATTTTGGTTCACTCACACAATATTGCCTCAGACCATTTTCAGTGCTCCCCTCACAATAGCCCATTGTTTGCAAGACATTTGTTCACACTTCCTGATTTTCCCCACTGGAGACTTAAAAACATTTGGGTACAAAAAAATCCTAGCTTCTTACTGCTTTCCAGCTTTTTACCTACACAGTGAGGAAGATAAAGGGCATTGATAAGTACATCAAGAAAGCAGACATCAAAGAACCAGTTTTTTCCTCCATCTTTGGTTCAAGTTTGGCCACTCAAATTGGTCAAGAAGTTCAGAGAAGCAGCTACTGGGAGATTTCACACCGATAGAGAGCCCCTGTGAAGTGTTTGTTATGGAGCTGGTTCAATCCTATGCCAGATCCTGGCCTCCTAGGAACAGCTTTATCTTGCAGTTGTGTTGCTTAAAGAAGGAAAGAAAGAAAAAAAAGACAGAAGAAGAAAACACAAGCAGCTTCATGAGCAGCAAAAGAAATGAAGCCTGTTTTCCTCTGCCTCTGCTAAATTACCTTGTGTCCAATAACTCAGGTGTCTCTTTCCCAGAGCAGGGTGTAGAAGCTCGAACTCAGATCTCCCTCTTCCACTAAGCATCCCATTTCCATGAAACTTGTAAGAGTAATATTTCCAAGGCCCTCTCTAACCCTCTCTCACGTGCACTTAAACATGGTCAGAAAGTTAAAATATCATTAGGATGGGAACCAAAAGACACTGCAATTGCTTAGGCCTTGTTAGTTTAAGAAATTGGATCAAAGAATTAAAGTGTCGAAGAGGCACTCTGCACCACTCTGCATCCATCTTTTAAGTACTGTTTATTTACTACCATGGAAGATATTCATCCACCCGTTCTTAAGGTGTAGTGTGTATCCAAGAGACAAGGACACACTTTGATGTCTTTCCCCATCAGTTGTTGCTTTCCACTTCCGTACAAAATAATTCCAGATTTCTCCTGTTGGAACCGCTCCTCAACTAATACACGAACTCACCTGCCGTTTTGATCTTATCGCACAATTTCTATGCAGATTACCTGCCTGGAATATTACATCAACTAGATTTAAAGCTGTATGTTCCATTATGCATAAGAATTACTAGTGTGTTAAAATAACTTCTGATGTTCTGAAGAACGTACCTTGCAGCATGACACACAAAAGAAACGCAGGGATGATCTGGGCCTGCAATGAACACAAAAGTGATGGAAATCAGTATGATGCAGGTCTAACCTACCATAAGGGGAACACTCAGGTACGCTTCTGACCTGTTGTATGAAATCCTGAAAGTTCCTGGGGTGTAGGGATGTTGTTCTGGAGTGTTTCTGTCTCTTTGGGCCCAAATTCTCTTCTGTATTTACTGAGGCAGTGCTGTACCCAGACTTCTGAGTACCCAGTGCTGAACCAGCTAGGCCAGACCCAAGCCATGGCCCAGAGCCAGCTGAAGGCAATGACCACCCATCCCTGGGGTCCTCTGGGACTGGGGTTCCTTCCCAAATGACTCTAGGTTGGGTTTGGTAATGTGGGATACAGGCCTGATCCTATCCATACTGCTTTGGGGATAAAGGCTCATACAGTGGGCTTGTCACCCGGTGACTGCAGTAGGTGAGTTCTAAACCAGGAGCCCACAAAGTCTGCCAGACAGGCAGATTCCAGCAAAAATTCACAAAGCCGCAGTGGGACAGCCTTGAAAGCTTATATTTTGCCTTAATAAATGACATCAGTGTAGGCCTACCTTTTTAAGTGTAAAATCTGCTTCAGCCCCTGTTAATTCGGCCCTGTCTGGCCCAGCTCCTGGCCGCAGGGCCCACAGCCGGGTTGTCCTCTCAGGGCCTTCTCCTCCGGGCATGGTCCCTGCGCCCTTCCTGCAGGGCTGGGACTCACTGATTGTCACATTTCCCCAAAAAACCAAGCCCTAGACAGGAGGCAAAATATGCTCCGAGCCCTTGGAGGGTGGCAGAGTGGCCGCACTTGCTCTGCTTTCCTGCAGACAGTGTTTATCTAAGGAGGCCTGGAGAAAGGCCCCACACAGATTCCAGCTCTAACATGTCACTGCTGCTTTTATGGCTACCAAAGGGAGGTGAGGGGGCTCCCACGTTTATATTTACTTTTCTCAGCTGGAGGCTGCACGATGCCATTAATTCATAAGGTGAAACTGCTTGTGAGTGGGAAGCCAAGTGAACTGCAAAGCATCATGAATGTTCATTTTCTGTACAGGTGGAGATTTGCCGGGAGTGAGCCCTCCCCAGCGCAGAGGACGCTTCACTCCGGAGTCTTTAGCTTTGTTCTGAAGGTGGAGTCCTCGGAGGCTGGGAAGGGCTCCGTTGGTGTTGAACTGCACTACCTGAAGGCTCGTCACCTCAATTCTAGTGGCAAACCTGTCACAACTTCCTCTTGTCATCCTGACACGTGATGCCTTCAGCGATCAGCTGCTGGTTGGTAAGGAAAACTGACTCACCCAAACACCGCTTTCCTTAACTTATTTTTCATTTCAATTTTAGAACTACTGATACCCAGGCAGAACGCATGCTGAGAAAGCAGATCAGTAATCATTTTCACGGTCAAAAAAACCCATTACTTCTTTCATTTCTGATTTTTCCCAATGATTTCAAAACAGTCTAGTAGTCAGCAGGATGACCAATAGGTGTAATGACATTTTTCTAAAGTACTTGGCTTCTTTAGGACTTTCTGCTCTTCCCACTGAAGTAGGATACTGAAGTTAACTGCACAAGATATCGGGATATGTGTAACAGGATGGCAGAGGTTCCATAACGAGCAGAAATACAGTGCAATTTAACCAACGGGAATACAGTTGCACAGTGCTTAATTTCACAAGAACACGAAGGGTGGTTTCTTCCCAGTGTGTTCATTTCTAGATCCCACCTGAGATGCAGTACCTCAGAATATGATTTTTTCTTTCCCTAAATAAGTTATGATCATTTTTTCTGTTTACTGGAACCTCCTCGCTCCCTTAGACAACTAATGTAAAATATTTTGAGATTCACGATATGGTAACTCTCCTGGGTTCAAGCCTGGAGCCTCCCACAAACCTGCCACTCCACCTTCTTTTATGGTTTTTTTTCCATCCACATTCAAATATAAATTAGAAATCTTTTATAGCTTGTCTAATAAGTTTCCAGAAAGGTAGGAGTGGTTGCAGCACAGCAGGCAGAGCCAGGTGCTGGTGACAGGATCCATCAAGAGTGGGAGACTCAGAAGCATGGAGTCAGGTCCAGGGTCCTTCTGGGGACCCCAGTCAGAAGCACAAGGAGACAGGCCAGAGACAAGGCTACGTTGTGGGTCCCAAGTTCACGCGAGACACAATTTACCCACCATGCAGCGCTCAAGTCCATCCAGGAGGCAGGGCCAGAAACTGGGCTGAAGATGCTACACCTATGGCATAACTGAGGGAGGGACTGGTGAGCCCTTGCTGAGCTGAAACCGGGCTCCCACGGGCAAGGGTGGAGACCCCAGGGCAAGACTGGCCACCATTAGTGGCCTCAGAGTCCTGACAAATACCTTCTTTACAGGTGGCATCTTCTGATACTTCTGATACCATCTTTACAGGTGGTATCTCCATGCTATTCTGGGGAGAATAGCATGGAGAATGCTACTATTCAATACTTTATCCATTTAAAAGTCACATTCTAGACTTCTCCAGGTGCACAGAGTGCTTTTCCTCACTTGTCTTCAAAGGCCCATTGTCTGATATGATTTTCACTCCCATTATTGAAGTGCAATAGGGCGTTTTTGTTGGGAAGATACCCAGTCTCTCTGTCTTATTATCTATTGCTTGGAACAGTCCAACAAGAACCGGGAACACAGAAATGGCTCAGCCTTCCCACAACACAGGCTCTACACGTCACCGCTGCAGAACGGTACCTTCTTCAGGTGATTTCTCTGAAACTCAGAGAAGGCATTCCCTTTTTTTTTTGCAACAAACATGGAGAGACGAATGCTTTTTTTTCTGATGCAAAACCAGTCTCCAGTCTGCCAACGACACTGTAACCCTCCCACCAGCATAGGGAGCCAACACCACTTCTTCACATTCCTGTGCTCCACGCAGAGATGGGACATACGTGGCA
The DNA here is from genome assembly GCA_028566575.1 of Bartramia longicauda. Classification (NCBI taxonomy): domain Eukaryota; kingdom Metazoa; phylum Chordata; class Aves; order Charadriiformes; family Scolopacidae; genus Bartramia; species Bartramia longicauda. Next base: position 25,694,879 of record JAOXNH010000012.1, read on the forward strand.
GACGGGCCCTGGGCTGGTACCCTGCCCAGGAGGCCAATTTCAACTTAAAAGATCAGTTGATAACTTCAGAGGCTGGAAATCTTGGTTGCAAGCATAGCCCATTTGCCATCCCCTGCAGAACTGTTCTGCAGTGGTGAGGAGAAAGGAATATTGGACAAGCTGATAGATATGCTGCTCAAAATTTTAGTATTAAAGCTGCAGAAGCCACCGTGGACTGTGAGGACTTACTCAGTGGGAAATGCAGCCATGGAAATTCTTGCAGTGGGAAAATGGGACTCTCCTTCTCCACCTTCATTTCAGACTATGCAAACATCACCGGGAAAAATGTAATGAGGACCTCTGAATATTCCTAAACATTCTTCTTCTCACTCCTGCAATTCAAGGGGCAAATGCATCTGTGCCCCCTCTTACTAAAGAAAGGTTCTTTCCTTTGAGAAAACACAGGAAATCTGACAGCACTTTGATAAAGGGGCTAAACACCTGCCCAGGTGGCAGAGTCCAGTGATCCAGTCTTGATTTGTAAGTGAACAACAGCAGTGAACCTTCCATAAAAGAAAAGAATGAGATCCCATCCAAAGGCAGCCCGTGTTGGAGCTGTGGAGCAGCCCGGTTGCTGCAGCCCCAGTGCTTCCCCAGCAATCTGTTTATTCCTATTGTGTTTTTTGTTTGATGTTAAGACAAAGTTCCTGGGGTAGAAGGTTGGAAAAGAAAATACAGTCTCTTGCTACAAACTGTTAACGGGCTCTTGCTTTGCTTTGCTCACTTTAAGTATTTTGCTTAGTTTGGCCCATTGCTCTGTTTTTTCTGGAAACCTCTCATTTTTCTTTTGGTCGGGCTTCCCAAACCACAGTGCACTGAAAAAGAATTTTTACTATGGCACGTCTCTGCTTCAAGGAATGCTCACTTTATCCATTCCTATGTGCTACCTGCACCCCACATTTTCAGGACCATTTTTATACAAATTAAAAATATATTTATTCCCACTGCGTTTTTATTTTTTGAGGAGCAAAGGACAGAGGCTTCAGCTAGTGAGCAGGGGCCGATCCAGCTGGCGTCCCTAATGGAAATGATTACCGCAGAAACATTTGCAATCACTTAAGAGCAGGCTCCCATGATGCTCCGCAGAAAAGGCTGCAAACAATTCAAAATAAATGTAGTGCGATCTGAGCGGGGAAGGGGGAAATGCAAGAGAATTTGCAGCAAACAAAGGAGAAGCTTTTCTCACCATTCAGGGTCCATTAGGCACAGGATTTTAAAGATATTTCCGCTAACCCTGTAACAAATGCATGGAAAATTAACACGTGTGGAGCCTCTATGTATTCTGCAGCTCAGCTACAGCCATCCACATCTGTTTCTGGTTTAAGTTATACCTCGCTCTGGCAGGGATTCAAAAGGCAGCAGTGGAAGTGAGCCGGGGCCTGGGACCTGCCAGGGGTAAATGGAAGCAGCTCCGCTGAGAGGACTGCAGCTCCATCAGCTCATAACGTGGGGCTGCATTTCTGGAGACACAGATTTCTGGAGTTTTCCTCCCTTTCACTACCTCTGTGTCCGATCAACTCTTCTGCATGGGAAAAGTAGAGTCCCTACCTTAGCCATAGGCTTCAGTCCTGGAACTGTGTACAAACTTCTTTGTAATGCCAAAAAGGAGAGTTTAAACACTGTTAGGTTCAGAAAGCAGTTTCTGATGTTCCTATCAGATTGCTTTGATTTTTGCATCTAAGAGGATTATTCCTGTATTTGTAAGTAGCTAAGCTGAGGTCACTGTGATATGTATGCATGTGTTTGCACAGACATATATGTGTGTGTTATGTATGTGAGAAGAGCATTTCATATAAAAATAATTCAATAAGTGGCAAATTCCCTAATAAGCAATTTAGTGTATCAGTAGGTACTGTACCACAGCAAACTACACTTTCCCAGTTAAGTAGGTACTTTCTCATGCTACAGCATGAACAAACGGAAAAATGGAGAAAATAGTCTTTTAGGTTGCTTCAGCATTTTATTGCACAGGGCTGAAGTAGTATGTAGCTTTTTTAGCCCTGTTCCTTGGGTCGTAGTGGTGTGTTGCCTCCGTTTCACATAATTTTAGATAGAGTTAAACTATACATTGTTTTATTTTAAAACTTTTTTGGGGGGACCCAGGGCTTTCTGTGAGAAGGATTTTTCAACCAGTAAGAATTTATGGAAAGAAGGCCAACACAACTATTCCTTTATAGCTTAAATATATATGGCCTAACTTTTGCATGTGTCCCTGTTTTATATAGCCCAAAATATGCAAAACGTAGCCTTCTATCCAACTTCCATGAAGTAATTTATAGTAGCAAAAATGTTCTCATATTTTCAAAGCCTCTCAGTGCTTCACAAGTTTATTGAACTTACTATCACAATATAGTTAGACAAGGACCTGCTGCTGTTTGCAATTAATCCTTGAGGAACTAAGCACAGAGAAATGAAATGTGAGATCCACCACAACTCTTAAAATTCAGACCAAGCACTAATATCCCAGAGACCCAGAAGAAAACTTGCCCGGGTGAATAAGCACATGAGCATCCTTATGTTGCCAGGTTTTCTCCAAAGAAAAGTAAAGTAATTTTTTTAAATTAAGTGAATAAACTAGATCTTAGTTGGTCTCATAACTTAAGGTTTTTAATTTGGTCATCTGTAAAGACTTTCTGTAATGTATTTTTGTGTTTTCTTAGAATCTTACAGCTGTGTGGAAGCAGGTAACTACAAAGCAAACCCATAACCATGAGCCATTAATGGACTGAATTTTAAATAGTCACCAGAATGGGAGGAATAACAGACTGGGGTTTAACTCAGTCCTGACAGCCAGGAGGAGTTGCAGAGGAAAAAAAAAATTTTCCTCCCTTTAGAAAAAAAATGTAAAGTGGAGATGATTGACCTACAGGTAAATCACTGTTAAATGAACGATCAGCTCCTGCACATTTATGATACAGTTCAGTGTCTGGGCATTTAAAGGCTTTTTAACAAATTATGGCATATAGAGAAATGATGCATTTTTCACAAATGTATTGTTTATGTTTAGGTGTCTTTCATACCCACAGATTAAAATACGGCCTTGCTTGTGGGCAGGTATGACAGAAGATAAAACATAGGCTGGCCCTTCCCACCACCCCTGCCCCAGGAATAAGTGGGAAGGGCTGGGTCAATCTGCACATCCATCGGCAGCTCCCGTCTCAGCAAAGAAAAGGACAAGTCAACTGCTCAGTCCCAAGGAGACAGCCGTGGGAGGTTAACTCCAGGATGTGATTTCAGTCTGTGGATCCTACGACCATGTGGGAGAGGAAAAAAAATCATCAGGCAAGCTTTTCTCCAGCTTTTCCCCTGTGATCCAGCACGGGATCCCCCACTCGTGTGAATCTTCCCCAGAACCCAGCTCTCCCCAGGCCCAGAGGGAACTTCGCTTCCTGGGTCAAACACCCCCCAGAGCCGGGTCTGTGTCTTCCAGGTGTTGCACACCCGGCACCACGTCCCTTACAGCCCGCTGTGGGCACAGCCAGGGGCCCCTTCGCGCTGCATTTAATGCCGCAGCCTCCCGCCCGCTCGATGGGAGCCACGCGGCTGCTGCACGTATTTCATCTTCAGGCGAGGGGGAGGGCAGAAAGGAGGCTTTTCTCTTTTTTTTTAATTTTTTTTTTAGACCTCATCATTTTAAGCATAGATTCTGAGAGCTGAACGGCCCGTGGAGCCCAGGAGAAGAAACGTAATGACGGAAGAATCCTGTTGCAGCAAGCGCCGCACTGCCACATGGCTACGGAGCTGGAACAAACCACCCCATCGCTCTCCAGCCCTCTCCTGAAGACACAAGCAAACGTGGCTCAGCAATAAGTCCTCCCAACCGGGGCTCTGGCTCCTGGATGGAGGAATTTCAAGGAAACTTTGCCACAGCCTGTCTCAGATTGGTAGGCTTTCTTGTTAAAGTATTTCCTCATCCTCTTTCCTCCCCCATCTTTACACTTCCACGTCCCTTTTCTGAAGGACTGCCTGCCAAAGCGCTCTGAGATCACGCTGATAGGGTTCAGAGGAATCCTTCCAAGCCTTATTTCTCTTCAGCATCCGGACCACCATGTCCGTGGGCCACAGAGAGGCGGGTCTGCCCATGCTCGTCTTTATAAACTGAACCACTCTTAGGGAGTTCTGCAGCCTGTTTGGTGGTAGCTACAGCCTAACTGTATTTACTCCAGGCTAAGGAGGAGTGCAGAGGAAACAGCATTATCGGACAGGCAATGCAACTAAAAGTAGAGGCCCATTCAAGCAGTTTCCCTACGCAATTTCCAACAACTCGTATCTCAGCAACAAACCATCAGCTGTACTAAAAGCCAGCCTTCATGAAATAAAGCTATGTTCAGCCTTATCAAAGTTCCTGGAGAAATAAGCATTTCTGGTATTTTACTATATAAAACTTATGGGGTTGTTTGTTGGTTGTTTTTTTTTTTCACATGCACAAGATGATTGAAGTGCTAAAGAAATGGGATATATACTTTTTGAAAGAGGAGTTTGTTATCAAGCACGGTCATTTGGGCTACACCTGACTGACTGGCACACGGAGGTGAGATCTTTCCAGGAACAGCAAGTTAAAAGGGTTAAAGCCTTGAAACACAGTCTGTCCAGGAGTGACCCTACCCCAAGCTACAGGGGCCAGAGTAAGATGGACTGCCAGTGAGCTCCAGCCTGACTGCTGTCAGTCAACACACACCACGGCACTTTGCCAGTTCATAATTTAATCCTCATTTTTAAAATATTTTGTATTTTCCATTAGTTGCAGGTCCTGCAGTCAGGTCGTTTCATGCCCAAGAAGTGCAGCGCAGACGATGCAATAACCCTGAATAAAGTGCCACTGGGGGCCAAAGTGAGTTTCACTGGACGTTGTCTTTGAGATATTGTCTTTGAGAGAGGGCTTCCAGATGCCACCGCCAGACAGAAGCTACAGTTGAGCCAGCCCTTCCCAGCTGCCTTTCATACATATCTCAGAGTAACAGATATATTTAGTCTTTAATGAGTCATGTGGGTTTTGCTGAAAGGTAAATGCTCATTATGCTGACCAAAGGGTGTGCCCTGCCCTGAGCTCTCAACCATGGGCTCCACGGCTCTCTGCCCCGAGATCTCTGCCTCTGCAATGCGGCACGGCACTGATCAGAGGGAGAGGAGAGGGAAAATAGGAAGGGTTTATTGTTGAAAGTGGGTTCTAACAACACAGGGAACTCATCTCTATGTTATTTTAAGGCCCCTACTCTTCAGGCAAGCCCAAGCACACTGCTGAACGTCTCTGCTCAGACTTCCTCTGAGACTTGCACCCCTTCTCCTCTGAAGGGCTGTGTGAGAGAGAAGAGCAGTTTAAATCCAATGATTTGCAGTCAGTGATGACCGTCTCTTACTTTTTCATGACACCAAGAGGTTCACAGTGGCTCCTCTCCCCCTCCTCTCTCACTACGCTCGGAATAAGGAGAACAGCCAGCGTGAGCTTTCTCTGCCTGGATACTGCAAATGGGGAGTTGCCAGCGGTTTGGGTGGGAGGAAGGCGGAGGAAAGGGCTGGAGCTCTGCGGGGCGTTGGGAGGGCTGGGGGGATGCTGATGCTGTCCTCCCCAGCAGCTGCACTGCATCAGGGCAAACCACAGAATAGTTTCGCAGCAGCTCCCTCCAGCACAGTGGAAACAAAAGCCAGACAAGGCTGGTTGGGGTGGGGGTTTTCCTAATGGCGGAGGATGGGAGGAAGACAGGGACAGAAAGCAAAAAGACCCCCCCTGTGCCAATATACCAGTGTGTATGTGCTGCTGTAAATACACAGGGAGCTGGTAGAAGTGCACATCATCAGATGTTACCCATTTGCTGTGATTTAGGTGGTCAGTTTTTAGGGTAGAATTCACGGGGGAGTCAATTGCAGTATTAATCTGCCAATATGAACATCAGCAAACATAAAGGAATATCTGAAGATACAGAGAACTCTTATTTTCAGACCAGTGGCACTCCAGACAAATTTCATTTAATTTACTAGTTACCCAGATTTAAACTAATGTAAATGAGGGAAGCTTCTCTGTTCCCTTTCATTAAACCTATGTCATTTATTCTGATTATTTATTCTCCTCAATAGATCTTGTTGTTGTAGTCAGAAGAAAAGATGTGTTGATTGTCTGTGGCATTGACTGTAGCTGCTCAGATACTTAACTTTCAATGAGAGGGTTAAGAAAAATAGCTCCTCCCCGGGACCTGAAAAACTTCAGCTGAAATCATAAGAATGTCTGAGCCGAGGTCCCATCTCCCTCCCTGCCCCCATTCTGCAGACTGCACTTCACTTAAATAAACTATTTGGGTTGGAAAACATTCCTTAGATCTGTTCTGACTCATGATTTCTCTGCCGCTTCAGAGCCTTCAAAACGCCAGGCAACTTGTCAGAAGTTTCACTCCACTGCATCTGCTGGGGGGGAAAGGCAGCTCCTGGGTTCCTTGAGCAGAAGGAGCTCGGTCCAACCCCAGTCTCTGCTTTGAGCGATGGCTGTTTCCTGGCACATGAGGAGGGAACACGGCTCTTTCCTAGATTTCCCAATTACACTCGTAGAGGGACACAGGGTGATGCAGATCTGGCTATGAAGAATTCCCACTTTTTCATTCCAGCTCTTTTTTTAAAAACAGATTTGGGGATCAATCCATCAAAAAGTAGCCTTCAACCAGTTAAAAAACAAATGCCTGAGCACCCCATATAAATACCAACAGAGAACTTAGAGTGTAACAGGGAGGGCTGTTCTGGCACTGATAGTACAACAAAACCATAGTCCCATTAAGATTAATGTGTGTTTTCTTACCAAACACTTCCATGAAGTATAGATTTAGGTTCCCCCTCTCATAAAGAGCACAACAAAGTTCCCCAATTGCACAGTTTTAGCTGGAAACAGGTATTAGACCCCACACACAATTGAATTAGTGCTTTAACATTTATATATCAACTGGTTTGTGTTATTGTCTACGTGCACACAGTGCATGTAAAATGCAAGCAAATAGAATTTACCTTATCCCTTAAGGGAACAGAGATAAGCTCATCCATTTGTCTTCAATTTCTTCACCATACTCAGAGATATTGATGGTGGCTCAGCTGGTGGCAGATCTTTGGTCAAACCACCCATACACAGCAGTTTGCATCTGTCTTTGGGATTGCGTCGGATACAAAGAGTTGTGAAGACCGATAGACAGGGCTCTGGGTTTCCATTGACAATTAGAGTGACTCCAGTGTATTTTATTCCAAGGAATGGTATACACTTCATCTGCCATCAAAGGGCACACAGCACAGTGAAGAAACTATTCTAATACCTCGTAGCAGTGAAACACAACAGCTTACAGTTACAGAAAGTGAAGAAACTGACAGAGGGGAGACGGAGATGAGATGTGGGGAAGAACTTCTCTGCTGTGAGGGTGGTGAGAGCCTGGCCCAGGTTGCCCAGAGAAGCTGTGGCTGCCCCATCCCTGGAGGGGTTCAAGGCCAGGTTGGAGGGGGCTTTGAGGAACTTGATCTGGTGGGAGGTGTCCCTGCCCATGGCAGGGGGGTGGAACTGGAGGGGCTTTAAGGTCCCTTCCAACCCAAACCATTCTATGATTCTATAACTTTTTTTTATGAAAAGTCTAGGCCTGATAAATGCTGGTGTTCTCCATTTAAGGCGTGAGGTCAAGCAGCGCAGAGCTGTGGGTAGGGGACAGGTTTATAATCTTCCATTCGGCTACAGAACAGCTCTGCTTTGGTGCTGTCCTCTGAAAACGGGAAAGATGCTACTACCCTGCTCCCCTGCAAGGATGCTCATTCAGAGTTATAGAGCAAACTGGAATCCCAAAGCACTTGGGAACCCATTTCCATCAGCTGTTTTTTTTCATGGCCCCCAGGAATGTGGTGTGTGATGCTGCCAGGTGTAAGGCCTGTGGCATTCCTTTAGTGCCCCTCTCTGCCCAGATTTGTCCCTGTGTGTGTGAAATCAGCTGTGGTTTCTAGCTCCCCTTGGCTGTTCAGATGCCTTTATGGTCTGCGCTGCCTCCCTGTTCGAAGCCAAAACATGTCAGCAAGTCTCCTCAGGCACAGACCTGAGGGTTCTTGTGTTTCTGCCCTCTGGTCTTAATTTTTTGCTACTTCAAACTGCAGTAGCCCCAGAAGAGCTGCACGTGTTGTGCAGCAGCAGAACTGCGTGGCCCAGGCAGCTCCTCCATGCCCTGCTCTGGCTGCAGGGGCACTGCTCCTGAGATACCCTCAGCTTCCATGGGCCTGGTTCGTGTCTCCCCACAAGAGCTGCCTTCCCTGGTAACCATGAGCTGTCATCCTGTGTGAAGAGGCTCTGCAGATAATCATAGAATCATAGAATCGTCCAGGTTGGAAGAGACCCTTGGGATCATCGAGTCCAACCATCTCCCCTACTCTACAAAGTTCTCCCCTACACCATATCCC
>JAOXNH010000012.1:25732587-25753418 GCA_028566575.1 Bartramia longicauda
AATGTGCTGCAATAACTAGATCACCAGAATTTAAAATGGAAGCATCTTTAGTACCCTTTGATAGTGGAGCTCTTACAAGTAAATGGTTAAGTTTAAAGTATGCAGCCCGGGACCCTTTTTTGTGTGTTTTTGGCACAGAATCCCTTTAGAGAGATGTTATTTGTAACAAATCAAAGCTCTGATAACAGCTCTCTGCTTGAACACGTTTAGGGTGCTCCCGGTCCAGAGGGAAACAACGGGGCTCAAGGTCCTCCCGGAGTCACTGTAAGTTACGGATCCAATGTGTGATTTACTTTTCATTAATGGGACTTCCCATTTTAAAATCCATTTTCCTGCATTTCTTCCAAGTTAATCACTTGTTTGTTCCATCCAGGGCAACCAAGGTGCAAAGGGTGAAACAGGTCCTGCTGGCCCTCCCGGCTTCCAGGTGAGGAGCGGTGTGCTCTGCTCAATCTGGTCTATGGTTTACAAAGCATGAGGTGCTTCTGCCTGAACTTGACATGTCCTCTTCTGTCTTCACCCTTAGGGTCTGCCAGGTCCCTCGGGTCCTGCTGGTGAAGCTGGTAAACCAGGTGAAAGGGTGAGTACTGCACGAGCAGGGGCAGGCATCCCAGAAGTGTTATTTTGACACTTGCACATGTGGTAAAGCAAGAGCCTGTTGGATCCATTTGCCAAAACAAAGCAATCTGTGTTATACACAAAGTTTAACACTCCCCTTTGTCAAAGCTGCCCACAAATGAAGAAGATCTGTCAGAATTTGCAACCTCTTTCTTCCCAGTTTTGGTATGAAACAGAGCAAAGCCAATTCTTTGGTTTTTGGGCCTTAAGCACCCATAAACTGTGTCCCCTTCCCCAAAAGACAAGACAGTACACAAAAAATATTCTACTTTGAACTCTGAAGACTTCAAAAGAAATTCAGTCTAACCTGCATTGCTCCAGGTGTGGGCTTTTGTGACTCAGTTGGTTTTGGTGAATTTCCAGTGGGATGCAGCTGAGGTGGCTCCCTGGTAATGCAGGCTCGAGGTTCCGCTCAGTGTGGGATGTAACCTGCAAAGTGTGCACCTTAATGGTCACAGTTACATCTCTCCGTGTCCCTGTGAAAGAGCTGACACTGCATGTACCTGAGAAATGAGCTTGGATTTTAATCGCCAACTCTTTTCTTCAGATGAGAAATTACTGTTTCATGTAAAAAAAAAAAGCACAAAGCACAATTCAAGCTAACAAGTTTGTTTTAGAAATAAGCTTTACCAATGCATCTTCTCTCTTCTAGGGTCTTCATGGTGAATTTGGTGTCCCTGGTCCCGCTGGCCCAAGAGTGAGTCACTCCTTTGAAATCTAGTCCAGGCTGTCTAAAGGATGTGTTCAGAAATAACAGTAGCTGTAGACATCTACAGGTTTCTGCAGACAAACAGCTCCTCTCAGTCTGAGTAGTGTATTGCTCTGTGAATAGACCCCTGTGGGGAGCTGTGTGTGGAAGCCCTCCTGTGTGGCAAGGAGGTCCCATGTATGCAGAGCAATGATTAGCTTATAAAATGCTCTGTTAATGACTTGCTTTCCGAATCCACCTGTAAAGAGATTGATATTTAAAATCCTTCTGTTGCTTCCTCTCTTCTTCTGTCTTCCATACTAAATGTGTTCATGGCAGATATTCCCATTAACTCGCTGTCAGTCATGTCAATCAGTTTAAATAGCACTTTTCCTCCCTATGGTTAGTGCCCTGAGGCTGTATAGATAACCGTTCCTCTTTAAACTTTCATTTTGGCCATGTGTCCAAGCCAAGTTCCCTCTATCACTGCAGCAGCAGTTGCCTGGCTGAGCTCTGTCCTGCCGTAAGCACCTCCTCCCCAGCCGGAGCGTATTCCAGTCAGTATTCCACCTTGGCTTATACTGATGCTTTGTGTGACAAAACTAACACTTCTGAAGAGCACCTCACTGCTTGTGCCACAGCACATTTGCCTTTTCCACCTCTGTATCGTATTATTGGCTGTCACCTTTCCCTTTCTGTCACTTCCACCACATGAAACTCCCATTTACAGCACAAATCCTCATTTTTGGTGCCTAAATAAACGGCCTGGTACTTTGCATGCTTGAATCTTGTTCCCTTGTGTTGTGGCAGCCCCCAGCAGGTTGGTTACTTCTTCCCGTGTAACATGCCAGCCCTTCTTCCTGTTAACGAGAGCTGCCACCTGTGAGATATCTGTGTATTTCATAAATGTCTGTCTTCCTTTTCTGCCTCTCTGTCATTTGTAAAGTGTATGTAAAAATAGTGTAAAGATGCATTATTTGGGGAACAGCACTGCAGTATGATTGAGCCTTCTGCATCATTTGTGCTCTTTAGCAGTGTGCTGTCTCTCCTTGAGTCAGTTCTCATACAAATTCCCAGATTCACTGGATGCTATTCTCTGATGTCCAGCTGGGTCATACTGGGATAATTTGAGATGTCTTTAGTAAAACTGCTATTTCTATCTTTGATAGATCAGTTGTGTGTTTAAGACCAGTTTCTGGCTGCTTCTACATCTCCAGATGGCCTCTGCTGCAGAATTCATCCTTTTACTTCTTACAATGTCCAGGTCACATTAGCAGCCTTTAGCTGCCACCCTTATTCACCAGCATTCACCAGGATTGTGCCACTGTCAAAATAATTGTTTGCCAATTACTGTGGCTTTAATTTCACTAGAACCCCTTATCTGCCCTCAAATTGGTGTCAGAAGCTCCATTTGACAATAGAATACAAGACGCTGTTACCAGAACAAGAACAGCAGTCAAAATCTGTGTCCAAGAAGTACTTGTCCTTTGTCAGCTGGTGTCACGATGCCAGACTTCAGGAATTCATTTTTCTGTATTTGTGTCAAAAGCCAGAGCCAATTCTTATCCCCAGTTTAGTTAAGCTCTGCACAGCTCTAACGTAGTTCTTCATGGTTTGTTAAAAACACGTTGTGTTGTCATTGCCACCAGTTAGTGCTTTTAACCCTCTAAGCTAGAGCACAATTCAAGGCAGGACTGAGATGAGACTCTCTCCCGCAGGGTGAGCGTGGTCCTCCTGGTGAAAGCGGTGCTGTTGGTCCCGCCGGTCCCATTGGAAGCCGTGGTCCATCTGGCCCACCAGGCCCTGATGGCAACAAGGTATGTTCCAGCTTCTCCAGCTGCCGTTGACTTACTGTTGAGTCCCCGATGGAGGCAATCCAAAAACCTTCTTTCCCAAGAGCAGAAGTGATGGCTAGTAATAGGCAGTTACCTGTACACCATAGCCCCTGGGTCCTTTCTTCATGTGGCGAAGCTCCATCCCAGCTAGTCCATCCTAATATTGAAGGGGTTTATGTTTAGCAGGATAGGTGGTGGGAGGGGAACTCCAGTTTGGACTCTGTTTGACTACACTTTGTCAGCTGGGTGTAATATTATTCTGGTCTGAGATGGGGTCCAGGATTTTGGCCAAAATTCACACTGACTTCTGTTTACACCCACCTCTACTTACACACAGGAAGCTCTTGTGTCTAATAAGCCATGTTTCCCCCAAAATATTAGCACAATAATGAGCAGTCATCTATCAAAATAGCGTTGACTTGATGCTAACCGAATGTGGGTCTTAGTTCTCAAGATTTTCATGGGTAGTCTCTCCACAGAAGTTTGGTTTAGTTTAGAATGTGGGACACCCTAAAATCTCAGGAGCCCACAGAATCAGAGAGTGTTCATGGCTGTCATCTTCGCTAGCCAAAAAAGTACAATAAGTACAACAGCTTGAGGTGAAATGAATGCTGCTGCTCACATTGTTTATAAGCAAGCAGAACAATGGGCAAAGTAGGACTGGCAGAACTTTGTTCCAAATGGTGTGTATGGTTTGACCCTGTCTTACACGATGCGCTGTTGCTCCCAGGGTGAGCCTGGCAATGTTGGTGCTGCTGGTCCTCCTGGTCCCGCTGGCTCCGGTGGAATCCCAGGAGAGAGAGGTGTTGCTGGTGTTCCAGGAGGCAAAGGTGAAAAGGTAAGGTTCAACCTGCTTCGTTACTGCATGGGTGGGTTTGTGAGGTGCTTGAATGTCATTAACTTTGAAAATCTGCAGGTTACCCCAACACAACTTCTTTTTCCTGTGAAGCTGTACTAGGTGGTGACGCACTGTAGCCAATAAGTAGAGAATTTGTTGGTCTAACAGACGGGCAGCCTTTTCTAACGTGGTATTTTGATCTTTGCTCAGCACTGGGATTTAGTTTAGGTGGCAGTTAGTGCTTCCCAGGATTGGTTAACAACGAGCTTATCTTTACCGAAGGAGTGCTAAAGCTGTCTCTGAGTACGGGCTTCATGGCAGGAATGGCCCTACCCATCATAAAGGACTGAGTCTCTCATCAAACCCTTGGCCACTCTAGGTGCTGTGACTGTGGCAGAAGTCAATCAGTTACAAAAATGTTATGATTATATCAGCTGTCTGTGAAATCCGAAAGCATTTTAGCCAGTGTAAGCCCCTATATGAAGTTGTGAAGTCTGGCTGCTTGTCCTGTTGCTACCTCTGCTTTATCCATGTAATTATCTGTGACACTGATTTTTATCCTAAATACATCTCATTCCATGTTCTCTTCTGCTCGTTATTTAAACTTAAAACTGAGATTTCTAGAACTGCCTTGTTTTCACTAAAAAAATCCATAGCCATTTAGCACAAATGGGGCTGTAAGGAAATGAAGATGAAAATCCCTTGCAATTTTTTATAAGACACTGTATGCTGACGGGCAGATTAATACAGAAGAGTAGGGTGTATTTAAAAAGAAAAGAGAGCAGAGTGCTTGTGTGATTTCTTGACACTAGTGATGGCCTGGATATAACTTTTCATTATAGGAAACATATGGCATGTTATGGGAGCACTCGCATGACATCACTGTCTTTAACAGTTGTTTTCCTGCTCCAACTAGAAAGTACAACATGAGCACCCAAAAGAACTCTTATGTGTGGTTTTCTTTGTGACCTAAAGAAAAGGGATTTTTGAGGGGAATTACAGTCATCATTTGGAATATACATCAGCTTGGGTTTGAATTTTTAATTCTACTCAATTCTTGCTGCGGAGGGGAAGCTGAAGAGGTTTGCCATGGAGGAGGGAGGCTCATAATTCTGAAAAGTGCGTCAGTCCCTGTTGCTGGGAAGTTCTCACTTTACAAGATACTCAGCAATCAGAGTGAAATAATAATCAAAGTCCATTTCCTAAAAAGCAAGCATGATCAGCATCTCATGGGGTATACAAGTAGCACATGGGTGCCTAGCAAACAGTTCAAGAGTTGTTTCATCCAGACAATGAACAGGACATTGTTCATTACCAATATAATGCTTTTTTTCCCCGTGTTGTAGGGTGCCCCAGGTCTGCGAGGCGATGCCGGTGCCACCGGAAGAGATGGTGCCCGGGTGAGTGGCTCTTGGTTCTGCTTGAGTTTACCCTGCTGCACCTGAGAGCTTCAGTGACTGAAAGGGATGTTCAGGACTTAACATTGCCCGCTTTTATTGCATTCCCTCTTATTTCTGCTCATTTTTGATACAAATCAATATGATTTTGTTGCACCTTCTCCAGGGATGCTTGAGTTTAGGGGGAGGGAGAGAAAAGTGATCACTCCTCGTGCACACCAGCAGAGAAACTACATCAGTGGAGAATCTTGTGTTCCACAGACAACTGTTCAGTGTGACATTATCCTCTTTAACAGCTACTGCTAACAGCAGCCTGCAAAACCACACAAAATTATCATTAATTTGAGATTTCGGCTGCCTGTCCCAGTATTCATAGTTTTGAAGGAAAATAATGGAATAGTTTTTGTTTTATAAAATCCTGTGTCCTTTACTGGGACTGGTACTATTTAACATCTTTGTTGGCGACATGATGTTGGGGGTTGAGCACACCCTCAGCAAGTTTGGGGATGACACCAAGCTGTGTGGTGCGGCCGACACACTGGGGGGAAGGGATACCATCCAGAGGGACCTGGACATGCTAAGAGAAGTGGGCCCGTGTGAACCTCATGAGGTTCAACCAGGCCAAGTGCAAGGTCCTGCACCTGGGTCAGGGCAATCCCAGGCACAAACCCGGACTGGGTGGAGAATGGCTGGAGAGCAGTCCTTGGGCTGGATGGGGCTTTGGGCAACCTGGTCTGGTGGGAGGTGTCCCTGCCCAGGGCAGGGGGTTGGAACTGGATGGGCTTTAAGGTCCCCTCCAACCCAACCATTCTATGATTCTATGACAATATTAAAAACAGCTGGAAGAAAGTCACATACCTGTTTCCAGGAGGAAAGAGAAAAAATGTTAAAAGTAGTCACTCCTGCTTACATTTTGTTAGAAACAGTGTCCTGTCTCTTGACCTACAGGGTCTCCCTGGTGCTATTGGTGCTCCTGGCCCTGCTGGTGGTGCTGGTGATCGGGTAAGTCTATTCTTTGAATGAAAAAGCATCTTGTTTCTTTATAGGCTTTACCCACACATGAATATTTAAGATGTGGAATTCCATAAAAAACAATTCCATCTTTCTAGTGTGCACGAGCTCTGCAAGTTCAGGTTTGGGAGGCAAACTGTAGAACTCTTCAGTGAAGTTTGCCTTAGCACCCCAAACCTTCTCCTAAAAGGGCAGGGAAGGGAGGCACATCTACCTGGCAGTGGGTTATATGGGGAGAGGGTTCTGATTTGGGCTTTGTATGAATTCTTCCCAGTTGAGAGTAATCTCCACAATCCTCCTCGGGTTTCCATACGATGATGAACACATCAGCTCAGAATGATTCTTTATCTCGTCCAAGCATGGTTAGAAATTACTGATACAGGGCAGGTCAAAGCAGAAGCATTTTCAGTAGTACCCTCTCCACTGGAGACACAGGGAGTCTGGCTCCGTGTGGCTGTACCACGAGATCGTCCCCGCTCTGACTGCAGCAAGGCCTTCCCCCACAGCACCATAACGTCTCCTGCCATCTGTTCTAGGGTGAAGGAGGTCCTGCTGGTCCCGCTGGTCCCGCTGGTGCCCGTGGTATCCCTGTAAGTAGCAATTCCTAGAACTAGTCCTGTGTTAAAAATGCCCTTTCAAAGCCCATTCCAACCAGTCCTCTCTTCTTTGCCCTCTCATTAGGGTGAACGTGGTGAGCCTGGTCCCGTAGGTCCCAGTGGATTTGCTGGACCTCCTGTGAGTATTGTTTTTGCTTTCCTCTTACCAGTGCTGTGCTGTTTCTCCATTTCCTTCACAAGCTTTTCCAATTCCTTGTTCTCTGTGGTTTTCTGCCCATAGGGTGCAGCTGGTCAGCCTGGTGCTAAAGGAGAGCGTGGCCCCAAAGGACCTAAGGGTGAAAGTGGACCAACGGGTGCTATTGGCCCAATGGGTGCCTCTGGACCACCAGTAAGTGAGCTGTGTCTCCGGAAAACACGTGGTTCTTAACTGTGCTATGCATCAACACGCTAGCCTGGAGGCCCTGAATTTTGAAAAGGTAGTTAAAAAAAGAAACAAAACTTCAAACTGGGCTCTGAGGAAAGTCACCAGACTCATTTTCTCACATTATATAAATTTTGCCAATTTACGTGGGCTCAGATCGTGAGTCTGGAAATGAAATGAAGAGGAAAAAATAATAATTTTCAACTTGCCCTGAAGATCAGCAAAACCAGTCCATCTTGGACCGTCCAGGGGGTGATTGTGGGTAGCTCTGCACTGAGGATGGGGGTGTCTTCCTCTCAGAGACAGGATGTGCTGCCACAAGTCTGACTCTCAGACCCAGTCATCTGGAAGCATTTGTGCACCCATTTGCACACAGGCTTTTCGTGTGCTAACACCTTTATAGCCCAAGGGCACGTGCTGCTTCAGGTGTGTGCAGCTTGTTATTGGGGAACTGCCTGAAATGATGCAGTCAGGCCCTGCAGTTTCATACACTGTGACGTGTTGCAAGATAACGTGGCTTGGGGTTCTTACTGGGGGCTTCTAATACTCTTTCACAGTTTGACTTCTAGATTTGCTTAGATGCATGTTAACATTCGCAGGGTGAATTATTTTGAATCCTAAATGCCTTGTGCAGCTCTTCTCAGTCTGTACAATACTCATTTTAAATGTCTGTGAGAACTTGCTATCCTAGTGTCAGGGCAGGAGTTGTAGTTCTGGGCCTAGTCCTCCTCCTGTTAAAGTAAAAAGCAACCTTAACCTTTATGAGAGTGAGCCTGAGCCCCTGCTCTAAACAGGGAACATGGACAGTCTTTGCTTGATTCATCTCTCTTCTTCAATCCTCCATGCGTAGGGTCCCGCTGGTGCTGCTGGTCCTGCTGGCCCTCGTGGTGATGCTGGTCCTCCTGTAAGTATCCAGGCTTTGGCACTGGCGTTGTTGCTTTTTCATGCAGTCATTGTTTCCTTTAACCCAAATCTTCCTTTCACTTTTACTTTTAGGGTATGACTGGTTTCCCTGGTGCTGCTGGAAGAGTTGGTCCTCCTGGCCCTGCTGTAAGTGACTAGTGAGGAAGCTCTGATGGGAGATAAGTCAGGAGTTCTGTTGGTTGGAGAAAATCCTCGTTTTTGTTACACAGACACAAATTCTAACCACGCTGCAATCAAGTCAGGTCCTTACAGGACTGGATGAGATGAGAAGTCTCTTAGCTGATTGAAGTCCCAGAGCAGGAGTTACACATTTAATCTGGGGGGGGCTTTTTTTACACTCCAAGCATCGCTCTGCATCTTGAGGTGTCCAACCATCTGTAAAGATCTGTGTTCCTTTTGCTTTTGGTCACCACGAGTAACTGCATAGCCGTAGATTTTGAGTGGGATGAGAAGGTCATGTCCTACTTGAAATAGAATGTGATCCTGTGTCTGTGCTTCCTAAAGTATCTGCAGTTCCAGCCCCTGACTCCAGCAGGGGAACCTCTCGTTTTGAGAATCCCTGCTGCTCTATTTTTCAGCCAAAAATTCCCATTTCAGTTTGATGTTTGTAGTTTTCAAAGGTGTTTCCAACCTTTACCAAAATGCACTTCTTTCCTTAGATACCCTGCATTTAAATACACTGTAAATCCCAGTATCCAAATAATCCTCCTGGAAGCGGTTTTCTCGCATAGATTTTATAGCTGCAATTAATGTCTCCAGAGCCAAATGAGGGTTTTCCTACCAAATTTTGCCACTTTCACCTGCACTGAGTAAAAATGATGAAAGTTGCTGCTTCAGAGCAGCTGATAGCCTGTTTATTGCAACACACAATTTTTGTATGTGGACGTAAAATGAACGTTATCTCTGTTCTCTCCCCAGTTAGTGGGTCTAATGATACCGTATTCATACTCATCCCTAGGGCATCACTGGTCCCCCCGGTCCTCCTGGCCCAGCTGGCAAAGACGGTGCTCGAGGTCTGCGTGGTGATGTTGGTCCCGTTGGCCGTACTGGTGAACAGGGTATTGCTGGCCCACCTGGGTTTGCTGGGGAGAAAGGTCCCTCTGGAGAGGCTGGTTCTCCTGTAAGTAACAGAGTATCACAGCTCATTAAAAATGCTTTGAGTAATTGTTATGGTTTCTGTGATATTTTTTGTATTTGTGAAGCACTTTTCTTTCATACATAAATTTATCGACGCTTGTAAGTAGAAGTTCCACTGGGACTCAGGAAATTGTTTAAAGATGTGTTTCACATGGGTCAGGTTTTTCTCTCTTAAAGTCGTCTGACCCAGGGTGGCTCAGAATCGTGCAAATAAATAAATAAATTTTGAGTGGTTTTAAGCTTGCATATCCAGAACCACTGGCATTTTGGAAGTCAGACACATTTCTGTCTTATGGAACTATACACCTGTGTGAATTGCCAGTCTCCTGCTCCAAAATTTATAGGAATTCCGTTTGTGATCTGCAGGAGTTGCAGCTAAGCACTTCAGTGTCACTGTCACATACGTGTGTTAAAATTTTGAGAGTGACAATAGAAAATTTGCCCTGTAGTGTCCAGTATAAAGCAATACATTTTCTAATTTTTATGTTCCAATTTAATTTTAGTTATGAAAAACATAACTGAACTGAACTGGCCTGACTGTAAGTTGGGATAATAATTCAGAGCAATCTGTCAGGATAATTACTCACCCCGAGGTCAGCGCCACATATGCTCAAATTTCAAGGAAATTGAAAAGTCAGCAGAGACCTGTGAGGGCTGTCTGGAGATGCCAGGTCTCCTGTCTCAGGATCAGTCCCAGGTGATGTCTCTTTGCTATGGATTCCCCTCACATAGTCACCTCCTCTGGACTGAGTACCCCGATTTCCTTGCATCACCCACTCTTACTGGGTAGGAAGGGAAAAAGCCGGGTATAGTGTGTTCAGAAACAGCATTTTCACTGGAAGGCAGTCATGAGGGGGATGTAACCAGCGTTATGTTCTTACAGACCTGTAGCTTTGTAGCTCAGTCTCATGTCTTTATTACAGCTACGTCCGTGCAGGAACGAGCCCTGACACCACACTGAGATCTCTGTTCATATAAATAATTTTCTCTTCATGTTGTAGGGTCCTCCTGGTACCCCAGGTCCTCAGGGTATTCTTGGTGCTCCTGGCATCCTTGGTCTGCCTGGCTCTCGGGGAGAACGTGGTCTTCCAGGCATCTCTGGAGCAACAGTGAGTATACAACCAGCTAAATCCTGTAAACAGACAGGTGTAAAGAGAAAAGGTCAGGTCTCCTCTTAAGGGAAGCTGGGAAAAAGGAGATGTAGATCCTGCTGTTTCCATAGCTGCTGCAAACAGGATTTAGAGCAGGGGAAGAAATTACTGCTCGCTGCAGACAAACAGGATTTGTGTCTGCAGGGGAGCATGTTTTTGAATGGCATCAGGGATTTCTGATAGAACAGGTAGAAAATTTAGGATGAAGATAATATTTGGTGTAGTTGGACGTGTTTCTTGTGTCCTGGACCTGTTTCACTTCCAGAATCAATTGCAGAGAAATGTTTCTCTTAGATCTAGGTCAGCAGTTCTGTAAGACTGGTTTGTGTTGTGTTATAACGTCACATTTTGTTACCACTGTTCCTGTGTTAGGGTGAACCTGGTCCCCTGGGTGTTTCTGGTCCTCCTGGTGCCCGTGGTCCCTCTGGTCCTGTGGGTTCTCCTGGTCCAAACGGTGCTCCTGGTGAAGCTGGTCGTGATGTAAGTGATGTCTTATTTGCATTTCAGGATTGCTTTTCTTTTATTCTGAGCCAAAGACAAATACCCAGAAAAGATGGATGCAAGTGGAGGTTGTTATGCCAGCAAACTTGAACCTTCTGCTGCTTCAGGGCAGGACTCTCACAGACATGGATTCTCACCCCCAACTAGGTGACAAATCCTTCAGGACAAAAGTTGTGTCTGAAATACATCCTGGAGTCGCTTTCCGAATCTGGAGTGGAACAAGTTGCTCCCTCTAATGCCCAGCCTTAAGTGATGACTTGGAGGACGGGGCCCTACTCCCAGTTCCTCACAGAGCAGCAAAGAAACTTACTCATCCAGTTCAACTGTCCAAGTCAGTAGTTCACCTTGAAGAAAGGGATCCATCCAGTGGCTACCCATGGCTTATGCTGTGAGAACAGTTAAAGTATTGACACATTACCTTGTCTCCTGTCAGCAGAGCTGGATAAAGCTTTCTCTGGGCTGTGTCGGGGAAGCTTCTTTGATAAGCTGAGCATTGTTCATACAGGACTCCTCTGAGTCCTGAGACTCACAGGATTGAAAGACATTGGAGAGTAGTAATTTTATTTTATAAGTATGAAAAAGAAAGAAACTTTCTGCTCCACGGGTATCATCTGAAGGAAGAGGTTTGCTGATGCACACAGTGAAACAGCTGAAGTGCAATTAACATTCACAAAGGAAGCTGTTTAAGCTTGTGAAGTACCACAGCCAAGTAATTCAGCTGTGACTACTGCTGAAGTCCTTTTCTCACCACTGGCACTTTTCATCTGAAAACTAGGTCTCAGTTTTACAAGAGTGCAAGCTAGATGAAAACCACTATTGTCTTGACCTTTTCATTTACAGAAATATAGCAATACCCAGTAATTTTCTTCTATGCTGAACTTCTAAAATCTAAAATACTTGAAAACCATCTTATTTTTCTGAAAACTTTAATATATTTAAGGGATTTGAGAATGACATCTATAAGGCAGAGTTATCTTCAAGGTTTATGCTATCCCAGCTCACTGTCTTCTCACTCGTGTTGGGAGCAGTTAGACTGATGCACAGTTCCACCTGAGATAAAGAGTTTAATGTGTTTTCATGGGATTTCAACAGGGCAATCCCGGAAACGATGGTCCTCCAGGCCGCGATGGTGCTCCTGGTTTCAAGGTAACTTGTTCTTCCCTTTTATTTCCTAATCATGGAAGAAATATCCCAGTATGTGTAAGGCAGTAGTGACACACTGTCTCTCCTGCACCCCTTTGTCCCTAGGGCGAGCGGGGTGCTCCTGGCAACCCTGGTCCCAGCGGTGCTCTGGGTGCTCCCGGTCCTCATGGCCAAGTTGGTCCTTCTGGAAAGCCTGGAAATCGTGGTGATCCTGTAAGTTGATTAGACCTTCATTTTTTTAGACTAACACAGGACTAACATTGTTTCATCACATACATATGTTATACATCAAACCCCTCTATTTGTGGATAATTCCTTTCCTTTCTGCAGAGATGTGTTAAGCATGGAACCTGTATTAGATGTAATATACAGTGGTGACGTGCATTTTCTGTTTGCATTCCAGGGTCCTGCTGGTGCTGTTGGACCTGCTGGTGCCTTTGGTCCAAGAGGTCTTGCTGTAAGTCTGATTTCTAAATACATCACCGCACTGGGGCAAGCACACTTTATTAGTAAGGACTCATGGCTGTGCTGAAGACATGGGCCCAAGAAGTAGTGCTTAAGAAGCTGTAAATATTTATAGACGTAGAACCTTGATCAGTATTCTCACTTATGGGACTGATCCTGACGCTTTTGGGATTGACACTCTTTCTGGATGTGTTAACAGCTTGTACATATATATCGGGGCAACCTATGGCGTAATACAGAATGTTCTTGCTTTGACAGTGGTATATGCCTGAAGCCCTCTGTTTTATTCCTCTGACACCTCTGTCACTTCCCAGGGCCCACAAGGTCCACGTGGTGAGAAAGGTCTCCCTGGTGATAAGGGCCCTCGAGGTCTGCCTGGCTTGAAGGGACACAACGGATTGCAGGGGCTTCCTGGTCTCGCTGTAAGTAAACCATTTTCAGTACTCTCAATTTAAAGAGCAGAAAAAGGGACCAAGTTCACCGTAGTGTGGAATTACACATGCAGACCCCAGCAGGTTGATACTGCTTAACTTCCCTCTGCATCACACTGCAAAAGTCACAGGGTTCTTTAATACTCAGCGCTCTTCACATAAAATGGCAAATTTTGATACTGCCACAGGTAGTTGGCTTTAGAACGGGGAGTACCATTCGTTGCCCTGAAACTTGTCTGCATCTGGCTAGCACAGAATTCAAAACAGTCAGCCTTTGTTTTAATATTATTTCTTACTCTGGCCAGAAATTGCAAAGCCTTTGTATCACACAGAAACAGGAGTACTTTGTAGATTTTCTTCCCTTTAAATTCTGGTATCTCCTTTAGGAATTCTGACTTTTATTTTAAAGCTTTCTCTGAAAATCTGAAAAAATTCTATAGAGATTTTTATAGGTTATCCCTTTAAACAGCCTCTCCCCCCTCCCCAGAACAGGCATTTCATACCCCAGCTGCACTGAAAAAGGCCATTAGCCCTGGGTTCCCATTCCCTGAGCCCCAACACGTGTGCTGGCTGTAGCTCACCCCTGAATCGTGCTAACACCAATGTGTGCCCCTGCGTTGTTTCAGTGACTATGGATGTGTTTTTCCCAATAGGGCCAACACGGTGACCAAGGTCCTCCTGGTAACAACGGCCCTGCTGGCCCAAGGGTATGTGGATTTAAGAGCATATTCAAATAACTCTCCTATTCCCTTTATGCAATATACATGTACACTCCCATGTATATGAATCTCTGTTTGTAGTGTTTTCTGCTGTCATTAAACTGTTTGGGGTTCCTTTTAGGGTCCACCTGGTCCTTCTGGTCCTCCTGGTAAAGACGGTCGCAATGGTCTCCCTGGACCAATTGGCCCTGCTGGTGTGCGTGGCTCTCACGGGAGTCAAGGCCCTGCTGTGAGTATAACTTAGTTTTTGTTGATTTAACACATTTATGTCCCAGTTACAAGAAAATCACTTCAAAAGCTTAGCAGTTTAGGAAGAGACTTCCAAATGTCTGTTATTTACCATTAAATGTTTCCCCAATAAGCGTAAACCTGAGGTCCTTGTTCATTCTGTATGGCCAACCAGCAAATACCCAAAGAAGCTGTGATAGTCCCACACTGTGTGTCTTCTACTGCTTGAGCCCCGAGTAGTCACCAGGGCAGGTCCATCCCTGCTGCCTCAGAGTATAGCAGATTAGGGGCTAGAATTAAGTAGGACTTTGTGTGTGTGGAAGCATCTGAGAGAACCATCTGACAGAATGCTGCTTCTCTTTTGCTTTTGAAAAACTTCAGGGACCCCCTGGTCCTCCTGGTCCCCCTGGTCCTCCTGGCCCCAACGGTGGTGGATACGAGGTTGGCTATGATGCAGAATACTACCGGGCTGACCAGCCTTCCCTCAGGCCCAAGGATTATGAAGTTGATGCCACTCTGAAAACATTGAACAACCAAATCGAGACCCTGCTGACCCCAGAAGGCTCCAGAAAGAACCCAGCTCGCACCTGCCGTGACCTGAGACTCAGCCACCCCGAGTGGAGCAGCGGTACGTTGGTGCCAGATGTTTCCCTTTCTGGCTCAGGGAGCAATTCCAGGTTATTAGTGTTCTCGGATGAACGGGATCCTTGGCCACCCTGTGAAAATACTAAATGACCAATGAAGAAGGTCTCTCTGCCTCCACTGAAAATAGATAAAAGGGCATTCTGAAAAGCTTTTTATAGCTATTGTTGTGCAGTCATTAATATAAAAAGATTTAACCATAGCTTTCAAAGCAGTTTCTTATACATTAACAATCTTAAAATACTTATTTATCCTAGTTATCACCACAATGTTGTGCCTCGTTGGGACATTTATGACCTGTCTCTGAGTTCCTCCATCAAACAAGTGCATCCAAACCGAATGCTGCGTTACGCTGAGTGAGCTATTGTTGGTGTTTCTCCCCTCAATGGCAGGTTTCTACTGGATCGATCCTAACCAGGGCTGCTCTGCAGATGCCATCAGAGCCTACTGTGACTTTGCCACTGGTGAGACCTGCATCCACGCCAACCCTGACAACATCCCCACGAAGAACTGGTATGTCAACAAGAATCCCAAGGACAAGAGGCACGTATGGTTCGGTGAAACTATCAATGGTGGCAGCCAGGTGAGTGATGGAGGGGAGGGTGATGGTTTCTTACAAGTGCTCTCTGAAAAAATGCCCAATTCACTCACTCTCATCAGGCAAACACATAAATCAAACTCTCTTAGAGGAGAAGTACAAAGAAGGGAACTACCTTTTGTCTCAAGGGAACAGAGCTCCAGTTCCCATCTGGATCACAGTTTGCTGAAAGGATTTTTCAGTCTTGTCCTCATTTTTCTTGGTGTCTGCAAATGATGAGTTCAGCGTGACAGTGGCTATTGCTAAGGGAAGCCCGCACTGGAATATGCCACATTAGTATAAAGACAGTCTAGAAACTATCTGAAAAAGTAAGAAAAACATCATTGCTTATTATTTGGGTTGAGATCTTCTGCATACAACACTGTTCCTGGGGAGTTATTTATATTACACATGGCAGACCCTGGGCGTATGCAGCCCTAACAGAATGGCCAGAGTGAGTCAAAACAAGAAATATCTCTGTGCACGTTAAACACCATATACTGGCCAGTTGCAAATTACTGACTTTTATATAGCCAAGGAGATCTAATGGCATAATTCTTACATGAAATTGAGTTGCTCTTGTGATGACATTGCAGTGTCCAAGGAATCTAATCAGAAGAGCAATCACACTGGTTCAGGATGAGGGTCCAGGGCAGTCTAGGGGCTTGTTTCTTCCAATGGCTAAAAGATGCTGTAAAAGAACGTAAGACTGAAGTAAACATTTGTAAAATCCACAGACACTATTCTGTTAGACTGAAAAAATATAATCAGGGTTTTCTCGAGGCAGGCACTGCTTCTGTGTATCTATGGAAATAATAGATTTCCTTTCTTGACCTGGTCTGATTTTGTCCTTGAATCCCCACAAACTGTTAACGCTCAGGTTTGGGACAGAGTTCCCCAATTCAGCGACACCCACTCGTGTCTGGTTTTCATTATGTGATGCTCTGGAGTTGCAGTAGACAAGTGATTGCAGACTCAGGTGTTGGGGTTTTTAATGTCCCTAGATCAACTGTCACATACTCCCATTACAAACACCCACCTTCCTCCAGCAATGCCATTAACTGGGTTTCCTTCTGGTTTTCAGTTCGAATACAACAACGAAGGAGTAACCTCGAAGGACATGGCCACCCAACTTGCCTTCATGCGCCTGCTGGCCAACCAGGCCTCCCAGAACATCACCTACCACTGCAAGAACAGCATCGCCTACATGGATGCGGAAACTGGCAACCTTAAAAAGGCTGTTATACTGCAGGGATCCAACGACGTTGAGCTCCGAGCTGAGGGCAACAGCAGATTCACATTCAGTGTGCTCGAGGATGGCTGCTCTGTAAGTAACGCAGAACCCATGGGCACCATCAGTGCCCCTGCTTAGGCACGGGGTTAGGGACAGAGTTGGGCTTTGAGTGAGAATTCAGTTATCGGTCAGACCAGCAGCATTCTGTGCAGGGAAGATGAACAGCCTACAAAACCATCTATGCCAGATATTTAACATGTGGGAAGTACCAGGGTACAAACAAATCCTGCCTTGTGCTGCATGGCAAAAAAAGAAAAAGCTTTACAGAGGGAGCAGACCCAAATTCTGTGCAAGCTGAGCGTTGGTGAGAAAGTAGTGCACAAGCTGTAGGAGGGACAGGACTTTCAAGTCCTGAAAAACTCAGGCACTGAGAATTTAATGTCAGTGTGAATAATATGGTAGTTTCTGTAGAGCATCACACACACGGCTTCAGAAGTTTAAACTGTTTTCTCTGTATCAGAGATCTAAGCAGGTGGATACGGGTACCTGATTTGCCAACAGTGGCAGCAAAATTAATGTGAAATTATTTCAGAAATGATCCATTCAGCTGAAACAATTCTCAGTCCTGTGAACAATGCAGTAACAATTGTAATGAACCTTCTCTTGCAGAGAAAGAACAATGAATGGGGCAAAACAATCATTGAATACAGAACAAACAAGCCGTCTCGCTTGCCCATCCTCGACATCGCACCTTTGGATATTGGCGGCGCTGACCAAGAATTCGGTTTGGACATTGGCCCAGTCTGTTTCAAATGAATGAACTAAAATTAACTTAAAGCCTCTCCCAAATTATTCTCTTGTCATTTCTTTTTGTAATGAAAGCTGACTCCTTCCATTTCTTCTGTTCATCTACTTGCTTAAACTCTGGGCGAAAGAGAAGGAGAAGAACTGATTGGAGCATTGTGCAATGAAATTTAATACAGCCCCAAAAGGACTTGGAAGTCTTTCAAGATTTAACACCTTGCTTTGGGAAATGTCAACCTTTGTAAAGAAAAAAAAAAAAACCAAATAAAAAATCATGAAAGTTTGCACCACTTGTGGCCTTTGAATATCTTCCACAGAGGAAGTTTAAAACCACGACTTCCAAAGGTTTAAACTACCTCATACACTAAATCAAGTGTGATCCACATCTTTCGTAGGTACTTCTCTAGATGATCTGAGGTACTGTCAGTTCCACTCAAAATACAGTGGTGCTAATTGCATTATTACAGAGTATCTTTCCAATACTTGAACTTCGATGGTGCTAGTAGCATTTAAGGTATCACTTCTCTGTGTCTTTGAAGTCTGTCTCAAAACTTAGGTTGTCCTGTCTCACCCGCAGCTTAAGCACGTGGATCATTTTTCCTCATCTTTGTCCTCTTCCTCCAAAATCAGGTGCTCCTGCTTTCAAATCTCATTTCCATCTTCTACAATGGGTAAAAAAAAAAAATAAATCATCATTTCTCAAAAAAAAAGAAAGAAAATGTATTTTGTATATGTGAGATGTTTAAATAAATTGTGAAAAAAAAAAAGAAATAAAGCATGTCCAGTGTTCCAAAAGAAACTATTTAATGAGTTAAGTTACTTGCTTAGATGCACTGGCAGGTACTCGTGCCCAGAACATCTGCATCCCTGCGACTCTCAGCCCATTCCTGTAAAACACCCGCTTAGAGCATTCCAAGTCTGCCTTCAGTGGTCTTACGGGTGTGATTGTCCCTTCCGCTCCTCATTTCAACACCACCTTTTGAAAAGTCTACAAGAAACTCCGTGCCTCGTAGCGAGAGAAGTTCAAAAGCAGAAATAATCCCTTTTTTTCCAAAGGCCAAGCAGGATGAACAGGCGAGAGAAGGAAAGGAGTCGTCTGTCCTAGGCCTGGAGCCAGGAAGCTCCTTAGTGTTGCACAAAGGACACCCAAGGACACCCAAAGGACTGAGGATGATGGCAAATGCTGGTGAGGGGAGAGATGAGACAGACTGAGTCAGTGGGGACCTCCGGAGGGGAGCATGAAGGAAACACCCAGCAGAAGGTCCCCACAACCTGAAGGTGAGAGTCCAAAGGCAGCTCCAAACAGTGCGAGGAGGAATAAGCACCAAAGACTGTCTCTGAAGAGAGTTTTTTCATTCTTGCTTGCAAAGTATTGATTCAGGAAAAAAGGGTCAATAATAAAACACAGCCCTGAGTGTGGCTGCCGTGTGCCCCGTGCTGTGTGCTGCGGTAAGGGAAGGGGAATTGCCAGGATAAAATACACCCCATTTTTTCTTAAGCTCGTAAAACATTACTGCAGGTAAACACCTGAATTTATTCGTTGGGCCATGATGATCCGTAAAGTGTTACTGTTTCAATCAGTGGTTTAGTAGTTCAAAATACAATTTTTGTGGTTGTAAAAAGAAAATAATTAAATGCTTTAAAATGGTAAGAGCTTTTTTTCTCACACAGGTTATCCACATGCCAGGAAGTTCCTGAGAGGACTGAAAAGATAAAATTAGATCCCTCTGTGTATGTAATCCCCTGGGATGTGTGCAGAGGCTGTTGCCAGGGCTGGGAGCTGGACTATTGCTGCCTGGGAAGGGAAAAAACCCAACCCACGGTACAGGTAACACTTGAGGTTTAGAAAGGAAACTACAGAGGGCAAATGCTGTCCCTTTTGTCATCTTCTGATTCCTCCCCTGCTCTCACACCCTGCTGGGCAGGGAGCGCTTCCTTTCTGCCAGCCCAGCAGTGACTCCCAAATTCTTCTGTTTTTGCACCTGCGCCACAAAAGCCGACTCCCTTGGAAATCAAACCAGGAAAAAAATACATAGCACCTCCCTCACAACGTCTGGTCTCATCAGCACCCAGCAGACACTCAGTCTGGTCTGCAGGGCAGGAGCTCAGCAGAGCTTCCCCCCCAGTCAGGCATTTTGCTTACGCTGTGCACGATGCTGAAGAAACCGTCCTTCCTCCCAAGGACCAGAGCTGAAATCAGTGAGATGAGCTGTAGCCTTCACCTTGTCTAAGTTTAATAGATACTTTGGTTAAACTCATAGCCTTTTACTATGTGAAGCTCTGAAATTTATGCCAGCATGATCTTCCAAAAAAATAGAAGCTGAGTATCTGGTCTGTTGAAAAAACTGGGATTTCCTCTGTTTTCAAGCTGCTTTGCGCTCTTCTGCCACCCTGAGGGCACAGAGCCCTCTGCTGAGACCCAGGAGGTGTTCTTCAGGCTGGTGCCTCCTTTGCAGAGTGGAAGCACTCTGTCAAATCCAACACACGAGACCAAAGATCTCTTCTGGATTTATCAGCTGCTCTTGTACAGTTTTTTCTCAGCGATCGGCTCACCTCTTTCCCAGCTAATTGTCTGCTGCTTGCTCCCAAGCCCATAGTGTGCTGGAGATTTTGCCTTCAGCTTTGAAAGCAGCATTTAGATCCTTATGCTCCAGCTCCCCACCTCACAAAGACCAAATGCCTGCATGTAGCATGAAGGCAGATGGACAGTGGGCAGAGAGCACTCCCGCTTCTCCCTGCGAGAGAAGGGCTGGCTCGTAAGGTGCTGAGAAGAGAGAGCTGCTGAAGGGACAGACTTCAGCCCTCTCACTGCACGTGGATTTGTTTCAGTTTCAGGCTTTAGAGAAAGTCACACTCTGTCAGTTAAGCCTCTCAGTGCAAATGTTTTTAAAGCATAAGCATCACATCAAAGACTTAGCTCCATATGGCTGCCGTTAGAGCAATTATCAAAGTGGGCCGTGCACTGATTTGAAGGCAGCAGCAGCCGCTGCGAGCTGCGCTGTGGACTCCAGCTCTCCCGGCTTCTACACAGCATTTCTGGAAATGGCACAACCATGGAATTAACCGCTGTTAATTCCTAAATGACAAATCTTTGCTAAGCCTGAGGTGCACAGTAGTGCATGTTGATATTCTCTCTACATATATTTATATTTCAACACGCTAAAATTACATAGAGCTATATGAGCTCAGAGCGACCCAACAGAGCACCCTTCAGACACAAAGGTTTTACAAAACAGCGGGAACCCTAAGGAACACTCTGTAATATTATGCTTAAATCAAAGCTGGAAGGGACCTTAAAGGCCATGTAGTTCCAACCCCCCTGCCTGGGGCAGAGGAAAGGGAGGACCTCGTCCCTGGGTGGGCTCGAACCACCAACCTTTCGGTTAACAGCCGAACGCGCTAACCAATTGCGCCACAGAGACTCCCTTCTGTGGAATTTTTCTGTAATAAAAAATATTTATCCTTCCCAAAATAAACTTACCTTCCTAAAGGCACCAATTCCTCGTAGCA
>JAOXNH010000012.1:25789117-25808155 GCA_028566575.1 Bartramia longicauda
GCAGAGCCCTGGAAGAGGCTGCCCAGAGAGGTGGTGGAGTCTCCTTCTCTGGAGACATTCAAACCCCACCTGGACATTTTCCTGTGGGACTTGCAGGGGGTTGGACTGGATGATCTCCAGAGGTCCCAACCCCAACCGTTCTGTGATTCCATGAACTCCAACGTGCTGATCGGCTCCCGGGACCTTCCTGTTCCTCAGCAGTTGAAGCACTATCTTTATTTGCAGGCGCGTTAGGTCAGCCCCTCACAGAGACGCAGTGCCTGAGCGGAGGCTGTTCTGACCCCGTGGAGACAATGTAATCATTATATGTCTTTATATAAATAAACAATATCTATATATTTAAGTATTATTAAGGACGCTCTTACTTTCTTTCAGCTCTTCATCTGCCAGTACCACATCTGGCTGGCGGCAGACACCAAGGGCATCCTGGTGCTCATTCCCGGGTACCCCATGTTCAACGTCCTGGTCAGCACTTTCATATTCGTGTGTGTGGCACATGAAATCTCCCAGATCACCAACGACCTGGCGCAGATTGTGGTTCCCAAAGACAACTCCACTCTGCTGAAGAGGCTGCTGGGCATAGCTGGGTTTTTTTCGGGACTTCTCCTCTTCTCAGCGATGCAAGAGCAGTCGCGGCATTAACTTGAAGAGATTCTTGGGAACTTTCTTCAGGTTTCCTGTGCGTCTGCCTGAACCGGAATTCTCAACTGGAGGTACAAGAAGACATTTAAATTATGTGTGTGGACAAATGTATATAGTGCAGATGTACATATTTTGTGTGGAAACGGCCTTCTCGAGTCACCCGGGGGACGAGAATGCACTGGACAGAATTGCATGTGAAAATGAGTCTTTTCTACTGGATTTGTGTTTACAGACCCCTCTGGAGGTGGCACCAAGAGGTGAAGTGGTTGAACGACCCCGTGTGCCCATCCCGGGATCCCCGGGGAGCGGGGGTTCCAGGCGGCTGTGGGGAGCGGGGGCTGTCACTGTCCTCAGCTGAGGACAGGAGGGCAAACCTGGGATGGCTCCCTGAGGGACACCCTGGGCCGGCCCGGAGCACGGCGTTACCCCTGAGCCGAGCGGTGCTCCCAGCAAAGGGGCAGCTTTTTGTGTAGAAATGAGTATTTTGGGTGGATCTAGTGTGCGTTAGATGAAACCCTTCATACCTGGAAATAAACCATCACCAGTTCAGTGATTTAGGGTTAATACAAGTTTACATCATGTTTTATGGGGTGTTTTTTTTAGGAATTTAAGATGTTTTCAGCAAATAGTGTGAATTCCCAGGTGAATTTTTTTTATAAAGAATTTTTTTTTTCCCTAAAATGTTTTGCTTTTTCCTACATTTTTCACCAATTGATTGAACTGTGTACAACCCTCTGTGAAATCCCAGTCAACAAGGGGGAGTGATTTTTCAGAGACTCAGTTCAAGGTGGAGGCTCCGCAGGTGCTGGAGGCTCAGGTCTGCAGAGGGATGAGCTGGGAGCCGTTTGGGGGAAGCTCCTTTCCCACCCTCTCCAGCAGCGCCCCTCTGTGCTGGAGACTGCACCCCCCAGCAGTAGCCCTTCCCAGGGAGCGACCGGCGGGATTTGCCCCCCCAGGCAGGGCCCTTGCACAGCTCCCTGCTGTCCCTGGGTTCGGTTCAAGTCACACTTGGGCCTCTCCTTGCTTTCTGTGTTCTCCTGCTGGGTGCTCGCTGGGGGGCAAAACCACCAGCACAAGGCTGTTCTCCAAGCGTACGTGCAATTAGTGGGATGACAGACAATGGGAATCCCCACTGGCACCGGATGGGCTGTCGGGGGCTCTGTGGGATCTGTTCCATCTCATCCCAGTTAAAAAACAGAATTCAAACTTGCAGCCACCACCCAGTGCAAAACCCCATTAAGTACAGAACAGCTTCAGTCACCTTCCTCTGGAGAATCAGGTTCCCTTAGAGAATGACCGGTCGCTCATCATGGAAAAGACAGAACAAATCATTGGCTTCCCCCGGATTCAGGAGTTTTACTGATTCTGATTCTAATTCTGAAGCCGCTGGGAGGACTCAGCCGTGGGGGGGGGTGTGTGCCAGTGCCCGTGGTGGGGACGTGTCAGACTCCTCCAGCGGAGCATCCGAGCGGCTGAAGGACACGGTGTGGGACGGGACCCAGGAGCTCCCCCCGGGGCAGTGTTAGGAGCAATGGGGAACAGGGAGTTGGAGGGACAATGGCTGTTGTGTTCTTCCCAAGTGTTGTAGATAGAGTGTTATTTATCTGTTGTACAGACTCGGTCAGAAGATTTATTTTTAATGTTGGAAATAATGCACTTGTTTACTATGACTGTACGTGGGATAAATCTATTTTCTTTTCAGGTTATGTAAAAAGATGATGTAATTTAAACATGGAATAAATGTGCTGTGGATGCTTATTTTTGTAATGGGAGCAGCATCAATTAAGTAAAGGCTCGTTATTGCTCGAGTTCCCTCTTGTGCCTGCCTTAGGTCACAGACGTGGCCCCAGAGTGGGATTTTGGGTGTTACTCTTCAGCCCAGGGGTGGATTCTCACAAAGGGTTTCGGATGCGATGGAGATTCCTCCGCAGTGAATCCCACTGTCCCAGGTCTGAGGGAACGGAAGCCAGTTTCCCCCCCCCCCAGAGCTGGGGCTTCAGCAGAATCCAGGGCCCCCACGGGGGGGGTGAATGCTCTTTCCCCCGGGATTACATGCCCAAAAACCACGGCTGAGCTCTGTATGAGCATCCAGGAGCTGCCTCCGCTTCCCCTCAGTCTGGCACCAGCAGGAAACGCATCCATAAGGTCTGAATTTGGGAATTGAAGTCCCCCACTGAAGAAGGGGCTCCTCAGAGGATTCGGGGGGCAATTCCTGTCCCCAAAGCTCCTTGTGTCATCGGGGAGACACCACCTGAGGTGGAACCTCAACTCCGTGGTGCAAACACTCCACGTCCTTCCCAGTTGCTGCCCCCAGTTCAGTGCCTCCCCCAGTTAAACCCAAGGGGCTGCTCCTCCTCCTCCTCCCACACCGTCCCCCTTCCCGGTAACAGTGGGGACAGGAAGCCGCTCCGGCAGCACCGCACACAATCACCAGGCAGAGGCATCGCTGCTGAACGGGTTCCTCTTTATTGGATTTTCCATCTCAGGTATTTACAAAGGTGGGTGGTGCCTCCTGGTGTCCCATCACCAGCCCACCCCGGGGTGACACCGGCACCGCACGCCGGGCTGGGAAATCACACCCTTCGCTTCCAGCACTGGGAACTACGTTGCCGTTGGCCAGCTTTACACAGCCAGGCTGCCAAAGGGTGTGTTTCCCCAAGTGAAAATAAACAATTTGGTATTGACCAGGTCTCAGATAAATGAAGTTTTTAATCATAGAGCAGTGGGGGGGTGTTCAGTGCCCAACACCCCGACACCGTCAGGCTCTTTTCGGAGCAGGTGAAGCTCCCGCTGGGAGAATGGGGCTCTTTCTGCAGTAAGGGGTCAGGGAATCTCCCTCCATCGCTTTGTGCTGTCTCACTCATACAAATAAGAGGGAGGGTCATTCCAGGAATGGGCAGGATCCAAACCCAGCACCAGTTACAAAGTTTAGGTTTACATTGCATTAAAAAACACGATTTAAAAGCTGTTCCATTCATGTCTGCTCCGAAGCGCTGCCGGCTCCTGCAGCTGGGAAGAGGAATGGAAACCAAACACCAATTCCACTCAGCTCTTCCACAGCTTGGATAAAGATGGATGTTTTTCATTTCCTCTCAATCTCAGGGGGAAGTTTTCTCACTTGCTTTTCCCCAGTCCCCAGCTGAAGCCGCCGGGAGCAGGGGGCACGGCTCCTGGGGGCCCCAGAAGGGTCTTTATCCCAACACCTTCCAAACCGGCTTTGTTTTTCAAGGGCTGGGAGCAGAGGAATGGACAGATTTTAAATGGTTTATTGCTTGCAAGTTGTCAAATGGGGTCCAGAAACAGAAAGCCAATTTTCAACAGGAAGAGTTTTAGGTTTTTCTTTGGGTTTTTTTGTTGGGTTTTTTTTTCAGAAATAACTTGTGTTGGTTACCTTTTGATAATCCCTACAACATTCCTGCCTAATAAATCCAGGATGCTCTTTCTGAGCCCCATCCTCTTCCCAGGCTTTGCTGCTCACCCGACTGCGTGACAGCGTGAGGTGGGGCAGTGACATCGCTCCCCCCAAACCTTCTCCAGAAGCTTTGACTTCTCTGGGAAAACTTTCAGGAGAGATCACAAGACAAAGTCGGGTGTTTATCAGTAAGTGTAGCTGAGAGATTATTTTCTGACTGTAACAAATATAAAAAGTTACGGGTGTGTTTAACAAATCGTCCAAAGTGTCTGGTACAAAAGGCTCCGGTACCTCGAGTTTTGGGGAGGATCCCGCGCTCCAGCACGGAACCACCCCAAACTGCACCCGGAACACTCCTGTATCCGTCAGGCCCAGGGAGGAAACAAGACCATTCGCCGCCTTCTCCGATTACAAATTGATGGCGTCCGTCAGCTTCCGCTCCTCAGGAATACCATTTACCTGCGGGGAGAGCAGAGGGGTTACACCCCGTCCCGGGCGGCACGGGACACACGGCAGGGATCAGTCCTTCAGCAACACCTGCACCGGAAACACCCCGAGCACAACCCAGAGCAAAACACAACATCTACACCAGAAAGCTCCGCTCGTTTGCTTCTGGGAAGGCAGAGCCCTGGGAAAAGGTGGGTTAACTGGGAATTTATCTTTCCATTCGGGATCTACCAGGCTTCCCGGGGAGACTGTGAAGCTCCAAACACAGAAATGCCATACAGGGGGCACGGGCACTCTTTAGTCTCTGCCATGATGGGAATATCCCCAAACCCTTCCATCAGCGCCTCCCCACAGCCCCCCCCAGCTCTGCCCCCGGCACAGACAATCACAAACCTCCATTCACCTTTCCCTACGGGAGAGCAGGGACACGGAACCCTCAGGTGGGAGTGTTGCCTTGCGTGGGACTCTGTCCCCGCAGTGGTTTCCCTCTGGAACAGCCCCACCTGCTGCCTCCGCATTTTCGGACACGGGCTAAACCCAAACTGCCCCTCCCTGGGGACGGGGGGTCCCTGAGGGGGACGGGGGCTGCTCTTCAGATCAGTGACACGCTCTACCCAAGCTCTGAAACAGTGGTGACTGAGAGTCTGTTGCTAATCCTGGGTATACTATTGGGAATTTTCTGAAGGAAATGAAACACTGAATGTCTAGTTCTATAGTTTTTGGCCCGAAGTGGTTTATTTCTGTACAGTTCTGACTGGAGCAGCTCAGTGACAGTGACTGCTGTTTGTGCTGATGCTGCTGCAGCTCCCAGGAGAGCCTCAGCCGTGTCCGACAGCAGACATTCTGAAAATCCAACCTCCCGACCACCCGAGCCACGGACACCCTTCAGCAGACACTATGTCAAGGAGTTGCCCACAGTGTCACCCACAGCATCACCCGCACGGCTGGGTGACGAGGGGAGGTGTCAGTGTGAGCTAAGGGAAGAAGAAACACCCTCTGTCCCAAAAACACTCACTGTCCCCCTGACTGCCGAGAGCTCGTCCCAGGCAGGGTCTGTGACCCATGTGCCGGAGCCGTGTCCTCTGCCAAGAGGAGGCACCACAGAAACA
Organism: Bartramia longicauda; assembly: GCA_028566575.1. Taxonomy (NCBI): domain Eukaryota; kingdom Metazoa; phylum Chordata; class Aves; order Charadriiformes; family Scolopacidae; genus Bartramia; species Bartramia longicauda. Next base: position 25,794,728 of record JAOXNH010000012.1, read on the forward strand.
CAGGCACAGCAGGAATTCACAACTACTTTTGTGGCAGCTCTTCAGAGCGACTCCCAATCGACACAGCGAGCCCCTCCAGCGCCGGGGGCTCCGGGTGGAGAGCACCGGGACCATCTGCCCCTTCCAACACATCCCCAGCCAGCCAGGCACGGGTAACACAGCACAAAAGCAGCACTCAAACGGGGGAACTGCACCCTGCTCCGTCTGGGGGTTTGGTTTTCAATGTGTGTCCAGTTCCCAGGTGACAAAAGAGCCGAGCGCAGGGGCAGGAGCGTCTGTATGTACTTGCCTCAAATCTTTGAAATGTTGTCATACGAAATTCTCCTTTAATCCCCGAAAGCAGTAATGAAGAAAAAGGAGTTGGAATGAAAAGAGTTGCTTTTGTAATTCCCAAGTTAAAACAAGTCTTGCTCTTGGAGCTGCAGCTCCCAAATTATGTTCAGTCCATATAAATACCCAGAGTTCTGCCGAAATACGGCTCTGAATATCCAAAAATGGTACTCTGGCCCCTGCACTGTCCTTCCACCATCCTCATCCCCTCGTTCAATCAATCCCATCCCAGAATTTTCCCTGATGTATGAGAACTGTCCGGAAGGACAACCCTGTGACACTTCACTAGATCTGAGAGGGGTTCCCCCTGCCTGCGCCGTGACCAGTGGCCCCGTGTCCCGCTGTTCCTCAGGACTGACCTGCGCTCTGCTGCTGCGGGATCCGAGTCTGGTGCGGCAGGTTCCTGCAAAAAGCAATTTTGTACTTTTAGTGCTTCCATACAAAGGCTGGAGCGTATCCCGCGGGAAAGTTCAGCGTTTAAACTTCCCTTTTCTGCTGATGAAGCAATAACCCACTTCACTGTGCGAATGCTCAGCCAAGTCAATGAAAGAAAACAATGGGTGTTTCGGGGTAGTTCCTATTATCTCACAGGTCAACTGGGTTCAGCAGCTCAGAGCTGGTGAAATACCAAAGGTGACAGGAGTCACCAAAGCTCTGACGTTATGCAAAGTCCTGTTTCTGTAAGTGATGAACAGAGAAAAAGTGAGAGTCTTTGCAATTTAATTACTGACCGTGGAACGACCGACTGACTGACAGGACACTCATCAAGGCAAAGATGCCTTTGTGTGTCCTGTGTAAGGGTTTATTTCTCCCAAGGAACAGGTGATGGGACAAGAGGAAACGGCCTCAAGTTGCCCCAGGGGAGGTTCAGATTGGATATTAGGAAACATTTTTACATGGAAAGGGTTATGAAGCCTTGGAATGGGCTGCCCAGGGCAGTGGTGGAGTCACCATCCCTGGAGGTGTTTAAAAGCCGGGCAGACGTGGTGCTGAGGGACATGGGGTGGTGATGGTTGTTGTCAGAGTTGGGCTGATGGTTGGACTTGATGATCGGAAAGGTTCCTTCCAGCCCAGCCCATTCCATGATTCTGAGTGCCTTCCTTGGCAAGTGTGTGTTTACTGCCTGTGTAAAGGGATAAGCTCTTCTGGTCAATGCTAACACCTCAAACAGCACTCGGGTACCTGTCACACGTGGTCTAATACTTACAAAGTCTGGATTTTCTGGTATGAAACAACCAACCTGGTGGTAGTTTTATAGGAGAACTCCAAAGAGATGGGTTAAGAGGCAGGGTGTCTAAAATAGACCAGTGTTCAGTGACTCCTCTGTCCAAAGTAGCTTTTCCTCCAAAATACACAGAAATAACTGTTCCACCCAAAGCCTCTTTGCCGTTTGAAACCCAGCCATTTCATTTTATAACAGAAGACCTTTCCTTCTGCTTGGAATGCCAATGTCAGAGCCATCCTGACCTACAGTCATCACCCATACTTCCATAACAACCCCATTCCAGATGACAGGCAGGGGAATCCCTAGTTAATGAGCACCAACAAACAGACCAAAGGCCTGGAGGCTTACTGCTGGGTCTGCATCAGCGGCATGCTGGTGGTCTCGAAGCTGTCCGCGTGCAGGGCCGGCACCATCTCCCCGGTGACGGGGTGGAAGACGGGCAGCGTGGAGAGGGGCCAGGCGATCTCTCTGTTTTTAGACATGTCCCGCAGCTCCTTGGTTGACTTCTGGATAGCGCTGTGGTGCACCAGCTGGATGCTACGGCAGAAGGAATAAAATAGTAAATAGAGATTTTCAATGCTCTATCCAAATGGGCAGGCTTTCACAATTACTGTTTTTTCTTAAAAATGCAAGGACCTCGATGCATGCTCTAGTGCAGCAATTACAGAACACCTTTACATGGTTCATTTAATAAATATGGGATTTATTTCATTTTTAAGGCAGTAATTATTCCATTCCATTTTGCTGGCCAGGTAAGGAGTTTGCACAGGATCCAAGACTCTGCAATTTGCTGCTAATGTTCCATTTATTTGCTGACGTTAAAATAAAAATTTTGGTTGACTCCTGATTCTTGTGGTAGATTCATAAAAACTCAGCGATTGCTTTTAGAGGACTCCATAGACAGGCACTGGGCACCTCCCAGGGTATTTGTTCTCCTCTCCACTGCCTTAAGGTATAGGCTGGGAAGTCCAATAGCCAGGAGTATAAATTCCATATTAGCGTATTTTACTCTAACAGCACTATTTTATTTTGAATTGACAGCTGTTGATTTCAAACCCTTTTTATTCTGGTCTTCTATCCTCGCCAAGACTCTGATTTAAAAGCAGCTTTCACATTTATGAATTAAACCATGGATTAGAGAGAATGAGAGAAGATTATGACACACATGTATGAAGCGTGACAAGCTACTGAGAATGAAAATTAAATGGTAAAAGAAAAATAACAGGAAAGAAGACACTTACTCTGGTGTTTGCATGTTTCTCTTTTCCCTAAAAACAAAACAAAATTTATGAATTAAATAATAGCATTGATAGTTGGAACATTAAATCTATCTGATGATGAGAGTAGTCCATGGTGTGGGAATGCTGACAAGGGTACTGCTGACGGCAGCTTGGCAGCATTCGGAGCGGGGGTTGTGGCGAGGCCTGGATGGAGGCAGGAAGAGAGGTGTGATACTGATGGCACACGCAGACACACACAGAAATGAAAAGGCAAGTTAAAGAACAAGCTTCTGGCTAAAATAAATTCCATGACAAAAATGGAACTGTAGTTTGTGTAAGAAATGGCAGAAACTGTGTTACTTGCTGCTTTCCTTTTATGTGTTTTTCTTTTATGATCCGTCTACATTCAGTCCGAACCCTCAACTGGAGTTATTTTCTAAGTTAGCATTTTAGAAATTACTTAATGTTTTCCTGAATCGACGATCCTTTATTAGTATTTTATTTGTTTGGGGCATTTTGGAGAGTTGTGCACATGTGGAGATCTGTGGAGTTTTGTGTGTACGTTAAGATTTTTAACCCTTTCAGGCAGAAGAGTTAAAGGCCCTGTTTCAGCTCCCTGGGAGATCACTGTACGTGCCTGGATGAGACACACTGCAGTGTCTGAAGCAAGTATCTTCTGGCCTGTTTAAAATGTTTTTAATGAACTGAATGGGATCCTTCCAACAAACAGTCTTCTGTGCTTTATAATCTTAAAAAAAATATATCTACGATCAGTGATTATTGTGTTAAAGTACTCACACTCCTTCCCGTCGGCAGCACATGATATAGGCCAGGATGAGAAAAAGCACCAGTGCTATTGCCGAGGGCACCGCCAGCGTGATGAGGAAATCCGAGTAATAGTCCCTGCTCTTCAGGCTATCCGAAGGGGGCTTGTACTCCCCACCATCGGGTAAAATCCCCTCCCCACGGATCACCTCCTGAAAGGTGGAAACTTGCTTTGTGTTGTCAACCTGGTGGCCAGGGAAAAAAAAAAAAAAGAAGGAAAAAAAAGAGACAATTATATATGAAAGTAACAGTGTAACAGCAGGCAGTGCTCCCCCAGCCATAACATAACACAATCCACATCACACATTTGACAAATTCTGTGCAATTTCATCCAACCACTTTTTTAAATCAATAAAACTTTGCATTTCATTGAAAGCTTCTCATCAATTCAGTAAGAAATATCCCTTTTTATCACATTACTACTTTACTTTGTGCCTATCAGAGACACTATGTGTTTTACAGGTTAATTTTAGGGATGTCTCACACAAACAGCATCTGAGTAAAAATGCTGTAAACATTTTTATGCAGATTAATTATCTGATACTGATTTCTTTTGGCTGAGTTAATGCGTTTCCTACTGCTCTTCCTCAGTAACACTACTGCCCTCTCCCGTGTGAAGGTGGCAGAGATGAAGAGTGGAGATCCCTCTGCATTCTTTCCTTCCTCCTCCTTCCTACCGAGCTCTGCATCCCGTGCTCAGAAAATCAAGCTCTCCAGATCATTAATAAGAATAAATTATATTTGGCTACACGCCTGACCTTTTGCCTGACTGTTCATCGAGAAATCCTGCAATTGATGGTCATTTCTTTGTAATTTACACTTTAAGTCACAAAATGCCATATTAAAACTTAGGCACTGGATGAACATGTTTTCATGGAAGTCTAGAAATAGTATTATGTTGAGCTTCAAATGCATAGAGATCATATATATTATAATATCTATAAGCTAACTTAAAGTGCAGTTTGACAGAAGTTAATTTATGTATTCTTGACTTACTAACTTCTGCAGTATATTTTAATATACTGAACTGTGGATTCTACCTGGCTGCTGGGCTGAATCTCCAGCCCGAGGCAGAGGCAGCAAAAGAAGAGTGAAGCTACTGCTGTGACTGAGAGGCCCATACCCCGCGTGGGAAAGCAGCCTCAAGAGCAAACAGGTATAAGCTGCCCCTCTTCCCAGTATCTGGGGCCCACAAGCTTAAATCTACTCTCTGATTTAGGTGCTAACCCCCAACACCACCCCATAAGAAGTGGGAGGAAGAGGATGCCATGGTTGCATTCTCACTCGCTGGTCTCTGCTGTGCCTGTGGGCAATGGAGCCCACCTCCCTCCCAGCCCCTGGATCCTGGGGCACTCCCTGCCCCTTGGCTTGGCTTGGGAAAAGCAAGCTGGGACGAGGCGGAGGGAAGCACAGTCCCGTCCTCCCTTCGATCCTGTCCCAACCTTAAGAGTGCCTGCCAGATGAAAGACAACATGCCTCAGTCCCGGTGAAGTGGAATTTGGCAGAGCTGTCTGGCTGGGCCAGCAAAACTCTGACCTAAACCACGCCTGGCATAAGATGTTGTACTTCTACAAAGGTCACGTTTGTGCAGTTATAAACTCACCAGGGAGATTTTACACCAGTCAATGTGGAATTGTGTTCGGAACTTCTTATCACAGGTTATAACGGGCTCCATTTCTTGACTGCACCTCAGCTGATTTTGTGGGTTTTCCACTTCCCGCAAGCAGGAGGAGAAGGGAACGTCTGCCCCGACCATGACGTAGACGCTGCAGGGAGACGAGTGACAGATGTCAGGACACCCCCACAGCCCCACGGGACCATGACGTTCCGTGAATTGGGAACTACTGAATACTGGAAAATGGCACATGGCTGCTCAGGAGTAAGACTGCAATTACAAAATCAGCATACTTACTACCAGGTGTTTTATGATTAGTGGAATTTATCGGTATTCCTTGGATTGTGAAATCAATCTGTAGGAACTGTCATCTCCTGAAATGGTGTCTATTGTGATAAACCCATGCTATAACGGGGGCTCGGAACAGCAGGAAACGTTTTGTATCTGATACCAATCTGGATTTCCAAAATAAACAGCAATTGCAAAGTTTCTAGAAAACCTGAAAAAATACTAAGCTTTTAAGTAAGAAAAAAAAAAGCATAAAGCAAAGGCATGCTTACCCCTCCTTCATGTCATTGATAGGGAGGGGGACTCTCCCTCCCCTGTCCAGGGCTGAGGTTATGTTTATGGCGTTCAGGCGTTCCGGCTGCCACACGTTTTTCACCGCTCCCAGGAAGTCACCGAGAACCTCGCTCGCTAACATCTCCTCTACGTTCATATTCCTTATGAAGAACTCCGCTTGATACGGTAGAGGAAAATCTAGTTGTGGTAAAAAAAGAAGGGTTTTGCCTTAAACAAGGGCTCCCTTACAGAGAATTTGCAGTAACTATTAACACAGTACCGCTGGAAGATTGACACCTTTCCAAAACTCTGGTATTTGAACCAGCCCATTTTTCAACCTAATGTGATTATGTTTAATTAAATAATTAGTACTATTAGCTGTTACTTAAGCTGAAAACCACCAGCTATTTATAAAGCAACTGGGAGACGACGGAGCAGACTGAAGAAGAGTCTCCGTTGGTAAATTTTCATTAAACAGGTAAAATTACTGTCATGCTAATTTGGGGGATCAAAACTGATCTGCAGTGACAATGGATCCCAACCTGCAATATAGATATAAATATGACTATAAATATGTAAACATGATGAAGAGAACTAATTTTAAGGATATAAACTATCCTACTTTTTTCAATTGTACTGTCCATATATGCCATAATCTGTTGGTTTCTGCATCTGCCAATAGGATCACTCTCTGCATAACCAACATGCGGAGAATAAAATCCTTCATGCAAGGTCCATTTGAAAAGACAGGAGAAAAAAATGAAATTATAAAAAATTCAGATAAAATTAACAAATTGAATCAAAAGAGAGAAAACTCTCTTACTTCCCCTTTGTGTCCTCACATTTGGCTTGGACACCAGACAACTATTTTACATTAATTTTTTAAACTTAAAAGAACAGGAGCCCGTGAGATGGCTTTGCTTATCCAGTTCAAAAGACAAGAAGCTATTTTCCATACATACCTTCTGCTGACATTATATTAATGATTAAATTATGTCTTGCTGTCTCAAAGGTACGCCTGTTGTATGCAGTGATCTGGGGGAAAAATAAAAGATGTGATTTCAAAACAACAATGTAAATATGAAACTCAGGTAAATGAAACATCAATGAAAATTAAATTGATAATTTAGAAATTCTTACTGACCTTTTAAATGCTTTGTCTCTTTATTTTGAAATGTAAATATAAAATTTGAAAGGTATAATCAATTTATTTCATGCCTTACTACCTTCAAGTGAGGATACTGGAATTTTCTTGACCAGGCTACAGCAAAATACAATTATCCAAGAGGTCTATGTGAATATAAAGGATATATCCATAATCACATATACCCAAGGATGTATGTGAATGTATCAGTGGTAACGTACTCCGAAGCTGTCCTGTGATTATGTACTCGTTCATAACAAATACAGAACCAGGCTGGATAGCAGTATCATTAAGTAGTATCTTCTCTACTGGTTTTTTTTGCACTCTTGAAAGGGTGGAACGTCACAAAGCTCAAAATGCAGACAGTCTTCAAGTACGCTTGTTTACAGAAGGTTTTTTCCCCTATATTTTTAATACAACTTTAATATATTCCTAATTTACTGAAATTAAATGCCCCTCAGAAAGATGAAGGGCAAGAATCCAAAGGTATTTCACCAAGGAATATTAAGCTTAAATGCTATTGCTATTTACTAGTTACACCTTAAAAGTACACTATGGAATCTCACACAATTCGGCTTACTCTCCAAAGAGGATACAATGGTAGCTAAGAGAAAATGTTAATGAACAAGTCCTTGTCCCTGCCTTATAATTACAAGTAAAAAAGAGACAGATTAACCTTATACTCTAAACCCACATAAATCCTTCTGAGCCTTTGGAAGGCAGTACCTCGATGACGGTTGGTTTGCCCACGTTTTCCACCGTCGGGGAGCCATAGAGCACCCCATCGCTGTAGGGTGTCCTCTGGATGTAGCGCAGCCAGCCCGGTCTGTCAGGGTAACCCATCAGGTTGGTATTAAACGTTATAGGATCATTACTTATTTCACCTAGGTAAGAAAAATTGCATTAGAATACTTGCAAGAAAATACCATACACTGATTTTGATGTTCCTATTAGGAAATCTTAGTTAGTATCCCAGTTACATCTTCTAAAAATTTCCAAAAAGGAAACAGCCAAAAAATTGCTGACCTTGCCCATCTCAGGAGTAGGGGAACTCCTGCTCAGCACCAGCAGGGGCTAAGAAGTTAACAGCTGAGGAGGGCAACCAAGGGCAGAGATGAATGGGTTGTGCTCCTCAGGGCCCTGGCTAACTCCCTGTGCTCGCACTCACTGACGAGGAGAGGGAATTTTTAAAACATTTGGGTTTATTCCTGACAAAATTTAACCAATGCCAACACAAGCTTATTTTTCCTTTGAGTTTTGAAAACCATACTTCCAAATCAATTCAAAAGCTTATTAACAAAAGAGGTTTTGATTACGTGTGCACTCCACATTTATTATAGTTTTTTCCTATTTTTATAGGAAAATAGGATAGTTATATTTATACAAATAAGATATATTTCTATATTTCTCATTCCTTTTCATTGTTAATAAGCATGTGGGGCTGAATGTTTCTTTCTCTCCTCCCTCCCCAGACTGCTCATACACATTCTAACCCACCAGTGATCAATGCTCTAGCCTTGCCTTGGGGCACCTCAACACACCACACTGAGGAAATCACAGCTCTTCCCTAAAAACAAACTGCTCACTAACATTAAACTCTTCCTAAGGACAGGAAGGAGGCTGAATCCAAAGGAGCATTTGTTTTAAATGAAAGAAAAGATCATTACGGAGTCTCGTATTTGATTTAATCTTCCATTTTGTCTCAAGTTTACGATATGCTTTCAAAGCACTCCTTCCTCTAGCCTCATCCATACTACGTCTGAAACAGGGGTCAGATAAATGGCATATTTAACAGACAGTCAACTTCCACAGTCTCATATTTCATGTGAAAGTGAAGAAAAGGTGTATTTCCTAATCCCAGATACATAATGTGTTATTATGCCTTCCCAAATTATTAAGTATTTTTCCCAATACACAATTATATGCATTTTTTCACAAAAGATGATCACAAAACAGAACATTTTAAACTTGTAGGGCCACTTATTTTATTTGAAGATATTTCAATGGAAATTAAAACCTGTCCTTTATACGTTACATGCTGAACTGTAAGGTATGCTAAATAAACTTGAATTTTTTTAAACATTTTTTTTTTTCCTGCATTTTTCATATAATATGGAAGTAGCATCCCATACCAGGCTTTGGGTAAGGAGGGAATTCCCCCTTAAAGTACTCTCTCTCCAAAACATGAACAAAGAGAACTCCGGCAGAAGGGTAGACATTCCGGTCAGAGTGCACCTTAGACAGAATGGTGTACACTGAAAGGCAGAAGGGAAGAAAAGAGACAGAAAACAGCCAAAATGAGACGTGCCCTAGAGAACACAGCATGCACTGCAACAGCAACGTGGGCAGTCCAGGGGAAGGCAAACAACAACTATTAGATACTGTTAATGTGTTGTCTGGAAAGGTTGCAGAGCTTTAGGAAGAGAAGCCGGGTCCCACACTGCCACACCAACCGGCTGCCGCAGGATTACGGGACTTGCACCAGCTCTTGGGTTTTATTGCAACAACAAAAAAACCAAACAAGGGAGGCTATTGTAATCTTATAACTGGTTTATTTGTAATGGTACATGAATAAGAATAGGTTAAATGAACCATGCAATCGTGTTTTCTTGCTATTGTACATAAAAATAAGGAACATGAGAACTACAGAGGAACCTTACCAACCAGTGGCACTGACTCCCCACTGAATGGAAGCGGCACATTTTCCAGCTGTTGTGCAGAAGAGGACTAAGGGATTCCGTTCAGCTCAGGCTTTCTGTGAGTCCCCAAAGCCAGACTTTCTCAGACCGGCAAGTTGAGGGAACGTACAGCTAAAACCTGGCTGCAGGGCTCATTATTGAAGATGTGCTTGTATTGAAGGACAGAACAGAGGGACATGGGCAATTACAGCCCAGTCAGCTGTCACTGATACCAAACAAAAACATGAAGTTATATTTTACAGGACTCAGAGTCAGAAACCTAAAGGAAACCTGATTCAGAACCAGCAGCATATGTAAAAAGCAATATGCTATTTTTTATGTAATTACAAATTTAGTTGATAAACACAAATCTAATTTATGTATAACATATTTGACATAGTACTACATATACATTGTGATGAATTAGAATACAAACATCATTGTGATGCATTACATGGATAAGAAACCACCTTATCGACAAGTTTCAAGTCTAAATGGAGAATACTGGTCTAACAGAGGTTTCTCATGGTGTCTTAGCAGGACACGCTGCAGGCTGTACTACTGTTCCACATTATGGTTCAATTTAAATCAACACCCTGAATCACTGCTGACAATTTTTGTCAAGGAGGTGAGGATTACCCAGGTGGCAAATGGAGACAAGGCACAGGTACAGGGACATAGGGCTACCTGCTGTGCTTGCCAGACGGGAAAGAGTGACTCCAGAAGAGCTTTCAGAGCCCTCCTAACAAACCCACGGGAACAAACTGACACCTCCTAGAAGAGAAACGGGCTCATTTCAACACTTGCATCAATATGCAAGATACATTTGAAATGTAGATCCAGCTGGTGTCATTTCCTAATCCTGGTATAATTTCTCCAGCCTTATCACTACACCAACCCTCTTACTGGAGATCCGCTTAAAAAGCCACTGCTAATTAGGCAATAATCACAGCAATTCCATCCCTCCCACCACGTCCTCAGTGTGGAATCTCTCTCACCTAATTTTAGATGCCTACAGAAACAACATCCACCACCGAGCTAGTCAGGCTCCTTTTATAGTCAGCGGAGAAGAAACAGGCGCTTCTAGGGGTTGATTAATTTGATTTCTCCTGTAAAACGAGATGAATCACATCCCAGATTCCTGACTGCACCGACTAGATCCCTACTGGCTGCAGAGGCCGCCGGGAGGAGAGGTGGATTTAGTCTGTGTTTAGTTACTTCCCTCTCCTCCAGCCTGACAGTACAGAATTAATAGTGTATCAATAGCGTATCATCAATACACCAAGGTCTGGATATATTACTGATCAAATCCCACTGCAGTCTCTTTCCCCACTTTTGGAAACCGCTTTTAACACAGTACGGAACAGAGTACCTTTCTAATACTTTTACCTTAAAGACAACATTAAAATGAATCCTGAAATTTAAGTAGTTTATTACAATTTTGTGTGGTTAATAAACCAGTTAGTGTAATTTTAATTATGTAGATTTAAGTACAGTAATATTGCTATTTGATTTGTATAATCAAGAGTTGTAAATTCATGACCCAAAAAAACTTTTGGACTCACTTCTGTGAATGAGCTGTACATAGAGCAAGGAAACTCATCAATTTCCTTTAAACTATTTTCAAGAAAAGCATAAAGAGTATTTTGTAACATTAATATAACGGAAAAGCCGACAAAAATACAGTGGCTGGCTGAAAATGCCTCAAATATCTAGAAAAAAAAATAATCCATTTTTCCATTTCTGATGCTTTGACTCCACAATGAAAATCCATTTCAAACAGGAAGAACAGTGAAAAAATAATGTATATTTCCTCCATAAGCAATAGTTTTAGAAAGGAAGAACAATATTAGTATCAGCAGTTACTGAAAAAAACCCCATATAACATTTATTTTGTCTGTTGGAGGAAATCTATTGGTGACCCTAAATGCCTGCCCATTCCCAGTAATGAGAAGGTCTGCTGCTGGGGAACATACCAGGCAGGATCACACGCAGATAGAAAATGGCCATCTTGGTGGAAGTCTAAAAACACCTCTCAGAAGGAAAAATACCCACAAGCCTATTTTATCTTGTAACAACAAACACATTGTAATGACATAAGTATGGAGATTAAGAATCTGAAAGTTCTCGCCCTCCTTACCAGAGCAGCTCTTCTTGTTCCTCGGTGAATTTCCTTCAAAATCAGAAGGAAAATGACGAGTCTTCACCCTGCTGTAGCAATCACTGCTTTTCAATAACCAACCCAGTAATGCTCTTTGCTTCAGAAGCTTTTATAACCAAGAATTATTTTCCTAAGCCTGCCTGAGACTGGAGATGAATGGGCCATCACCTGAGGTGATGGAGGGATGACACTGAACGCGCTTTCCAACTTGTAGCTGCTCGTGTAACACAGCAGCCTGCCCGCTGTGGGCTGCCTGGGCAAATTCCCTGGGGCAGACAAAAATCTCAGGGACTGGGAAAGGCTTCTGTAAAACTAACCACGGGAAATTAAAACTCTTCACTACGTAGGAACACAGCAGATCCCTGCTAGAGAAAAAGACAGTATCAGCTACCTCAACAGCACTGTTTCCTCCTTTCTTGTTTCCAGATCCCTTGGAGGACTTCCTGCAGATCCCAAGATAGATGTGTGCAGAAAGGTTAGAAGTTCTGGAGACTGGGAAAGAAGTAGATTAACTGGGAACTGAAGGTTGGAAAACACACCTTGCTCTTTTTAAACATATAAAGAAACTGTGTCAGTTGTTCTTCTTGGGGGTGGTGAACACAGGCAGTGCCAGGAATTCTGCTAGGATTGTATCAGCCCGTTATCAGGTACGGATCACCCCGTCTCCAGAAATTTCAGAAGATTTACCATGCTGGTTGAAGCCTGTATGCTGATGATCTTCAGGGAAAAAAAATCCACCTAGAATTTTTTTTCCTGGGAATTTCAGTGGGTTCTCTCCTCACGGATTTTTAGCAGGTGAATCATGATCCCAGAAATAACGTGATTTGGGGTCCAATCCAGATGGCCGGCCTGGACGGGCAATCAGTGCCAGGCCCTGTCTCAGCCAGTGTACACTAGTTAAAATATTCTGTGTGTACCCGTATAAATGACAGTAAAACAGTCTTTTTGCAGATGCATATGAAAAGCTTTTTATTTTTTCCAAATGTTACAGACGAGTTATTGTATTAAGCAAACTGCAGCGGCACCTCCAAGCAACCAGCCATGGGAAGAAACTGTGCGACATTAGGTACACACACAGCCGTTATTCCAAGCAAAGCTACAGGAGCAGGAAAAGTTGGGGAAGACTCAAAGACACACAAGTCTGTGAATGTTTAAAGGATTGAAGAAACGTAAAATTTTCCAAATCACTTACCTTGAAACAGCACCTAATTCCTAAAACAAGGACATGACTGAAAAAGCAAGAGTAATATTAAAAGCAGATTTGACTGAACCAACACGGGATTTAAATTTACAACCTAAACTCACCATTCTTCTCAACAGCCTTTATTCTGCTGATAATATAACTGTGGGCTCGCTTAGTCGTCCAGTTAACTGTTCCATTATTGCCATCAGCAGAGCTTAACAAAAAAGCTTTTCAGAATAAAAAAAATGCAAGAAAAAAAATAAAATTAGTCAGATCAACAGACTCCCACAACCCAAGCACCAGAGCGGATCGGATGCCCTTGAAATCTGGTTTCGGCTTTAGCCAGAGTTTAGGGACCTCAGGTTAAGAACCTGGTGGTGTTTGATTTGAGTATGTCAACACATACTGATCTCTGACAGTCCCCTTTTCGACACTCATTTTTCCCAATAAGCTGAATTTACACTACATGCTTGAACTTCTGCAGAC
>JAOXNH010000012.1:25823472-25838958 GCA_028566575.1 Bartramia longicauda
CCTCACAGTACTGAGTGACACTCGTGATTATCTTTAGGCTAAAAGGTTTTACCAGCAGACAGGTAATAACTTTGCAAATAAAACAGTGAGCTATGCACAACCAGTGGAATACTCTGGAACTCAAGGAGGGCAGTGATTCAAAACTGTTTCTTTCAGTTGTGTTTTACAAGTCAGTAAACGGAATCCAAAAAGTAAGTGTAAAGAGAGCAGATACTCTGACGTGGATCAGTCACTTCTGCAAAGCCCAGGGTTTTGCTCCCTGTTGTTGCAATACCTGTGTCTGTTCAAACCTCCGGAGAAGAGCCCACCCGCGCCGTGTGACGGTGGAGCAGAGAGGTTCAGTGCTGTGACTGGTGTGAAGTTGCACTGCTTTGTAAGGGCCCAGACAGAGCGTAGAGCTGAAGGATTTCCAACTCCAGTCCATTTACACAGAAGTGACTTTGTGCACTGAACTTTATTTTATTATTTATTTTGCCATAGTGCAGGGGAATGCCCCTGCCCTCCTTGGCTTTTAAAGTTACTGCATCATTGCCAGCCTTCCCAATCCTGGGAGTTTTGGGGCAGTGTCATTGGCAGAAGATTTTTGGTGGGTTTTTTCAGTATGGCACAAGTAGCTTCATTTGAAACTACAAGCTTGGTTAGAATACAAGAAGATAAATTTATATGTTATTGTGAATACACAACTTTATAAAGGCAAGACCACTTCAAATTATCTGAAGAACAAATTTGAATGTTTTCCATGTAAAAGTAACGTTCCATTTTAAGCATGTACCATCCCCTGAGTTGTAAAATTATTGCCAATTAGGCAAGCTAATGATTCAAGTCCTTTAGTTTAATTAGAGGTTTGTTGATTAGCTTTTTTTTTGAGGGGGTGAGAGGGAGGATAGTTTGTATTTTTGGAAGGAAGGGAAAGGCAGGGAGTTATTTTGCTTTTACCAGGAATAAATGTCCTGTATTATACGAACTAAAGACATATATGTTCTCAGTAAAGTGTCAGAACAAAGACAAAATCTCTGCGTGAGAGAGCTTGCTGTGTAGGAGGACCTTTATGTAGCAGATCAGCTGCATTAAGCTAGAAATTACAGTACTTAATTCCCTGTGAAGTTCTAATGTGAGCCTGTCGCACAGGCTGTGTAGAAAGCTGTGTGCAGAAGTTTTCGTTGTTTGTTTCAGGAATACTCAAACCCAACTTTTCTTGGGAATAAAATATTCCTAGGAGGACGTATGTAGAATAATGCTATGTATGGTAGTGGTATGTTTTGGAAAGGAGCTGGTGGAAGTGTGCTGCAGGGGCTAGGAAGGGACTCTGCATTACCAGTGCCAGAATGGAGTCAGGTTGGAAGTGCCAATACAATTGAATATAGCATCAAAACAAAAATCGGAAATAACAGAAAGAATAGGATAAGCAAAACTGGAAATATTTGCTTGGTAGAATAGAGGAAGCTGTTGAGGTGATTCATGGTTTGAAAGAGGGAGTGGTTTTGTGGAAAGGGATTATAGCAACTGTGGGAGTACCAAGCAGGAATTGGAAGAAGCAGCGGAGGAGGCAGCAGCAGCTCAGGAACTCCAGAAGAAAGACCATCAGAGCTCAAAGCTTCCAACCACAGTGAGTGAGAGAAAGGACTTGCTTATTTTCCAAGGACATACTGCAAAGGGAGAATCAACAGGACTTGGCAAAATACTCAAGAGTGGTGGGAGAGAAGAATGACTACAAAATGATAGATGTGTTGTTCTGACCAACAGGAGGATGTTGGAGCTGTAAAAGCACGGAAAAGTGCTTTTGAATGAGAATGACTGCTGTGAGATTATAAACATAGGTGGTAAGTGGAGTTGAACAGAGCTGAATATTCCCATTGGAATTGTCAGACTGAGGATCCTGACATTTAAGGAGGTGTGACATAGCAAATGACGGCTCTTAATTGGCATTTCTGTGCCTTTCTGTCTTGTTTGCACTTTGGAGCTAGGTACAAATAATCTTTAATAGTCATCTAACAGAAGTGTTTGGCTTGTACACGCCAAGTGCATCGGTTTTGAGCAAGCAGAAGGTATAGCAAATGTGTGTAAGTGTGACAAGACAGGCCCTGCCTTGCAGTGAGGGCTCACGTGTTCAAATTACTGCTTAGCAATAGTAACACCTGACTTCAAGTGGTGGTGGTGTGACTGCCACAGCCTGGCTGAGACTTGTCTGAAAGCTGGAACAACCAGGATGGGAACATGCACAGAACACAGTGGATGCTCTCTCTAAGCTGAATCTCTAAAAGAGATTCATAGTCTTCTATAATTCCTAAAGAAACAAAACCAAGGAAGTTATGTTTGGTTTAACTTCAACTGCCTACTTTGAATTCAACTAGCCGTTTTTCATAAGAATATTTAGTATTTTTGCCAGAGATGAAAGACTTTGTATCACCACCTCCTTTTTAATGTCTGTAACTTGAACTCTGTCTTTAACCAAAGCTTTGGCTTTGAGTTCATATCAAGAACAACAACGTAAACTATGTACCAAAGTGAGATTCTTTAGAATAGTCTTGAGCAGTGTGCTGCCAGCAAAGCTGTCCTTTGATTTTAAGATGCCACTAAATCTTGAATTGATGTTTGAAAGCCTGTTTGTAGGAT
This sequence comes from Bartramia longicauda, assembly GCA_028566575.1. Classification (NCBI taxonomy): domain Eukaryota; kingdom Metazoa; phylum Chordata; class Aves; order Charadriiformes; family Scolopacidae; genus Bartramia; species Bartramia longicauda. The sequence goes on from JAOXNH010000012.1 coordinate 25,826,086, forward strand.
TTTCCCCCCTACATTTATTTATGAGCAATTCTACTCTTTTGTAACTACTTAAATGTTAGAATCACTAAGACTATTTAGTGACTAAAGATCATACTTAGATATGAATTAAAGGTGCTGAAACTGAACCTAAATCCTGCCTGCCCCTTTTCCCCTCTTCCACCCATTCAAAAAGTAATGAAGAGGTCTCATCTTTGTCAGTGGGGCGGTTACATTATTATCAACTTCCAAAGCATAGCAAGCTCCAAAAAGAATTCTGTCTCCTTTGAGTCACCCTGGAGATGGCTGCTGTGTATCTACAAAGGGGGTTTTGCACTGCTCCTACTGAAACTCAAGTGCAACTTAAAATATTTCCAGCCTTGACCAAGATTTTGCACATCATTAAGTGAGCAGGCGAGTCGTCCTTGGCAATCATCACAGATGCTTCTTTTTTCTGAGAGAATAGTAAACACTTGTTCTCTTTCCGCATGACTGAGGTTCACAACAAAGAAACAAAAAGTTCTCTCTCTCTCAATCTCTTTTTCTCAATAGTAGCTGCAAATTGTGTAGGGCACTGCACAGCCTTGCTCAGCTTGTTGGGGAAAAAACCTCGTTTTTCTCGCTGTCATTGGGTAACAGGTTCTATTGAAAAGGCAGGGCATTAACTGCAGTGTAGAAGTGGTTAATAACAGACTGTTGGAGCTGAGTATTTTCCATATCACAGTCATCCATTATCACTTCCAAAAGGCCCTTTCCTCACTCCCACTTAATGATGAGAACTATTTGGCTTACTCTAGCAGTACTTCTGGATTCCTCAACAGAATTTTAGGGTTTTGGTGCCACCCCAATACTGTCCAAGTTACAAAGCATTGCAGTGTCTTTTAGGAATGCCTGAGCCAGATCTTAAGCGTGTCTAGCTGGAACTCGAACAGCTCAGCTGAGTGGCTTTTTGTGTTTCGTGGCTGCTTTTACAGTCTGTGATGAGAAAAAGGGTTGTTTCCTCAAAAAGCAGGGTGAGTGCACAACAAGAAGTAGCTGTGTGCTGGAATCTCCTCTCGGCTTCCGTGAAGAGAGGCTGCGAGCAGTAAAGCAGAATCTTGTAACTGAATCGCATGAATGATGTGGTTTAAGAGATCTTCTATTTCTTCCTGCTGTTCTTTGGGGAAAAAGAAAAGATGGGCTTTTGTCCAGGCTATCTAAATATAAATTTTCAAAGCCAGATGCTTACTCATGAGGATGTAGATTCATGTCAAGTCAAAAGGTTGTCTTTTTGCATAATCTCAGCAGGTTAAATTTTATATCTCTATGCTCCATTTCTAATAAATGAAGAGAGAGAGGCGGATCATGCCAGGCTGGGGGAAGTCCTTTGAGAGACGTGAGATGAATGCCCTGCTGCTCGTGCTTATCTGGCTTTCCCTGAGACCTCTGGCAGTTAACTGGCTAAAACTGAGTGAAATTAATGCCTTTCATGATGGAAACCTTCTTGAACGTGTATCTAAATAAAAGTGATAGATAATGTACTTTCATAAACTTACACCAACAGATCGGTTTTGCTACTGTTTGCTTGTACCATCGTATCTAGGAACTGTGGGTATACTGGGAGGGAGATGGGGAAGTCCCTGAGTAAGCACTGGGCCAGCCTGCCTCCGGGATGATGAGGAGAAGCTGAAGGAGCATGGGGACAAGGTGGAGATTTAAATGGGAAGCCTTTCCATATGCTCCCTTCAAAAAGCAGATGATGTGGCACTTCCACGTGAGGCACAGGCTGATTTGGGGTCCTCCACACTGACTTGTAGAGCCATTACTGCACTTCCTTAGGTGATGTAACTACCGATGACAAGAAAAGCATGGACATTTCTTCTGAAGTCAGATGCTACTACTGATTAAACCACTTTGAGTTAAAGACTTTTTAGCATTACACGCAGTTTGTAATCTTATCCAAAATTCCCTTCCCTGAGCTGCTGCTGTTTCCTGGCCTCGTGAAATAGCACTGTGTGGGAGCCACACACTTCACAGGCAATTCCAAAAGATGGCAACCTTAGGCTTCCAAACCGGGGCCTCTGCAGAACGGCTCTGCAGCTCTTCACAGTTCGCAGCGGTGAACGTTAGAAAATTCTGGGTTCTCCCAGACTGAGCTTATTTTTACCCATCTATCCTATTTTCCATATTTTTCTACATATAAAGCAGAATTTATGTTAGTCGGTTAAAAAACGGGCACCTTCCCAAATGTATTTCTGTGCCTGAAGGAAGGGGAGGATCTACTATCTCTGGGTTTCAGTCTGTGACTCGTTATCTCCAGGAGTGAGGCTCCGCTATCAATCTGTGCTGAAATGATGCTCCTGTGGCACAGTGACAGAGACAGTTCAGCAAAAGCACAGGAAAGGAACTATTTAATTTGATGAAGTGTAGTATATTTGCTCTTGTCTTACTGAGTTATTAATGCTTTAGACACACAGTCCATTAGTCTTGTCCCTATCAGTGTATTTTGCATGGCAGTCATTACCATTTTGAGATCCTGCCTGACTCTGGATAGGTACCCTCTTTCAGTGGAGCCATGCTGAGGTCCATAGCCTCTTCATACCACGTTTGTTCTCATGTCTTCAAAAATCTGCCTTTTTTCTTGGTTAGTACTTATTTTCTGATTTGATCTTGGTGTCCAGTTCCTGCTTTTTTTGTGGTTTTGTTTTCATCATGAATGTTACTTGTGAGGAGGTAAGGACAGAAACTGCACAGACCATGTTATGAAAGATGGCAGTTGTTTTCGAAGGTTTTGTCAAATCATGTAGATTTTACTGAAGTTCCTTTGACAAAAATAGAATATTGTGGTGCTAAAGTCTGAATTCTGTGTTTCTATAACAAATGCTGCTTTTGTATTACAGGATCATTACTTGATGGAAAATCAAGCATCTTGCTTATTTTCCAGAAGTCATATTTGGAAACCATTAGGGTGGAAAATTCCATCTTGGTTTGGCTTGAAGCCAGGATTTGAAATCTCAGCTTTCGTGAAGCAGAAACGTCTTTCTCCAGGCAGCCCCAGCAGCAGGGTCACAGCCTCAGCCCCGCTCTGCTTTATGCCAAAGCTTTTCACTTCTGCAGTTGTTCATCTACTTCTTCCCCTCCCTGATCCAGGGATAAAAATTTATATCTCATTTGGGTTGTGCCCCTTCCTCGCTTGTGCTGCACTGCCGGGGAGGGATAAGTCCTGGCCCAGGCTGTTGCCGTCTTTCCTTCCTGTAGGCAGCAGAACTGGGAGAGAATTTTGAGGGTGGTTTTGCTGCTTTTTGCTTTGGTGCAGAAAGCTTGTGATTTTAGCGTAGCCTGTGGGGATATTCTCCTCCCGCAATGCGGGTTGGTCAGTCTTTTAACCAGCTCAATATTCTAATCATTTGGTATCACTTCATGTTACTCCATTCTCAGTTAGGGTTGTTGCCCACACAGGTAAGATTTCAGACAGGGATCTTCTCTGGATGAGGTTTATCATGTGCTATGGCCCTCATTGCTGCAGTGGCTGAGCATCTCAATGTCCTCGCCACCCCTGTGGAACAGAAAGCTTATTTTCTACCTGCTTTTAACAAATGGAAGACAGCGGTCCATAGGGGCTGAATGCTAGAGGAAACGGAGTGGGGAAATGGAAAATGGGCTCCTGTGCATAACGTTGAGGTGTTTGGCACTCTCATTACCTCTGGAAAACACTCGGGGTGATGGATGCTGGGAGTGGGGAAGGGTGATCTGACAGAGTGGGTGCTCTCAGTAGGAAGCCGCTCTGTGCCACTTAAGGAGAAGGGGGATGTCTCTGAAATCCTGCCTCCTCCTGCAGCTCCTTGTGGGCAGTGGGTACCTCCTGCCCTTGGCACGCAGCCTCTCCTGCCAGAGCATGTTCTCTGAGTGCTGGGCCATGCTTTTATCCTCCTATGTCTTTTATTTTAAAAAAAAAAAAACAAACACAAACCCACGAAAACCCACCCAGCCCGTGGTGGTTTCTCTCTTCCCCACATGCCGTACATGCGGATCAGATGAAGCATTAAGCTGAGAGCTTGCTGAGGGCTTGCTGCTTACGTGGGCACGTTGAAGGCACCTCTCCTGGGTTCTGGGGGAGCACCCAACTGAGCAGGCTGGAGCTGGGGAGGGAGTGGGGCTGCCGTGGGAGCAGGCTGGGAGGAATGTGGGAGTCTGGGGGCCTGGGGGAGAATGATCCTGGCTTGGCTTTTCCAGCAGGGAGGGTGCACTTCTGGACTCCAGCTTCCAGACTGGTTTCTGCATTTTAAAGGCAACTCCAAAACTAGTCAAAGGGGTGCAATCTGTATTTCTGTCATCCAGGTAACAGCCCTCACTACTCAGGGGTGAACATACTCTCTCCTTTGTGTCTTCTGGTCCCTTCCCCCTGCTCACTCTACTCCCAGCCTGGTATTTACACGTGTTTTGGAGGCAGGAGCCAGAGAGGAGGCAGGAGAGGAACCTCCTTTTGCTGAAGAGACTTTTAACCCAGGTGTCTCCTGTTTTTTCCAGTGAGTGCTCTAACCAGCAGGATGCTGTGTGAAAATTAACACTTGCAAACATTTTTTCCTCTCTGGCTGCATTTTACAAGAAAACGTTCACCTCTTCATTTTGTGGAGTGCCCTGGCCTCCTGCTGACCACTGGGTACATTCTGGGGACAGGTACTGGGCTCCTCGGGGGCCAGAGCTACACCTGGGGTTTTTGAGTCTTCAGTTAGATGAGAGAAGTGACACAGCTGCCAAGAGGCTTCATTTTCTGCTTGCACAGAAGCACAAGTTTTAGAAAATGTTCAGGTTTAAGTGGGAGGTACCCCTTGGAGCAGGCACATACAGCTGCCTGGCTTATGGGTTTGGAATTGCTGTACAATTATGTAGGTGTTTAAGTTCTCTTTTGAATGTAGCCTTAGCTGAGTAGGGCCCCCTGTCAGTGCTCTTGCTCCTTTTCCTGTCTCTTTGCCTAGTCTATTTCCAAATCTGTAAAAAAAAAATAAATATATATATAAAAAATAGTTACTGATCATAATTTCTGTAATACTTTACCTGATAATCACATCTCTGTAATCTTGCTCATCATTATAACCACTTCCTTCAATCATCCAGCTTGTTTTAAATCTTCAGAACTTCTTTCTACTGAAGATAATTAGATTTAATTTAAGCATAGGATTTTTTTATGAAGTACTGTCATTATTGAACCTACTGCTTTTCATTCATCAAAGATCAGAATTTGAGAGCGCTCATACATTTTGCAAAATTTTGTATTTGTCAGGACTTTTTTGCCTCTTTTTTTTAACTGTCTACCCTGACCTCTGGATTTTTCTGATGTGGCTGCTGGGTCAGATCCAACTGTAACGTGTTACGTCTTGCTCCCTCAGATTGATTTGTAGCACAATCTCAGTGAAACACTCTTGCTGTTTCAAGGGAGATTGTAGCTGTACCTCTGCTGACAGAATTTTATCCATCAATTCAGATATACAGTCTCTCAGAAAGCATTGTTAATTACTGGACTAATTTTAGCCTAATAGTGTATGCTTTATTTTATGCTGTTTACATTGGTCTCTGTTCAGAGAAAATACACTTCCTTATTCCAGTACCTTTTTTCCCTAAAAATTTCATGAACTAAAAATCAACATGGCAAAATACTCATTTCTGCTTCTTCATTTGGCAAAAATGAAACTAGCAGATGATTTGCCATCCAAGGCCTGGACAAAATTTGAAAATGACTTAAGATTTTCCCCTGCAGAAACTTAATTCTCTCCATTATTATCGGCATTTCTGCAGCGCACATCGCCCCTCTCAAACTTCACTGGGGATAGTTTCCATGGGAACCAGAGAATGAGAACTGATGAGTCTTGAAACAGTCAAATAATAATCTTGCTTTTTACCAGTGGGCAAAGATTTACTTCTCCAGTGTTTAATGGGAGGCACTAGAGCTTATTGTGTTTTGAAGGAGAGGAACACAAAAAAAGCCCTCTGGAAGGGGGCCAGGCCTGCTCTGTGTACCTGCAGGGTGCCGATGAGCTCTGTTAAAAGGGAAGCCCACTGTATTTTCCTTTGCTTGTAGACTTCCTGAAGGAGAGAAAAGGAAACTCGCTGTTAAATCAGAATGCTCCTAGTCCAGGGGAGATGAGGAGGGCGCAGTGGTCACTGGAGGTGAGTTAATTACACTAATTACATGTGTGGCAGAGGTACAGAGCCACGTTGTGAATGCAGCATTTCAGAGGTTGAGTCACCATCCCTGGCGGTATTTAAAAGCCAGGCAGACAGTGCTCAGAGATACGGGTTAGTGATGGTGTTTGTCAGTGTTGGGTTGATGGTTGGACTCGATGATCCGGAAGGTCCCTTCCAGCCCAGGCAATTCCATGATTCTGTGAATGATCCTGCAGCAACCAGTCCTAGGGATGTCTTCCCAGGGGCTGGCATCGACTTCTCTCCAGAACTGAACCCTCCTGGGCTCTGCACAAGGCTGGGTGCATTTTAGCGTGACTGTCAGTGAGGGTTGCTTATTGGGATTCTGTGGGAGGGAGCAGGCTCCCTCAAGAGTGGTGTTAGTGAATAAAGGTGGTGAATGAAGTCACACCGAAGTGCAGTGAGATGCTCAGCTGAGCTGGCCATTATTTGCTTGCTATAGTCATGGGGATTATTTTCCTGAAATACTGAGAAGAGATGGGAACACCATGTTTCACTCTTGTAGAGAAAAACTATGGGAAGGATAGAGAAGTGTCTGCCCCCTTTTTTAGACCTGTGATATCTGTTACGAAAGATGACCTCAAAGGAGAAGAAACCTTGCAGTTCCACAAACCTTGCAGCAAAGTTCATTTCTCTGTAAATGCCGGTGCAGAGAAAAGACCGGAAACATCTTCCTTACAGAGACTTACATTTGACCAATACCTCGTAATTTTAATGTAGCACAATTCAAACTTGAAATATAGGAGAGTAAATGGCAATTCATGTTTTAAAAAATATATATTCTCTTAAACTCATTTTTATATTCTTTACCATAATCTGATTTTCCAGTGGTTTTGAGCGTAGGCTTTTAATGTACACTTTTGTGGAATTATTTTGATCTCTATTTCACAAACATAAAGAGAGAACAAAGCAGAGTGCACACACAGAGCATCAGTACAGTGTTTGGAAAAACTTCTTTTCTTTTTTTTTCAATTAGTTGAAATAATAGAACCTGAGGGAGAACAGCTATTGTTATTTCTGGATGTATAATATATCAAAGATGTGATTAATGATTTAATCCAGTGATTAAATTTAGAAATCCCATTTCTGTCTCTTACCAGTAATTAGTATGTTATAAACACTGAAAGCAATTACTGGATTTAAAAATGAAGACTCAAATTTTAAAGTATTTTTTCTTAGCTTATGGATGAAGCTAAAATGAAATGAGAGGTTTGCATTTTAAAAAAGGGTAAAGAAGTTTTTTGAAGAAGCATTTTGAAGTATTATTGAAGAAGTATTTTGGTGGGTTTATGAGATAAAGCCCCAGCTGTATTACTGACAGTACCAAAGCATCCCTAACAGAGGGAGAGGATGGGGTGGCAGATGAAGAGCAGATGAAGCTAAAGGTAGTGCTCTTTTTGTTCCCGAATTCTAATATCAGATTTCCTACTGGATGGTGTAAAATGTCTTCACGTTCAATTACTGCGCTGTGGTGATTAAAGGTAAACACAAGTGAAGAGCATTTCCCTGGTTTTGATGCCTAGAAGAGTATATTCACTTCTTACTGCTTGGCTGAGGCAAGTGTGTACCCAGTTCCTAGATTCAGTACTGGCTCTGTAAGGTGTGCCCGCCTTGACGGCCAGGACATCACCAAAACTCTTCATTTCTGTGCCCAGCTGAGCTGACTCCGGTTACGCTGGGAAAGAGACTGCTGCTTCTCCTTCCTGCCGTCTGTGAAGCAGGCTCACTGTGGATGGGGAGTATAAAAGCCACCAAACGCTGATGTTGGTAGGCTGCTTAACACCGTGTTCCCTGCTGTTCTCCGAGATGGATCCCTGGCTGCTGCCCGCAGACGCCAGGCAAGGTGACTATGAGAGGAGAAACCAAGACTATTACCTCTGATGAATCATAAATCTCAAGCACTTTTTCTTTGGGAGAAAAAGGCATCAGGGCTGCTGTTTATCTTGAAGGTCTGGGTGGTGCAGTGAGAGAGAATGTGATGATAATCACACAAGAACAGCAGAACTGGTGGTGGTGGTTCCTAAACCCCTGATAGGAGACAGTGGAACAAAGGACAGGGCTGGTACAACTGCCATTTCATCACAGCGTGCCCAAATCAAACAGCATCGTTTCCTGGGAGATGGAACAATGCTGCCTGCTTATTAATCACGAGAGGAGCTCTCTGCTGTTCTCACACGTCCTCCAAAACCTGTCTAACTCAAGTGGGCGAGGATCAGCCCACCCATGACAAACTGCTGCGGCTTTAGCCTACGTACTGTATATTATCAAAAATGTTATGTCTGCTCTGAACAAAATGTCCAATGTGATAAATGTGGGCAACGCTCCGAGAAAGTGGGCATGTCTTCATGAGAAAAAAATATACTTAAAATCAAACTTTAAGTTGGGTAATTCGTTTTAATTAGACTAATTTACAGACGTGCATAAGACACTTTTTTTGGTAAACGTTGCTGTCACGCTTGCTGCAATACATGTTTTGTGCAGACTAGAGTGCTGCTAACTAAAGTGGTCTGAAATCACATCAGATTTACCGTGACTTTCTCTAGTAGCTGTGGTTATATCTGGGGTCTGCTTCACACTGGACCCTCAGTTCCCGCTGTTGATTGTACAAACGCAGGGGCTTTAGAAGAGCTCTCACTGAAGCAGAGGGAACCCTGTTCCCCCAAAGAGAGCGCAGGTTTCTACTGGGCTGGAGAAGGACTCGGGTATTCCCGGCTGTTCAACGTATGGCCACACTCTTCTGTGCCCCCCCCATCCCGCTGGAATTCACCTCTGTTTGATACTGTACGGGTCAGAGTTAACGACACAGCTCTCTGCTGAAAATCCTGGGTGAAATTCACCCTTCTGTGAAGTGTACTATCCCAGCGGAAGACAAAACTACCAGATGTCCATTTTTTTCTTACTCAGCCAAGGAAGGAATGTTTTTTTATTAAGTAAACTGCGTTCTTTGAAGAAATACAAGCATCAACTAATCTAGAATCACTGAAAATCTGTTTACTGTCTGCTTACTCTCCGATATCATGCTTGGTTGTCAGTCACCTTTGTTTTACTGTGTTTTACTATTTGAACGTCATTATGAGGCAAGAAGCTTGAAGGAGCTTTTAAAATGTAAAGTGGGTTAGAAAAGGCACAGAACGGTGGTCAGAAAAGGTCAGAATGTTGTGAGAGTCATTTAAAAGAAGCTTGCTACTGTGACATTCATGTCTAATCTATATGTTGGGGCAGGTTCTTATCTGCGGGAGTAACAGTAGTCATTTTAAATAACAATAATAGAAAAGGTCTGATTCCCAGTGAAAGGGTAGAAGCATGAAGGTAGAATTATTTTAATGACCCAGCCAGACAGGTCTGCCAGTAGATTCTTGCATACTTGTTTATGTAGTCTTGTGTAAACCAGTAATATGTGAATTTTTTACTTAAAGGATGCAATGCAGGTTTTATGTTGTCTCTGCCAATTACGCATGCCAAATATATTTTACCTTACAGAAACCTTCGAGGCAATTAGCCGAGAATTTGGCTAGAAGAAACTTAATGACCACTAAGTAGTCCTTCAAACAAGAAGTCTCTATTTCTGGAAGCTGTTGAATCTACGAAATGTAAACCTAAAAGTGTAAGTAAATAAAGTTAGGTAAGAGGGGAACAGAGTGGGCTTGGTGTTGAAATAGTTTGACTTCAGCTTTTACAATGGTGGGAAGCAGCTCAGGAATTACAACCCATCTGTCATTATTCCAATGACTGCTTGAACGGTTACATTCTTTTTTCCTATCTTAGGCAGGTGTTAGAATGTGTGTGACACCTCCCAGGATTGTTTCTACTACATAAACATCACACTGTTTGTATCTGAAAAAAACATCAGGTCCTCCCTTTACCGTACCACTTCTTTTTTTTGAGGGAAGAAGGGACTGCTGTACCAGAAGATCCTAGAGAAATGGCAAGGAATTTGTTCAGGACCAAGTAAAAGCTGCACCCAAGAAACACCTGCGGTCCTGTGTGTTGGGTGCGTAACCCTGCCCGGGACCGACCTGTTCCTGATGTCACTGAAATGGAAGGCTGTCTCCAGCCTCTGTAGCAGAGGAGCTGGGCTCACGGGGGCTCAGCAGATGCCCTGGTGATGTGCTGGTTAAGCTGTGTGCAGCGACTCAAGCAACGCTGACTTAGGCTAAAAGAGCATCTATTCTAATAGTGAGGTTACAGTTTTGTCCTTGGTGACACGGCTGTGACTTACGCAGCCATCCCTTACCAGGGACTCACACTGTGCTCCTTTCAAGGGGCAAAATGTTCTCACAGTGTGTCGGGTTTGGGTGGCAAGGTTTTGGTAGTGGGGGGATTACAAGGGTGGCTTCTGTGAGAAGCTGCCAGAAGCTTTCCCTGTGTCTGTTAGAGCCAACACCAGCTAGCTCCAAGACAGAGCCAGTGCTGGCCAAGGCTGAGCCCAGCAGTGACGGTGGTAGTGCCTCTGGGATAACATAGTTAAGGAGAAAAAAAAATGTGCACATGAAATTGCAGCCAGAGAGAGGAGTGAGGCTGCAGGGAGTGAGTCCGTGACTGTGTTTTGGGAGGATTGTACCACTGTGTCAGGCCTTCTTGACCTCTCAAGGGTTCCTGCTCTTACCTACTGTGAAGAAGTTTAGGTCTTGTTGTTGATGGGGTTTTTACACTCTGCTGTAGCTATCACCATGGGCACAGCCCGCCAGCAGAATACTGATTTTGGTCCATATCCTTTTCCATTCATTAAGTTTGAAGAGTTAAAAATTCAGGTAGGGTTGTGGTCTGGACTTGGCTGAATTTGTCTCATACACTTAATCACTATAATTAACTAGTTTACCTTTATATCTCTAATTAGCTATGGATCATAAGGCCCTCTTTATTTTCCTTTATCTCTCTTTCAAGTAGAATATAATTCCTATTGTGAAAGTCACATTGGTTGTGTGTTCTCTGTGACAATGGAATTTCAAAACTTTACTGTGATTAAAACCAAATTAATTATTTGCACACAAATACTAGCAGAGTGGAATTTATTTAGGGGGCGAATCTTTTGCATTCCCCTCAGCTGTCTATGAATAGAAAATTCATAACCTCTCCCAGAGAAAGGGTTTTTTAAAGGCAGACTGAAATGCAATGAATTAAACTAACAGGTTTCTTTATGGCTTAATTAGAATATTGGATGATATAGTTCTATAACAGGACAATTTTGGTTAATTTGGCAGCTATAGACTGCGAACAGAGGAAGATTTCAAAGTAACCCTCTGCAACATCTCATCCACAAGTGCACAGAGGACATGATGGACACCCCTCTCAAATTGCTTAATGGTCAGATGGCAGGAAAAAAACCACAAGCGCACAGTTTCGGCCAGAAAAAAGGACTAGGGCCCCCAATTCCTTCTCTCCTGGGACAGGGATCACACCACCTCACTCCCAGGATGGCGCCCCAACACCCTTCTGCTTTAGTAGGGTGGTAGAGCAGTTAGAGAGCAGCCATAGGTTACTTTTGCATTTATACCCCATCTTGCACAGATTTTTCTGTCTTCTATGGAAAGAGTTCATCTGGATTACTGGCTACCACAATTTTGTAATAGAAGTTGTAACTGCCAGAAGATGCCACCAGCAAAACAGCCCTTTCCTGAAACCCGGACCAGAAAGCAAGTTATAGAATACAGTCTAGGTTCAGGCTGGAAGACAACCACCATGATGTACTTGAAAGTTTTCAGAAGGAAAACTTTGTAGTGTCTTGGTTCTGCAAACAGACTGAGGCAAAGGTATTCCCTCATAATTTTTGCTTGGTAAGAAGCATTTTTGTCACCATCTTTCCAAGTGTCTGCATAGGTAAGGAGACGGGAATTAAATTTGCAACAAGGGTTATTACAATGGAGTCCGAGTCTGACGTTCTTAAGGCAAGTGTCAGAGGACTTGCAGATAGAAGTGGATCAGCTGCATTTTCTAAATAAATGGATACAGTAAAAACTATTCTTGTTTTTCACAGATAGTGCATAGTATCACACACAAGACTTCTTGTTATGTTTAGTTTTTTTCATTTAGCTTCAATATGGATGTTTTATGTTTACAATGGCACTTTTCTCCAGGGAAGTGACAATTATGACAACTGATGACAATATCTAGAAGGTGCTTTATCATTATTGTGCTATAATGGTAAAAAAAAAAGCAAACCAAACAATAAAATAATGAAATCAATAATATCTAAACAAGCATTATCCCACAGATTAATTGTTGCTATATTATCTGCAGTTCCTCAATCCAAACATAGCTTTCCTTGTGCATCCAAGCTTCCTTTTTAGGATCTACAGTCAAGACTCCAGTATTCCAGTATCAAAATAACACAAGTGACAGTGGTACTGTTTATACCACTGATAGGAAAAATCATGTTAGCTAACAGCTGCTACCCTTAATCTGTTATTGTCGCATTTTGTAAAAGGGCTTATTTGAAATTCAGTTTGGCTGATTTGAAAACAGGATTCTGAGAGGAAACATTTTCAATGGCCTGCCAGAGCAATTGGCAAAATATGAATAAACATAAACCAGAGTTACAAACTTCTTTCCTTCCTGTGAAGCTTTATTAGTGTAGATGTAACTGCAGGGAATAGAGGAAGGTATTTCCCTGAAAGTATAATTTAGATACATACTTGCCACTCATCCCTTATTTAAGGAAGTATGCCGATCGTTATGCAAGACGTGTTCCTTTTAGTAGCTAGGAGCATTTTTGTGCTA